>CM042890.1:16615025-17215025 GCA_023653495.1 Melastoma candidum | reverse complement strand
CATTGACTTTAAAACTCAAGAAAGTACTGAAAGCTTCCAATTTATTTTCAAGAAAGTATACCCATATTATACGAGTGTAATCATCGACAAATAAGAGAAAGTATCTCTTGTTACCGTTCGTTGGAGTTTGTGTCGAACCACAGATGTTTGCTTGCACCAATTCAAGAGGAGTTTTAGCTCTCCAAGAGGTATTGGAAAAAGAAAGACGATGTTTTCCCATACGCACATCCTTCACAGACGCATGTTGTTGTTGGTTAGATTTTTGGAAAATCTATGACTATATTCCCCCCTCTAAATAACGTTAGGCCCTTGTGATTCAAATGTCCATATCGCAGATGCCATAACTGAGCTTTATCAATAACTTCACTCTTCAATGCAACATTCAAGGACTAATTCATCTTCAGTGGAAACAAGTTATTTGCCGTCATCTTCACTACAACGATCATCTTCTCATTTTTGTCAACGATCTCACTTTGACCATAAGCAAAGGTAACCTTATAACCTCTCTTCATCATTTGTCACACGCTCAAAAGATTCTGAGCAATGCCTCGAGAATAAAACACATCATTAATCCGATTTCTTTCACCATTTGTTGCTCTCACAGCGACGATTACCTTTCCTTCGATCTTTATCTTTTTGCAGTCTCCAAGCTCTAACACCGAGTTGTAGCTATTGTCGATCTCCACCAAGATTTCCTTATTTCCTTTCACATGATTGCTACAACCACTATCAAAAAACCCCACTTCATTCATACCTTGCATTGCATTGAAACGTTGATGCAAACAATTGTTAACTTCGATAACGAAAATATATTATTTTCCAAATCTTTAATTGGAAAGAGAATATTTTGATTTTGAGTTGCCTAATAAAAGGACTTGGAAAATCCAAAGCTTTTCCAATGTATTTGTTTTAAATATATTTCGAGGCTTATCCAATGTATTTGTTTTAAATATATTTCGAGATAATTCGAAATATATTGTAAAACATAACTCACGCACATAAAAGTTCAAATGAAGTAGGCTTTGGAAAAGTAGAACCGCGATGATGACTCGGAGTCTAAGAGAAAATTACTTTTTAGTCAAACTCCGACAAACTTTTGATGACTTGTAACCGACTTTGACTTTTGCTGGAGAAAAATGTTTGAGAAGCAGGCAGCCAAGACTGACTTGGACTCTAAGGAGATTATTACCAACAAATCAAAATTACTCAATGAACGTGAGATTACGCGTAATCCTTTATATAAGTTAACGTGAGTTACGGGGTTACTTTTTGCTGGGCGAAACATGTTTGAGAAGCAGACAGCCACAACTGACTTGGACTCTAAGGAGATTACTTTTCATTTTGACGCGTGATTTCCTTAATCTTAGAAAACATTGCCTTTTGTTGTTAGAATATCGGACCGGCCCATATGCCGAGCCCAACATATAAGCCCAGCGGGGTTCCTCTCTAAAACCAATTGGCTATAGAGGGAGTAGCCTGCTAGGCTATATATACTAGACCGGACTTTTTTATCTATCCGATGTGGGATTGGGTTTGCTATATAGCAAACCTTTCAACATTTGTGCCCCCGCAACTTCGATGGCCCCTCAATGCCACCGCCGCTTCGACCGTCGTAACCTTTAGGGTTGACGATCAAAGAAGTATGCGGAATGGGCTATGCCACGGGAGGGTATCATATCGTTGAGTTGGGGTTGTGGGCTATTTCGGGTGGGTCGACAAGATATTTACGTAAAAACAAAAACTTTGGAAATATACGGCCACGAACAATATTGGTTTTGGATTTCGAGTTTCGATCGTGACTGGAGTACTTTTAGATCGAACGTCAAACAAATGACTTATAATGAACGTATACTGACCTTACAACAACAACACTTGATAAGCTAGTGCCGTTGGAGATGAAACCATCAAGTAAATACTCGGATGATATACCTTTGGAGATACATAGAAAGAAGGTTATATGTATCTCCCGTAGAAATCATAACCATATTCCATCTCCCCCTATGCCCACTCTATGCTTTCCATTGCTTCTTTACACATGAGAGAGATCATATAAAAAAATCTTTATTTAGCCATACATTTGGAGTAAAAAACAGTCAGTTTTGAATTCCGGAGAGTGTCCGGGACTTGTCCAGGCAGTCTGTTGCCATTCACCTCTAATATATCACTAGGCTCTTGAGATCGCCAACTACGAGGTAAGAGGCTATTGTTGGTTGTAGACTCTATGAACATCAACCAGTTTGAGTCGATGTTGTCCCTCCTCCATGAAGGTTTGTCAAACAAAAGCAGAATGTTTCATGTCCATGGATATAAAATAACCAAAGGAAGGGGCTATTACGTCTTCAAGTTCTTGGTTCCTTTGTCCGTTGACAGAATCGACAAGTCGGCGAGGAGGCATTGGGCCATGCAGATATTCTTACTGAAAATTATGGGTCCATTAAACTGGCATGAGCCTATGAAGGCTTTAGCACAAAATCTTACAAGCCAGTGGAGATTCTGCAATAACTCCAGTGACAGTACCGAAACGGAATACACGGACCAATCCATACGGCATTAGAATTCGCAAAACACGTCACTGCAGAATGTTATTGTCTGGACACTTCCAATAAATTATTTTAAGGATATTCAGCTCGTGTAAACGTTTTCTAAGTGGCTGTTATTGTGAGAATATTAGTGTATGCATGCTTCAGGGCGGCGTCGGAAATAGCGATCTTGTCACCATCCTCACAGCAATAGGAATCCTGACCGAATGAAGTCCGTCTCTCCACGTCATGCTCCCAAAGTAGTACCCTGCATACGTCTTCTCCATGGCCGTAGCGGTCACCTCTACCTCGAAGCTCTGCTTGCTGATCCCCAGTCCAAAAACCAGGACACCAGGCCTTACCATAACCGCGGTACCTAGTGGCGGCTTGACCTCGACCTGGTTCACCGATTTTGGATGTCCCACATTCGTGACGGTCCTCCTCACTGTCGTGACATTCTCCAGGCCTGGGATTGCGCAGGAGCGTTGGCTTTGTCCACGGGCATTGGGCCTCGTGTATGATTTGGGACAAGGAAGAGTTTTCGTAGCCCATTGCACATACATATTGAATATAATCGGTCAAGCTCATGTTGTAGATCAGGCCGGGTTCTGCGGCCACCCTGGGGTCGACGACCCCCCCACCCATGTCAAATGGTTCACCGCGCTTCTGCGGAGATGCGGCAGCAAGTAGAGGATATGGCAATGGACTGTACACCGATGACTATTGTGACCATGGCTGACCTAATGGCCCCTGGGGACCAATCTGGATGCAGGGACTTGAGGATAGCGATGATCCCTGCTACATGCGGGGTGGACATTGATGTCCCCAATAATATAGCATACCCGTTGTCAGCTTTGTCGTAAATAGAAGGAACTGCAGCTAAAATGTTCACTCCTGGAGCCGTGATGTCCGGCTGTGCAGCAGGAAGATTGAATCAAACAAAAAATGAAATGAATGTCCTGTAATGCTTGTTCGATTGAATGAGGGCAGGTCTCACCTTAAGGATTGCTGGGGCAACATAGTTCGGCCCACTAGAAGAGAAAAGAGCAACCCTGGGAGTGATGGATTTGCTGATGAGCGTCCAGCTTGGGCTAAGCTTCACGGTCGGGGACTTTTCGGATAGTATGTAGTGTAGGATGCGGGTGCCGATCTCATAGTCCACATGGATTAAGGGGAAGTCGTGGAACAAAATGTTCACGTCATCTTCAGGATCCTTGGTAACTATGACGCCAAGGCCATGACAGGACTTGACCTTCTTTCCAACTAAAATGGCAGATATTAGATTGCAGGGGGTGGGGTTTATGGAGGAGAATACAACTTTTCCAGCGATCATGAGGAACTTCTCCGCATCGCAACCTCTGAAAGAAAATGGAATTGCGGATATGAGAACGAACTGAAAAATTTCAGATATAAACTGGATGGATAAACTTTTGCTTATTTACCGATCAGAGGTGGAGTCATTTTCATATGCCAAGAAGTCTGGCATGAAGGTCAAGCTCTCAAAGCCGATCGGCTATCCAGTGTAAATGGCTTGTCCCTTGAAACGATTGAATTGTGTCAGCTTTACACGATTCATAAAAGGAATATTCAAAACAAAGCTATTCTGAATTACCCAAACTGTTTCATTGTTTCCGAGAGTAATGGGTGCCTGGAATGCTCTGTCCATAGTACTTGCAGCAACCGTGATGATCCAGGGGGCCGTGTTTGTAGCGGACTGAGGGGACGGTCCGGAGTTCCCTGCGGCGCAGACAACAGTTATTCCCTCCATGACGGCATGCAAGGAACCGACTGCAATTCCGTCTAATTCCTCATTATCAAATACGTCTTGCCCTGGCCCAATTGATAAGGATAAGACATGAACTCCGTCGTGGATTGCATCGTCAAAGGCCTTCAGGATGTCAACGGTCGTGCATACTCCATCATCGAACATTTTCCAGCAGACCTTGTAGATGGCTAGTCTAGCTAGTGTGGCACCTCCACGTGCATTTCCTGCGCCAACTCCTTCAAAGGTCACACTGCTAGCCACCGAACCTGCTGCTGTGCTCACGGTATGTGTCCCGTGTCCTACAGCGTCTCTAGGGGAAAAGAACTCGGATGTGTTTGAAGGTGGGCCGAACTCTGCAAGGAGTCCATTGATGTACCAACGGGATCCGATAATTTTCTTATTGCAGAATTTTGAAGAGCCAGATTCGCTGCCCCAGTCGCAAGAACCTCTGCACCTTGTTGGGACTGGTCCTAGCACTTCGTCATTGAACGATCGCGACTCTGGCCATATACCCGTGTCGAGAATGCCAACAATAACTCCATCTCCGAGGTTGCTCTGATTTAGGCCGCTTGAAGGGGCATGAAGATCGGGTACGCCGAGAAAGTCCCAGCTCCGTGTCATCTGCATCCTATGCACTGTGTTCGGCAGAACTTTGATGACCTCGGGTAATTCTGAAATGATGAAAGCAGACACCGCATAACATGTAGTGTTGCTCGGGCTTGCTCCCCCCCCCCAAAAAAAAAAAAATTCTTGGACTCAAGCAGGTAAAAATAAGGAATTTCCCGAAAGCTTTTGCGCTTGTGCTTCGGTAATCTTGGCTGCCGCGTCCTCGTTGCTTCAAACATGATAATTAACATTTTCCGGTGATTTCCAAGTCTCAATCCAGTCTGAATCAAAACCCAAGCAAAAAAACGATCATGTGTAATTACCTTCCTAAAACTGACGTGAGTAGTTTGCGATGCAATTCCATCTCGGTACCATCCGTACGTTGCCTGCCGCCCAAATAGATTACATGGACCTGCCAGGAATCAAAACGCGAGGCTCTACATCAAGAAACATCACTACTGCGCCTAACAAAACAAATATAACGCTACTAACAGCAATAAGAAAGGGAAACCCCATACATTGCTCTTTCCACCAACCCCGTTTACGAGCATTGAGCAAACAATGAACATGCACATCACAAATGAAACTTTGGCCGAATCCATCGTCAATGGGAAAAATGCTGAAGTAGAAGGATGTTAGGATGATGGAAGCAACACACATTCCCCTTTTTATACTAAGAAACCCACTTGTTCGACGTATTATATGGGTTTCCGAACCAACATTTGTATGAGTCGGATGCTGATAAAGGTGCCAGAAATAAATGGGTGGTGACGATGGGATGATTCGATTATTTCCAACTGAATGAATGGAGTTGTTAAGCAACCGTACGGGAGAGATGGGATCCAGCCAAGGCTGTGAATGGGCTGCCATTAATATTTTCATTTTTACTGTCTAGTTTTTTTCCTTTTATTACATTTTTTTATATCTGATTTCTTACCTAAATTCTTTTGGACACAAATGAATTTTTTCATCATCTTTCTTTTAAATTTTATTTTTTCTAAGTAATTAAAAAAAATAAAACTTATTCTTATTTTTTCTTATTTGGAATAAGAAAAGTTTCTGCATGTTATTATTTATTTGAGGAGAATATTTGCAAAATGCAACGTTCTACACACCTTTGCTGGTGCATGAAAATATTGATCATAAAAATTGTTACTTGAAAATTAGATCGGAACCAAATATTGTATTTACTTTTTTTTTTGGTCAATTTTTATGTTTGGTAATAATTTTGATGTTGGTTTGTGTGGTGTGGTGGTTTCCATCTAATTAAACTGAAAAAAGGAAGACATGAATGTTCGTTCGTTCATTCATTCCCCATTCAGTCAGCCAGCATTATTAGTCAATGAATTTCTATTTATGAATTTTGATGATGATTCACAAACTCATTCAAAAACAGACAAGGGTCTGCTATTTCTCCCGTTCTTTCCGGCAACGCGGCGTCACAGTGGCTTCGGATGTTCCAAGCATCTTGGAACATGTCGTCGGTCGGCCTCTTTCCCGTAAACATCTCCAGCAGAAGAATTCCAAAACTGTAAACATCGCCTTCCCTCGACACTTGACTTCCCATTACGTACTCTACAATATTTCATGTTAAATGACCTATATTACTGAGTACGAGCTAACAAACATCAAAGACCACATTTACGTAAAAATTCACGCACGTGGAGGGCTGTAGCCAACCGTCCCTCTCACTCCCGTCGAGCTTACTTGCACATCGACATCTTCGGCAGAGAGAATTCTCGTGAGGCCGAAATCACTGACGTGCGCTGTCATCTCTGCATCCAGAAGGACATAGCTGGGCGTCAAATCACATTGAATCACCGATATGTCATACTCGTGATGCATATACTCCACAGCACAAGCAATGTCCACGGCAATACTAAGCATTTGCCTTAAACTTAACTTGAGGTGCACTCCATCAGATATAACTCTAGGATGCAGCCAATCTTCCAGGCTTCCTCTTTCCATGTACTCCTACACAAGCGCCTTAAAATCATTACCTCGGAAGTCGTTTGTCGAGCAGACAGTAGAAATTTTAATGAGATTTCGGTGTCTGATCCTCTTCAATACCTCACACGCTGCCACAAAACTCTTAGAAGCTGATCGAGTTCGGAGGTCGAGAACCTTAATGGCTACCACATTATCAGAATTTCCAAGAATCCCCTTATACACGGAACCGAAACCACCAGTGCCGATCAAGCAATTTTGATTAAGCCCATCGGTCGCCCTGATTATATCCGCGTATGAAATTTGTGGAAAAGGGTCTTGAACAAACCTGAACCGTGAGGTTAAGTTCCTTCTTCTTTTTTTGTTCATACAAGGATGCCAGGCAAGCAACAAAGCCAGAACAAACAGGACAATAATCCCACTGGCGACAGCTACAAGGATCTTCAACCACAGTTTTTTTTCTTCCACGCTTCAGTTTAGAAGTAGGATAGCCTGTTAAGTTCAATGCTGGAATCCCACCATAGAGTTTGTAATTTCCCATGATCGAGACTCCTGTGGCATTTAGGAAGACTCCTTTATTCGGAACTTCTCCCTCGAAATGGTTGAAAGATAAGTTGAGGTATGTGAGCTGAAGGTCTCCTAAGAATTTTGGGATCCAGCCAGAGAAGTTATTCTGTGATTTGTCTAAATGTTGAAGTCCTTTCAGAGGAGATAGAAACGTGGCAATATTGCCTTCAAACAGATTATTCCCAATGTGCAATAACACCGAGCTGGTACATCCACCGAGAGTGTTTGGAAGTTGTCCAGACAGTCTGTTCCCATGCACGTCTAATATTGCTAAGTTCTTCGGATTGCCGACTTCCTCTGGCAGTGTACCGGTTAGTTTGTTCTGAGATAAATCGAGAAATAATGATAAGGAAGGAGTACCCAAGATTTGTGCTGGTATCGTTCCACTCTGGTTGTTCATTGAGAGATCCAAACAGATCAAGTTTTGACATTTTCCTAGGCTCATGGGAATACTCCTGCTGAATCCGTTCCCCGCCAATCTCAGTTGTGTTAACATAGTCAAATTTTCAAGAGAAGAGATTTCTTTGAAGAAATCACTGTTCTTTGCTTGTAGGTTCTTCAACTTGTGGAGGTTACCGATTTCCTTTGGGAGCATACCCATCAATGGGTTCCAGCCGATACGTAGATCTTCCAGGTTGCGAAGATTCCCAATGGTAGAAGGGAGGGTCCCCGTGAGCTGATTGGACCTGATTACCAACTTGTTCAAATTGGAAGATAAGTTCCCTACAGACTGAGGCAACGTAGCTCCGAAATTGTTTCCCCCCAAATCCAGAACCCATAGCTCGGTGGAATTGAGTGACTCGAGGAATTGCAAGTCCCCCGACGTGCCACTTCCCAACTGGTTAACGCCAATACCAAGCCACCCCAACTGATTGAGAGTTTTGAAGTCAGGCACCGATCCGCTTAATTTGTTCTGGGACAACTGTAGGCTTTGTAAGTTTGTCGCGTTCGCTATTGAAGGAGGAATAGGTCCGGTCAACTGATTACCAGCAAAATTGAAGAATTGGAGATTGGGAAGAGTGATTCCGAGATCCAGAGGGAGACCTCCCTGGAGTTTGTTAATCGGGAACCCTATTACCATCAGAGTGGTTATGTTGAAAATCGAGACGGGTATCGTACCGGAAATTTTGTCCAAGACTAATCCATTGCAACCTTCGCAATCGCCCAAGAGATGCTGGGATGGGGCCGCTGAAACCATTTTGCATTCCACCAATGAACTCCAGAGAAGAGAAGTTGCTGAAGAAAGCAGGGAACTTCCCTGTGAAATGGTTTTTGTGGACTAGGAAGTCTCGAAGCTCCGACAGAGCGGATAATCCACGAGGTATTTCTCCAACAAGGTTGCTGTTTCCTAGCCAGATCACTCGTAGGGTTGTGCAGCCCGAGATGTTCTCTGGGAGCTGACCCGAAACGAGTTATTATCCATGAGCAACTCCGTCAACCGATGCAAGTTCCCAATGTAGGGTGACAAAGAGCCACCAAGCCTGGAGTCCGAGAGCACCAATTCTGTAACACGGGGACGTCTCCTGCTGCAAGTTATGCCAGGCCAATGACAGAAGTGGACGGTGTCATTCCACGAGGTGAATACCCCCTTGGGTCGTAGGGTATCCGGCCCCTGAACTCGAGCAGCGCAGCATGGTCAGTGTCGTTGCCCTTAGCCACTGCTGCTCCGTGGACAACAATCGAAACACAGGGGAGACATGTGAATAATAATAAGATCATAAAAGCATGGCTTGAGCCCATAATTATTTTCATTATAACTACTACTAGTAAGTAGTGACTAACTCTCCACTTTGGCCTTTATATAACAATCCGCTGGAGAGCATTTTATTCATGTTCAAAGTTTATTCACCAACCTTAATCGTAAATCACACGACAAAAGTGTTTGGTAAGAAGACGCCAGCACCATAAAATCATTTAACTTAAATAAGGTAAGAGAATCGAACTCCACCTGTAAACATTTTGACAATGTAAAAAAAAGTTAAGAAAATGGAATGGATGGAGGATTTTGACTCTTAGCCTCCTGTGCTCCGCTTCTAACCCTCTATTTGGTTAACAAAAGGAATTCAACGCGGCCAACTTGTCTAATTTCGATTAACTATAAACAAATCCCATCTAATGAAACACGCCAAGTTTGCGACTAATCCCGGCCGCGATAACTTCGGGTAGGAGCCCATGACCTCTCCAAAAGCGCGAAACTTAACATCTCTTGGGGGCCGTCATGACACAGACAAAGAACGATATATTACTTGGAACTTGAAAGGAGCAGTTCATTACTAAGTACATAAATAGAAAACCATTAAATTTAGTTAATATAAATTCATTGAGAAAGTGAAACTAAAAAACTCATGAAATATATGTGTTATTAATAAGCCTTTTTAAGTTGATTTCATTCACGTTGGTTTGCATGTGATCGTCTCTTATAATGGAAAAAGCTATCAATATACACAAGAACCCCATGTGAAATATAGTTTTACCAGATAAGACTCGTAAAAGTTTCGAGAACTATTTTTCTTTTGAGATTTCTTCCCGGTTATCTGGATCATATTTGTTCTTTCTTCAGTAAAGAAAGCGGGACAAATAGTTCAAAAAAGGCCATTTCGTCTTTGAGATTTCTCCACGCAACTTGATAGCGAGGCACATATTATTCGCCGACTTGGTATTTTTTGGTGAGTTTTTTAAGAAAAAAGGTCGTTTTTCACTGATAAATGTTAATAAGATCTGTCCTCTTAATATGAAGGAGTAGATACAATGAAGCCATCCAAAGAACGAACAATGCAAAAAAAAAAAAAACGAATCAAGTCACCATCATCTCGTGTGGCTAACAGTGACTACATCTTACGCTTGCCTATGTGAAGTAATAAATTCGATTAGTATTTAATTACTGCACGACCCTGTTTATAAATCCCCAAATTGCGAATTACCTCAGCACAAATATTCGATCAATCCCTTTTGTTTAAATAATAAAAATCGGCTAATTTCGGAACCGTTGCACAAACCAACTCGTTTTAGTTAATATTTATTTAACTATCAAATTTAAATAGCATGTGATTAAGGTTAGGTTAAATTTAACACTAACGAAACACGATTATTAACAGTCGTTAGACATGATTACCAATATTTTTAGAACCCTTCGTCTAAAAAAATTAATCACCATTAATTTTAATTATTATGTTCACGGTCATGGATCACAAATATTGTTGTGGTGCACGACATGTCACCACCTAAATTTCTAAAGGCCAAAATATATGATAATATAAAAAACTATCATGAAACATTTTGTTTTATTAAAAAATTAATTTGTTATAAGATTTTGTCACAGTTTTTATATTGATTTTACCGAATTTTGTCACCATAAAATCTTTAACTTAAATAAAGTATGAGCACAGATCAACACCCACAAAACTTTTGACAATGTAAAAAAGTAAAAGAAATGGATGGACTGTGACTTTTGGCTTCTAACCCTTTGTTTGTTTAACCAAAAGGGATTCAAGGGAATCGGGAGGGAAGTAAACGGCACTTATTTTACGTGTGTTGACAAGATTTTGATGATGAGTTAAATAGCAGGTTTGACCTGCTATGACTTTACAGAAGCTGAAACCTCCTGTAACGAAGATACGATTTGTAAGAGAGGAAAAATATCGCGAAAATATTTTCTTTACCCTCCAAGGATCATTTCAGATCAAGAGACGTGATTAGAGAATATTTCTATAAATAGATATTTCAATAATAAATTATTTGTTAATTAATTATTAATTATCTTAATTAAATTATTAATTCAAAAAGAGAATATTATTTGGATTAATATTTCGTCTAGATACAATGTTTTACTTGTCTGGAATGAATCAATTATTTTTTGGGAATAAATCGTTGATTATTTTCTTATATAGAAGGTCAAGTTGCTGTTACTGGCCGAACCTTCTGTAATGCATTATCTGGGGATTTAATTGTCAAAATAAGACAAAATTAAATATGGAGGTTCCAACCAGATATTTGCACGACCCCATCATCATATTTCTCATGTTGGAAATAAAATATTCTTTCTTTTCAACTATAGAAGGTTGCTGACCGATTTAGGCTCTAACCTTCTATAAGATGAGATCTCGTGATTGGATGATTCGATTGATCTGAAATCAATCAAATATTGTCCCTAAATGATTTTTATACATCTGGTCATTTTTCGTATTTGGTAAAATAAATTTCCTTCTATACAGGAGGACGGAACGTCTATATAAGAGAAAAACCTAAAAACATTTTAAAAACGATTCTTGGAATCATCAGAGCGTAAGTCTTGACATTTTGCAACGTTAGTGGTTGTATAACGTGTGTGTGAGTGTGCAGGACGGATTCTCCAGGCGAGAGTTCTCGCAGGAGGTAACTACAACAGGTTGAGCGAGGGTGAAGCCGCTCCCGTGACTTCGTTGCGTACGGATCTGAGGGACTCGACCGGAACTTTGTCCGTGCTGTCTGACTGCGTGCATCAGGGCCTGGGGAAGGGTTCGTTAGTGGCAAGTAGACGTACAGAGTTGGTCGGAGAGAAAGAGTCCGTAGCAGGGTTCAGTGGTGAGGGATCTCCAACCTTCTGTAGTTGGTTATTTTGTTGTTTGTGTGTTTGCAGCAGGTGTGCATTGGTGAAGCCACTCCATAGGCGTCGTTGGCTGTGAAAATGAAGGACTTGACGGAAGCTGTCCGTGACGTCGGACTGCGTGCATCAGGGCTTGGGAAAGGTTCGTTGGTGACAAGTAGGCGTACATCAGGTCTAAGAGAAGGTTCTGCAGTAGGCGTAAGTGGTGAGGGACTGCAACCTACTGTAGACGGGTTATCTTTATTTGTTTTGCGGATTAAACCAAAAATACAAAAAGAAAAGCATATCAGAGGCGTCCAAACACTTGGAGAAAGCGTCATCGAATTTGTTCGCTGATCCACAGAAGGAACAGTCCGCTACAGAGTCACAGAAGGCTGAAGCTTCCAGCCAACGTTCTATGCTTGCTCAAGTCTGGTTGATTTCCTTGTGATTCGACCTAGACACATCCTAAACACGGCAAGAGAGTTTCTTGCATTGGTAAAGCTAGTCTTACCGTCCCGTGGTCAAAGAAATTGTTTTCTTATTAGTGAAAAGTGACCGAAAGTGGACGTAGGTGATTTCACCGAACCACTATAAAATCCTTTGTGTTCTACGACTCATTTCGAAGTCAATTTCACACGTTCCGTAATTACAGAAGCTTGAAGGCTTTGTAAATTACATTAAGTTACTTCCGCCATGAGGGTTGTGAAAAAGCGTTTAAGAATTCCTTAATTGGACATAACACTAATTCACCCCCCTCTTAGTGTAATTTTTGGGCCAACAACGTGCAACTTTAAAATGACACTTGTCTAAATTTCGATGGCGTTGGAATCGATCCATTTGCATTTTCATCATCGTCAAACTACTGGCCTTTGAATTAGTGTGGAAGGCATTGAAGCTCTGCGACAAGCATTCAGGAAATGGTTAGACAAATAATATTTGGTAGTCTTATGTGATAGCACGATGTCGTCTGAATTTTGCGTGTTTATTGTTTTTGAACTGGCTGGAAACTTGAACGACTCCGAATTGTCCATTGCTCAAAGATATCAAATGGAGGAATAGCCAGTGCCACCGCAAAACTTCCATGGCTGGAGACGAGCAGTTCCTAGATCATGATACGCATGAGGTAGATACGGGCACGTGTAATCCAAACCGATCACGAGCAGGGTGTTGGGATCCATAATCACTTTTTCCTAAGTTTTAGGAAAACTAATTTGTCATGTAAGCATTCTTTATTGAATTTCATAAACGATCTTGCGTTATATGACAATTATAATTAATCTAACTTTATTCCCTCCATTTTCTTACCTTTTAAAATTGTCTGGAGTCCCTATCGAAACAACCTTTACACTAGCCTATAAATATCAACTTCATTCCACAGACCTTACAATGGGGGGCCAACCAAAGCCAGTAACAACCACACCAACTCCTAACAAGCTCAGATACTCTCTAAACATCTCCGCGGTTAACAAACATATGGCCTCCCTGAAAGCCGAGAAACCCACCGGCTCCGGCACCCAGTTGCCTGGCCAGGCCAAGCAGGATCACCCTAAGGCTGCCGCCGCTCCTAAGGCCCCGGCCACTGCCCCCAAGCTTGCCACCCCTAAGAAGGCCGACCCCAAGCCCACCTCCCAGCCCAAGAAGAAGGTAGAATGATCTCTCTCTCTCTCTCTCTCTCTCTCTCTTTTAATATAACTTTAGTTATATACGTGTATTTACCTTGGCTGACTAATATATAGTTCTGTTGCTCGTCCCAACAGGCCCCGACTTCCGGGAAGAAGTAGACCATGTTGATGGATCGGGATTGTTGTTGTCCTTGAAGGGTGGTTCGGCGAACTCCCCATCAAGGGTTTCAGCAACCTAAATGATGGGGGGACTTTCAATAATTAAGAAAAGAGCGTTTGAGAAAAAGAAAATCAATGGTGGTGGTCTGTAACTTGTGCTTTCTTAAGCTTATCCTTTATCATTTTATGAAATAAAATGATCGTGGACTTTAACGGAAGGTCTCTGCGGACTTTCTCATAGTCGCTTTGGAATTCCGACCGGCCCTTGGCTAATCATTTTGACAACTTAATTAGCTAGAGATGAAAAACATTACGAAGATCCATAACGACGAGAATGGATTGAATATGATGAAAAGGTCGTTGCTGTAAAATGAAGTTCGCATTTTTGAAGGCAAAGCGGGCATATTTGAGCTTCTCATTTGGGCTTGAGGGGGGAGAAGTGTCGTCTAAATCCCGTCTGGACTTTAATGGTGTTGACCTGGTTTTGATGATGATGAACTTAAGCGACATGTTACTGGTGGTAAGCGACATGTTACTGGTGATCAGTAGTAATGCTTCACAAGTTATCAGTTCATTCTTAGTGATGAGCTTGAGCAATACGTTGCTGAACCACAGCTAGTAGTAGTTGCGTTCCAGTACACTGTTACTGTGATATTACGCATAGAAGTTGAAAATATGGAAACATATTTTTAATAATCATGATTTTAATAATCATGATTCTAATAATCATGATTTTAATAATCATGATTCGTTCCAAAATTTATTTTAATCTATCTCAGATAATTGTTCTGAGTGTCTAGGTTCGTTTAACGTAGCCTAATGATCTTATAAACTATTAGGCAACAAAATATATTGAGATTATCTTTCCAATTGTTATTTTTGAAAACAAAATATCATTCTGATTCTCTGCAGCGACGTCTTGCTGTAATAGGAGAAAATATCAAATTAAATATATTTGATCATCACAATCGATTAAATAAGATATGATTAGATAATATAGATTGGAAATAAATTATCTAATTGATATGACTGAAGGAAGTTACCGTTGGATCTTTCCTTCTATGGGACAGCAAACGTTGAGCAGATCGTTGCTGTGTCCTCGCTGCCAGTTTTGGCAATAAATCTTGAAGATTGCCTAGACGTCCCTTATGCTTCTTTCTCCGTTATAATCAGACCATGGACGACATTTTCTCTCTGCCTTTGTGCGTCTGAGTGGTCTGTGTGGCTAAGTGGTCTAAGTGAGCTTTGTGCGTCGACGGAGAGCGGAAGGTGCTAAGTGTCTCCTGGTTCTTTCTCTTGCAAGCTGCGTGTGAGAGTGTCAAGGGGCTGAGGTCAGATCCCTTGAATCGTCTGAGAGGGACTAGGTGTCCTCGGTGCGTTCAACGAGCAGCCGGCGAATCGTCCGAGGGAAGCTTAGTGAATACCTGCTCTGAATTCAGTAACCGGTTGCTGACCCATCGGCAAGAAGCCGTTCTTGTCATGTCTTTTCACAGGGAAGTCTCGAGCCTACGGAGTTTGAGCAGTTAGACACACACTTGTGGGTGCGCGCCAGAAGTCTCGTGCCTGCAGGGTAGAGCAGGAGTTGGGAACGCCGCCGGAGTGGAAAGAGTTCCTCCCGAGCACAGGGGTGCTGTGCAGAAGTCTTGAACGCCTGATACAGAGGGTTAGTAAAGCAGGTTGCGTGGAAGCCAACGGATCGGAAAATTCCACCCTAGGCACTGGGTGTGCAGTGCAGTGAGTCACGGCTGTGGTAACCGTGCACGTCCGAACTGAGTGTAGGACGGATACCTTCTAAGTGGCTTTGTGGTTTTCTTTGTGATCTTTGTGGTTTCTATCTTCGTGATCTTTGTGGTTCAACTTTGTGGTTGTCTCTTAAGCAAGTGCAGTCTTATCTTAAGGAGAGACAAGATCTGTGTGGAAATCCTCTTCTGAGCAAACAAGTGCTGAAGCAATCCTTCGCTGTGAAATAGAAACGAGCTGCTATCTGAGAATACATTCTTCACCGTAAGGAGTTATTTGTGAGGATTTATACTCTAACATAACGTTGTCTGTGTTCTTTGATAAGTCAGGTTTATATTAAGCGACAACGAGCTGTGTGGAATCCATTGAGCTACCAACTGCTGAGGATAAGCATCATTCTGCTGGAAACGAGAAGACGTCCACTGTGTGCGGAGCTGACCGTTGCCAGGAGTGATCATCTATTGTACGGGATTCTAAATCTCACTTTGTGAGAGGAACATATGCCTAGTGCAAGGGCTTTTTGCACCCATTATTTTTTATAGTGGAATCACCTTGTTGGTGGAAAGTGGACGTAGGTCAATTAAGGCCGAACCACTATAAACTACTGTGTCCATTACGATCGCGCAACACTCGTACGAAAACCTACTCGACAAAATCGTAACAGTTACAGCAAGGTATTTCTCATTCTGAGAAACGCTCTGCTGTGATACAGTACGCTTCCGCTTATACCGAGAAAGGGCGAAAAAGTGATAAACACTAATTCACCCCCCTCTTAATGTACATAAACTATCCAACAATTGGTATCAGAACGGGTTTGCTGGAAAGCTTTCTGTGTGATTGCTAGTACAGAACTCTGTTGCTAAATCAAACAGCTTGTTGCTGAAAGTCTTACACAGTAAGGTATTACTGAGTACTCAACAGGATGTCGATGCTCTTAACTGATGGTCATTCGACCGAACGTCCACCGCTCTTTGCTGGACAACATTTCTCTTATTGGAAGATGAGAATGGAGTTGTTCATAGGAGCAAAAGATGCCGATTGCTGGCAGATTATAATGGAAGGAGATCTTGTAATTCCTCCATCAAATCCCAGCGACTCTCGACATGAATTTGAAAGAAAGAGAATTATCTCGCTGAACACTAAAGCAAAGCACTACTTAGTGTGTGCTCTTGTTGGAAATGAGTTCAATCGCGTCTCTACTTATAAGACAGCGAAAGAAATGTGGGATAGACTTGCTTTGATCTATGAAGGAACAGAACAAGTCAAGGAATCCAAAATAAATGCTTTGGTAACTCAATACGAAGCATTCAAGATGAAAAAGGATGAGTCAATAAATCAAATGTTTGATAGACTCACCGAAATCACTAATGCCATGGAATCACTTGGCAAAACAATTTCTAATTCTGAGTTGGTCAGAAAGATACTTCGCTCATTGCCTAAAACTTGGGAAGCCAAGAAGACGGCAATTGAAGAAGCTAAAGATTTGACAAACTTAAGTCTTCAACAATTGCTTGGTTCTCTCGTTGCTTACGAAAATGAGAACAAGGTTGCTGACGATAAGAAGATCAATGCTGTTGCATTCAAGGGAAGTACCGAAATGTCCGATGAATCTGAGGATGAATCTTCATCTGATGCTGAGGATGAAGTTTCCTTGATGGCAAAGAAATTCAAAAGATATCTTCGCAAAAATCGCTTTAAGGGAAAGCGAGATATTAAAAAGAAGATTACTAAACCACACCAAAGTAAAAGTGGTGTATGCTATGAGTGCAACAAACCTGGTCATATGCGACCAGATTGCCCACTTTTGAATGAGAAGGGCAAATCTTCAAAATTCAAGAAAAATGCCATGATGGCATCTTGGAGTGATAGTGACGAAGAATCAGATCAGGATGACGAAACAGCAAACATCTGCTATATGGCGCAAACTGATGCTGATACTGAGAAGGTAAATGCTTTCTCACCTTCTGATCTGTCTGCTGAAGATATTGAGAATCTTTTCTCCGAACTTTATGATAAAATTGAGTCTTTATCCGCAAACAATAAGGCTCTTAAGAAGGAGAATAAATTCTTGAGTGTTGAGAATGATTCTCTAAAGGAAGAGTTATCAGCAAAGGCTAAGAAAGCGACAAAGAAACTTTCTCAATCCAAATTAATGATTGAGGAGCTGCAGCAGCAACTTGATGCTGTAAACAACAAAACAGAATTGTGTATGCATGAGAAACATGATTCTGGAAATGAGAAACATTCACGACATGGGAAATATGTTCCCCCTCAGGTTAGGAATGGCGAGTCTCACTTTATTATTCAAAGGTTACCTAGGCTTTGTTACTATTGTAGAAAGTCGGATCATTTCATTAAAAATTGCCATGTGCGGCGAAATGACATGCTTGGCATTACTTCTAAAGTTGATGGTTCTGTTGTTAAATGGAAGCAACGACTTACTTAAATTCTTTCTCTATTTCAGGGATGCTTCAAGTCCATCACTAAGGACCATGTATGGTACTTAGATAGTGGCTGTTCGAGGCATATGTCAGGAGATGTCTCCTTATTCTCCACACTGATTTTCCAGGATGGTGGTGCTGTCACTTTTGGTGATAATGGAAAAGGGATGGTTAACGGAACAGGAACCATTTGCTGTTCTAACTCCCTAACCATTGAAGGAGTTCTTTATGTTAAAGGCCTCCAACATAATTTGATTAGTATCAGCCAATTGTGCGATAAAGGTTACAATGTTTCTTTCAATGAGAGAACATGTAACGTTTCACGGGATGGTGTCACTTGCTTCGTTGGTGAACGCAAGAAAAACATCTATATCCTATCCTTTAAGAACATCTCCGCTGGAGAAAATTGTCTCTTGTCTGTTAAGGACGAAGCTACTCTGTGGCATAGAAAGTTGGGACATGCTAACTACGACTTGCTGTCTAAACTTGTCAAAAAGGACATCATTAAGGGATTACCTAAAATCAAGTTTGACAATGATCAGGTTTGCAAAGCTTGTTCTATTGGCAAACAAACAATGGTATCTTTTAAAAGTAAAAATATGATTTCAAGCAAAGCTCCGCTTGATTTACTTCATATGGACTTATTTGGTCCAACAAGGACTCAAAGTCTTGGAGGTAAACGTTATGGATTAGTTGTGGTAGATGACTTCTCCAGATTCACTTGGGTTAAATTCTTAGCTCATAAGAGTGATGCGTTTGCAACTTTTGAAACTTTAGTCAAACAACTTCAAAATGAGAAAGGTGTTTCTCTAAGAAGCATAAGAACGGATCATGGTACCGAATTTGAAAACCATGACTTTACTTCTTTTTGTGAAGAATATGGTATAAACCATAATTTCTCTGCTCCATATACTCCACAGCAAAATGGAGTTGTAGAGCGAAAGAATCGAACCTTACAAGACATGGCGAGAACTATGTTGCTGGAAAGTGAGGTTGCTAAAAATCTTTGGGTTGAAGCTGTAAGCACAGCATGCTACATCTCAAATCGTATTCATTTGAGGCACTCCTTAGGAAAAACGCCTTATGAGTTATATAAAGGCAGAAAGCGTAATATCTCATACTTCCATCCATTCGGAAGCAAATGTTACATCTTAAGACCCATCAAAGATGGTATTAGAAAGTTTGATGCTCGATCTGATGAGGGCATATTCTTAGGATACTCCCTTTCGAGCAAAGCATATAGAGTTTTTAATAAAAGAACTCTAACCGTTGAAGAGTCTATCAATGTTAAAATTGATGATTCTCCGACACAGGAGGAAGTTGCTGTGGAAGCAGCAACACAATCCTCAACAACAGCATCAAATGAAACCTTCCAGCAAATGATTGCTGACAATAATACGAACGGAAACACTGTAGCAGATGTACAGCAAGTGCCTGCTGCACACACTGAAAATGCTTCTGGTGATTTCCAGGATATTCAATTTGAGAATCGTGTTCCTTCGTTATATAAGAAAGGACATCCTATTGACCAAGTAATAGGATCATTGCACACAGGAGTGCTAACCCGACATACAACAAGCCTGTACTGTGAACACTCTGCTTTTATCTCTCAAGATGAACCTCAAGGCATTGATGATGCGCTTGATGATTCCAATTGGATTCTTGCAATGCAAGAGGAATTGAACCAATTTGAGATAAACAAAGTTTGGAGTTTAGTACCTAGACCCAATGATCGTTCCATTATTGGAACAAAATGGGTTTATCGTAATAAACTTGATGAGTCTGGAAATGTTGTAAGAAACAAAGCTAGACTTGTAGCAAAAGGTTACTCTCAAGAAGAGGGTATAGATTATGATGAGACGTTTGCTCCTGTAGCACGTCTTGAGGCAATACGTTTACTTCTAGCGTATGCTTGCTATAATAACTTCAAGTTATTTCAAATGGATGTGAAAAGTGCATTCTTAAATGGTGATCTAAAAGAGGAAGTTTATGTTGAACAACCTCCAGGATTCACCGATCCAAAGTATCGTAATCATGTTTATAAGCTCTCTAAAGCTTTGTATGGGCTTAAACAAGCTCCGCGAGCATGGTATGAAAAGCTTAGTTCCTTTCTTATTGCAAAGGGATATAGGCGTGGAAAAATCGATACAACCTTGTTTCTTAAGAAACAGGATGCTGATCTTTTAGTTGCTCAAATATATGTTGATGACATCATATTTGGTTCAACTAATGAAAAGTTATGCCCTGAATTCTCTGACTTAATGAAAGGAGAGTTTGAAATGAGTCTCATGGGATAACTTACCTTCTTCCTCGGACTTCAAATTAAACAAACGGAATATGGAATTTTCATCTATCAAGAAAAGTATAGCAAACAGTTGCTCAAGAAATTTAATCTTGAGAATGCTAAACCCTTGTCAACTCCAATTGGTAGTAATACCAAAATTGATAAAGACGAAGGTGGGAAGGAAATTGATTCTAAACTATACAGAAGTATGATAGGATCAATGCTATATCTTACTGCTTCACGACCAGATATCATGTTCAGTGTATGCTTATGCGCTAGATATCAGTCCGCTCCAAAAGAGTCACACCTTGCTGCAGTTAAGAGGATCTTTCGATATCTCTCAGGAATTGTTAGCTTAGGTCTGTGGTATCCAAGAGGATCATTGCTTGATCCTAGAGGATATTCAGATGCTGACTATGCTGGATGTCGTATTGATAGGAAAAGCACGTCTGGTACTTGCCAACTATTGGGAAATATGCTTATTTCCTGGTTCTCTAAGAAGCAAACAACTGTCGCCTTATCCACAGCAGAGGCTGAATATGTCTTAGCAGCTAGTTGCTGTGCGCAGTTACTTTGGATGCGACAACAACTTGAAGATTATGATCTTCATTTTGATTCTATTCCAATAATGTGTGATAACACAAGTGCAATTAATTTATCACGAAATCCTGTCTATCACTCAAGATCTAAGCATATTGAGTTAAGACATCACTTTCTACGTGATAATGCACAAAGCGGTAAAATTGATATTCAGTATGTAAATACTGAGCAACAGCTTGCTGATATTCTTACTAAACCGCTTGACAAGGAAAGGTTTGAATATTTACGAAGTGAGTTAGGGATATGTAATCCAAATCTATGAGATGATAAGATTGTCATCTAATTATTTTGAGAAAGTTTTGATAGGAAAATAAAAATATTCCTATGGTGCCATTTCATTCCCATTCTTTTTATTTCCTTCTTTATTCTACAAAACATTTTATAAAAAGAAAACCACCCACGGTTTCTTTTCAAATCCCTAACTTCCCTCGTTTCTTCTTCAACCTCGACCCTCTTCCTTCTTCTCCATTTCTCCTCCGAAAATGGCACCTAAATCAGCGAAATCTAGAAAGGGCAAGGGAACTCCCAAGAAACGGTTACAGGCTGTGGCTGCTTCTGCCCAGCAACTACCTGTTGTGAAGCCTCTGTCAGTTATTGAGGGGGAGCCCTCGATGATGCAAACCCCTGCTCCGGTGGTCACTGAGACCAAGGAGACACCTGCTGCGGTCCCTGCCAAGGACAATGTGGCTTCGACTGGTGATGCCACCACTTTTGGCGAACCTGAGGGTGCTACGGAGAAAACCCTCGATGTTGAGGAGGAAACCGCTCCACTAGAGGCGGTTACCAAATCTACTTCTGCGTCTCCTAAAGCAGCAAACTCCCCTGCTACTGATGAGGAGACTCAAGCCGAAAAAGGCAAGAAAAGCGCTGAGGATCCTGAGGATTTCCAGAGCGCTGATGAACAGGACTCTTTGGCTGAAGAGACTCCTGACGAGGATGAGAATGTGGAGGTGATCGGCTCTATTCAGACTCCTCCGATTCGCTCTTCTCTAGGTGTTGCCTCTCGCACCAGGATGAAGCGACCTTATGCTGGTATAAGGGATGGTATGCATTCCGGCTCTCCTATTCACAAGAAAGTGAGAAATGCAGATTCTTCTGTTTTTACTCCTAAGGTTGATCAGTATGTTTCTCTTGCTGAGTTAAATCGGATTCTTGCTGATGATACTATGCCAAATAGAAACATGACCAAGCGCAACATTGCTGCATGCAAGCGTGTAGACTTTGATTGGTTTACTCAACATGAGCTTTGCTTTGCTGAGATGTTTGAAAGGTTGACCTGGCGATCCTTTTGTGAATATGATGGCATCAGTTCCATCTCAAAGGTCAAGGAATTCTATGCCAATATTACCTTTCATAAGGAAGATTCTCTCATTAAATTCATCAAGGTGTTGGTAGATGAGAAAACCTTTGTTTTCTCTGTGTTTGATGTCTGCCGCCTCTTTGAATCTGATCTTGTTAACAACCTGAGGGTGATCAGTGAAGGAAAGCTGGAAGCTTATCAGACCATCAACGATGGTGAGATGGTTGCTGTCAGCGGATATCTGCAGAACACCGGGCTGAGTTTCAGCAACCGGATGTTTCACAAGGCAGTAATGTCTTGCTTGGCCCCTCGGATTGGCAGCATCGACATTGTTATGCCAAGAGATTGGAATCTGATGGTTCATCTTAAAAGAGGTATTCCTGTGAACTTGGGAAGTGTGATATTTGGCCATATGGCATCTTGTGTTCAGGACGAGAACAGGGCACTTCCATTTGCACATGTTATCACTGCATTGCTGTAGTTCTATGGGGAGCAGATTGTTCCTGTGAATCAAATGGACACCTGGACTACTCAAGTTATTGGAGCTAACTCTGTAGCAAGTATGGGCTACCAGTATGTGGATGGTGTTTTTGTCAAGAAACCAACCAAGCGACAGATCGCTGCTTCTGTCCGTGGCAAGTCCACAACTTCACTTGGCAAGCAACGCTATGCTGAACGTGAGAAGGCGGCTTCTTCATCCAAGGATGAGTCCCCTTCTTCTTCCAAGCTTCAGAAAGTCCTCTGTGAGGAACTAAGCTACACCAGGCGCTCCATTCTTGAAAGGCTGGATGGATTTGCCAAGAGGCTAACCCGCCTGGAAAATATGATCCATACCTTGCTTGACAATGCCGAGGATTGAGCCATGCTCTCCGTTTCGGATTGAGCTACTCTTCTCTATCTTTAGGCGTCTGCTTTGTTGTTCTAGAATGAGCTATGCTCTTCTATTTCTGAACTTGTTTAATAACTGTTTCGTTTTGATGCATCGCAGCAACTGTTGGCTGCTGACTTTGTCTTTTGGGTGATAGCATATTCTTGCTACACTAGTAATAAAACTATCCTTTGTTATCCTCTTTTCTTTTTCTTTTTGATATGACAAAAAGGGGGAGAAGAATAAGTTCAGGGGGAGTTAAGGATTTAAGGCGGAGTTGACACAAGCTCGATCCCTAAGCCATATTTTGTCATCATCAAAAAGGGGGAGAATGTTGACCTGGTTTTGATGATGATGAACTTAAGCGACATGTTACTGGTGGTAAGCGACATGTTACTGGTGATCAGTAGTAATGCTTCACAAGTTATCAGTTCATTCTTAGTGATGAGCTTGAGCAATACGTTGCTGAACCACAGCTAGTAGCAGTTGCGTTCCAGTACACTATTACTGTGATATTACGCATAGAAGTTGAAAATATGGAAACATATTTTTAATAATCATGATTTTAATAATCATGATTCGTTCCAAAATTTATTTTAATCTATCTCGGATAATTGTTCTGAGTGTCTAGGTTCGTTTAACGTAGCCTAATGATCTTATAAACTATTAGACAACAAAATATATTGAGATTATCTTTCCAATTGTTATTTTTGGAAACAAAATATCCTTCTGATTCTCTGCAGCGACGTCTTGCTGTAATAGGAGAAAATATCAAATTAAATATATTTGATCATCACAATCGATTAAATAAGATATGATTAGATAATATAGATTGGAAATAAATTATCTAATTGATATGATTGAAGGAAGGTACCGTTGGATCTTTCCTTCTATGGGACAGCAAACGTTGAGCAGATCGTTGCTGTGTCCTCGCTGCCAGTTTTGGCAATAAATCTTGAAGATTGCCTGGACGTCCCTTATGCTTCTTTCTCGTTATAATCAGACCATGGACGACATTTTCTCTCTGCCTTTGTGCGTCTGAGTGGTCTGTGTGGCTAAGTGGTCTAAGTGAGCTTTGTGCGTCGACGGAGAGCGGAAGGTGCTAAGTGTCTCCTGGTTCTTTCTCTTGCAAGCTGCGTGTGAGAGTGTCAAGGGGCTGAGGTCAGATCCCTTGAATCGTCTGAGAGGGACTAGGTGTCCTCGGTGCGTTCAACGAGCAGCCGGCGAATCGTCTGAGGGAAGCTAAGTGAATACCTGCTCTGAATTAAGTAACCGGTTGCTGACCCATCGGCAAGAAGCCGTTCTTGTCGTGTCTTTTCGCAGGGAAGTCTCGAGCCTACGGAGTTTGAGCAGTTAGACACGCACTTGCGGGTGCGCGCCAGAAGTCTCGTGCCTGCAGGGTAGAGCAGGAGTTGGGAACGCCACCGGAGTGGAAAGAGTTCCTCCCGAGCACAGGGGTGCTGTGCAGAAGTCTTGAACGCCTGATACAGAGGGTTAGTAAAGCAGGTTGCGTGGAAGCCAACAGATCGGAAAATTCCACCCTAGGCACTGGGTGTGCAGTGCAGTGAGTCACGGCTGTGGTAACCGTGCACGTCCGAACTGAGTGTAGGACGGATACCTTCTAAGTGGCTTTGTGGTTTTCTTTGTGATCTTTGTGGTTTCTATCTTCGTGATCTTTGTGGTTCAACTTTGTGGTTATCTCTTAAGCAAGTGCAGGCTTATCTTAAGGAGAGACAAGATCTGTGTGGAAATCCTCTTCTGAGCAAACAAGTGCTGAAGCAATCCTTCGCTGTGAAACAGAAACGAGCTGCTCTCTGAGAATACATTCTTCACCGTAAGGAGTTATTTGTGAGGATTTATACTCTAACATAACGTTGTCTGTGTTCTTTGATAAGTCAGGTTTATATTAAGCGACAACGAGCTGTGTGGAATCCATTGAGCTACCAACTGCTGAGGATAAGCATCATTCTGCTGGAAACGAGAAGACGTCCACTGTGTGAGGAGCTGACCGTTGCCAGGAGTGATCATCTATTGTACAGGATTCTAAATCTCACTTTGTGAGAGGAACATACGCCTAGTGGAAGGGCTTTTTGCACCCATTATTTTATATAGTGGAATCACCTTGTTGGTGGAAAGTGGACGTAGGTCAATTAAGGCCGAACCACTATAAACTACTGTGTCCATTACGATCGCGCAACACTCGTACGAAAACCTACTCGACAAAATCGTAACAGTTAGAGCAAGGTATTTCTCATTCTGAGAAACGCTTTGCTGTGATACAGTACGCTTCCGCTTACATCGAGAAAGGGCGAAAAAGTGATAAACACTAATTCACCCCCCTCTTAGTGTACATAAACGATCCAACAAATGGCCATTATTTTATTTATTTATTTATTTGACAAAATTATAACATTGCTAAAATAAGGTCCTAGGTTGGAATCTCAACGGCGTATTTGCGCAGTTATTCTCATCACCCACATCACTGCCTGTGCTGCCACTATATGAAAAAAAAGCTGCTATTTTCGCACTCGACGAACTCGACCCTGTCGCGGATCTTGGCAAGGCTCCCGCTACCATTATTTATTTATTTGTCCATTATTTTAGCAATGTTATAATTTTGTTTTTTTTAACTAAAAAACGTTGTGAAAATACAATTCATTCTAATACAATTCATGCACCGTCTGTTTCGTTTGTCTTAGCGGCGGCTGCTGAGAGAGAAAACAGGAGAAGACAAGTGAATATCATAAAGCCCATAATTTTGGACAATCACTGATTGTCCACTTAAGCTTGTTATATCGAAGATCTATGGAAGGGAGGTCATTGTCCGGGATCGAAGCCGGTTTCACCATTTCAACGGCGGCACACAGGATTACTGGTAAGGAGGAACTTGTGCTCTTTCTCCAGGAACACAGAAATACTTATCATGCATGGAATAATTTTGTAACTTACTGTTGGGTGATATTGTTAGGACCACAAACATAATTAGAATGTATTTAACTCATATTAATAAGGTAATTAATAATGAAGCATGACGATGTTTCAAATGTTTAAATTACCTTAATCAATTGGGGCAAAGAAGAATGATAGAAATCAATTTGATGATAAGCAAAACACAAGATTTGATATAAACAGAGCATCATCCTTCATTCATTCAGGGGGGTGGGAAATAGATGGAGATAATAATGGGATTGAGTTATTTCAGCTACCACCACCAAACATACAACCAGTCGGGTATTCTAGATTCGGAGCTTCAGCCCACCAGAGATTTGATGGATCGTAGTTTCGCTGCGGCCATGCGAATGTCCATCCTTTCTCCAGGCGACTCACTACAACATGCGACTCCGATTTCAAATACCTTCCCTAGACCTTCTATAATCCTTTGCGGAGCACGGGCGATTGATCCTTCTCCAAACTCATTTAAAAACAGACGAGGGTCTGCTATTTCGTCCACTCTTTCCGGCAATGCAGCCTCGCAGTGGCTTCGAATGTTCCACGCATCCTGGAACAGGTCGTCGGTTGGCCTCTTTCCAGTAAACATCTCCAGCAGAAGAATTCCGTAGCTGTAAATATCGCCTTCCCTCGACACTTGGCTTCCCATTCCATACTCTACAAATATTCGTATTAAATGGCCTATACTACGAGTACAAGCTAGCATTTATTGAAAACCACATTTACATAAAATCGACGCACCTGGAGGGCTGTAGCCGACTGTCCCTCTCACTCCCGTCGAGCTTACTTGAACAACAACATCATCAGCAGAGAGAATTCTCGTGAGGCCGAAATCACCGACGTGTGCTGTCATATCTGAGTCGAGGAGTACATTGCCTGGTTTAAGATCACAATGAATCAGCAGCATATCACAATCATGATGGAGATACTCCACAGCATAAGCAATGTCTACGGCAATACTCAGCCTATGCCTTAAACTTAACTTCCGGCGCACTCCCTCATGTGTAACTTTAGGATGTAACCAATCATCCAGGCTTCCATTTTCCATGTACTCATACACCAGAGCCTTAAAATCACTACTTTGAAAGTCGATGGTCGAGCAAATCGTATAAATCTTAACGAGATTTCGATGTCTGATTTTCTTTAACACCTCACACTCTGTCACAAAACTTTTCGAAGCTGCTCGATTTCGGAGGTCGAGAACCTTAATGGCTACCACAGTATTAGAATTTCCAAGGATCCCCTTATACACCGAACCAAAACCACCGACACCAATCAAGTTATTTTGATTGAGCCCGCCGGTCGCCTCGAGTATATCCTCATACGTAATTTGTTGAAAAGCGCCTTTGGAAACCAACCCGGACTGTGACTTTACGTTTCTTCTTTGTCTGTCCATGCAACGATACGATGCAAGAAACAAAAGCAGAAATAACAGGAGTCCGATCCCACCGGCGATCGTGATGATGATCTTCGACAACGCTTTGTTTCTTTCGCGCTTCAGATTAGAGATAGGACAGCTTGGTAAGTTCAATGCAGAAATCCCGCCACAGAGTTTGTAATTTCCCATGACCGAGACCCCTGTGGCATTTAGGAAGACTCCTTTACTCGGAACTTCTCCCTCAAAATGGTTGAAAGATAAGTTGAGGTATGTGAGCTGAAAGTCTCCTAAGAATTTCGGTACCCGGCCAGAGAAGTTATTCTGTGATAAGTCTAGTTGTTGAAGTCCTTTCAGAGGAGATAGAAATGGGGTGATGTTGCCTTCAAACAGATTATTCCCAATGTCCAAAACCACCAAGCTGGTGCATTCACCGAGAGTTTTCGGGACTGGGCCAGACAGTCGGTTCCCGTGCATGTATAATACTGCTAAGTTCTTCAGATTGCCGACTTCATCTGGTAGTGTGCCTGTTAATTTATTCTCAGATAAATCGAGAAAGTACGATAAGGAAGAAATACCTAAGACTTGCGCCGGTATAGTCCCACTCAGGTTGTTTTCAGATAGACCCAAACTGATCAAGTTTTGGCAATTTCCGAGACTTGCTGGTATACTCCCACTGAATCCGCTCCTTCGCAATGCCAGTTGCATCAACATAGTCAAATTTCCAAGAGAAGATGGGATTTCCCCCGAGTAATTGTTGTTAGCTGCTTGTAGGATCTTCAACTTGTGGAGGTTACCGATTTCCTTTGGGAGCATACCATTCAACGGATTCAAGCTAATAACTAGAACTTCCAGGTTGTGAAGGTTCCCGATGCTTGAAGGGAGGGTCCCCGTCAGCTGATTGGACCAGAATGCCATATAGTTCAAATTGGAAGATAAGTTCCCAATAGACCCAGGCAACGCACCTCCGAAATTGTTTCTGCTGAAATCCAGATTCGTTAGCTCGGTGGAATTGATGGACTCGATGAATTTCAAGTCCCCCGACGTGCCGTATCCCAATTGATTACCACCAATTTCAAGCCACCTCAACTGATTGAGATTTTTGAGATCAGGTACCGATCCGGTGAAATTGTTCAAGGACAGCCCTAGGCCCAATAAGTTTGTCGCGTTTGCTATTGAAGGGGGAATTGGTCCTGTCAACTGATTATTATTGAAAAGGAAATACTGGAAATTGGGAAGAGTGATTTCGAGATCCAGAGGGAGACCTCCCTGGAGTTTGTTGTCCGAGAACTCTATTGCCATCAGAGAGGTTATGTTGAAAATCGAGGCAGGTACTGAACCAGAAAAGTAGTTTCCTGCGAGACTAACCCATCGCAACATTCGTAATCGCCCAAGAGATGCTGGGATGGGGCCGCTGAAACCATTATCGTTTCCTCCAATGGTCTCGAGAGACGATAATTTGCCGAAGAAATCAGGGAAATTCCCAGTGAAATGGTTTTCGCTGACTTCGAAGACTTGAAGCTTCGACAGAGCCGATAATCCATGAGGTATTTCTCCAGCAAGCTTGTTGTTTCCCAGCCAGATCTCTCGTAGGTTTGTGCAGCCCGTGATGTTCTCGGGGAGCTGACCCGAAAACGAGTTATGATGCAGCCTCAATGCTGCCAGCCGACGCAAGTTACCGATTTCAGGGGGGATTTCGCCAGCAAAACTGTTGTTCCTGATGTTGATAATCCTGAGGAAGCTGAGATTCCCAATGTAGGGTGACAAGGAGCCCCCCAGTTTGGAGCCTGGGAGCACCAATCTGGTGACGCGGGGACGTCTCCTGCTGCAAGTTACGCCAGGCCAACGACAGAAGTGGACGGTATCATTCCACGAGCTGAGTACCCCATCGGGGTCGTCAGGTATGCGGCCCCTGAACTCGAGCAACGCAGCCCGGTCGGTTTCGTTGGCCTTAGCGAGTGCTGCTCCCTGGACAACAATAGGAGAAAACAGGAGGGGAGTGAATAATAATAGTACAATAAAAGCAGAGTGGGATTGTAGTGAAGCCATAATTATGTTAGATAGATGGTAACTAGTAACTTTCCAATAAATCTCAAGGCACATCTTTATATATAATAAATATGTCTTCATTTACTAATATTTTGTTTTAATGTTTGAAATATAGACGCTGCGATGACTGACTGTGGAGTAGATTACAGACAAGAAGAATAGTTTTCCTCCTCCGGTCGTCGAAATTATCAATAATTTTACGTTTCTTTGTTGTTATTCAATGACTTGTTCTAAGTTAAGTGGACAAGCGGGATGACTGACTGACTGACTTTGGAGTCAATGGAGGGAGATTGATTGCCGTGAAATATACTTCCTTTTTATTCTCTCACTATCTCCGTCTTATTCATCTTCGTAGCGACTTTTGACTCCTTCTGGCAGCACCTTTGACGGGCCAAATATTAATACGATCTTAAAAGGTTAAATTTTTTAAGTTTAAATTTTTTAAATTAATATATATGGGGTGTCCAATAAACTCGCATTATTGACGAGATTCATTGATGGTGAGAAATAATATGTTGTTATTTTGTATTTGTAAATGGATGGGAGATGGTGAAACCAAGAAAATCAACGTGAATTATATCAATTACTGAACATTGACTATTTGGAAATCTTATGATTTTAGAATAATACTTCCAACTAAGAAGAATTCAGAACAAAACAACACATATATTGTCGCCACCATCATATTATATATATACTTATTTTAAAAGATCAGAATAATTCAGATCGATATCTCTACTTTTTGTTATTCTTACTTGTTGAATATAAAGTGCTCGCCTGAGTTCAACTCAAAAATTATATCTGAGTTAAGTCTTACAGTTCCAGCGTGGGATAATAAAATGATAGCTTGGAAAGTATTGGCCATTCACCGATAAAATTCTAGAATAAATAAATGAAAATAACATATAAAAAATAATTTTGAAAATTTAAAATTATTCTAGTTAAAACCAACTACCTCTTTGAATTCTTGGCGCAATGAAGATACGATGATGATTCTTCCAAGAAAGAAGAAAAGGAAGACGATGACGGAGAAGCTAAAAGTGATTGACAATTGTTTTCGAAAAGTAAGGATGTCGAAGTAAGGCTCGTCGAAGTATGGACAAGGCAAAGTTCGATCAAAATGTTGTCAAAGAGTTCTGGTTGAGGTGACTTGAAGGACACGCCATTTGTATCCTTCAAGTCAAATACCGATATTTTGCTTGTTTGAAAGGTAGACTCAAGCAGCGATGATGACTTGGGACAAAAATATTATCCTCCGGTCAAATTATCAATAATTTCCCAACACAAATCGTGAACGCCACGTTTAATCTAGACGAAATTATCAAATATATTCAAAACTTTCCCACTAGTTTCAAATTTATCCTAACATTTGGAAAGCATCTTTGTAGAACCTAATATTAAGACGTTATTTCAAAATTGTCTATCGTTTGACCTGAACCCTAATGACAACCGACTTGGCGTTGATGTCTCACCCTAAGACAACACAAATTTTCTATAAATTTAAAATTAAAAATTAAAAAAATAAAATTTAGCCACCTTTGACAATTAATATCAGATGAATCTTAAAAAAATGTTAAAAATATTTTGTATCATAAATTTAATTACGATTATCCTATTTGAAATTCATTTTTTTTACATGTGGTGTTGAAATGGCTTGATTTAAGATAAATGATTTGATTGAATATGCATTATGTTCAATACAATTAATTCTTTGATTTGGTTTCGCTACCGAGCAAATATTTGGGAATATAATTACTTTAAAATAAGACTTTTAAAATCTAAGGTTTTCTGATCTTATATGCATAATAGATGGTTGTATATAAACAGATGTCACATTCCAGATCATGGCTTCGACTAATCTTAGAAGTCATTAAAAGTGAACAGAACTATACCAATCCAAGTGATGGTCGATTAGCTCCCCATCCACCTTCATTCCATGACTATACGTAACCCTCATGCAATCTACACATAAATATTATATTAAATTTATTACATTTTTAATTCATAATGTAAGTATTATTTTTTTTAATAATTTTTTTATGAATAGTAGATTACGCGAAATACTTATTTAAATAAACGTGAGTTACGGGGTTACATTTGCTCGGGGGAAAATGTCTCTGACTTGGACTAGAAGGAGATCACTCTTTTATTTTAACACTTGGTTTTCCGTGGTTATGAAAACATTGCCTTTTGTGCCACCCCCGCTTCGATGGCCACTCAATGCCACCACCATTTAGACTGTCGTCGCCTTTAGGGTCGACGATCAAACAGTAGAAATTTTAATGAAATTTCGGTGTCTAATTTTCTTTAATACCTCAAACACTGGCATAAAACTTTCCGAAGCTACTCGATTTCGGAGATTGAGTACACGTATATTTTAAACGATACGTTCGCGTCTCTCAACATAAGCTTGTGTCACCATCTCATGACCTTCTTTTTTAAAGATGAAAACGGAGAAAATATAATTCAAATTTTAGGTACATCTTTTCAGTTCACAATATAAGATTTTTTTTTTATCATTTAAGCTTATTTAAACCATAAATCACGCAAATAAAAGTTTTTAAATGAAGGAGAATTGGGAAAAGTAGACCCGTGAGGATGACTCGGAGTCTCTGAAGGAATTACTTTCGAGTCAAACTCCGACAAACTTTTGATGACTTGTAAGCGACTTTGACATAAGCGTGTCTGATATCACATAATTAAGGATAACCAAATGAAGGCGCGTCCCTTACTTATGAATGGATACGCCAATTAAAATGCTTTCATGAGAAAGAAAATACATTACTAAGTCTTTTTATTTTGAGTTTTCTTTTCATGTTGGGTTTATACCAAACCCATGTGATATTACTACACAAAATCATTCTTGAGATTTCTCCTTAAAACACCTGGTTACGTAATATTGATGAATGCTTCTGTAGTGGCTGGCTGTCCCGTTAGATGTCTCCTGATTATCCACAGGTTGGAGGTATCAGATGAAGGATTGAGTAACATGGCTGCAAAACTCACAATGATGGATGTAGACATCAAACTTTTTGTCTACTATAATAATAAGGCCTAATGGGTGACAACCAATTTTATGGTTTATAAATGGGCTATAAACCCAACCCATAAAGAAATTAAAATGGGTCATAATCTCAAGCCCACAAGGATATATATTGGGTTATAAATCAAAGGCACAAGCCCAATCTAAACAAAAGTGTTTTGGGCCGAAATAAGCCCAAATTCAAGCCCGGCCCATAGCTCGGTCCACGAGAAGTTGCCTAATGTGGGATGACCAGCTTCTTAATATAAATCAGCCTTGTAGGCCTATAAATAGAGCCATTCTCATTCATTCGAGGACACAACATACAATACACATTGGTGGAGAGAAGACGCTTGGCTCTCGAAGACTCTCGCCGCTCCCTGCTCGTCGAAACTCTGCCGACGTCCATCGCCCGGTGTTCTTCTGCAACGCGCCCTGAGGTTCTGTCAGATCACGCCCAAAGGTCCCGACGACTTCCTCAAGCTACCGAAGCTGTGCCAGATCACGCCCAAAGGCCCCGGCGACTTCATTAATATTTCATCTCGAAGTTCTGCCGAAATTCTGCCAGAGTTTCAAGATCACCATCCACAGCTGTTAATCACGTGTTTCATCCGTGACTAGAGACATAACCCGCTACATATTTTCATACGATAATTTGTACGCCGATATTTTCCCATGAGATTTTAGTGTTCATGGAGACTTTCGAAACTTATTACGGCTGCTTGTCGGAGAAAGCTCTGGTTGCGATTGGGCAGAACTGCCCTCATCTCACTACGTTTAAATTTATTAAGACACCCCTCATAAGGATGCTGACAAGGAGGCTTTTGCTATTGAGAAACACATGCCGGGGTTGCAGCATCTCACCCTCATTGGTAATAAGCTGACAAACAAGGGCTTGAAGGCTACTCTCGATGGTTGTCCTCATCTCGTGTCGCTTGATCTACGTCAATCCTATAATGTTGACCTCAGAGGTGATATTGTGAAACAGTGTGGGGGGGATACACAATTTGAGGCATCCGTTGGATCCATTTGATGGTTATGGATCTGATGCTTTGGTTGAGGACGACTATTATGCTTACACTGATGACTCTATGGGATCCGATGACTCGTCTGACTACTCTTACAACTCCCTTTCCCCGCCACCACCACGCTACTGGACCTGTGGTCTGAAGCCCAACTGGCTTGAGCTCCCTCGCGCAATCCTCACTGAAATTCTCGTAAAGCTCGGCGCCATCGAAATGATCGTGTCTGCTCAGAAGGTGTGCACCCTCTGGCATGATGTCTACACGGATCCTTCCACATGGACACATCTGGAGCAGCCGTTACCTCCCCAATATGCCCTACGACCTCACCAAAATTTGCCGCCATGCTATTGATCTTAGTCGTGGGGGTTGTGTGGATATCAGCCTGGAGTAATTAGGCAACGACGACCTCCTGAATCATATCATAGAAAGGTGCTAAATTTGTGCTATTCTCATTGAGTTTGATATTCTTTTCGATTATGCACTTCACGGCTAGTTTCTTAGTTCGCCGATTGCAGGGGTTGTCAGCTCAGACGCCTCCGGGTGATGTATTGTTGGTCCATACCTGATGAAGGAATGGCAGAAGCTGCTCGAAGAATGCCTTTTCTTGAGACCTTTGAGTATTGCTTTGGTAATTTTAATAAAAACACTCTTATGTCCATCGGGATGAACTGCCCATCCCTCACGACCTTTATCTTTGGAAATGGAGGCAAGGGACAGTGCATCAGGGATGCTAATTGTGGGGCATTTGCCATTGCTAAGTACATGCCCGGATTGCGCCGTCTCTCCCTCTTTGGCAACAGGCTCACGAACAAGGGCTTAGGGGCTATACTCGATGGTTGTCCTCAACTCCAGTCGCTCGATGATAACTCTGTGAAAGTAGGGTTATTTCGTATCCTTAACGAGGCTTTATGTGGTTAGTCGGATGAGTATTGATAGGGATTTGGTAGGATTTGAGTCATTTTTAGTTTAGTTTTATTTTAAGTTGATCTTTGTTATTTTCTTAGTTTTTGTTTCTATTTCGTCTCGAGTCGGTTATCTTGTTGATGCCTCTTGGTTTGTCATTTGTTAATGCAGAAAAATGAAGGAGATTTTGAAGCTCGGACGAAGAAAAGCGAAGAGGAGCGAACAATGGACAGAGAGCTGAGGGACGCGTCCTTCAGATCTCAGGGACGCGTCCCTGGAGGTTCTGTAGCTGACGAAGCTTTTTGCGAGTTTTGATGGCTAACCGCTTGAGGAGTCTTCAAGTCTTTCCTAAGACTGCATTATGGAGATATAGAGGATCAACTAGTTATTTAGTTGGTAGTTTTAGATTTATTTTATTTTATTCTCCCTAGAAATATTGCCTAGATTTGGAGAATCTTAGGAAATATTTTCTAGAGGATCTATATATCCTAGTTTTAGAGGTAACTCTAGACACCTTCCCTTTGACAATTGGAGTCTTTTCTTTTGGTGAAGAACGGAGGAGACATTCGACTCGGAGACGGCTAGGGTTGAAGCGGAGATCAAGACTAGGCGACTACTTCTCGGATCGGAGGATTCGAGAGGGCGTTTTTCTTTTCTTGCCCCTCTTTGATTATTATGTCGCTCTCCTTTTCTTTTGAATTTGAGTTGAATTTCTTCTACGTTATGAACTAATTTCGTTTTCTAGGACTTCAATGGAACCTAGCGATTTTATCTAACGAGTGAATTCCTTTTCTCCGTGTTATTCGAATTCGTGTGGTTACTTATTCAAATCTTGATCTTAATGCGATTAATTGCCTGATCACCAATTAATTTGAACTGGAGACCTATTCGGGCTTGGGAAAGTTGTTTAGGTTAAGCCGTGGATTGACTAGCCTAAGTTAGCGTCTCGTTGGAAAACGGAGCTAATTAGCGAGAAGGATAGGAATATACCTGATTGCCTTAGGTAGCCATTTAGGGTTGTTGCATAATGGGTTCCCACTAGTTAATTGCCTAGGAATAGAGTGATTAACTCGATACAGGGAATACGTCTTTAGAGCACTCGGGAGAGGCGTAAAGAGATATACGAACCCTAGGTTAGTAACTTAAGAATTTGATAACTGGAGAAAGGAAGGAACGAGTTAGATAATTCGTTAGGGGAAATTGATAGTCCTAGGCTTTTATTAATTGATTTAATCATCGCTATTTGCACTCTCTTTTTCAGTTTTACTCTCAATTCAATCTTGTTTGACTTGACCTCGAAATTGTTAAACGTGCGACCGTTAGGAATTTTTCTCTGTTGATTCTCTGTGGGAACGACCTCTACTTGCCCTATCTACAAGTTAGTTAGGTTTGTGAGAATAATTAATTTGCCGCCTTCGACAAGCTTGGTTAAATTTTGGCGCCGCTGCCGGGGAATCAATTTGGAGAAATTTATTTTCTACTGTCATCACGTTTATCTATTTGACGTTCAAGTTGTTTAATTTTCTCACTTATTTCTTTTAATATTTTTAACATTAGGTGCATGCGACGAACTCGAAGTACAGAAATTCTTCCTTTTGATCCTGAAATCGAAAGGACTTTCCATAGACTGGTTCGTGAGAAAGCTAGTGCACAACAAAGCAACATGGACGGAAACCTAATTCTACCTCAGCAGAACGAGGGTCAACAGGACATTGATAACAGGCCGATGGTGGAATTCACTTCAGCAAAACCTCATATCAACCGGTTCTGTATCGTTGCGCCTGTGATTCAAGCTCGGGACTTTGAGATAAAGACATCAGTGATCCAGATGATTCAGAATTCAGTGATGTTTCGAGGGTCAGCGATTGAGGATCCGCATGAGCATTTGAGCAAGTTCTTAAGCATTTGCGACAGTTTCAGGCAAAACGGAGTACCACAAGATGCAGTTCGATTAAAGTTATTTCCCTTCTCCTTGAAGGATAGAGCATGGAGTTGGCTGAACTCGCTACCGGCTGGATCAATCAATACCTGGGAACAGATGGAAGAAGCATTCCTAGATCAATATTTCCCGCCATCCAAGATATCCCACATGAGGAATGAAATCTGCACATTCAAGCAATATGAGACAGAGACTTTCGTGGAGGCTTGGGAGCGCTTCAAAAATTTATTAATTCAGTGCCCATATCATGATCTACCGGGATGGCGACAATTGGAAGCTTTTTACAATGGGTTGTCGGAAACATCGCGCAAGGACCTCAACTTAGCATCGAACGGATCATTCCTACGAAAATCATACGTAGAAGGAAGGGAGCTTTTGGAGACTATGAGGAGAACATGTGTACCGAGTCAATCGTTCGACCGAATAAGTGGTAGAAAAGTTTCGGGTGCTCATGAACTGGATGCACTCACATCTATTCAAGCGCAGATATCGGCGTTGGCCAAGAAGTTTGAGTCGGTGAATGTACAGTCCATCCAGAGTACAACTAGAGGATGTGATATTTGCGGTGGTGGACATGTAACAGATCAATGTTCTGCTAGCATGGAGGAGGCTAATTTTATAGGAAATCAGAGGAACAATCCTTATTCCAACACGTATAATCCGGGGTGGAGGAACCATCCTAACTTTTCTTGGAAAGGGCAACAAACAGTGGATCATCGAGCAACGCAACCTCCGGGATTTCAGCAACCCAAAGCCCCAGAACTAGAAAAGAAGACGAATTTTGAGGAATTGATGATGAAGTACATGGCAAATCAAGATGCCATAATAAAGAATCAATCAGCATCAATCAGGAACTTGGAGAATCAAGTCAGTCAACTCGCTCAAGCCTTGAACTCACGTCAACAAGGAGGGTTGCCAAGTGATACTGAGGTTAATCCACGAGAATATGTTAAGGCAGTAACCTTGAGGAACGGCCGGGCACTTGAAGAAGTACCACCAAAGATTCGGTCGAGTGACAATAAAAAGTCAAGTGAGATTAGTGATCTTCCACGAGAGCCAATCGATGAGGAGGCGAACACATCCAAGCTGAACAAAGGACGAAATCATGAACTTCAGAATTTTCACAGAACCATGAAGGACGCGTCCTCCGAATTTGAGGGACACGTCCCTGAACATTCTGTGGAAGATGCAACGCAGAAGGACGCGACCCTGCCAACTGAAGGATGTGTCCTTCCCCCAACTGATCAACCACATCGTCCCACTTGGATAATACCCAACATGGGGAAGATAGAACGACCACCACTTCCATTCCCTCAAAGAGCAAAGAAGCACGATGAAGCCCAATTCCGTAAGTTTCTCGACGTGTTTAAGAAACTCCATATTAACATTCCTTTTGCAGAAGCTCTTGAGCAGATGCCGAGCTACGTCAAGTTCATGAAGGACATCCTATCGAAGAAAAGAAGGTTAGGTGAGTTTGAAACCGTCGCACTAACGGAGGAATGTAGTGCCATATTGCAAAGAAAACTTCCTCCTAAGCTAAAGGATCCAGGTAGTTTCACTATCCCTTGCACTATTGGTTCGCAATTCAATGGTAAGGCTCTGTGTGATCTTGGCGCAAGTATTAATCTTATGCCTTTATCTGTATACCATGAGTTAGGTTTGGGGGAAGTGAAACCTACGTCTGTGACATTGCAGTTAGCTGATAGATCAATAACATATCCTAGGGGTATTGTTGAAGATGTGCTTGTTAAAGTGGATAAATTTATCTTTCCAGCGGATTTTGTAGTTTTAGATTTTGAGGAGGATAAAAATATCCCCATCATTTTAGGGAGACCATTCTTGGCAACAGGTAGAGCCCTCATTGATGTTCAAAAAGGTGAACTGACCATTCGGGTTAATGATGAGGAGGTGACATTTAATGTTTTAAAATCGCTGAAGTGCCCGAATGAAATTGATGAATGCTTTCTGATTGAAGATGTTTTGAGCAGGTACTCTACAGAGATTCCATATGAGGATCCACTTGAAATCGCAATGAACTCAACGTCATCCGACAATGAAGAAGTACAAGAAGTGATAACAGCAATGGATGCAATACCACACATGTTAAGAGGGGCGCATTTTGAAGCCTTGGGGAGGCCGCATAATCCGATGAAACCATCTATTGAAGAACCACCCCAATTAGAGCTGAAACCATTACCTGAACACCTGAGGTATGCATATCTTGGAAGTAATGAAACTCTACCCATTATTATTTCGTCAGCACTAACAATGACACAGGAAGAGAAATTACTTCGAGTCTTGAGGGAATATAAACGAGCATTAGGGTGGACAATTGCTGATATTCGAGGTATCAGTCCATCAATCTGCATGCACAAGATTCTGTTGGAGGAAAACCATAAGGTTTCGGTGGAGAATCAACGACGACTCAACCCAAACATGAAGGAAGTAGTCAAGAAGGAAATCATCAAATGGCTTGATGCAGGTATAATATACCCGATTTCTGACAGTTCTTGGGTGAGTCCTGTGCAGTGTGTACCTAAGAAAGGTGGGATGACCGTTGTCTCCAACGAAAAGAATGAGCTCATTCCCACGCGTACGGTGACTGGTTGGCGAGTTTGCATGGATTATAGGAAGTTGAATAAAGCCACAAGAAAGGATCATTTCCCACTTCCGTTTATAGATCAAATGTTGGATCGCCTGGCAGGTAAAGGATTTTACTGTTTTCTAGATGGTTATTCTGGATATAACCAAATTGCCATAGCAGCAGAAGATCAAGAAAAGACTACTTTTACATGCCCGTATGGTACGTTCGCTTTTCGTCGAATGCCTTTTGGTCTATGTAATGCCCCAGCTACGTTTCAGAGGTGCATGATGTCTATTTTTACTGATATGGTTGAGCAGTGCCTTGAAGTTTTTATGGACGATTTTTCCATCTTTGGGATGTCTTTTGATGATTGCTTGACAAATTTAGCTCGTGTGCTGAAACGTTGTGAAGAAACAAACCTTATTTTAAATTGGGAAAAATGCCATTTTATGGTTCGAGAGGGTATTGTTCTTGGACACAGGATATCAAACAAGGGGATTGAAGTAGATCGAGCAAAGATTGAAACGATCGAGAAGTTGCCGCCACCAACATCAGTCAAAGCAATCCGGAGTTTCCTTGGACACGCAGGATTTTACAGAAGATTTATCAAGGACTTTTCCAAAATTTCCAAACCACTTTGCAATCTCTTAGAAAAGGACAGGTCCTTTATTTTCGATGACGACTGCCTTAGTGCCTTCAATGAGCTCAAACAAAGGTTAATTTCTGCCCCTATAGTTATTGCACCTGATTGGAATTTACCATTTGAACTAATGTGTGATGCAAGCGATTACGCGGTCGGAGCCGTTCTAGGACAACGAGTGAATAAGGTATTTCATGTCATTTACTATGCAAGTCGAACTCTTGATGATGCTCAGGTAAATTACACTACTACAGAAAAAGAGTTGCTTGCGATTGTCTATGCCTTTGATAAATTTCGTAGTTATCTTGTTGGTACAAAAGTTATTGTTTTCACTGACCATTCTGCCATCAAGTACTTGATCTCAAAGAAAGAGGCAAAGCCAAGGCTCATCAGGTGGGTTCTTCTTTTACAAGAGTTTGATCTTGAAATTAGGGACAGAAAAGGATCCGAAAACCAAGTTGCGGATCATTTATCGAGGTTAGAAAATGCAACTTCATCTCCTGACCATATGATAATTAATGAGTCATTCCCTGATGAACAATTGTTTGCTACGAATGATTTTGCGTGCCCTTGGTATGCCGACTTTGTGAATTATATTGTTTCTAACCATATTCCCTCCGACTTTACTCCTCAACAAAAGAAGAAATTTTTGCATGATGTACGTTATTACATGTGGGATGAACCGTTTCTCTTTAAGCATTGTGCTGATCAAGTTATCAGGAGATGTGTGCCAGAGGAAGAAATCAAAGGTATACTCGAACATTGTCACTCGTCACCCTATGGTGGACACTTTGGAGGAGATCGAACAGCGGCTAAAGTTCTACAATCAGGATTCTATTGGCCAACTCTTTTCAAGGATTCATATAATTTTGTTGCATCTTGTGACAGGTGTCAACGTGTGGGAAACATCGGCAAGAGACACGAGATGCCGTTGCAAGGCATCCTTGAAGTTGAGCTATTCGATGTGTGGGGTATCGATTTTATGGGTCCCTTTATTTCATCTTTTAATAATAAGTACATCCTTATGGCTGTTGATTATGTGTCAAAGTGGGTGGAAGCAGTAGCTTTGCCGTCTAATGATTCTAAAGTCGTGTGCAAGTTTTTGAAAAAGCAGATTTTTACTCGATTTGGCACACCACGCGCTATCATAAGCGACGAAGGGACGCACTTCTGCAACCGCTATTTTGATCAACTCCTGAAGAAGTATGGGATAAAGCACAAGATAGCTACAGCATATCATCCACAAACGAGCGGGCAAATCGAAGTTTCTAATCGGGAAATCAAGCGGATTCTAGAGAAAACAGTATGTCCAACGAGAAAGGATTGGTCGACGAAGCTTGATGATGCATTGTGGGCATACAGGACAGCATATAAAAATCCAATTGGGATGTCACCGTACAGAATGGTCTTTGGCAAGGCATGTCACCTTCCGGTGGAACTCGAGCACAAGGCGTATTGGGCTCTGAAAAAGTTGAACTTAAATCTCGAAGAAGCCGGTGGGAGACGACTACTTCAATTGAACGAGCTCGATGAACTTCGGTTGCAGGCATATGACAGTGCAAGAGTGTACAAGGATAGGACAAAGAAATGGCATGATGGTAAGATCTTGCCCAGACACTTCGAGCCAGGCCAATTGGTATTGTTATTCAACTCCCGACTCAAATTATTCCCTGGGAAACTGAAATCGCGATGGTCGGGCCCTTTTCGAGTTGTTGAGGTATTCTCATATGGAGCCATAGATGTTTTAGAAGAGAGTTCTGGAAGGATATTCAAGGTAAATGGGCAAAGGTTAAAACATTATCGGGGAAGTTTTGATCGTGAAGCATCCTCGATTCACCTAAAAGAGGCCTGAAAGCGACAAGAAAGTCAAGCCGATGACTATAAATCAAGCGCTTATCGGGAGGCAACCCGAATTTATTTTTTATTTTTTTTCATTATTTGCGCATTATTTCGTCTTATCGTTTTAGATTTTTGACACTTTTCGTTTTATTTTACAGGATGCTGAGGGACGCGTCCCTCATACCCAAGGAAGCGTCCTTGGGCATTCTGTAATCTTACAGACTAATGAAGGACGCGTCCTTCATTCTCAGAGACGCGTCCCTCCTTTTAATAAAAAAAAAAAAAGAAAAAAAAAATAGTTATAATTTCTTTTAAGTGACAACCCTAACCCATTTTTTCTTGTGCAGCCGCCTCATTCTCCCTTCAATTGCTGACTTCCAGAAGAAGGATGAGCTTGATTCAGATAATGACAACTCTCACGACCTTGAGGACGAAAGTGATGCTGATGACGGCGACGACTAGCTCACCCCAGGGGAGTATTTTGTTCCCTTAATCTCTTACTTTTCGTATTTACATCGGGGCGATGTCTAGTCTAGGTTTGGGGGTAGTTGTTTGTGCTGCAAGTATGCTCATTTATGTGGTTTGGGTTGATTATCATCTCTATTTTGCACTTACTAGTAGTATTTTGAATTTTTAGTTTTGATTTTTTAGGTCATTTTTAGAGTAAGTCTAGGTGTGTCTAACTCTTCAGTAGACTTGACGATATCTTTGATGAGCTGACCCTTATTCGATGATGACTTATTACGCACATGCTTACGACTTATGGAAGAGTGAAAAGTGAGCTTAATTGGGTGATTAAACTGTTGTTTTTATTTAATTGGGCAGCGAATTCCTCGGTATGGATTGGTAGTGAGTGAAAACAATTCTCGAAATCTAATAACGCATAGTAGTTGGTGTCGAGTGGGGCCGGCTAGGCATTGATTTGAAACAAGTCCTAAAAAAAAAAAAAAAAAAAAAAAAAAAAAAAAAAGGGTTACCAAGGCTCTGAGTACCAATGTTTAGGCGTGTGAAAAGAAAGAAAAAAAAAAGAAAAAAGAAATAAAAGTGATTGAAATGTGATTGGCGCCTAAATATGTACTTGTGGTGTGAGTCCTTTTGGTGTACTCGAGAATGAGATCCGAGGGGTGCTTCATCGCCTAATGCCTTGGTCCAACTGGACCGGGAGTCATTGATCAAACACTCGATACATGGGTACACTAGAATGTGATGAAACATTTAGAGTCGTGTAGCTGAAATAAAATTTGTGTTGAGAAAGTTGTTGAAAATCCTGAGGACGAGTGGATGATTAGTGTTTGGTTGGTTTTCTACGAAGTGCCGATCTAATATGTTTTATTGGAAGTCTTTTATTGTTGAGTTCACTATATGACATACCGAGTTGATCGTTGTGAACATTTCTGTGAAGTTTGATCAAAAATTGAATGGTTTTTATTGACAAATGACTCGACCAACGGAAGTGAGCATGTGTATAGCTGAGAATAGAAAGAGGGTTGCTCAGATTGGATTGAGTGGGGTATTGCTGAAGAGTTATCTTGATGTTTATCTCTTTTCATTTGCTCGAGGACTAGCAAATTGTAGGTTTGGGGGTGTGATAACTCTGTGAAAGTAGGGTTATTTCGTATCCTTAACGAGGCTTTATGTGGTTAGTCGGATGAGTATTGATAGGGATTTGGTAGGATTTGAGTCATTTTTAGTTTAGTTTTATTTTAAGTTGATCTTTGTTATTTTCTTAGTTTTTGTTTCTATTTCGTCTCGAGTCGGTTATCTTGTTGATGCCTCTTGGTTTGTCATTTGTTAATGCAGAAAAATGAAGGAGATTTTGAAGCTCGGACGAAGAAAAGCGAAGAGGAGCGAACAATGGACAGAGAGCTGAGGGACGCGTCCTTCAGATCTCAGGGACGCGTCCCTGGAGGTTCTGTAGCTGACGAAGCTTTTTGCGAGTTTTGATGGCTAACCGCTTGAGGAGTCTTCAAGTCTTTCCTAAGACTGCATTATGGAGATATAGAGGATCAACTAGTTATTTAGTTGGTAGTTTTAGATTTATTTTATTTTATTCTCCCTAGAAATATTGCCTAGATTTGGAGAATCTTAGGAAATATTTTCTAGAGGATCTATATATCCTAGTTTTAGAGGTAACTCTAGACACCTTCCCTTTGACAATTGGAGTCTTTTCTTTTGGTGAAGAACGGAGGAGACATTCGACTCGGAGACGGCTAGGGTTGAAGCGGAGATCAAGACTAGGCGACTACTTCTCGGATCGGAGGATTCGAGAGGGCGTTTTTCTTTTCTTGCCCCTCTTTGATTATTATGTCGCTCTCCTTTTCTTTTGAATTTGAGTTGAATTTCTTCTACGTTATGAACTAATTTCGTTTTCTAGGACTTCAATGGAACCTAGCGATTTTATCTAACGAGTGAATTCCTTTTCTCCGTGTTATTCGAATTCGTGTGGTTACTTATTCAAATCTTGATCTTAATGCGATTAATTGCCTGATCACCAATTAATTTGAACTGGAGACCTATTCGGGCTTGGGAAAGTTGTTTAGGTTAAGCCGTGGATTGACTAGCCTAAGTTAGCGTCTCGTTGGAAAACGGAGCTAATTAGCGAGAAGGATAGGAATATACCTGATTGCCTTAGGTAGCCATTTAGGGTTGTTGCATAATGGGTTCCCACTAGTTAATTGCCTAGGAATAGAGTGATTAACTCGATACAGGGAATACGTCTTTAGAGCACTCGGGAGAGGCGTAAAGAGATATACGAACCCTAGGTTAGTAACTTAAGAATTTGATAACTGGAGAAAGGAAGGAACGAGTTAGATAATTCGTTAGGGGAAATTGATAGTCCTAGGCTTTTATTAATTGATTTAATCATCGCTATTTGCACTCTCTTTTTCAGTTTTACTCTCAATTCAATCTTGTTTGACTTGACCTCGAAATTGTTAAACGTGCGACCGTTAGGAATTTTTCTCTGTTGATTCTCTGTGGGAACGACCTCTACTTGCCCTATCTACAAGTTAGTTAGGTTTGTGAGAATAATTAATTTGCCGCCTTCGACAAGCTTGGTCACTCGACCTACGTGATTGCTGTAACATTGTTCTCAAGAGCAGCGACCTGGAAAAGAAATGCGAGCGGATCAAGGATATGAGGTGGCCGCAGGTTGCCACGGCCAGTGGATCCAATGGCTATGACCTTTGTTTTGATCCCTTGGATAGGTGCTCCAAATACAACTACCTGGGTGATTCCTCAGATTATTCGGATGAGCATTCTGTTTATGACTACGAAGGCAACACCTACAATCATTGGGATTTCTACGGTTATTAAGCGGCCGCCCACCAAGATTTTTTTAGAAGTTTCTGGGCATCTGAGCTTGTAGATTTCCAGGGCTACCGGAATGTTTTTTGATCACTTGGTCTGAAAAATGAAGGCGTTCTTCCTGCAGTATGTGACTGTCCTGCATTGATTTTGTCAGGACTTTCTTCGCCAGAGAACTTCGAGGCCGTCATCGATGGTTGTCGTACTCTCAAATCCCTGGACCTACCATGACCAGTCTCTCGGTCAACATGATGCATAAAACTCTTCTGCATGTTATCTAGTCGAGTGCCGGTCGTGCCATTTCGACAGATCCTCAAAGGTTTCCTCGGGCTATGTCATTATATTTTACGTAGTTCTTTAAGTCTCAGTCCGCCATGACATCCCCATCCTAAATGCTCTCTAAGCTATCCATCAAGAGACATTTAGGCTTCCGATTCTTCTCGTCCATCGACCAGCGATGTGTCCTGCTGATCAACCTCTGCCGGCCATCCGTGCCCAAGCTCAAGAAGGTGCATGATTTCACTCTCCGCTGCGGGGTCTCCCTGTCCGATCAGGAGGTCGCCAAACACCTTGTCTACGCACTCGTCTCCGAACCCGATGCCTCCCCCGGGAACGTGTCCTACGCCCGCACAGTGTTCGTGGGTATTCGTGACCCGACGAATGTGTTCACCTGGAACGCCATGATCAAGGGGTACTCAGAGAGCGAAACTCCATCGTCCGCGGTCGAGTTTTATCGGGAGAGGTTGGGTACGGGGTTAAGCCGGACACGCACACTTACCCGTTTGTTCTGAAGGCCGTGGCAAGGTTGGCGGATCTTAGGGAGGGCGAGAAGTTGCATTCGTGCATTCTAAGGATCGGGTTCGAATCGTTGGTGTTCGTCGGTAACGCGTTGATTCACATGTATGCGTGCTGTAGCAAGGTCGAGATCGCACACAAGGTGTTCGACGCAATGCTATACAGAGACCTGGTCGCTTGGAATACGGTCATCAATGGGTTCGCGTCGAATGGAATGCCTAATGAGGCTTTGATGCTGTTCAAGGAAATGAGTTCGGATGGCGTGGCACCGGATGGCTTCACGGTGGTTAGCGTGCTCACCGCGTGTGCAGAGATGGGGGCGTTGGCCCTTGGCAGGAGAATTCATGTTTATATGGTGAAGATCGGATTAATCGAGAATCTTCATGCTAGCAATTCACTGTTGGACCTGTACGCAAAATCCGGTTGTGTTTGTGAAGCGAGGAAGGTGTTCAATGAGATGAGTGTGAGGAATGTCGTCTCTTGGATGTGCTTGATCGCGGGACTTGCAGTGAATGGGATCGGATTTGAAGCGCTGGAGCTTTTCAAGGAGATGGAGAGGGAAGGTCTGGTGCCCAGCCAGATAACTTTTGTCGGGGTTCTATGTGCTTGCAGTCATTGCGGGATAGTTGATCAAGGATTCGAGTACTTCAGGAGAATGCAGGAGGAGTTTGGGATTGTGCCGCTGATCGAACATCACGGTTGCATGGTTGATTTGTTAAGCCGTGCAGGGTTAGTGCAGAGGGCATTCAATTACATCAAAAGCATGAAGATGCGGCCGAATGCTGTTATCTGGCGAACGTTATTGTCGGCATGCACAACCCATGGGCATTTAACCTTGGCGGAGGTCGTGAGAGCGGAGCTCGCCTAATTGGAGCCTAACCACAGCGGGGATTATGTTCTGATCTCGAACCTTTACGTGACGGAGCGTTGTTGGTCGGACGTTCAAAAAGTTAGGCGAGAAATGTTCGGCGACGGAGTCCGTAAGTTTCCTGGCCACAGCCTCGTTGAACTAGGGAACCGGATTCATGAGTTCACGATGGGTGAAAAATCTCATCCTCAGAGCGAGTCAATTTACGCGAAGCTCGCCGAGATCACGAATTCCTTGAGATTAGAAGGGTACGTCCCTCATACGAGGAACGTGTTTGTCGATATTGAGGACGAGGAGAAGGAGTTCGCACTGTCCTATCACAGCGAGAAGATAGCTGTGGCTTTCATGCTCATCAACACGGGTGCAGGAGTCCCGATAAGGGTGGTGAAGAATCTGCGAATCTGCGCAGATTGTCACCTGGCGATGAAGCTCATATCGAAGATCTACGGAAGGGAGATCATCGTCCGGGATCGAAGCCGGTTTCATCATTTCAACGGCGGCACGTGCTCTTGCAAGGATTACTGGTAAGGGGGAACTTGTGCTCTTTCTCCAGGAACACAGAAATACTTATCATGCATAGAATAATTTGTAACTTACTATTTGGTGATATTGTTAGGACCACAAACATAATTAGAATGTATTTAACTCATATTAATAGTATTATGCTTACTAAGGTAAATAATAATGAAGCATGTCAATGTTTCAAATGTTTAAATTGCCCCTTAATCAATTGGGACATTGAAGAATGATAGAAATCAATTTGATAAACAGAGCATCATCCTTCATTCATTCATTCAGGTGGGTTGCAAATAGATAGAGATAATAATGGGATTGAGTTATTTCAGCTAACACCACCAAACATACAACCAGCTCGTATTCTGGCTTCGGAGCTTCATCCCACCAGAGATTTGATGGATCGCAGTTTCCCAGCGGCCACGTGGATGTCCATCCTTTCTCCAGGCGACTCACTACAACATGCGACTCCGATTTCAAACACCTTCGCTAGACATTCTATAATCCTTCGCGGGGCACGGGCGATCGATCCTACTCCAAACTCATTTAAAAACAGACGAGGGTCTGCTATTTCGCCCACTCTTTCCGGCAATGCGGCCTCGCAGTGGCTTCGAATGTTCCACGCATCCTGGAACATGTCGTTGGTTGGCCTCTTTCCAGTAAACAACTCCAGCAGAAGAATTCCGAAGCTGTAGACATCGCCTTCCCTCGACACTTGACTTCCCATTCCATACTCTGCAAATATTTCATATTAAATGACCTATACTACGAGTACAAGCTAACAATTATTGGAAACCACATTTACATAAAATCGACACACCTGGAGGGCTGTAGCCGACTGTCCCTCTCACTCCCGTCGTGCTGACTTGAACAACAACATTGTCAGCAGAGAGAATTCTCGTGAGGCCGAAATCACCAACGTGTGCTGTCATATCCGAGTCCAGGAGAACATTGCTTGGCTTCAGATCACAGTGAATCAGTGGCATATCAAAATCATGATGGAGGTACTCCACAGCACAAGCAATGTCCATGATAATACTCAGCCTATGCCTTAAACTTAACTTCCGGTGCACTCCCTCATAGGTAACTTTAGGATGCAACCAATCATCCAGGCTTCCATTTTCCATGTACTCATACACAAGCGCCTTAAAATCATCACCTCGGAAGTCGATGGTCGAGCAGACAGTAGAAATCTTAACGAGATTTCGATGTTTGATCTTTTTTAACACCTCACACTCTGCCATGAAACTCTTGAAAGCTGCTCGAGCTCGGAGATCGAGAACCTTAATGGCTACCACATTATCAGAATTACCAATAATCCCCTTATACACGGAACCAAAACCACCGGCACCGATCAAGTTATTTTGATTGAGCCCACCGGTCGCCTTGAGTATATCCTCGTACGAAATTTGTGGAAAAGAGCTTTTGGGAACCAACCCACACTGGGACTTTACGTTTCTTCGTTTTTTGTTCTTGCAACGATACGATGCAAGAATCAAAAGCAGAAAAAACAGGAGTCCAATCCCACCGGCGATCGTGATGATGATCTTCAACAACGCTTTGTTTCTTTCGCGCTTCAGATCAGAGGTAGGACAACTTGACAAGTTCAATGCAGAAATCCCGCCACAGAGTTTGTAATTTCCCATGATCGAGATCTCTGTGGCATTTAGGAAAACTCCTTTATTTGGAACTTCTCCCTCGAAATGGTTGAAGGACAAATTGAGGCATGTGAGCTGGAAGTCTCCTAAGAATTTAGGTATGTGGCCAGAGAAGTTATTCTGTGATAAGTCTAGTTGTTGAAGTCCTTTCAGAGGAGATAGAAACGGGGTGATGTTGCCTTCAAACATATTATTCCCAATGTCCAAAAACATCAAGCTGGTGCATTCACCGAGAGTTTTCGGGACTGGGCCAGAGAGTCGATTCCCGTGCACGTTTAATACTGCTAAGCTCTTCAGATTGCCGACTTCTTCTGGCAAGGCGCCTGTTAATTTGTTCTGAGATAAACCGAGAAAGTATAATAAGGAAGAAATACGCAAGACTTGCGATGGTATAGTCCCACTCAGTTTGTTTTTAGATATATCCAAAGCGATCAAGTTTTGGCAATTTCCGAGGCTTGCTGGAATACTCCCACTAAATCCGCTCCCTCGCAATGCCAGTTTCGTCAACATAGTCAAATTTCCAAGAGATGATGGGATTTCCCCGGAGTAATCATTGTGTTGTGCATGTAGGATCTTCAACTTGTGGAGGTTACCAATTTCCTTTGGGAGCACACCATTCAACGGATTCCTGTTAATTACTAGAACTTCCAAGTTGTGAAGATTCCCGATGCTTGAAGGGAGGGTCCCTGTCAGCTGATTGGACCAGAATGCCAAATAGTATAAATTGGAAGATAAGTTCCCAATAGAAAGAGGCAACCTACCTCCGAAATTGTTTCTGCTGAAATCCAGATTCGTTAGCTCGGTGGAATTGAGGGACTTGATGAATTTCAAGTCCCCCGACGCGCCGCTTCCCAATTGATTGGCTGCAATAGCGAGCCACCTCAATTGATTGAGATTTTTGAGATCAGGTACCGATCTGGTGAAATTGTTCTGGTTTAACTGTAGGCTCCGTAAGTTTGTTGCGTTCGCTATTGAAGGAGGTATAGTTCCGGTCAACTGATTACTACAGAAATGGAAGATCTGGAGATTGGGAAGAGTGATTCCGAGATCCAGAGGGAGACCTCCCTTGAGTTTGTTGTACGAGAGCTGTATGAGAATCAGAGAGGTTATGTTGAAGATTGAGGAGGGTACCGTACCAGAAAAGAAGTTTCCTGGGAGACTAATCTGTCGCAACCTTCGCAATCGCCCAAGAGATGCTGGGATGGGGCCGCTGAAACCATTATAGTTTCCGCCAATGAGCTCCAGAGACGAGAAGTTGCTGAAGAAATCAGGGAACTTCCCGGTGAAATGGTTTTCGTCGACTATGAAGATTCGAAGCTTCGACAAGACAGATAATCCACGAGGTATTTCTCCAACAAGTTTGCTGTTTTCCAGCCAGATCTCCCGTAGGTTTGTGCAGCCCGAGATGTTCTCTGGGAGCTGGCCCGAAAATGAGTTATTATCCATCGTCAACACTGTCAACCGACGCAGGTTCCCAATTTCTGGGGGGATCTCGGCAGCAAACCCGTTGTTGTTGATGTTTAATATACTAAGGAAGCTGAGATTCCCAATGTAGGGTGACAGGGAGCCCCCCAGTTTGTAGCCCGGGAGCCACAATTCGGTGACGCGGGGACGTGTCCTGCTGCAAGTTACGCCAGGCCAATGACAGAAGTGGACGGTGTCATTCCAGGAGGAGAGTACCCCGTCGGGGTCATCGGGTATGCGGCCCCTGAAGTCGAGCAACGCAGCCCGGTCGGTTTCGTTGGTCTTAGCTCCCGCTGCTCCCTGGACGAAAAAAGAAACCATGAGGCAAGTGAATAATATCGTAATACAAGAGAGTGAACCCATAATTAATTTTTGATGACTAGTGGTAGTAGTTGTGAGTAATTAACTCTACTCTTTGGTGGCATATCTTTTTGCCATTTATAACCTCCCCATTTCACGACAAACCCAAGATTACGGCTTTATGTAAAATATTTTATATTCATAATGTAACACCTCGTTTCTAACGTAAATCTCACGAATGGAGGAATTTGTGTGATTAGATGATTTCATAAAGTGAGGTCGACTAGGTGCAAGTATTACGATTTTGATAGTTAAAGACTCGTATGGATGTAAGTACGAAACACAGTTATTTTTTACAGTGGTTCGACCTTAATTGACCCACGTCTACTTTCCACCGTAGACGTGATTGCACTAGGCTTTCGCTCAACAACTGACATTTAAAATCCTTTACAAGAGAGACCAGTCTTGGACAACGATTGTTATTTATTCTCAAGATGAGCCTGTAAGCAGTCAAGAAACAACGAGTCAGCAAACAAAATAGATAAACAGGGATTGATTCCTCACACAGGGGAAACCTGACTTCTCACGCGGAGAAGTCGGGAGATCCGTCCTACACTCAGTTCAGACGTGCACGGTTACCAAAGCCGTAACTCACTAAACTACACACCTAGTGCCTCGGCTGAAATTTTCAGCTCCAGCGGCTCCCACGCAACTTGCTCTACTGTCCTTGTGTATTAGGAGGTCGAGATTTCCACACAACACCCCTGTGCTCGGGAGGACCTCTTTTCACTCTGATGGCATCCCAACTCTTACTCGACCCTGCAGGCTCGAGACTTCTAGTGTGCACCTGCAAGTGCGTGTCTAACTATTCAAATTTCGTAGGTTCAAGACTTCCCTAAGATAATAAGAACGGCTTCATGCCGATGGGTTAGCAACTGCTTACTGCGATCAGCACACGTATTCACTTAACTGCCCTCAGACGATTTGCCAACCACTCATTGAATGTACCAAGGACACACGATCCCTCTTATGACGACCAAGGTGGCACACAGCCCTTGGCACTCCCTCACGCATATGTGAAAGTAAGAACCAGGAGATCACTTTGCACCTTCAGATCTCCACCAATCACACTGCTCACACAGCTCCTCAAAGTTTCACACAGATTACACAGACTTTGGACAACCACACAGACTTTGGACAACCACACAGACTATGCAGACTCATTATAATCTGAAAGATTGTCTGATTTTTACAGAAGGAACTACGTGGGATGTGTCCATGTTCATTAGGACAATTCCCATTGAGTAGTTTCCATAATATCAACTGATCTGACCAATCTGAGCGGATACCTCCTCAACGGTCGTAGAAACGGATGAAAAGTCCTCAAACGGTAGCTTCTCATAGTTAATTAATTTCATATGAATGAAATAATTAAAATATCATATATATAAATGACCGGACGACATTTTCAAGCTCCATTTGTGGGGCAAGTGCTAGCACACTTCGAGTAGTATTCATTCTGGCTATGGGGCGTACGCCTCCGTGAAATCAACTCCGGGCTATTATGAGTAACCCTTTGCTACGAGACGAGCTTTGTGCTTCGACACACTTCCATTCTCATTGAAATTTGTCTTGAATACCCATTTTAAGCAAATTGCTTCTTTTTTCCTTTAGGAAGTTCTACTAGGGACCAGGTATCATTCTTCTTGATAATAAACATTTTTTTTAATTGTATTTCTCTATTTTTCTTCTGGCGGCCTCTTTGAAATTCTGCAGCTCAAACATAGCAAGTGCAAAATTAGCTTGCTCGTAAACTTCAGTTAATGAGCGATACCTCCTTGGTTGTATATCACCAGCATAACCTTCAAGTGATCAACCAAGAGTTTCCTCTTATGCCATGCTTCATAAGACGGTCTTGTTTTGAATAGCTTTCGTCGGTGATCGATTGGGAATGTAAGCCGTTGTGTTCACAACTTTGGCCCTCAAAGAAATCGGAAGACCCTTGCCTTGATCATACTTCGAGTCATCTCAACAATAGTCTTGTTCTTCCTCTCAGCTACGCCATTCTGTTGAGATTAGTACTTCACAGTAAGTTGTCGAGGTATACCTTGCTACTTGTAATAATCTAGGAATGACTTGTAAATGAATTCTCCTCCACGATATGTCATCAAAGTTTTTATTTGATATCCACTTTGCTTCTTTGCATTGGCTTTGAAACTCAAGAAGGTAGTAGAAGCCTTCGATTTCTTTTCAAGAAAGTATACCCATATCATACGAGTGTAATCATCGACAAATAAGAGAAAGTATCTCGTGTTACCGATCATTGGAGTTTGGGTTGTACCACAAATGTCAGCATGCACCAATTCAAGAGGGGTTTTAGCTCTCCAAGAGGTATTGGAAAAAGATAGACGATGTTTTCCCATACACACATCCTTCACAGACGCATGTTGATGTTGGCTGGATTTTTGGAAGACCTATGATCATATTCCTCCCTCTAAACAACATTAGGCTATTGTGATTCAAATGTATATATCACAGATGCCATAACTGAGCTTCATCAACAATTTCACTCTTCAATGCAACTTTCAAGGATGAATTCATCTTCAGTGGTGGAAACGAGTTATTTGCCGTCATCTTCACTACATCGATCATCTTCTCATTTTTGTCAACGATCTCACATTGACCATCAGCAACTGTAACCTTATAACCTATCTTCATCATTTGTCCCACACTCAAAAGATTCTAAGGAGTGCTTGGAGAATAAAACACATCATTAATCCGCTTTTCTTCATCATTTGTTGCTCTCACAGCAACAATTCCATTTCATACAATCTTTATCTTTTTGCTGTCTCCAAGCTCTAACAAAGAGTTGTAGCTGTTGTCGATCTCCACAAAGTTTTTCTTATTTCCTGTCACATAATTGCTACAACCACTATCCAAAAACCACGCTTCATTCATATCTTGCATTGCATTGAAACGTTGATGCAAACAATTGTTAACTTTCATAACGAAAATATATTGTTTCCAAATTTTTAATAGGAAAGACAATATTTTGATTTTGAGTTGCCTAATAAAAGGATTTCAAAAATAGCTTATCCAATGTATTTGTTTTAAATATATTCCAAGATAATTCGAAATATATTCCAAAAAAGAAATATTATCTCCAAATTTCCAATGAGCAAGCGTAGCAAAATAGTAACGACTTACTGCAACGTTGCAACGTATAGCTCGGGCTAACTGTGGTGCAGCAACACTTTGCTCAGCTCATCACTAAAGATAAACGAAGTTTTATAGCAGCACAATGCTATGAATTTATTATATAGTTTCTCAAGTTCATCATCAAAATCAAGGTTAACACATACATCACAAGGGGATAGACACTTCATAGGCTCGTAATTGACGTGATTTCTTGCGCAACACGTACGGGGATATCGTTCTTGAATATCAGGAGGATGCGTCCAGAAGCGTCTTCGATATTACATAGCTACGGATAACGGAATGAAGACCCGTCCCATACTAATGAAATTGTATATCTCATTTTTTTAGTAATGTATGCTTATGTGATAAATTCTCTTACAATGAAGAAGCTATTATGCCCCCATGTGAAATATAGTTTTATTATACAAAACTCATAAAAGTTTTGAGAAAGCATTTTTTTGTCTAAGATTATTTCTATTTGGAATATCTGATTTTTATAATATCGATAGAGTTCGGTCCAACGGAGGAATGGGTTTTGGTGCGTAATAAATTGTGTGAACCGGATTGTTGTGAACCGGAGATGGTAATGGGAAAAGCATTACCAATGAAATTTAGTGCGTAATAAATTGTGTGAACCGGATTGTTGTTCGCTGTACTGAATTTAAATATAACAATAGACGCATACATAATTTATATTGTTGAACGGCAGGTCTTACAAATAGTCAAAAGGTTTTTTGTACGGATTTACGGTAATAGTAAACTGCAAGTAAAGGAAAATGAGCAACTAGGTCTTTGTTGAAATCCAAGTTCCACGTTGGATAGAAAATGCCTCACAAACTAGTATATATAAGTCACTCCCTCTATTACCAATTGATTTTAAAGTTGAATCACATTGAGCTTATATGCTGGGCTAACCCGGAATTTTCTATTATTACCATAAATCACGCACATAAAAGTTCAAATGAAGGAGACTTTCGAAAATTAGACCCGCGATGACTCGGAGTCTATGAGAAAATTACTTTCAAGTCAAACTCCGACAAACTTTTGATGACTTGTAAGCGACTTTGACTTTTAATCGCCTTCACAATATCACTTTTCTGTAATCACAATCTCACCCTTCATTTTTTGTAGGTTCAGATGATGGACGTGACTTGTTGAGCATAGTGGATCTAGGTTTTCCAATATCAGGAGGACGCGTTCATAAGCGTGTTTGATATCACATAATTATGGATAACCAAATGAAGGCACGTCCCTTACTTATATATGGATACGCCAATAAAATGCTTTCATGAGAAAGAAAATGTATTATTAAATCTTTTAATTTGAGTTTTTTTTTCATGTTGGGTTTATACCAAACCAATGTGATATTACTACCCAAAAACACCATATGGAATATATTTTATTATACACAACTCTTAAAAGTTTTAAGGACCATTTTTTTTAAATTTCTCCTTAAAACACCCAGTTTCGTAATATCGTTGGCACTTGTTCCTTCTTCGATAAAGAGAGTAGGACAAACAGTTCAGAAAGCCAATTTGTCTCTGTTAAAAGAAATGTCGTTTTTTGCCGATAAATGTTAACAAGATATGTTCTCTTACTATTGAACAAGAAGCCATAACCAAGTCATATATATAAAAGATGAAGAACACAAAAACCAATCAAGTTATTAAGATCTGTCCTATTATTTAATTTCGTAATTAAATAATTATTTATTAACTAAATAACTATCGAATAAAAATGTTTCAGGTTTTCATTGGGTTTTAGCTTCTGACTAGTCAAAATCATATCAATATTTTAAATATAGTTATATTTTTTATTTGCAATATAAGTATTATTTTTTATTAATTTTTTCTAAATAGTAGATTATGCCTAATCCTTTATATAAATGAACGTGAGTTACGGGGTTACTTTTTGCTGAGTGGAAAATGCTTGAGAAGCAGACAGCCACGACTGACTTGGACTCCAAGGGGATTACGTTTTGTTTTAACGCGTGATTTCCTTAATCTTGTCGGGTGGTTATGAAAACATTGCCTTTTGACCATTTCTTTCCTCAGCCTCCTTTCCTTCCATGATAAATTATAGGGGCTGGTGACTGATGATGGCCCCTCAATGCCACGTCCGCTTCGACTTTCGTAGCCTTTAGGGTCGACGATCAAAGAAGTATGCGGACTGGGCTATGCCACGTGTGGGTATCATTTCGTTGTGTTGGGGTTGTGGGCTATTTCGGGTGGTCCGACACGATATTTACGTTGAAACAAACACTTTGGAAATATGCGGCCACGAACAACATTGGTTTTGGAATTCGAGTTTTGATCGTGACTGGAGTACTTTTACATCGAACGTCAAACAAATGACACTAATGAACGTATACTGGACCTTACAACAACAACACATGATAAGCTAATGCCGTTGGAGATTGAACGAGGAAGTAAATACTGGGATGATGTACCTTTGGAGATACATAAAAAGAAGGTTTAGATAGATAGATGGGGTATTAGATTCTCATACCAAGTGCTGTCAGTTTTCACCAGTTTCATGGAAATGATATGTACTTTGTAATCACGTTTGTTAAAGCAATCAATGTAAATCAATTTATGGCGGGATCCAATTGTGAAGTAATTTTACGTTATAAATCGTTGCAATCGGCCTGTGGCCACGCGGATGTCCATCCTTTCTTCCAGCGACTCGCTACAACATGTGACTCCGATTTCGAACACCTTAGTCAAACATTCTAGAATCCTTTGCGGAGCACGGGCGCTTGATCCTGCTTCTTCAAAATCATTTAAAAACATACAAGGGTCTGCTACTTCTCCCACTCTATCCGGGAAAGCGGCCTTGCAGCGGATTCGGATGTTCCAAGCGTCCAAGAACATGTCGTCGGTCAGTTTCTTACCAGTAAACATCTCGAGCAGAGGAATTCCAAAACTGTAAACATCGCCTTCCCGCGACACTTGCCTTCCCATTCCGTACTCTACAATATTTCGTGTTAAATGACCTATATTACTGAGTACGACCGAACAAATATCTGGAACGACATTTACATAAAAATTGATGCTCATTGAGGGCTGTAGCCAACTGTGCCTCTCACTCCCGTCGAGCTTACTTGCACAACAACTTCATCGGCAGAGAGAATTCTCGTGAGGCCGAAATCACCGACCTTTGCTGTCATCTCCACATCCGGGAGGACATTGCTTGGCTTTAAATCACAGTGAATCACAGGCATGTCACACTCATGATGCAGATACTCCACAGCACAAGCTATGTCCACGGCAATACTCAGCCTATGCCTCAAGCTTAACTTCCGGCACACTCCCACGGATATAACTTGAGGATGCAGCCAATCTTCCAGGCTTCCCTTTACCATGTGCTCATACACAAGCGCCTTAAAAATCGCTACCTCGGACGTCAATGATCGAGCTGACAGTAGAAATCTTAACGAGAAATAATTACCAGACATACTTTTGTACATTTTTACGGATCCATTAGCAGAATTTAGTAAAAGCATATACATTAGTACTAAACTTTTACTAAGCCAATGGTCCCGTTATTAAGCTTCTATATTATTAAAAAATGTAAAAAATTAGTACCAAAAGGGGCATCGCCCCGTGAGTGGGACGGTAGCCGCTTCCTTCCTCTCTTCTCGAAAGTTTTTATTTTTTCTCGTATAAATAGAGAATCCAAAAGCAGAGGAGGAACCCAAAACTGCCTTTGCCTCCGCATCACAAGAGTCCACTTTGCTTCTTGTTATTCAATGACTTTTTCTAAGTGGAACTGATTTTGGAGTCAAAAGAAGATTGCCGTGAAAAATACTTCCCTTTTGATTCTCACTGTTTTCCGTCTTATTTATAGTTTGCGTCACAGTGACTTTGATTTCTATCAGGGGGCAAATCTTAATACGAGATGAATCTTTTTTTATTTAAGTTTAAATTAATAATTTCTATAATGTATGAAGTTTGTTGTAATGAATCAGATTTTTCTTCTATAAAAAAATATATTACTTGAAACTAAATATCCTCACAAATAGGGGTGGTTTGGTAGAGTAAAGGAAACAGAGGCCTATGCGTGTGGAATTATTGGAATTAATCAGAAAGCCAGGTCAACGCCCGTTGTGTAGCGAAAAAGTTAGTAATTAGGAATTCCGAACCAAACGGTTATCCCGACTAAACCGTTTTATAAATATGTCGGTGACAATTCTGTAATAGCTTATTTAGGTTAAGCAACACTAACATTTTTATGGAGCCATCTTGGAAAAAGGTGAAGGCAACTCGAACTGCTCTGAACTTCTAGAAACTTCCATTCTTGGGTCATGCACTGCTTTTGGCCCTCACAAATCAGGCCGTGGTCAGATGTCTTAAATTCATTATATTTTACGGACCTTATCAATTAAAAAATATTTTTTTTTCAAGTGATCAATAATCTCTGCAAATATTAATACTTTTTATTTTAGTAATATTTTTCATAATCACTTTTAAGGTGATCATGAATGTATACAAAACTAATTACTACCCAAACAGTTTTGAAATATAGAATGATTTCAAATTCTGACGTTGATTGGCTTACTTTTATGACGAACGTCAAATTAATGAACGGTACATTAACCTTAAAACGTGCACAACTAGATGCCAAAGTCAAGATCACTACACTTGTTAAAAAAGGAAAAGAGAGAGAAAATGAAAGGTTTATTAGCCACTGCATGCCTTAAAACACATGAGATTCAAATATTTTTATTAAAAATCTGTGTTTAGCCGAATGTTAAAAACAGTCAAAATCGCTCAAATATCGCTTTTCCTTACAACAATTTTTTCTTTAATTAAATTAGGAAAATGAAAATCCTAGAGGCAATTTGACTATTAAAAAGTGTTTACGGTAAGTTTTGATCACGATTAATGCGTATTAAAGTTAGTAACGGAAATGTCGAGACATATAAGTAGGCTATTAAATATATAAAGGGACTAGACATTTCATGTAAGAAGAAAAAGAGTGTAAGATAAAGTTTAAGAAACAGAAATCGCAGCCAAAATACTACAGCAGCTCTACGGCAGCCAATCGTCAGCAGTACAGAACCTATGTTCTGCTATCACCTTCTCCCTTCATATCCAATCCACCACACATAACCCCAACAAAAAGAATAATTTAAAAAAATATTATTGAAAATTTCTACCCCTTTGGGCAATAATTTGTATGACACAAGCTTTACACGCTAACCAGAGTATATATATTTAATTTAGCGTTTTATAATAAGTCACGCTTTTAAACTGAATCATGAAAATACATATTTGAATTCATTCAACTTTTTATATTGACGAGATCAAAAAGTGTATTATCCAAGAGCTTCAATATTTCTAATTTCAACATATGATCGCCAAAGTCGTCAAAAAAAAGAAGAATGATGGAAATCAATTCGATGAAGAAACACGCAAGATTTGACAGATTTTCATATGATTCTTCATTCAGGGTGGCAAATACATAACGATTAGACTCGTGCTATTTCAGCTACCACCAGCAAATAAACAAAACTGTCTGCTGTACTGAGGATTCATTTTAGATATTTAAAGTTCAAATCTCAAAGACGGAGCTTCATCCCACCAGAGATTTGATGGATCGTAGTTTCCCAGCGGCCACGCTGATGTCCATCCTTTCTCCAGGGGACTCACTACAACATGCAACTCCGATTTCGAACACCTTCGCTAGACCTTCTATAATCCTTCGCGGAGCACGGCCGCTCGAACCTACTCTAAACTCATTTAAAAACAGACGAGGGTCTGCCACTTCTCCAGCTCTATCCGGCAACGCGCCCTCACAGTGGCTTCGGATGTTCCAAGCATCCTGGAACATGTCGTCAGTCGGCTTCTTTCCTGTAAACATCTCCAGCAGAAGCATTCCAAAACTGTAAACATTGCCTTCCCTCGACACTTGCCTTCCCATTCCGTACTCTATAACATTTCGCGTTAAACGGCCTTTATTACTTGAGTACGATCTAACAAATATCCAAAACTACATTTACATAAAAAATCACGCACCTGGAGGGCTGTAGCCGACTGTCCCTCTCATTCCCGTCGAGCTTAATTGTCCAACGACATCATCGGCAGCGAGAATTCTCGTGAGTCCGAAATCACCGACTTTTGCTGTCATCTCCGCTTCCAGGAGGACATTGCTTGGCTTCAAATCACAGTGAATCACCGTTATCTCACACTCGCGATGCAAATACTCCACGGCACATGCAATGTCCACGACAATACTCAGCCTATGCCTTAAACTTAACTTCCGGCGCACTCCCTCTGATGCAACTTTAGAATGCAGCCAATCTTCCAGGCTTCCCTTTTCCATGTACTCGTACACAAGCGCCTTAAAATCATTACCATGGAAGTCGATGGTCGAGCAGACAGTAGAAATCTTAACGAGATTTCGGTGTCTTATCTTCTTTAATACCTCACACTCTGCCATAAAACTCTTTGAAGCTGCACGAGTTCGAAGGTCCAGAACCTTAATGGCTACCACATTATCAGAATTTGCAAGGATCCCCTTATACACGGAACCAAAACCACCGTCACCAATCAAGTTATCATGATTGAGTCCATCGGTCGCCCCGAGTATATCCTCATACGAAATTTGTGGAAAAGGGCTTTTGGGAACAAACCCAGACGGCGACTTCATGTTTCTTCTTCTTTTTCTCTCCATGCAACGATGAGATGCAATCAACAAAAGTAGAATAGACAGGAAAGCAATCCCGCTGGCGACCACGATCACGATTCTCAACAAGGTTCTTCTTCCTCACTTCCGTTTAGAAGTAGGACAGCTTGATAAGTTCAATGCTGGAATCCCGCCACAGAGTTTATAATTTCCCACGATCGAGACCCCCGTGGCATTTAGGAAGACTCCTTTATTTGGAACTTCTTCCTCGAAATGGTTGAAAGATAGATTAAGGTATGTGAGGTGGAAGTCTCCTAAGAATTTCGGTACCCAGCCAGAGAAGTTATTCTGCGATAAGTCTAGATGTTGAAGTCCTTTCAAAGGAGATAGAAACGGGGTGATGTTGCCTTCAAACAGATTATTCACAATGTCCAATGACACCAAGCTGGTGCATCCACCGAGTGTGTTCGGGACTGGGCCAGGCAGTCGGTTCCCATGCACGTCTAATACTGCTAAGTTCTTAAGATTGTCGACTTCATCTGGCAGTGAGCCTGTTAATTTATTCTGAGATAAATCGAGAAATACCCAAGACTTGCGATGGTATAGTCCCACTTAGGTTGTTTTCTGATATATCCAAAGCAATCAAGTTTTGGCAATTTCCTAGGCTTGCTGGTATACTCCCACTGAATCTGCTCCCTTGCAACGTCAATTTATTCAACATAGTCAAATTTCCAAGAGAAGATGGGATTTCCCCCGAGTAATTTTTGTACTGTGCTAGCAGGCTCTTCAACTTGTGGAGGTTATCGATTTCCTTTGGGAGCATACCATTCAACGGATTCCGGCTAATATCTAGATATTACAGGTTGTGAAGATTCCGGATGCTTGAAGGGAAGGTCCCCGTCATCTGGTTGGACCAGAATCCCAACATGTTCAGATTGGAAGATAAGTTCCCAATAGACTATCCCAACTTGCTCTACTATCCCTCTGTATTAGGATGTTGAGATTTCTGCACAGCCCCCCGTGCTCGGGAGGACCTCTTTCCACTCCGGCGGCGTTCCCAAATCCTGTTCTACCTGTAGGCATGAGACTTCTAGCGCGCACCCACAAATACGTGTCTAACTGCTCAAACTCAGTAGGTTCAAGACTTCCCTACGAAAAGACATAACAAGAATGACTTCCTGCCGATGGATTAGCAACTGGTTACTGCGATCAGTATATGTATTCACTTAGCTGCCCTAAGAAGATTTGCCAACCACTCGTTGAACGCACCAATGACACACAATCCCTCTCATGACGACCAAGGTGGCACACAGCCCTCGGGACTCTCGCACGCAGATGCGAAAGTAAGAACCAAGCGATCAATTAGCACTTTCCGTTCTCCGCCGATCACACAGCTGACACATCTCCTCAAAGTTTGACAGATCATATGGGCTTTAGACAACCACACAGACTACGCAGACTCGTTGTAATCTAATAGAATATATGATTTTTATGGGAAAAACTACTTGGGATGTGTCCTAGTTTATTAGGACGATTTCTATTAATTAGTTTCTATAATATCAGCTGATATCGGCTGATCAAACCTATCTGAGCAGATACCTGCTCAACGGTCACAGAAACGGATGGAAAGTCCTCAAATGATAACTTTCCATAGTTAATTAATTTGATAGAAATGAAATAATTAAAATACCATACATATATAATTGACCTAAAGACAATTTCAAGTTCCATTTGTGAGGCAAGTGCTAGCACACTTCGAATAGTTTTCATTCTAGCTCCAGGGGCGTACGTCTTAGTAAAATGAACTCCGAGCTATTGCGAGTAACCCGTTGCTACGAGATAAGCTTTGTGCTTCTGCACACTTCCATCCTCATTGAATTTTGTTTTGAACACCCATTTTAAGCCAATTGCTTCTTTTCCTTTAGGAAGGGCTACTATGGACCCAGTATCATTCTTCTCGATACTAAAAATCTCTTCTTTCATTGCATTTCTCTACTTTTCTTCTTTTTTGGCCTCTTCAATATTCTGCGGCTCAAACATAACAAGTGCAAAATTACGTTGCTCGTAAATTTCAGTTAATGAGCAATACTAATTTAATCATTTTAGTTTTTTAGAATTAGAATTAATTGGATTAATAATTTATTATGAAATATCGGTAGCAATTATATTATTCGAATATGGATTTATTCGGATTATTTTATATTATATAAAATGATATGAATTTAATATTTAATATCTATTTAGATATTATATCCGAAACATTTTTATTTAATAAAATCATGTTTTGATTAAAGTGATATCGATTTATATTAATTATTTAAAGTTTGCTTACGTCACATATTGGAAACGGTAATAATGAAATCAGACGTTATAAGAAAATAATAAGGAAAGAAAGTCGTGTGATGACTTCCTCATCGTTTGAGAGTCTTTTTGAAAAACAGAGAACGGTGAGATTTTCTTTCAAGTTTGGGAGAGAAAACCAGAAAGGGTGAATCCCTACGGGGAAACATTTTTCATTTGTTTTTTATTCCGAAAGTTTTCTTCGTCGATCCAAGTGGCTAGCACCTATCGGATTGTCAGGGTGTCCATGATCATGTACGCGTGGATACCGCTAGAGGAGTCACACATGGGACTCTCAATCGATTTTTCCTAATTATGTTTTGTTTCACCAGAAATCATAAGGTACGAATTTCGGATAAGGTTACGCAGTTATTTATCTAAATTTTATATGTACCATGAAATTATGTTATGTTTGGGCATAAAAGTTAAAAATATTTGTTTCAGCTACACCCTAAAACAAACATCCGAAAGCACCAATTCGGTGATGCGGGGACGTCTACTGCTGCAAGTTACACCCGGCCAATGACAGAAGTGAATGGTGTCATTCCACGAGCTGAGTACACCGTCAGGGTCATCAGATATCCGGCCCCTGAATCGTAAATCACAAGCGAGCACCATAAAATTATGTAACATAAAATAAAGTAAGAGCACCAGGAGAAACTTTTGACAATGTAAACGTTTTCTTAAAAAGAATAAAAGAAAAGAAATGAAGGGAGGTGGACTTTGACTCCACTTCTAACCCTCTGTTTGGTTTACAAGAAGGATTCAACTGGAGTCTAACGATGTAAACCGCGTGGCGAGCATGAAGACATTTTTTTGTTAGTCGTTTGTAAGAAACAACCTCTCTACGTATAGTGGTTTTATCTCCAAGCGTCTAAGCATTCCAACGTCCTTGCGATTTTGTGCTCCTACGTTCTTGATCTTCTAAAGGCATCGTTGATGGCATTCGGTAGTGTTTCTACTTGGAAACCACATTTACATTAAAATTCACGCACCATGTAAACGGTGTGGAGAGAAAAGGGTCCCTCTCCCCGTTTCATGACTTCGTAAATAACCTAACGTTACGCTCTACTCGTTCAAAGGGAACATTCAGGATTTCTCGTTCGAATTTCAACAATCATGTACACCGAACTTATCGGTGGTGCATTTTTTTATTTATAATAGAAGTATGTCTTTTTAGTTAATGTTATTAAAGTAGAACGTCATGTGTTTTTCAATCGTAAATCACACGCGAGCACCATAAAATAATTTAACTTACATTAAAGTAAGAGCACCGGCGACACTTTTGACAATGTAAACGTAGAAAGAAAAGAAATGGACGGAGGACTTTGACTCCCGTTCCTGTGCTCGGCTTCTAACCAACTGCTTGGTTAACTAAAGAATTTTCAGTTGGGCTTTGTAAAGTCGAACGAGCCATAAGTACAAGTTAGTTTTCGTGAAATATTATGAAATTCGTTTCGTAAACTACAAAATGTTATGAAACCGTGTACGTTTCGTACTTTACTAAACTTACATAGTATCCCAAACATATATCCTAACCTAAACTACATCAGATAACAATTTTTTTTATTTCTATTTTTATTGTTTATTTGAATCTCTTGCCAATATTGTTATTTTTTTTGTGTGTGTTAATACTTTTTCTTCTTTCGTTGATTTTGTGTAAGATGAATTTTGAGAAAAATAAGGGAAAAAAAATAAGAAGCTCTTCTGCTTGTTGTTATTTGGTAAAACGGAAAGGTAAATATTTATTTTGTTTTGAAAAAAATATATTTATGAAAAGATAAAATCGACCGACCCATAAATAAATACTTCCATTTATATATTTCCATGACCCATAAATCATTTCAGCAAGTTCTTATCACTCTCGTTTAAAACAAGTGATTCGGAAGTCACGATATTAAATACTAAATCATAAAATATAAAATGTAAATGTTAAACCATAAAAATGATATTAAATACTAAATATTTATTGTAATAGTTTCGACTTGTTTTACGTATCATATGTGTTTCCGAACCAACATTTAAGATGTGTAAATGAGTCGGATGATGATAAAGGTGTCGGAAAAAAATGGGTGGTGACGATGGAATGATGGGATTCCAATTGAATGAATGGAGTTGTTAAGCAACCGAGTTGGACATATGAGAGAGAGGAGCAGAAATGATCCAACCAAGGCTGTGAATGGCTGCCATGTTTAGTTTAGGAGTTAATTGTAGTCATTAGGTATTGACTACACTTTTATAGTTAATCTTCAATGCTAAATATATTGACGAAGTACCATTAATTTTTTTAGTTTTTTTTTCCTTTTATTATGTTTTTGGATATCTATCTGATTTCTTACTTAAATTCTTTTGGACACAGCCAAATAAACAAATGAATTTTTCTTTCTTTTAAAATATTAATTTTTGTAAGTAATTAAAAGAAATAAAACGCATTGTTATTTGGGAAGATTGGAAATTGCAAGCATTCATTCTTTATTTGGAATAAGATGCAAACTACAACGTTCTACCCACATTTGGTGATGCATGACCAGATGCATGCTTTAATCCCCTTGACATCTGTATTAAAAAGCACAAAGAGTTAGCAATCACGATTAACACCCTCTGTTCATATGAAGAAAAAGGTATATTATCTTATCTTTACCTGGAAGAGACAGGCAATTAGACTCGACGCAATCGATGTCACATCTAATGACAGGAATTTGAAGAGGGTCATCGGAAGGTTCAGAGATCGGAGACTGGAGGCACTTCTTATAGATGCAAAATGCCACGAGGACCTCGGAATATCCTCATAAGATGTGTTGGAGGTGACAAATGCGGCGACACTGCCTCGACTGGGACGGCGACAAAAATCCATCCGCTTTCATAGCTGCAGACATCACAACTGGAAGAAGGATGAGAATTGTTTTCGCAGCAGGGATGGAAGCCATTGGAAAGGAATATGTGTTTATTATTGCTAAATTATATGGATTGGAATGCATTCATTTGGGTATCAAATCTGAAAGAAATAAATGTAGTTACCATTAAATTCTTTATAGACTAGAATCAACACACAACATGGGATCAAATCTGAAAGAAATAAATTATCAATCTTTTATTTATTTTTGGTCTCCAAATTAATTATAAACATTTCTCTACACATTGTTGTATGTAGGGATTCCTGCATTCTATCATTTAATTATTTTGTTAATAATTTTGATGGTTGGTTTGTGTGGTGGTTTCCATCTCATCTCATCCCCAGCAATTAAACTGAAAAAAGGAAGACATTATTAACTGCTACCGCCTGCTTTTCGATCCACGTCATCTTCTTAAAGCTAAGTCCCAAGTCCCCGAATATTTATGAATTTCTTTTTATGAATTTTGATGATGATTCATAAATAGAAATTCTGGCTCATGGCAGAAACTAAGAATGTCTAAACAATGTACAAAGCATGCATGCCGTGTCTGTCTATACTTAGAAACACGACGGACCATGTTGCGTATTATTAAATTCTTAATAAATTAAGTAATTTTAAAAAGAGGACTAGCTATGTCCTCAAAATAGATATTCTCCGTTACTTATGAAATGGAGAGCATCATCCTAATGAATCCGACATTCGTGACCGTCCTCCTCACTATCGTGACATTCTCCAGGTCAGGGATTGTGATCGACGGAAGGTTTATGTCCAGGATCGTTGGCTTTGTCCTCAGGCATTGGGCATCATGTATGAAACTGGACAAGGAAGAGTTTTCGTAGCCCATTGCACATAAATATTGAATATAATCGGTCAAGTTCATGTCGTAGATCAGGCCAGGTTCTGCAGCAGCCCTGGGGTCGACCATCCCCCCGCCCATGTCAAATGGATCAGCGCGCTTCTGCAGAGATGCTCGTAGAGGATAGGGCAATGGTCTGTACACCATGGCTGCCGCAACATAGACATTACCCTGAATCAATAGGAATAACCAACCAGGCTACTGGAAGGTAAAACTCTGACAATAGCAACTATAGGCAATCAAATTACCTGTTGTGACAATGGCTGACCTAATGGCCCCCGGGGACCAATCTGGATGCAGGGACTTGAGGATAACCACGATCCCTGCTACATGCGGGGTGGACATTGATGTCCCCGATAATATGTTGTAAGCGTTTGACTGTCAGCGTGTGACAGGAGACATGCTTTGCGAGCACGAGCATTTGGGTGAGTTACTTTAGGTTTGTGTTATGATGGCTCAGCTACCAACATAGTTTTCTCTCATTTGCACGTGTTCCCGATAAGTTAGAAATCTCATATTTGTGCTTTGAGCGCTTGCTCGCCAATGTGGCTCGTTTAGAGTGACATGTGAGATCTTTTTTATCTTGTTGATGGTATGTTTGGATACTTGGATATAATTATATATAGGCCTTTCTGTCCAAATGTGTTTTGGTTCTTGCATTTAGTTCATTGTTAGTGCTTTATGGAGGTCGTCTATATGTTACACACTCTGCCTAAAGGGGAGTTTGTGACGTTGCATTGATCTCTATTTCATGGGTTTTTTTTGTATAAACAATCTCTTTTCCTATGCGTAAAACAATAATAATTTAGATTTCTTTAATGAGCTTTTTAACGATAATAAATATTAGTTGTACACTAACATATTGTGGTGACTTTTATAATTTTATCATTTTGTTTGCTTGAGTTTTCTCATAAGAGTATACAATCATCCGAGATTTGAGAGATTTGACATAATGATATGAGTATTTGATTGCTAAAGTGACTTGTTCATTGAGAGCCGTGGAATCCGTAATGAGCTTTTTAACGATAATAAATATTAGTTGTACACTAACATATTGTGGTGACTTTTATAATTCTATCATTTTGTTTGCTTAAGTTTTGTCATAAGAGTATACAATCATCCGAGATTTGAGAGATTTGACATAATGATATGAGTATTTGATTGCTAAAGTGACTCGTTCGTTGAGAGCCGTGGAATCCGCTTATGTGACACATTCATAGAGATTATGGACATAGATAATTTTTTATGATATCCTTCTTCGATATTTATCTCGAGAATTCGAGATTAGGGAGATTTCACGTAATGATACTTTGTGATTGGTTGCCGAAGTGATTTGTCTTGTGAGATCGATGTTATATTTGTAAGGTAAATGTAAGTACACTTTTATTAAATGTAAGTATACATACTGCCGGCTCGAATCAAACCGAGGCGAATGCATTTATTATTGGGCTTGGGCACATGGTTAAGCCTATAACCCAAATCATTCCTCAGATTGGTTTTACCGAATGTATAAGTTGATTAATTCAATAAATACTTTTATTTTAGTAATCACACTGACTACATACATGTATAACAAAAGAAATCACTTTCCAAACACAATACTTGATATAAACAGAGCATCACACTTCTTTTATTCAGGTGGCTACCACCAGCAGACATACAAGCGGTCTGGGATACGATGGATTCATTTTCGATATCTCAAGTTTGAATCTCAACGGCCACATATGGTCGGCATTTGGGATTCGGCGCTTTAACGTGACAGAGATTTGATGGATCGTAGTTTTGCTGCAGCCACGCTGATGTCCATCATTTCTCCGGGCGACACGCTACAACACGCGACTCCGATTTTGATCACCTTCGCCAGACATTATAGAATCCTGCGCGGAGCACGGGCGCTCGATCCTACTCCAAACTCATTTAAAAAAAGACAAGGGTCTGCTACTTCTCCCGCTCTATCTGGCAATGCGGCCTCGCAGTGGCTTCGGATGTTCCAAGGATCCTGAAACATGTCGTCGGTCGGCTTCTTTCCCATAAATATCTCCAGCAGAAGAATTCCCAAACTATAAACATCACCTTCCCTCGACACTTGCCTTTCCATTCCGTCCTCTATAACATTTCGCGTTAAACGGCCTATATTACTAAGTACGAGCTAACAAGTATCCAAAACCACATTTACATAAAAAATTCATGCACCTGGAGGGATGTAGCCGACTGTGCCTCTTACTCCCGTTGAGCTTACTTGCATAACTACATCATAGACAGAGAGAATTCTCGTGAGTCCGAAATCACCGACCTTTGCTGTCATCTCCACATCCAGGAGGACATTGATTGGCTTCAAATCGCAGTGAATCACCGGCACATCACAGTCATGATGCAGATACTCCACAGCACATGCAATGTCCATGGCAATACTCAGCCTATGCCTTAAACTTAACTTTCGGCGCACTCCCTCTGGTGCAACTTTAGGATGCAGCCAATCTTCCAGGCTTCCCTTTTCCATGTACTCGTACACAAGCGCCTTAAAATCATTACCTCGGCAGTCGAAGGTCGAGCAGACAGTTGAAATCTTGACGAGATTTCGGTGTTTTATCTTCTTTAATATCTCACACTCTGCCATAAAACTCTTTGAAGCCGCTCGAGTTCGAGGGTTCAGAACCTTAATGGCTACCACATTATCAGAATTTGTAAGGATCCCCTTATACACGAAACCAAAACCACCAGCACCGACCAAGTTATCTTGATTGAGCCCATCGGTCGCCCCGAGTATATCCTCATACGAAATTTGTGGAAAAGGGCTTTTGGGAACCAACCCAGACCGCGCCTTCATGTTTCTTCTGCTTTTTCTCTCCATGCAACGATGCGATGCAATCAACAAAAGTAGAACAGACAGGAAAGCAATCCCGCTGGCGACCACGATGACGATTCTCAACGAGGTTCTTCTTCCTCGCTTCTGTTTAGAAGTAGGACAGCTTGGTAAGTTCAATGCAGGAATCCCGCCACATAGTTTATAATTTCCCATGACCGAGACCCCCGTGGCATTTAGGAAGACTCCTTTATTCGGAACTTCTCCCTCGAAATGGTTGAAAGATAGGTTGAGGTATGCGAGCTGAAAGTCTCCTAAGAATTTTGGGATCGAGCCGGAGAAGTTATTCTGTGATAAGTCTAGATGTTGAAGTCCTTTCAGAGGAGATAGAAACGCGGATATGTTGCCTTCAAACAGATTATTGCCAACATGCAATAACCCCAAGCTGGTGCATCTACTGAGAGTGTTAGGGACTTGTCTAGACAGTCTATTCCCGTGCACATCTAATATTGCTAGCCTCTTCAGATCACCGACTTCATCTAGCAGAGCACCAGTTAATTTGTTCTTAGATAAATCGAGAAAGTCTGATAAGGAATAAATACCAAGGACTTGAGATGGTATAGTTCCAGTCAGGTTGTTGCTTGATAGATCCAAACTGATCAAGTTTTGACATTTTCCGAGGCTTTCGGGAATTTTCCCATTGAATCCGTTCACCGCCAACGACAGTATCATCAACACTGTCAAATTTCCAATAGAAGATGGGATTTCCCCGGAGTAATTGCTGTACCCTGCTCGTAGGTTTTTCAACTTGTTGAGGTTACCGATCTCCTTTGGGAGCATACCATTCAATGGGTTCCAGTTGATACTTAGATCTTCCAGGTTGTGAAGATTCCCGATGCTTGAAGGGAGGGTCCCCATGAGCTGATTGGACCAGAATGCCAACTTATTCAAATTGGAAGATAAGTTCCCAATAGACTGAGGCAACGTGCCTCCGAAATTGTTTCTTCTGAAATCGAGACGCCATAGCTCGGTGGAATTGAGGGACTCGAGGAATTTCAAATCCCCTGACGTGCCGATTCCCAATTGATTACCAAAAAAACCAAGCCACCACAACCGATTCAGATTTTTGAGATCAGGCACCGATCCGTTGAAATTGTTCTGGGACAACTGTAGGCTCACAAAGTTTGTCAGATTGGCTATTGAAGGAGGAATAGGTCCAGTCATTACCGGCAAAATTGATGATCTGGAGATTGGGAATAGTGATCCTGAGATCCAGAGGGAGACGTCCCTGGAGTGTGTTGATCGGGAACCCTATGCTAATCAGAGAAGCTATGATCACGAATTCCTTGAGATTAGAAGGGTACGTCCCTCATACGAGGAACGTGTTTGTTGATATTGAGGACGAGGAGAAGGAGTTCGCGCTGTCCTATCACAGCGAGAAGATAGCCGTGGCTTTCATGCTCATCAACACGGGTGCAGGAGTCCCGATAAGGGTGGTGAAGAATCTGTGAATCTGCGCAGATTGTTACCTGGCAATGAAGCTCATATCGAAGATCTACGGAAGGGAGATCATCATCCGGGATCGAAGCCGGTTTCACCAAGTCAACAGCGGCACGTGCTCTTGCAAGGATTACTGGTAAGGGGGAACTTGTGCTCTTTCTCTAGGAACACAGAAATACTTATCGTGCATAGAATAATTTTGTAACTTACTATTGGGTGCTATTGTTAGGACCACAAACATAATTAGAATGCATTGAACTAGTATTAATAGTATTATGCTTAATAAGGTAATTAATAATGAAGCATGCTTATGTTTCAAATGTTTAAATTTCACCTTAATCAATTGGGGCAAAGAAGAATGATATAAATCAATTTGATGATAAGCAAAACACAAGATTTGATATAAACAGAGCATCATCCTTCATTCATTCATTCAGGTGGGAAATAGATGGAGATAATAATGGGATTGAGTTATTTCAGCTACCACCACCAAACATACAACCTGTCGGGGATACAATCCATCAGGCTGCTATTCTGGCTTTGGAGCTTCATCCCACCAGAGATTTGATGGATCGTAGTTTCCCTGCGGCCGCGCGGATATCCATCCTTTCTCCAGGCGACTCAATACAACATGCGACTCCAATTTCAAACACCTTCGCTAGACCTTCTATAATCCTTCGCGGAGCAAGGGCGATCCATCCTTCTCCAAACTCATTTAAAAACATAAGAGGGTCTGCTATTTCGCCCACTCTTTCCGGCAATGCGGCCTCGCAGTGGTTTCGAATGTTCCACGCATCCTGGAACATGTCGTCGGTCGGCCTCTTTCCAGTAAACATCTCCAGCAGAAGAATTCCGTAGCTGTAAACGTCGCCTTCCCTCGACACTTGGCTTCCCATTCCATACTCTACAAATATTTCATATTAAATGACTTATACTACGAGTACAAGCTAACAATTATTGGAACCACATTTACATAAAATCGACGCACCTGGAGGGCTGTAGCCGACTGTCCATCTCACTCCCATCGAGCTGACTTGAACAACAACATCATCAGCAGAGAGAGTTCTCGTGAGGCCGAAATCACCGACGTGTGCTGTCATATCCGAGTCCAGGAGAACATTGCTTGGCTTCAAATCACAGTGAATCAGCGGCATATCACAATCATGATGGAGATACTCCACAGCACAAGCAATGTCCACGGCAATACTCAGCCTATGCCTTAAACTTAAATTCCAGCGCACTCCCTCATGCGTAACTTTAGGATGCAACCAATCGTCCAGGTTTCCATTTTCCATGTACTCATACACAAGCGCCTTAAAATCATTACCTCGGAAGTCGATGGTCGAGCAGATCGTAGAAATCATAACGAGATTTCGATGTCTGATTTTCTTTAACACCTCACACTCTGCCACGAAACTTTTCGAAGCTGCTTGATTTCGGAGGTCGAGAACCTTAATGGCTACCACATTATCAGAATTTCCAAGGACCCCCTTATACACCGAACCAAAACCACCAACACCAATCAAGTTATTTTGATTGAGCCCACCGGTCGCCCCGAGTATATCCTCGTATGAAATTTGCGGAAAAGGGCCTCTGGGAACCAACCCAGACTGAAACTTTACGTTCCTTCTTCTTTTTTTGTTCACGCAATGATATGATGCAAGCAACAAAAGCAGAATAAACAGGACAGCAATCCCACTGGCTATCGCGATGATGATCTTCGACAAAACTCTTTTCCTTCCATGCTTGAGTTTTGAAGTAGGACATCTTGGTAAGTTCAATGCTGGAATCCCGCCACAGAGTTTGTAATTTCCTATTACCGAGACCCCCGTGGTATTTAGGAAGACTCCTGTACTCGGAACTTCGCCCTCGAAATGGTTGAAAGATAAGTTGAGGTATGTGAGCTGGAAGTCTCCTAAGAATTTCGGTACGCGGCCGGAGAAGTTATTCTGTGATAAGTCTAGTTGTTGAAGTCCTTTCAGAGGAGATAGAAAAGGGGTGATGTTGCCTTCGAACAGATTATTCCCAATGTTCAATAACACCAAGCTGGTGCATCCACCGAGAGCTTTCGGGACTGGGCCAGACAGTCGGTTCCCGTGCACGTCTAATACTGCTAAGTTCTTAAGATTGCCGACTTCATCCGACAGTGTGCCTGTTAATTTATTCTGAGATAAATCGAGAAAGTATGATAAGGAAGAAATACCCAAGACTAGCGATGGTATAGTCCCACTCAGGTTATTTCCACATAGACCCAAACTGATCAAGTTCTGGCAATTTCCGAGGCTAGCGGGAATATTCCCACTGAATCCGCTCCCTCCCAACTTCAGTATCGTCAACATAGTCAAATTTCCAAGAGAAGATGGGATTTCCCCAATGAATTTGTTGTACTGTGCTTGTAGGATCTTCAACTTGTGGAGGTTACCGATTTCCTTTGGGAGCATACCATTCAACTGATTCCAGCTAATATCTAGATATTCCAGGTTGTGAAGATTCCCGATGCTTGAAGGGAGGGTTCCCGTGAGCTGATTGTACGAGAATATCAACTTGTACAAATTGGAAGATAAGTTCCCTATAGACCGAGGCAACGTACCTCCGAAATTGTTACCACAGAATTCCAGAAGCCATAGCCTGGTGGAATTGAGGGACTCGAGGAATTTCAAGTCCCCTGAGGTGCCGTTTCCGAAATGATTTTCAGCAATTAGAAGCCACCTCAACTGATTGAGATTTTTGAGATCAGGCACCGATCCAGTGAAATTGTTCTTGGACAACTGTAGGCCCACTAAGTTTGTCGCGTTCGATATTGAAGGAGGAATATGTCCGGTCAACTGATTAACAGCGAAACTGAAGATCCGGAGATTGGGAAGAGTGATTCCAAGATCCAGAGGGAGACTTCCCTTGAGTTTGTTAAACGAGAGTTCCATGACAATCAGAGAGGTCATGTTGAAGATCGAGGTAGGTACTGTACCAGAAAAGAAGTTTCCTCCGAGATGAATCCCTTGCAATCTTCGCAATCGCCCAAGAGATGCTGGGATGGGGCCGCTGAAACCATTAGTGTTTCCGTCAATGGTCTCCAGATACGACAAGTTGCTGAAGAAATCAGGGAACTTCCCGGTGAAATTGTTTTTGGAGACTTTGAAGAATCGAAGCTTCGACAGAGCTGATAATCCACGAGGTATTTCTCCAGCAAGCTGGTTGTTCCACAGAAGGATGCGTTGTAGGCTTGTGCAACCAGAGATGTTCTCCGGAAGCTGACCCGAAAACGAGTTATTATCCAGGCCCAACCCTGCCAGCCGACGCAGGTTCCCGATTTCAGGGGGGATTTCGCCAGCAAAACTGTTGTTCATGATGTTGATTATCCTGAGGAAGCTGAGATTCCCAATGTAGGGTGACAAGGAGCCCCCCAGTCTGGAGGCCGGGAGCCACAATTCGGTGACGCGGGGACGTCTCCTGCTGCAAGTTATGCCAGGCCAACGACAGAAGTGGACGGTGTCATTCCATGAGGTGAATACCCCGTCGGGGTCGTCGGGTATGCCGCGCCTGAACTCGAGCAAGGCAGCATGGTCGGTTTCGTTGGTCTTAGCCGTGGCAGCTGAGAGAGAAAACAGGAGACAAGTGAATAATAATATCATAATAGGAGAGCGTGAACCCATAATTAATTTTTTATGACTAGTATTAGTAGTAGCGAATAATTAACTCTACTCTTTGGTGGCATCTTTTTGCCATTTATAACCCTCCCATTTGAAGAAAAACTGAAACATTACGGCTTTATGTAAAATTTTTTATATTCATAATGTCTCGTTTCTAACGTAAATCTCACGAATGGACGAATTTTTATATTCACTGGATTCGAATTTGTGTGACATGATCACAAACGAAAACTCATAAATATGATCCTTATTTTAATAATAAATTACACGTATATTTTAAATGAACGAGAGTTTCGGGAATACTTCTTGAAAAGTGGACGCGATTACTTTTGGAGCCCTAAGATTTACATAAAGTTATTAGTTTAAACGATTAACAATTAAAAGAGAGAAAAAAAAAAGAAAAAGATTTGTGAGAGACCACTGACTGACTGTGGACTTCTAAGTGATTGTGACTTTTGTCACCTTAATAATTTCTGATATTTAAACCATGTGAATGAAGACCCAACCCTTACTAATGAAATTGTATATCTCATTTTTGTTTTTGTAATGTATACTTACGTGATAAATTCTCTTATAATGGAAAAGCTGTTATGCCCCCATGTGAAATATAGTTTTATTATACAAAACTCATAAAACTTTTGAAAAACCATATTTTTGTCTTAGATTATTTCTAAATGAAGTTTAAATGAAGGAGACTTTGGAATAATAGACCCCGAGGATGACTCGGAGTCTATGAGAAAATTACTTTCGCCGACAATAATCTCCGACAAACTTTTGATGACTTCTAAGCGACTTTGACTTTTAATGGCCTTCACAATATCACTTGCTGCTATCTTTTGTGACCTTACGGGCTAAACTTTCTCTGTAATCACAATCTCACCCTTCTTTCTTTCGTAGGTTCAGATGATGGACGTGACTTCTTTCGCAATGCGTAACGAGGATCTATGTTCTCGAATATCGGGAGGATGAGTTCATAAGCGTGTTTGATATCACAAAATTACGGATAAAACAAATGAAGATGTGTCCCTTCTTATGAATGGATACGCCAATTAAAATGTTTTCATAAGAAAGAAAATGAGTTATTAAGTCTTTTAATTTGAGTTTTTTTTTTCATGTTGGGTTTATGTATGCCAATGTGATATTAATACAAAAAAACCCATATGAAATCTATTTTATTATACAAAAGTCATAAAAGATTCCGAGGTTCATTTTTTTTTCGAAATTTGTCCTTAGAACACCCGGTTTCGTAATATCGATGGCACTTGTTCCTTCTTCGATAAAGAGAGTAGGACAAATAGTTCAGAATGCCATTTTGTATCTGTTAAAAGAAGTGTCGTTTTTGCCGATAAATGTTAACAAGATTTGTTTCTCTTACTATTGAACAAGAAGCCATAACGAAGTCATATAAGAGGATGAACAACAAAAAAAACAATCAAATTATTAAGATCGGTTTTATTATTTAATTTCATAATTAAATACTTATTTATTAACTAAATAATTATGGAATAAAAATGTTTCAGACGAAGCACTTTTATAGTCACAAAAATGTAGGCTTCTGTCTGATCAAAATCTTATCATTATTTTAAATATGATTATATTTTTAAATATAATTTTTTATGAATAGTAGATTACGCATAATCGTAATATAAATGAACGTGAGTCACGGGGTTACTTTTGCTGGGGAAAATGTCTGAAAAGCGAAGACTGACTTGGACTCCAAGGAGATTACTTTTTATTTTAACGCGTGATTTCCTTAATCTTGTCGGGTGGTTATGAAAACATTGCCTTTTGACCATTTCCTTCCTCTGCCTCCTTTCCTTCCATGATAAATTATGGCGGCTAGTTGATGATGGCCCCTTAATGCCACATATTTTCATAAATATGTGGCATTGAAAACTGTAAACATCGTCTTCCCTCGACACTTGCCTTCCCATTTCGTACTCTACAACATTTTGCATTAAACGGCCTATATTACTAAGTACGAGCTAACAAATATCCAAAACTACATTTACATAAAAATTCAGGCACCTGGAGGGCTGTAGTCGACTGTCCCTCTCACTCCCGTTCAGCTTAATTGCCCAATGACATCATCAGCAGAGAGAATTCTTGTGAGTCCGAAATCACCTACCTTTGTTGTCATCTCTGCATCCAGGAGGACATTGCTTGACTTCAAATCGCAGTGAATCACCGTTATGTCACACTCGCGATGCAGATACTCCATTGCACATGCAATGTCCACGGAAATACTCAGCCTATGCCTAAAACTTAACTTTAGGCGCACTCCCTCGGATATACCTTCAGGATGCAACCAATCATCCAGGCTTCCTTTTTCCATGTACTCATATCCAAGCGCCTTAAAATCATTACCTCGGAAGTCGATGGTCGAGCAGGCAGTAGAAATCTTAATGAGATTTCGGTGTCTTATCTTCTTTAATATTTCACACTCTGCCATAAAACTTTTCGAAGCTGCTCGATTTCGGAGGTCGAGAACCTTAATGGCTACAATATTAACAGAATTACCAAGGATCCCCTTATACACGGAACCAAAACCACCGGCACCGATCAAGTTATCTTGATTGAGCCCATCGGTCGCCCCGAGTATATCCTCATACGAAAGTTGTGGAAAAGGGGTTTTGGGAACCAACCCAGACTGAGACTTTACGTTTCTTCTTCTTTTTCTGTCCATGCAACGAGGCCATGCAATCAACAAAAGCAGAGCAAACAGGAAAGCAATCCCACCGGCGACCGCGATGAGGATCTTCAACGAGATTTTTCTTCCGTGCTTCCGTTTCGATGTAAGACATCTTGGTAAGTTCAATGCTGGAATCCCGCCACAGAGTTTGTAATTTCCCATGATAGAGATTCCTGTGGTATTTAGGAAGACTCCTTTACTCGGAACTTCACCCTCGAGATGGTTGAAAGATAGATTGAGGTATGTGAGTTGGAAGTCTCCTAAGAATTCCGGGATCCAGCCGAAGAAGTTATTCTGTGATAAGTCTAGATGTTGAAGTCCTTTCTGAAGAGATAGAAACGTGGCGATGTTGCCTTCAAACAGATTATTCCCAATGTGCAATAACACCAAGCTGGTGCATCCACCAAAAGTGTTTGGAACATGTCCAAACAGTCTGTTCCCGTGCACATCTAATATTGCTAGGTTCTTCAGATTGCCGACTTCCTCTGGCAGTATGCCGGTTAGTTTGTTCTGAGATAAATCGAGAAATAATGATAAGGAAGGAATACCTAAGATTTGTGTTGGTATAGTTCCACTCAGGTTGTTCATTGAGAGATCCAAACAGATCAAGTTTTGACATTTTCCTAGGCTCATGGGAATACTCCCGCTGAATCCGTTCCCCGCCAACCTCAGTTGTATCAACATAGTAAAATTTCCAAGAGAAGATGGGATTTCTCCGAAGTATTCGATGTTCTGTGCTTGTAGGTTCTTCAACTTGTGGAGGTTACCGATTTCCTTTGGGAGCATACCCGTCAATGGGTTCCAGCCGATACGTAGATCTTCCAGGTTGTGAAGATTCCCAATGGTAGAAGGGAGGGTCCCCATGAGCTGATTGGACCAGATTACCAACTTGTTCAAAATGGAAGATAAGTTCCCTATAGACTGAGGCAACGTACCTCCGAAATTGTTTCCCCCCAAATCCAGAACCCATAGGTCAGTGGAATTGAGGGACTCGAGGAATTGCAAGTCCCCCGACGTGCCATTTCCCAACTGGTTAACGCCAATACCAAGCCACTCCAACTGATTGAGATTTTTGAGGTCAGGCACCCATCCGCTGAATTTGTTCTGGGACAACTGTAGGCTCTGTAAGTTTGTCACATTCGCTATTGAAGGAGGAATAGGTCCGGTCAACTGATTACCAGCGAAATTGAAGAACTGGAGATTGGGAAGAGTGATTCCGAGATCCAGAGGGAGACCTCCATGGAGTTTGTTAATCGGGAACCCTATTACCATCAGAGTGGTTATGTTGAAAATCGAGACGGGTATCATACCGGAAAAGTAGTTTTGTCCGAGACTAATCCATTGCAACCTTCGCAATCGCCCAAGAGATGCTGGGATGGGGCCGCCGAAACCATTTTGCATTCCACCAATGAACTCCAGAGAGGAGAAATTGCTGAAGAAATCAGGGAACATCCCTGTGAAATGGTTTTTGTGGACTAGGAAGTCTCGAAGCTCTGACAGAGCGGATAATCCATGAGGTATTTCTCCAACAAGGTTGCTGTTTCCTAGCCAGATCACTCGTAGGGTTGTGCAGCCCGAGATGTTCTCCGGGAGCTGACCCAAGAACGAGTTATTATCCATGAGCAACTCCGTCAACCGACGCAAGTTCCCAATTTCAGGGGGAATTTCTCCGGCAAAACCGTTGTTGTTGAGGTTTAATATCCTGAGGAAGCTGAGATTCCCAATGTAGGGTGACAAAGAGCCACCAAGCTTGGAGTCCGAGAGCACCAATTCGGTAACACGGGGACGTCTCCTGCTGCAAGTTATGCCAGGCCAATGACAGAAGTGGACGGTGTCATTCCACGAGGTGAATACCCCATCAGGGTCGTAGGGTATCCGGCCCCTGAACTCGAGCAGCGCAGCATAGTCGGTGTCGTTGCCCTTAACCACTGCTGCTCCCTGGACTACAATCGAAAGACAGGGGAGACATGTGAATAATAATATCTAAAAGCATGGCGTCAGCCCATAATTATTTTTGTGATAACTACTACTAGTTAGTAGTTAGTAGTAGTAACTACTACTAGTTACTAGTTAATTAACTTGATTTCATTCACGTTGGTTTGCATGTGATCTCTTATAACGGAAAAAGCTATCAATATACACAAGAACCCCCATGTGTAATATAGTTTTATCGGACAAGACTCGTAAAAGTTTGAGAACTATTTTCTTTTGAGATTTCTTCCCGGGTTACCAGGATCGTATTTGTTCTTTCTTCAGTAAAGAAAGCGGGTCAAATAGTTAAAAAAAGGCCATTTTATCTTTGAGATTTCTCCGTGCAACTTGATAGCGAGGCACATATTATTCGCCTGACTTGGTTTTTATTGGCGAGTTTGTTAAGAAAAAATGTCGTTTTTCGCTGATAAATGTTAATAAGATCTGTCCTCTTAATATGAAGGAGTAGATACAATGAAGTCATCCAAAAAACGAACAACCCCGAAAAACAAATCAAGTCACCATCATCTCGTGTGGCTAACAGTCACTACATCCTACGCTTGCCTAGGCGAAGTAATAAATTCAATAAATATTTAATACATGCACGACCGTGTTTATCATTTTCTGATGCTTGATGATTTCTCATGTTCTTTGCTATGCCACACGTTAAGTGCCGGTGTAGGAGGAAGTGGCTGGAGGAGCAAATATTATGTGAATCTTATGCACTTTCGACGTAGCAGAGTGCATCTGCGTTGTCATGCATCAAACCCTTTCAATATTTCATAGGAAAGGGGAAGGAATGGACGCCCTTTCCATGTCTAGTAACGTCGCCTTGGTGCCACTCGGATTTAGAACCATCTACAACCGTAGCAGGAATTTTTGGGTCCGTAGATCCCCAAATTGCAAATTACCTCAACGCATATATTCGACCAATCCTTTCTTGTTACACTAAGAGGTGGGTGAATTAGTGTTAAAGTCCAATTAAGGATTTTTAACTCCTTTTCGGAAAACCCCGCAGCGGAAGAAAGCTTATGTAAAACAGAACCGTAGAGACAGGTTTATTTTAGACAGAACGTACGAATGTGATTGCGATTTGCTTGATGGACGCAAGACTTTTATAATGGTTCGACAACTTGCCTATATCGAAGAGAATTTGAATGGCTATCACTCAGACGTAACGTGGTAGAGATTATAGAAGGTGATACGTAACGTAGTAGCGATTATAAAAGGTGATATGAGATCGACCTTCTACAATACAGACCAGAAGGTTCTACACCAAAGGTAACTCGTTGCAAGCACATATCAGAAGGTTTTGTACCAAATGTGTCAACCCTCTATAGCACATACTAGAAGGTTCTGCACCATAGGTGACTGACTTTCACAGCACAGACCGAAAGGTTCTGTACTACAGTGACTCGGTGCACGTGTTAACGTGACTAACAAAGGTAACGAAGCGCAATCCCTGCTGGAAAACGACTTCCCACTGGTCGCCTTGATTACATCCTGTACGAAATTTGTGGAAATGGGCCTTTTGGGAACCAACCCAGACTGCAGCCTCACATTTCTCCTCCTGTTCCTGTTCATGCAACTATGCGATGCAAGTAGAAAAAGTAGAACGGACAGGAAATCAATCCCACTGGCAATCGCGATGAGGATCTTCGACAACATTTTTTTCCTTCCGCGCTTCAGTTTAGAAGGAGGACAGAATGGTAAGTTCAATGCTGGAATCCCACCACAGAGTTTGTAATTTCCCATGACCGAGACCCCGTGGCATTTAGGAAGACTCCTTTATTCGGAACTTCTCCCTCGAAATGGTTAAATGATATATTGAGGTATTCGAGCCGGAAATCTCATAAGAATTTCGGGATCCCACTGGAGAAGTTATTATGCGATAAGTCTAGATGCTTTCAGAGGAGATAGAAACGCGGAGATGTTGCCTTCAAACAGATTATTCCCCCAATGTCCAAGGACACCAAGCTGGTGCATCCGCCGAGAGTGCTCGGGACTTGGCCAGAAAGACTGTTCCCGTGCACGAATAATATTGCTAGGTTCTTCAGATCACCGACTTCTTCTGGCAGTGTGCCGGTTAATTTGTTCTGAGATAAATCGAGAGCGTATGATAAGGAAGAAATACCTAAGACTTGCGCTGGTATAATTCCACTCAGGTGGTTTCTAGATAGATCCAACACGATCAAGTTTTGGCAATTTCCAAGGCTTGCTGGTATACTCCCACTGAATGCGTTCCCCGCCAACAACAGTATCGTCAAATTTCCAAGAGAAGATGGGATTTCGCCTGAGTAATCACTGTGTTGTGCTTGTAGGTTTTTCAACTTGTGGAGGTTACCGATTTCTTTTGGGAAAATTAATTATTTCTACATTTACAAAAGGACAGACGCAACATTACAGCGGCACCTTACTATAACACAGCATCACATTCCTAAAGCTCAACATCAACGACAAGGAAGTGTTACAGCAACACAATGCTATTATTTTATAGCATAGCTTATCAAGCTCATCATCAAAACCAAGGTTAACAAGTTTACTTAGAATCAACTAGCTCTTTGAATTCTTGACGCAAAGAAGAAATGACGATGATTCTTCCGAGAAAGAAGAAAAGAAAGACAATGATGGAGAAGCTAAAAGTGATAGACAACTGTTCTAGAAAAGTAAGGATGTCGAAGTAAGAATAAGGCGAAGTTCGATCGAGATATTGTCGAAGAAGGTGACGCTCGAAGAAAGAGTCCCAGTTGAGGTGACTCGAAGGTTACAACATTTATATCCTTCAAATCAAATACAGATATTTTGCTCAAAAAAATGTTTGGAAAGTAGACGCAGGCAGCGATGATGACTTGGGATAAAAATACTATCCTCCGGTCAAATGATCAATAATTTCCCAACACAACGTGTCTCGGGGGGCAAACTTGTAACCATTTAAAATTTTTCAAAAAAATAGTGGTTTCTTTTCATTCATCTTTTTTAACGACCATTTAAGAAGGGACAGGACAGCCAAAATTAAAACGAGTTGAATTTTTAAAGTGATAAATTAAAAAAAAAGGTTAATATAATAATCAAGTGTAAATTAATAACAAACTCGATATTCAGTTAAGTGGGATTCAACGGAGGAAGCCTGCTTTCACACGAAAATGCATTGCCTACTGAGCGCTCTGGACGGCCTGAGGTCGTCGTGGGTGGAGATTGTGGTATTTAGATTGGGTTTATAATGTTTACTACTTTTTTTACTAGTTTTGAGTTGACTTTACTAACGAAAAAGTTTTAGTAAAGTCAGCGCAAAATTAGTAAACTTGAATTGCTTTGAACAGTACAAAAGTAGTAAAATTTTCATACTTTTTTACTAATTTTGCGTTGACTTTACTAAAAGAAGACCATATTTTAGTAAATTTTACTATATTTTTTACTAATTTCGCGTTGACTTTGTTAGTAACGGTCAATTTTTAGTAAAATTTACTAAAAAAAGTTAGTAGTAATTAGTAAACTACGTAACCGTTACGTGCACGTACCGTTAGCCGCTTCCTAGACGAGTCTATGAGAAAATTACGTTCGAGTCAGTCAAACTCCGACAAACTTTTGATGACTTGAAAGCGACTTTGACTTTTAATGGTCTTCACAACATCACTTGCTCTTTTGTGACCTTCCGGACTTCTACTAAATGTCATTTTTGCCGATAAATGTTAACAAGATATGTTCTCTTACTATTGAACAAAAAGCCATAACGAAGTCATATATATAAGAGGATGAACAACACAAGAAACAATCAAATTACAAAAATCTGTTCTATCATATAATTTCATAATTAAATAATTATTTATCAACTAAATAATTATCGAATAAAAATGTTTCAGGTTCTCATTAGGAGCACTTTTACAGTCGCAAAAATTTAGGCTTATGTCTCGTTAAAATCATATCAATATTTTAAATATAATTATATTATTAATTCGTAATATAAGTGGTATTTTTTTATTATTTTTTCTAAATAGTAGATTACGCGTGATCCTTACATAAATGAACGTGACTTACGGGTTACTTTTCGTGGGGAAAAATGTTTGAGAAGCAGACAGCGACGACTGACTTGAACTCTAAGGAGATTATTACCAACAAATCAAAATTACTCTTTATTTTAAAACTTAATTTCCTTAATCTTGTCGGTGGTTATAAAAACATTGCCTTTTTGACCTTTTCCTCTGCCTCCCGTCCATGGCAAATGAAATATATGGGCTGGTGACTGATGCCCCTCACTGTCACTGCCGCTTCGACTGTCGTACCCTTTAGGGTAGGCGATCAAAGAAGTAGGGGGACTGGGCTAAGCCACGGGAGGGTTTCATTTCGTTGAGTTGGGGTTGTGGGCTATTTCGGGGCCACGGTGGGTCGGCATGGTATTTACTTAAAAACACTTTGGAAATATGCGGCCACGAACAACATTGGTTTTGGATTTCGACTTTTGATCGTGACTGGTGTACTTTTACATTGAACGACAAACAAATGACTTTAATGAACATATACTGGACGTTACAACAACGACACTTAATAAGCTAATGCCGATGGAGATTGAACGAGCAAGTAAATACTCGGATGATGTACCTTTGGGTATTAGACTCATACCAAGACCCTGCTAGTTTTCACCAGTTATATTCTTTTAAATCATATCCCTTGGAATCTCTTTTTGCAATCCTTAATAATAACACGACATCCATGCTTTTTTAGGTGGTGGCAGACTTCATCACCGCATCCAGGAGGACATTGCTTGGCTTCAAATCGCAGTAAATCACAGGCATGTCACACTCGTGATGCAGATACTCCACAGCACAAGCTATGTCCACGGCAATACTCAGCCTATGCGTCAAGCTTAACTTCCGGCTAACTCCCTCGGATGTAACTTTAGGATGCAGCCAATCTTCCAGGCTTCCCTTTACCATGTGCTCATACACAAGCGCCTTAAAAATCATTACCTCGGAAGCCAATGATCGAGCAGACAGTAGAAATCTTAACGAGAAATCATTACCGGACATACTTTTATACATTTTTACGGATCCATTAGCAGAATTTAGTAAAAGCATATACATTAATACTAAACCTTTACTAAGCCCACAGTCCCGTTATTAAGCTTTACTAATCAATAGTACCGTTTAGTACTATATTATTAAAAAATGTCAAAAATTAGTAATAAAAGCGGCATCGCCCCGTGCATCACCCCGTGAGTGGGACGGTAGCCGCTTCCTTGGTCTCTTCTCGAAAGTTTTTTTTTTTTAATTTTTTTCTCGTATAAATAGAGAATCTAAAAGCAGAGGAGGAACCCATATTTTTCTAGACTGGCTTTGCCTCCGCATCACAGAGTCCACTTTGCTTGTTGTTATTCAATGACTTTTTCTAAGTAGAACTGACTTTGGAGTCAAAAGAAGATTGCCGTGAAAAATACTTCCCTCTTGATACTCACTGTTTTCCATCTCGTCGACTTCTAAATGACTTTTGACACCTGTCGCCTTTTTTGACGGGTCAAAAATTTATATGAGATGGATTTTTTTTAAAGGATAAAATTACCATGAAGTTAAAAAAATTTAAGTAGAATTTCTATAATATATGGGTGAAGTGGGTCCTACGTTTGGTTAAGAAATATCCTCACAAATCGGGGTGGGTATGGTAGAGTAAAGGAAACAGAGGCCTATGCGTGTGGAATTATAGGAATTAATCAGGCCAATACCCGTAAAACAGAAATAAACTTTTTTTTAGCATATGGTATTTTTTTTATGTCTAGTATAAGAATTAGTAACAAAAAGATTCAAAAGTGATTTTAGGATGCAGCCAATCTAGGGTTGCTTTTTCCAATGTACACGTACACAAACGCCTTAAAATCATTACCTCGAAAGTCGATGGTCGAACGGATAGTGGAAATCTTAACGAGATTTCGATGAATGATCTTCTTTAATACCTCACACTCTGCCATGAAACTTATCGATGCTGCTTGATTTCGGAGGTCGAGAACCTTAATGGCTACCAAATTATCAGAATTACAAAGGATCCCCTGATATACAGAACCAAAACCACCGGCACCGATCAAGTTATCTTGATTGAGCCCACCGGTAAACCCGAGTATATCCTCATACGAAAGTTTTGGAAAAGGGCTTTTGGGTACCAACCCAGACTGCGACTTTATGTTTCTTCTTCTTTTTCTGTCCATGCAACAACGCGATGCAATCAACAAAAGCACAACAAACAGGAAAGCAATCCCACCGGCGACCGCGATGATGATCTTCGACATGGTTTTCCTTCCATGTTTCCATTTCGATGTAGGACATCTTGGTAAATTCAATGCTGGAATCCCGCCACAGAGTTTGTAATTCCCATTACAAAGATCCCTGTGGCATTTAGGAAGACTCCTTTACTCGGAACTTCGCCCTCGAAATGATTGAAAGATAGATTGAGGTATGTGAGCTCAAAGTCTCCTAAGAATTCCGGGATCCCCCGAGAAATTATTTTGTGATAAGCCTAGATATTAAAGTCCTTTAAGAGGAGATAGAAATGAGATGATGTCTATGGCTGCCGCAACATGGACATTACCTTGGATCAATAGGAACAACCAGTCTGACAATAATAACTATAGGCAATCAAATTACCTGTTGTGACCATGGCTGACCTAATTGCCCCTGGGGAGCAATCTGGATGCAGGGACTTGAGGATAGCGACGATCCTTGCTGCTAAATGCGGGGTGAACATTGATGTCCCTGATAATATAGCATACCTGTTGTCAGCTTTGTCGTGAATTGAAGGAACTGCAGCTAAAATGTTCACTCCTGGAGCCGTGATGTCCGGCTGTGCAGCAGAAAGATTGAATGAATGTTCTGTAATGCATGTTCGATTGAATGAGGGCAGGTCTCACCTTAAGGATTGCTGGGGCAAATAGTTCGGCCCCCTAGAAGAGAAAAATGCTACCCTGGGGGTGATGGATTTGCCGATGAGCGTCCTGCTTGGGCTAAGCTTCATGGTCGGGGACCTTTCAGATCCTATGTAGTGTAGGATGCGGGCGCCGATCTCATAGTCCACTTGGATGAAGGGGAAGTCATGGAACAATGTGTCCACGTCATCTTCAGGATCCTTGGCAACCTCAGAAAGAAAATGGAATTGCGGATATGAGAAGGAACTCAAAAAATTTCAGATATAAAATGGATGATGACCTTTTGCTTATTTACTGAGCAGAGGTGGAGTCATTTTCATATGCCAAGAAGTCTGGCACGAAGGTCAAGCTCTCAAAGCCGATCGGCTTTCCAGTGTAAATGGCTTGTCCCTTCAGACGATTGAATTGTGTCAGGTTTACACAATTCATAAAAGGGATATTAAAAACAAAGCTTCGCAAAAAAATCTTACTTACCCAAACGGTTTCACTCTTTCCGAGAGTAATGGGTGCCTGGAATGCTCAGTCCATAGCACCTGCGGCAACCGTGATGATCCAGGGGGCCCTGTTCGTAACGGACTGAGGGGACGGTCCGGAGTTCCCTGCGGCGCATACAACATTTATTCCCTCCATGACGGCATGCAAGGAACCGACTGCACTTCCGTCTAATTCCTCAGTTTCAATTATGTCTTGCCCTGGCCCAAGTGATAACGATAAGGCATGGACTCCGTTGTGGATCGCGTCGTCAAAGGCCTTCAGGACGTCAACAGTTGTGCATACTCCTCCACCGAACATCTTCCAGCAGACCTTGTAGATGGCTAGTCTAGCCAGTGTGGCACCTCCACTTGCATTTCCTTTGCCGACTCCTTCAAAGGTCACATTGCTCACCACCGAACCTGCTGCTGTGCTCGCGGTATGTGTCCCGTGTCCTACAGTGTCTCTAGGGGAAAAGAACTCGGATGTGTTTGAAGGTGGGCCGAACTCTGCAAGGAGTCCGTTGATGTACCAACGGGATCCAATAAGTTTCTTATTGCAGAGATTTGAAGAGCCAGATTCGCTGCCAGATCCAAACTCATTTAGAAACAGACAAGGGTCTGCTATTTCTCCCGTTCTTTAGGGCAACGTGGCCTCACAGTGGCTTCGGATGTTCCAAGCATCCTGGAACATGTCGTCGGTCGGCCTCTTTCCCGTAAACATCTCCAGCAGAAGAATTCCAAACCTGTAAACATTGCCTTCCCTCGACACTTGACTTCCCATTCCGTACTCTACAATATTTCATGTTAAACTACCTATATTACTGAGTACGTGCTAACAAACATCAAAGAGCACATTTACGTAAAAATTCATGCACCTGGAGGGCTATAGCCGACTGTCCCTCTCACTCCCATTAAGCTTACTTGCACAACAATATCATCGACAGAGAGAATTCTCGTGAGGCCGAAATCACTGACGTGTGCTGTCATCTCTGCATCCAGAAGGACATTGCTCGCCTTCAAATCGCACTGAATCACCGTTATGTCATACTCGTGATGCAGATACTCCACAGCACAAGCAATGTCCACGGTAATACTAAGCATCTGCCTTAAACTTAACTTCAGGCGCACTCTTTCAGATATAACTTTAGGATGCAGCCTATCTTCCAGGCTTCCTTTTTCCATGTACTCGTACACAAGCGCCTTAAAATCATTACCTCAGAAGTCGATTGTCGAGCAGACAACAGAAATCTTAACGAGATTTCAGTGTCTGGTCTTCTTCAGTACCTCACACTCTGCCACAAAACTCTTAGAAGCTGCTCGAGTTTGGAGGTCGAGAACCTTAATGGCTACCACATTATCATAATTTCCAAGAATCCCCTCATACATGGAACCGAAACCACCGGAATCGATCAAATTATTTTGATCAAGCCCCTCGGTCGCCCTGATTATATCTTCATATGAAATTTGTGGAAAAGGGTCTTTGGAAACAAACCTGAACTGTGAGTTCAAGTTCCGTCTTCTTTTTCTGTTCATGCAATGATGCCAGGCAAGCAACAAAAGCAGAACAAGCAGGACGACAATCCCACTGGCTATAGTTACAAGGATCTTCAACCACAGTATTTTTCTTCCACGCTTCAGTTTAGAAGTAGGACAGCTTGTTAAGTTCAATGTTGGAATCCCGCCACAGAGTTTGTAATTTCCCATGATCGAGACCCTGTGGCATTTAGGAGACTCCTTTATTCGGAACTTCTCCCTCGAAATGGTTGAAAGATAGGTTGAGGTAATCGAGCTGGAAGTCTCCTAAGAATTTCGGGATCCAGCCGGAGGAGTTTAAATTAATAATTTCTAAAATATACGGGTGGTGGCTATCGGGCATCAAGTTTCAGTTGAGTAGTTTTCGGACGATAGAACCTTGAACCTAGCTTCCTTAATTTTATAACCGAAAAACTACTGTACTAATTCAATCCTAAAAGATATCTTGAATTAGTAAAGTACTAAAATTTTACTGTTGGTACATTTCTCTAACTCCATTTGACTTTTTTTAGTACAAACCCCATACATTTGTAATAAAATTGTACAAAGCCCGAAGACCCAAGTACTAAAGTCAATGGGCCTCCGACCAATTATTAAGTCCATTGAATTTTTTACTGCTCCTCTTGCTGTCATCTCCGCATCCAGGAGGACATTGCTAAGCTTCAAATCGCAGTGAATCACCGTTATGTATCACACTCGTGATGCAAGTACTCCACAGCATATGCAATGTCCACGGCAATACTCAGAACCAAAACCACCAGCATCGATCAAGTTATTTTGACTGACCCCACCGGTAGCCTCGTGTGAAACTTGTGGAAAAGGGCCTCTGGGTACCAACCCAGACAGCGACTTTAAATTTCTCTTTTCCTCTTTATGCTAAGATGCCATGCAAGCAACCAAAGCAGAACAAACAGGAAAGCAATCCCACCGGCAACTGCGATGATGATCTTCAACGAAGTTTTTCTTCCCCACTTCCGTTTAGAAGTAGAAGAGCTTGGTAAGTTCAATGATGGAATCCCGCCACAAAGTTTGTAATTTCCCATGACCGAGATACCTATGGCATTTAGGAAGATTCTTTTATTTGGAACTTCTATCTCGAAATGGTTGAAGGATATAGATTGAGGTATGCGAGCCGAAAATCTCAGAAGAATTTCGGGATTTCACCGGAGAAGTGATTATGGGATAGGTCTCGCTTTTGAAGTCCTTTCAGAGGAGATAGAAACGCAGAGATGTTGCCTCCGAACAGATTATTCCCAATGTCCAAAGACACCAAGCTGGTGCATCCGCAAAGAGTGTTCGGGACTTGTCCAGACAGTCTGTTGCCATTCACCTCTAATATCGCTAGGCTCTTGAGATCGCCAACTACGAGGTAAGAGGCTATTGCTGGTTGGACACTCTATGAACATCAACCAGTTTGAGTCGATGTTGTGCCTCCTCCGTGAAGGTTTGTCAAACAAAAGCAGAATGTTTCAAGTCCATGGATATAAAATAACCAAAGGAAGGGGCTATTTATTACGTCTTCAAGTTCTTGGTTCCGTTGTCCATTGACAGAATCGACAAGTCGGCGAGGAGGCATTAGGCCATGCAGATATTCTTTCTGAAAATTATGGGTCCATTAAACTGGCATGAGCCTATGAAGGCCTTAGCACAAGATATTACTTAATCTCGCTGGTCTCGGTTCCTTTGTCCGGAAGGGAACGAACTCGACTCAACCTACAAGGTTGAGGAGATACCCCAAGAAAAATCTTATCAGCCAGTGGAGATTCTGCAATAACTCCAGTGACAGTACCAAAACGGAATACACGAACCAATCCATACGGCATTAGAATTCACAAAACACATCACTTGTTATTGTCTGCACACTTCCAATAAATTATTTTAAGGATATTCAGCTTGTATAAACGTTTTCTAAGTGGCTGCTATTGTGAGAATATTAGTGTATGTATGCTTCAGGGCGGCGTCGAAAATAGCGATCTTGTCACCATCCTCACATCAATAGGAATCCTGACCGAATAAAGTCCGTCTCTCCACGTCATGCTCCCAAAGTAGTTTCCCGGCCACAGCCTTGTTGAACTAGGGAACCAGATTCACGAGTTCACAATGGGTGACAAATCTCATCCTCAGAGCGAGTCAATTTACATGAAGCTCGCCGAGATCACGAATTCCTTGAGATTAGAAGGGTACGTCCCTCATACGAGGAACGTGTTTGTCGATATTGAGGTCAAGGAGAAGGAGTTCGCACTGTCCTATCACAGAGAGAAGATAGCTGTGGCTTTCATGCTCATCAACATGGGTGCAGGATTACCGATAAGGGTGGTGAAGAATCTGCGAATCTGCGCAGATTGTCACCTGGTGATGAAGCCCATATCGAAGATCTATGGAAGGGAGATCATCGTCCAGGATCAAAGCCGGTTTCACCATTTCAACGGCGGCACGTGCTCTTGCAAGGATTACTGGTAAGGGGGAACTTGTGCTCTTTATCCAGGAACACAAAAATACTTATCATGCATAGAATAATTTGTAACTTACCATTGGGTGATATTGTTAGGACCCCACAAACATAATTAGAATGTATTTAACTCATATTAATAGTATTATTCTTAATAAGGTAAATAATAATGAAGCATGTCAATGTTTCAAATGTTTAAACTACCCTTAATCAATTGGGACAAAGAAGAATGACAGAAATCAATTTGATGAACAAAACACAAGATTTGATATAAACAGAGCATCATCCTTCATTCATTCAGGTGGGAAAAAGATGGAGATGTTAATGGGATTGAGTTATTTCAGCTACCACCACAAAACATATAACCAGTCGGGGATACAATCCATCAGGCTGGTATTCTGGATTCGGACCTTCAGCCCACCAGAGATTTGATGGATCGTAGTTTCCCAGCGGCCATGCGGATGTCCATCCTTTCTCCAGGCGACTCACAACAACATGCGACTCCGATTTCAAACAACTTTGCTAGACATTCTAGAATCCTTCGCGGAGCACGGGCGATCGATCGTTCTCCAAACTAATTTAAAACAGACGAGGGTCTCCTATTTCGCCCAAGCTTTCCGGCAACACAGCCTCACTGTGGCTTCGGATGTCCCACGCATCCTGGAACATGTTGTCGGTCGGCCTCTTTCCAGTAAACATCTTCAGCAGAAGAATTCCGTAGCTGTAAACATCGCCTTCCCTCGACACTTGGCTTCCCATTCCATACTCTAAAAATATTTCGTATTAAATGACCTATACTACGAGTACAAGCTAACAATTATTGGAAACCACATAAAATCGGCGCACCTGGAGGACTGTAGCCGACCATCCCTCTCACTCCTGTCGAGCTTACTTGCACAACAACATCACCGGCAGAGAGAATTCTCGTGAGTCCGAAATCACCGACGTGTGCTGTCATATCCGAGTCCAGGAGAACATTGCTCGGCTTCAGATCACAGTGAATCAGCGGCACTTCACAATCATGATGCAGATACTCCACAGCACATGCAATGTCCACGGCAATACTAAGCATGTGCCTTAAACTTAAGTTCCGACGCACTCCCTCGTGTGTAACTTTAGGATGCAGCCAATCTTCTGGGTTTCCATTTTCTATGTACTCATACACAAGCGCCTTAAAATCATTACCTCGGAAGTCGATGGTCGAGCAGACAGTAGAAATCTTAAAGAGATTTCGATGTCTGATCTTCTTCAATACCTCACACTCTGCCACAAAACTCTTTGAAGCTGCTCGAGTTCGGAGGTCGAGAACCTTAATGGCTACAACATTATCAGAATTTCCAAGGATCCCCTTATACACGGAACCAAAACCACCGACACCGATCAAGTTATTTTGATTGAGCCTAATGGTCGCCATGATTATATCCTCGTACGAAATTTGTGGAAATGGGCCTTTGGGTACAAACCTAGACTGCGACCGCACGTTTCTTCCTTCAGCGATGCGATGCGAGCAGCAAAAACAGAACGAATAGGAAAGCAAAGCCACTGGCAATCGCAATGAGGATCTTCGACAACATTTTCTTCCTTCAGCGCTTCAGTTTAGAAGTAGGACAGAATGGTAAGTTCAATGCTGGAATCCCGCCACAGAGTTTGTAATTTCCCATTACCGAGACCCCCGTGGCATTTAGAAAGACTCCTTTATTCGGAACTTTTCCCTCGAAATGGTTGAAAGATAGATTGAGGTATGTGAGCTGCAAGTCTCCTAAGAATTTGGGTACCCGGCCAGAGAAGTTATTCTGTGATAAGTCTAGTTCTTGCAGACCTTTCAGAGGAGATAGAAACGTGGTGATGTTTCCTTCAAACATATTATTGCCAATGTCCAATGACACCAAGCTGGTTCATCCACCTAGATTTTCCGGGACTTGTCCAAACAATCTGTTCCCGTGCACATATAATATTGCTAGGTTCTTCAAATCACCGACTTCTTCTGGCAGTGTGCCGGTTAATTTGTTCTGAGATAAATCGAGAGCATATGATAAGGAAGAAATACCCAAGACTTGCGATGGGATAGTCCCACTCAGGTTGTTTTCTAATAGATCCAAAGCGATCAAGTTTTGGTAATTTCCGAGGCTTGCTGGAATATTCCCACTGAATGCGTTCCCCGCCAACGACAGTATCGTCAACATAGTCAAATTTCCTAGAGAAGATGGGATTTTCCCGATGAATTTGTTGTAAAGGGGCGTAGGCAGATTAACTTGTATTTGGGATTCTTAAGTGAAACACAAAGAAAAAGGTGTCCTTCACCTAAAACACTTGTGAGCTTCCTTTGTTAGGCTGGTCATGCTCGAGGGCGAGATACGACACCCACAGAGGGAATTTACTTGATAGGGAAATTACCCCTATGACAGTTGGTATCAGGGCGCGGTTTTGTGTGGAGATGACGATGCCGATTACGGAGAGATTCAGCCGCTTAGAGAGGTCGGTGGGTGATCCCCTTATGAGGATATCCTTCCGATATTTAACGTATTGGAGGAACTTCGGGCAAGGATGGCTCACCTAGAAACCTCTCTCATTTCGGTGAATGAGGCGATTGATAGGTTGTGCAGTCAACAAGGTGATATTGAAGGTGAGTTGGTGGTCCTCAAGAGGGCAATTGCTACTCCTGTGATTGGTGGTGATACTCGGATGATGTAACTTTGGAGATACATAAAAAGAAGGTTTAGATAGATGGGGTATTAGACTCATACCAGGTGCTGTCAGTTTTCACCAGTTATATTCTTTTAAATCGTATCCCTTGGAATCTCATTTTGCAATCCTTACTAATAAACACGACATCCTAGTAATTACCGTGCATCCTGACATTAATGGTGTTTGATATTATGAACTAATGGATGATAATTTATATTAAGAAATGGATCCAATTTATATCAAGCTGCTTTGAATTTTGTTTTTCTAGTTCATTGTCCTTATGTATTTCTGGGTGATATTTCTTCGGGTATTTGCCATTTATCTTAAGGGGATATAACTCGTTCCTTCTAACTCGCTTAACTTATAAACATTTTCTTTTCATACACTTATTTGGCGGTTTTAGCCTCGACCCTTAAGGATTTGTTATTGTGAACTTGCACTAGCGTGTGATTATGTTCGGTGCTATGAAATAATGCAACCAAGTTGTGGGTGTTAACAATAGGTTGTGGCTAAAGTCCGATGCACGGAAGTCCCGTGACTTCGTAAGTGTCATGGGCAACGTCAGTGCAATGTGTTCACACAATGTCAGTGCCTATTCATACAATACATAGTAAGTGTTATTACACTTAGGATGTCCTGACAATCACAACAAAAATTTGATTATGATGATTGTTAGAGTATTAACTTCTATTTCAAAACTAATTAGAAGCAAACAACATTCACTTTAATTTCAAACTTAATTATATAATAATAAGGAAAATAAGTTAGGTTATAAAATTAATTATTTTCTAAAGCAAAATATTGTTGAATACCAACCAATCAAATAGTTCCGACAACCATTTGTTCTCTATATAAACCAACTATTATGGTGTAGTTAATATACTATCATACACAATGCCTTCAAACTCCATCATCTTTTCAATCTTTTCCTTCTCTTGTTTACGATAAGCCCCAGTATCAAATATCATGACGTCACGAGGCATGCGAAGAATCATCTCAAGGCTTTTGACTACTTGACAGAGCATTATAACTCGATCGATGACACTTTCGATGATGATGCCTTGGTATCTTCCTTGAGGAAGTACCAAACTTTCTTTAACTGAATGTCTCAGGAAGAATAGAGCCCGACACGTTGATGCAAATGAGTCGGCCCCATTGTGGTGTCCTCGACCATCCCTCGACAGGCAACACCAGGATGCCGTATGCTTTCCTTCCAGGAAATCTCAAATGGCCAAAATCCATGAGGAAACTCAAGTACAACTTCAATACCAAGACGCCTCTCTTGACCAAAACCGTAAGTAAGGCCATATCAAGAGCGTTATCGACATGGTCAGCCATATTAGGATTCACTTTCAATGAATAACACGTTGCGATAACGTCGTGAAGTGGTAAGGAAATAAATGTGGTAGCCAATAAACTTAAAAGAAACAGAAACGAATGACGGAAGTACACGAAAAATCACCCATTGACAATACTTATTTCTAGTATCGCAGAAAATGGCTAAGTACAGGAAGACAACCAAGCAGCCCTTCGAGGCCTCGGAATAATTGTCGTGTCTTATTACAAGGATGACGATGATGGATATCGAGGCAATCACGGGGATAGATGGATATTTCTTCTATCTTGATGCAGTGTCATCAGATTCAAGACTGGGGCTTATCAACAACAGAAGGAAAAGGACCGAAAGGATGTTGCAGTTTGGGCCATTGTCTTTGATGTGTGTATTGATTTATGGATAGATAGTCAGTTTGTATAGACAACAAATCGCATACACGAATATATTTCCTTAGAGTACAATTAACTTGGATAACATTGTTAATTCGTATATCAGTTTGGAAATACAAATTAATCCGTTGAGAATAATGCTGCAAAATCCTTAAAACCGTAATTAATTAGAGAATAGAAGTTTATCCATTCATATTCTTCACACATGCTTAATTAAGAAATGTAGAATTAATTCAAATTTGTATATGAAATATGTCCTTAATTAATTGTCTTTGATATTATGAACAAATGGATGATAATTTATATCAAGAAATGGATCGAGTACTATTTATTACTAATCAAATATTTATTAATATATATTACTATTAAATGTTGCCTAACGAAACAAATATAATACTACTAACATCAACAAGAAAGGGGAGGCTGGGTTTCTCATACATTGCTCTTTCCACCGACAACCTCTACGAGCATGGAGCAGGCAATGAACATGCACATCACAAACGAAACTCTGGATGAATCCATTGTCAATGGGAAAAATGCCAAAGCAGGAGGATGTTAGGATGATAAAAGCAATACACATTCCCCTTTTTATTCTCAGAAATCGACTTGTTCTACGTAACATGTGTTTCCGAACCAACATTTAAAATGTGTAGATGAGTCGGATGCTGATAAAGGTGTCGGAAATAAATGGAGGTGACGATGGGATGATTCAATTCCAGTTGAAAGAATGGAGTTTGTTAAGCAACCGAGTTGGACACACGAGAGAGATGAGCAGAAATGATCCAACCAAGGCTGTGAATGTGCTGCCAGGTTTAGTTTAGGAGTTAATAGGAGAAGGTTAGTAGTCTTTAGGGATTGACCGTGACACTTTTAGTCAATCTTCTTATGCTAAATATATTGAAGAAGTACCATTAATGTTTTAAATTTTTACTGCCTTGCTTTAGTTAATATTTTAGTTTTTTTTTTCCTTTTACATAAATTATTTTGGACACAGCCAAGAAACAAAATGAATTTTTCTTTCTTTTAAATTATTAATTTTTGTAAGTAATTAAAAGAAACAAAACGCATTGTTAATTTGGGAAGATTGGAAGTTGCAAGCATTCTTTATTTATTTGGAATAAGATGCAAAATACAACGTTCTACCCACATTTGTTGATGCATGACCAGATGCATGCTTTAATCCCCTTGACATCTGTATTAAAAAGCACAAAGAGTTAGCAATCACGATTAACACCCTCTGTTCATATGAAGAAAAAGGTATATTATCATATCTTTACCCGACAGAGACAGGCAATTAGACTCGACGCAATTGATATCACATTTAATGCCAGGCATTTCAAGAGGGTCATCGGAAGGTTCGGAGATCGGAGACTGGAGGCACTTGTCATAGATGCAATATGCCACGAGGACCTCGTTATATCCGGATAAGATGTGTTGGAGGTGACAAATGAGGCGACACTGCCTCGACTGCGCCGGCGTCAGAAATCCATCCGCTTTCATAGCCGCAGACATCACTACTAGAACAAGGATGAGAATTGTTTTCGCAGCAGGGGTGGAAGCAGCCATTGGGAAGGAATATGTGTTTATTATAATAAAAAAATTGAGCAGAAGCCATTGCTAATTTATATAGATTGGGTATCAAATCTGAAAGAAATAAATGTTGTAGTTACCAATTAATTCTTTTATTATAAACTAGAAAATCAACACAACATGGCATCAAATCTGAAAGAAATAAATTATCAATCTTTAATTAATTTTTGGTCTCCAAATTAATTAAAAACATCTCTCTTATGTACGGACTCCTGAATTCTCTATCATTTTAATTATTTTGTTAATAATTTCGATGTTGGTTTGCGTGTGGGTTCCATCTAATTAAATTAAAAAAAGGAAGACATTATTAACTGCTACTGCCTGCTTGTTGATCCACGTCATCTTGTCAAAGCTAAGTTCTTATCACTCTCCCTGCTTGTTCATCTTAAAGAATTGCATCCACGTCATCTTCTTTTTCTGTCAAATCTCTTATCATTTTTTTTGTAAGTTTACTTGAAACTTGATGCCCAAGCTTTTTCCATGTGCTCATAAACAAGCACCTTAAAAATCATTACCTCGGAAGTCGATGATCCAGTAGACAGTAGAAACCTTAATAGTGTCTGATTTTCTTTAATATACATCACACTCTGCCATAAAACTTTTCCAAGCTGCGCGATTTCGGAGGTGGTCAAGAACCTTAATGGCCACAACATTATCAGAATTACCAAGCATCCCCTTATACACGGAACCAAAACCATCGACACCAATCAATTTATCTTGATTGAGTCAACCAAGGCTGTGAATGGGCTGCCATATTTAGTTTAGGAGGAGATGTTAATCTTTAGGTATTGACCGTGACATTCTTAGTTAATCTTCAATGCTAAATATATTGAAGAAGCACCATTAATATTTTTTTATTATTTTCACTGTCTTATTTTAGTGTTGTGTTTTTCCTTTTATTATGTTTTTGGATATCTGATTTCTTTCTTTTAAATTATTAATTTTTCTAAGTAATTAAAAAATATATTAATAAAACGCAGTCTATACCTAAAGTAGTCTCTAACAAGCATCTCTGCTTGTTGATCTTAAAGAAGGGCATTCTTGAATTGCATCCACGTCATCTCGTTTTATGTCGGATCATTTCAGGAAGCTCCTATCATTTTTGTGTTTCCTTGTACGTCTAAAACTTCATGCCCAAGCTTTTTCCATAAAACTTTTCGAAGCTTCGTGATTTCGGGGGTCGAGAACCTTAATGGTCGATGACTTGGGAGTCCTGAGATTACAGACAAGAATATATCCCATTAACGTTCATATAAGTCTTAGGCCCGTGTTAATGTAAGCCGGTTATCAACGGTCTATCACATGTTATAGGTGGTCTCTTCCACCTGCCCTTTCTCTTACAAACAAACACCAATTTTTTTATGTTGTTTGCAGAATTCACCATTCGTCGCAACAAGTAGAAAAGAATAGTGCATAAAGCAAATAATCATGGTTTTTATCGATGTAGGACAACGCAGGTCACATATCCTTGTTTTTCAAATGTTTTGTATCATAAGTTTCATTACGAAATTTATTTTTTTTACATGTGGTGTCCAAGTAACCTCAATTTGATTTAAGGTAAATGATATTTTGTGCAACACAATTAATTCTCTGATTTGGTTTCGCGACCGAGCGAATTTTTGGGAATATGATTATTTTAAAATAAGACACTTAAAATCTTCAGTAATTAAGGTTTTCTGATCTATATACATAATAGATGGTTGTATATAAACCGACGCCACATTCCAGATCATCACGTCGACTAATCTTAGAAGTCATTAAAAGTGAACAGACCTATACCAATCCAACACAATATTAATACCTTAATTTGTAACCCAACACGTCGTGTCGATAAAAGTGAACAGACATTAAAGTGAGAACAGATCATCGCGTCGACTAATATTAATACTGATTTGATATGTAACCCAACACAATATATTAAGAGAAATTATCATGTATTTTTTATTTTTAATATTGTGATTTAATCTCATATTATTTGGTGCACTCATTTTAGAAAAAATCAATATATCAGCCTTTGTGATTTTTTTATGGATAATATTGATGGTCAACTTACAATATTATTCTGAGCACCACACTTGTTTTACTCAGGTGGCTACTGTAATGAACAAAAATTTTATAATTATAAATATACTAATGTAAGATGTATGGTTTATTGAAGACATGATGAGTAAGCTTTCATATTAGAAAATGGTGGGACCTAACTATCATTGAGGGACACTAATCCCATCCAGGAAAGAAAGAGAAGAACTAGAGGCAGTGACTAAAAAAAATATATATGAATGAGGGAAGGGGGATTTGATCGCCATCTTCCTTACATCACAGAGGGTTTGGCTGAGCAAATAAGGAGGAAGCGAAACTGACCGAGTTGTGCGAAGGAGCCGAAGACGGCAACTCAAGCTCGTTTGTCGCGAGGAGAGATTGTTCGAAGACGTCGAGAACTCGAAGTATTTTGTGGAGGAAGTGGAAAGAGGTACGTTTCACTCCATCAGTTCTTCCCTCACGTCGTCTTTGTCGTGCCTAAGTGTGTCTCGTGTTCCCTCTTTTTCTCTTGTGTCATTGTTGTCTTGCTTGGGGATGTCTGCTTGTTGCCATGGCCATGAGTGGTCCACGGGTCTAGCTTGGTTTCGATTTTGAGTTGATTGATGTCCTGTGAGTTCACTACTGCAAGCGTCGTGGCTGTTGGGGAGATCTTTGGCTGGCAGTGGAAACTGGTTTCCAGGCAACATGAGCTGAGCCGAACCCCGCCCTTTTGAGTGAAGCGGCTGTTCTTCGTGAAAGTGGCTCTATTTGGTCGTTGGCGGGGCCGGTGGCGCTGTCTCGTGTCTTGTTCCTGAGCGTGAGGAAAGTGGCGGTGAATATCCTGGACGATTAATGGTGGTGGTTGATTGCGAAACGGCCGACAGCTCTCCTCCGGAATGTACGAGGGTTCACGTGTATGTGATTTAGCGCTCGAAATCTGCAGTTCCTCCCCTTCGGCTTCCTGTGACGATTGAGTTGTTGAATTGAGACGTGTTCTCCTCCATCACCTACGTTGAGGGGAAACTGTGGAACCGTAGCCTTGTGCTGATAAATTGTTGAGATTTTATCTCCTCCTAACTTGGTAGTGACATAAGAGGTGAGGTGGCCGTGATCCCTAGGATGGCCGGGTTTACTCCTCTCCGGCTTGGAATGCCCATATGTTTCATGGTTTGTTCTGGAACAAAACGGCAACTATCATCAACAGAGAGGTTTAAGGACTTTGAACTTACATACGTATATGTTGTGTTGTCGATGTCTTATTCCCTCTGTTGTATGGATTAGAATGATTGGGGCGGAAATGATGGCCCGGAACGAAGCACGGGAGAGAATAACCGTGGTTAACGTACCAGAGGGACAAATCTATGGCCGTGTAAATTCATAGAGAATTCGGATAAAATCGTTGATAGCCTTGATGACGGAATAAAGCAAATGGGCTGGACAATTTTCCGGATTCAAATGCGAACGGGAGGGTTCGCGGGTGACGTGATCAAACGGATTGTATCCGTGATCGCGGAGGTAACAGAAGGGAAATTCACCGAGAGGAACGGCCTGAATGAAACGAAGAGCGATGTTGTCAGTTCTTGGACAGAGGTGAGGCCGGCGGTAACCACGGTCTTCCGGGTTAGGATAACAAAGTTACATGCCATGATCGGGGAGAGGAGAAATAGATGGAACAAGGAAATGAGTAAATTTAAGTTAAATTTCCCATGACAGAGACGAATCACAACTAAAAAGAAATAAAACAATGAAACGTGGTTAGAAGAGGAGAGAAAGATCCTTGTTCGGGTACAAACAATGGAAATATAAAGAACATGGAGTGGTATCGTACATAGTATGTTGCTAATGGTTTCTTTTTTTTTTGTTCTGTGATTAAATTGTATTCAGGTGTTGAAATGAGAGATCTTACAGACAGTAAAAAAAGCTCAGTAAGTATCCTGCTATTCAAAATAAAGTAAAAAAATAAGCGATCTTTTCAGGTGGTATCAAAGCGGGGTTAAACTCGGAGTAATAAGGTTGAAAATTTAAAATATAAACGAGTCGGTTTTGGACTCGGGAAAAGGGAAGTTGAGCGCGGGATCATGCGCGTGAGTTGGTTAAACTCATTTGACGAGTTACAGACACTTCTCGGAAAACATATGAGTCACCGGAAAGGTTGAGTATATTGATTGCTCGGAATTGAACGATCGCGTGCTTGGTATTGAGCACACTTATATGGTTTTCATATTTCCTTTGATGTAGTATTATGTGTGAGTGGCATAATACTGGGACTAATGATGCAATTATTATGGTTAAAGGATGTCTGAGGAGGGCATACGTAATGCTGTGCGGAATTCTCCCCCTAGGGATGAGGATCTACAGTGCAAGAGAAAGGTTGCGCTCATCGGACAATTTCGGAAACTCGAAGTACCCATCTATTCGGGTGAAGAAGGGCCTGAGAAAGCGGAAGAATTCATTGTCGAACTGGAGAATGCTTTCGACGTGTTGGGATGTTCGACAGAAGAGAAGATGATGTTAGTACAACAGTCGATTAAACGAGAAGCAAATGACTGGTGGAAGGCCAACAAGGATGGAGCACGGATTCTTCATTCTGGAGATGAATGGACAGTGTTCAGAATGGCGTTTCTAGGGAAATTCTATCCTCATGTGTTCAGGGAGAAGAAAGCTAGGGAATTCTTATATCTAAGGCAGAAAAGGATGTCAGTAGATGAGTATGAGGCACGATTTTCCGCTCTGTCGAGGTATGGGCCAACAATGAGTGCCGAGGCAAAGGCTAAGAAATTCGAGGAGGGACTGAGACCGGAAATCAGATTCCAACTAATAACTCTGATGCTCACAACTTACGAGGAGATATATATGAGAGCACAGAGCGCTGAAGAAGGATGGGCAGACATGAAGGCTACGGGGGAAGAGACGAACATGAGAAGAATGTTAGGAGTAGGATCGCCTCCGAGGAAGAAGTTCCGGTTAGGAGAGTCATCCTCCCCTGCTTAGAGATTTCAGGTGAACCGACCCTCGAGAACTCCTATGCCTGCGCGATCATTCTCTCAGGAAAGGGGTCAGGGAGTGAGAACAGGATGTCAGCCCCTTTGTCAGAAATGCGGGAGGCGTCATTATAAAGATTCATGTGCGTCCAGGGAATTCACTTGTTATCGATGCGGGCAGCCAGGTTACATTCGTAAGGAATGTCCTCAAGGACCTGGAGCGAGCTCAGGTAGCGGGTTAACAGGATCAAATGTTCCACGCCCAAGAAGTGGAAATAGACCGGGACCGACTGTGTCTACTTCTAGGGGATCAGTCAGTGGGCCTGCAAAGACTGTGAGACTGAATGCGACCACGGAAGCGGATGCCGTTGCATCTCGCGGTGTGATCTCAGGTACGGTTGGACTTCAAGGTGAATTAGTTTATGCCTTGTTTGATACTGGTGCTACACACTCTTTTGTATCATATAACTGTGTGGAGAAATATGGTTGGACAGTACAAAAGACAGTGAAACAGTGGCATGTTGTGTTCCCTACTGGAATAGAATACTGCGTGGATGATGCATGTCTGAATTATGAGTTAATTGTAGCTGAATTGAAGTTTACTATTGATCTGTTGGTGTTGCAGATCCGTGATTTTGAGATTATTCTGGGCATGGATTGGTTGGCTTCCAGCCATGCACGGGTAGACTGTGAAAGGCAGCGCATTTTGTTTAGCACGAAAGATGGTGGTTCTCGTGAGTGCATAGGCCATGGAGGATGCGGCCAGAAATATATCTCATTAACGTTCATATAAGTCGTAGGCCCGTGTTAATGGAAGCAGGTTATCAAAGGTCTATCACATGTTAGAGGTGGTCTCTTCCACCTGCCCTTACTCTAACAAACAAACACCAATTTTTTTATCGCAACAAGTAGTAAATAATAGTGCATAAAGCAAATAATCAAGGTTTTTATCGAGGTAGGTCAACGCCAATCACATATCCTTGTTTTCCAAATATTTTGTATCATAAGTTTCATTACGAAATTTATTTATTTTTTTACGTGGTGTCCAAGTAACCATAACTTGATTTAAGATAAATAAAACGATTGAATATGCATTTTGTTCAATACAATTGATTCTTTGATTTGGTTTCGCGACCGTGCAAATATTTGGGAATATGATTATTTTAAAATAAGACTTTTAAAATCTAAGGTTTTCTGATCTTATATACATAATAGATGGTTGTATATAAGCAGACGCCAGATCATGGCTTCGACTAATCTTAGAAGTCATTAAAAGTGAACAGAACTATACCAATCCAAGTGTTGGACCATTAGCTCCCCATCCACCTTCATTCCATGACTATATGTAACCCTTATTCAATCTACACATAAATATTTTTAATTAATAATTTTTTTTATGAATAGTAGATTACGCGAAATACTTATTTAAATGAACGTGAGTTACGGGGTTACATTTGCTCGGGGGAAAATGTCTCTGACTTGGACTAGAAGGAGATTACACTTTTCATTTTAACACGGTTTCCTTAATCTTGTCGGTGGTTATGAAAACATTGCCTCCTCTGCCTCGCTTCCATGATAAATTATAGGGGCTGGTGACTGATGATGGCCCCCTCAATGCCACCTCCGCTTCGACTGTCATAGCCTTAGAAGTATGGGGACTGGGCTATGCCACGGGAGGGTTTCATTTCGTTTAGTTGGGGTTGTGGGCTATTTCGGGTGGGCGGACATGGTATTTACGTAAAAACAAATGCTTTGGAAATATGCGGCCACGAACAACATTGGTTTTGGATTTCGAGTTTCGATCGTGACTGGAGTACTTTTACATCGAACCTCAAACAAATGACTTTAACGAACGTATACTGTCCTTACAACAACAACACTTGATAAGCTAATGCCGTTGGAGATGGAATGATCAAGTAAATACTCGGATGATGTACCTTTGGAGGGAGATACATAAAAAGAAGGTTTAGATAGATAGATGGGGTATTAGACTCATACCAAGTGCTGTCAGTTTTCACCAGTTTCATGGAAATGATATCTACTTTATAATCACTTATGTTAAGCAATCAATGTAAATCAATTTATGGCTGATCCAATTGTGAAGTAATTTTACGTTATAAATCATTGCAATCGGCTAGCGGGAAAAGTGGGCCCGAATGCTCGGGTCGTTCATACCACCACGCGTATGCTAGGCCGGAGGGCGCGCATACAGTAGTCGCGTTCGCTATTGAAGGAGGAATAGGTCCGGTCAACTCATTACCTCGGAAGTCGTTGGTCGAGCAAATAGTAGAAGTCTTAATGAAATTTCGGTGTCTAATTTTCTTTAATACCGCAAACTCTGCCATAAAACTTTTCGAAGCTGCTCAATTTCGGAGGTTGAGTACAAGTATATTTTAAATGATACGTCCGCGTCTCTCATCATAAGCTTATGTCCCCATCTCATGACCTTCTTTAGTGGCTGTCCGGTTAGATGTCTCCGAATTATCCACTGCTTGGAGGTATCAGATGAAAGATTGAGTAACATGGCTGCAAAACTCACACTGCTGGAGACTTTCGAAACTTATTACAGCTGCTTGTCAGAGAAAGCTCTGGTTGCTGTTGGGCAGAACTGCCCTCATCTTACTACGTTGAAATTTATTAAAGGGCATTCTAGACACCCTCACAAGGATGCGGAGAAGGAGGCTTTTGCTATTGCGAAACACATGCCGGGGTTGCAGCATCTCACCCTCACTGGTAATAAGCTTACGAACAAGGGCTTGAAGGCTATTCTCGATGGTTGTCCTCCCCAATATGCCCTATGACCTCACCAAAATTTGCCACCATGCTATTGATCTTAGTCTTGGGGGTTGTGTGGATATCTGCTTGGAGTCGTTAGGCGACGACGACCTCCTGAATCATATCATAGAAAGGTGCTAAAATTGTGCTATTCTCATTGACTTTGATATTCTTTTCGATTATGCACTTCACGGCTAGTTTCTTAGTTCGCTGATACACTTTGTTGCAGGGGTTGTCAGCTCAGACGCCGGGTGATGTATTGTTGGTCCATATCTGATGAAGGAATGGCTGAAGCAGCTCGAAGAATGCCTTTTCTTGAGACTCATTGCTTTGGTAATTTTGATAAAATTACTCTTATGTCCATCGGGATGAACTGCCCATGCCACACGACCTTTATATATGGAAAAGGAGGCAAGGGACAGTGCATCAGGGACGCTGATTGTGGGGCATTTGCCATTGCTAAGTACATGCCCGGATTGCGCCGTCTCTCCTCTTTGGCAACGGGCTCACGAACAAGGGCTTAGGGGCTATACTCGATGGTTGTCCTCAACTCGAGTCGCTCGACCTACGTGATTGCTATAACATTGTTCTCAAGAGCAGTGACCTGGAAAAGAAATGCGAGCGGATCAAGGATATGAGGTGGCCGCAGGTTGCCACGGCCAGTGGATCCAATGGCTATGACTCTTCTTTTGATCCCTTGGATAGGTGTTCCGAATACAACTACCTAGATGATTCCTTAGATTATTCGGATGAGTATTCTGTTTATGACTACGAAGGCAACACCTACAATCATTGGGATTTCTACGGTTATTAGGCGGCCGCCCACCAAGCTGGGCATCTGAGCTTGTAGATTTGCATGGCTGGGGAATGTTACTCGGAAGTTTCTTCCTGTGGCCGATTTCCAGGGCTCCCGGAATGTTTTTTGATCACCTGGTCTGAAAAATGAAGGCGTTCTTCCTGCAGGACGTGACTGTCCTGCGTTGTTTTTGTTGGGACTTTCTTCGCCAGAGAACTTCGAGGCCGTCATCGATGGTTGTCGTACTCTCGAATCCCTGGACCTACCACGACCAGTCTCTCCTTCGACATGATGCATAAAACTCTTTCGCGTGTTATCCGGTCGTGCCATTTCGACAGATCCTCAAAGGTTTCCTCGGGATATTTTTGGCTTAGACTTTGCCTTGGAATTTTATGTGTAATTATTAGTCTTGACCTACCTCGAATTTGATCACCGGATTCCATTCTGGATTAGGACTGGTCGCCATCTTTGTTCTGGTCATTATATTTTACGTAGTTCTTTAAGTCTCAGTCCGCCATGACCAGCGATGTGTCGCGCTTATCAACCTCTGCCGGCCATCTGTGCCCAAGCTCAAGCAGGTGCACACTTTCGCTCTCCGCCGCGGCGTCTCCCTGTCCGATCAGCAGGTCGCCAAACACCTCGTCCACGCACTCGTCTCCGATCCTGATGCCTCCCCCGGGAACGTGTCCTACGCCCGCACAGTGTTCGTGGGTATTCGTGACCCAACGAATGTGTTCACCTGGAACGCCATGATCAAGGGGTACTCAGAGAGCGAAACTCCGTCGTCCGCGGTCGAGTTTTATCGGGAGATGGTTGGGTACGGGGTTAAGCCGGACACGCACACTTACCCGTTTGTATTGAAGGCCGTGGCAAGGTTGGCGGATCTTAGGGAGGGCGAGAAGTTGCATTCCTGTATTCTAAGGATCGGGTTCGAATCGTTGGTGTTCGTCGGTAACGCGTTGATTCACATCTACGCGTGCTGCAGCAAGGTCGAGATCGCACACAAGGTGTTCGACGGAATGCTATAGAGAGACCTCGTCGCTTGGAATACGGTCATCAATGGGTTTGCGTCGAATGGGATGCCTAATGAGGCTTTGACGCTGTTCAAGGAAATGAGTTCAGATGGCGTGGCACCAGATGGCTTCACAGTGGTTAGCGTGCTCACCACGTGTGCAGAGATGGGGGCGTTGGCCCTTGGCAGGAGAATTCATGTTTATATGGTGGAGATCGGTTTAATCGAGAATCTTCATGCTAGCAATTCACTGTTGGACCTGAACGCAAAATGCGGTTGTGTTTAGGAAGCGAGGAAGGTGTTCAATGAGATGAGTGTGAGGAATGTAGTCTCTTGGTCGTGCTTGATCGTGGGACTTGCGGTGAATGGAATCGGATTTGAAGCGCTGGAGCTTTTCAAGGAGATGGAGAGGGAAGGTCTGGTGCCCAGCCAGATAACTTTTGTCAGGGTTCTATATGCTTGCGGTCATTGCGGGATAGTTGATCAAGGATTCGAGTACTTCAGGAGAATGCAGGAGGAGTTTGGGATTGTGCCGCTGATCTAACATCATGGTTGCATGGTTGATTTATTAAGCCATGCAGGGTTAGTGCAGAGGGCATACAATTACATCAAAAGCATGAAGATACGGCCAAATGCAGTTATCTGGCGAACGTTATTGTCGGCATGCACGACTCATGGGCATTTAACCTTGGCAGAGGTCTTGAGAGCGGAGATCGCCGAATTGGAGCCTAACCACAGCGGGGATTATGTTCTGATCTCGAACCTTTACGCGACGGAGCGTTGATGGTCGGGCGTCCAAAAAGTTAGGCGAGAAATGTTCGGCGACGGAGTCCGTAAGTTTCTCGGCCACAGCCTCGTTGAACTAGGGAACCAGATTCACGAGTTCACGATGGGTGAAAAATCTCATCCTCAGAGCAATTCAATTTACGCGAAGCTCGCCGAGATCACGAATTCCTTGAGATTAGAAGGGTACATCCCTCATACGAGGAACGTGTTTGTCGATATTGAGGATGAGGAGAAGGAGTTCACACTGTCCTATCACAGCGTGAAGATATCTGTGGCTTTCATGCTCATCAACACGGGTGCAGGAGTCCCGATAAGGGTGGTGAAGAATCTGCGAATCTGCGCAGATTGTCACCTGGCGATGAAGCTCATATCGAAGATCTATGGAAGGGATATCATCGTCCAGGATCGAAGCCGGTTTCACCATTTCAACGGCGGCACGTGCTCTTGCAAGGATTACTGGTAAGGGGGAACTTGTGCTCTTTCTCCAGGAACACAGAAATACTTGTCATGCATAGAATAATTTTGTAACTTACTATTGGGTGATATTGTTAGGACCACAAATATAATTAGAATGTATTTAACTCATATTAATAAGGTAATTAATAATGAAGCATGACAATGTTTCAAATGTATAAATTACCTTAATCAATTGGGGCAAAGAAGAATGATAGAAATCAATTTGATGATAAGCAAAACACAAGATTTGATAAAAACAGAGCATCATCCTTCATTCATTCAGGTGGGAAATAGATGGAGATAATAATGGGATTCTGGATTCAGAGCTTCTGCCCACCAGAGATTTGATGGATCGTAGTTTCCCTACGACCACGCGGATGTCCCTCCTTTCTCCAGGCGACTCACTACAACATGCGACTCCGATGTCAAACACCTTCGCTAGGCCTTCTATAATCCTTCGCGGAGCACGGGCGATCGATCCTTCTCCAAACTCATTTAAAAACAGACAAAGGTCTGCTATTTCACCCACTCCTTCCGGCAATGCGGCCTCGCAGTGACTTCGAATGTTCCACGCATCCTGGAACACGTCGTCGGTTGGCCAATTTCCGGTAAACATCTCCAACAGAAGAATTCTGTAGCTGTAAACATCGCCTTCCCTCGACACTTGGCTTCCCATTCCATACTCTATAAATATTTCGTATTAAATGACCTATACTATGAGTACAAGCAAACAGTTATTGAAAACCACATTTACATAAAATCGAGGCACCTGGAGGGCTGTAGCCGACTGTCCCTCTCACTCCCATCGAGCTGACTTGAACAACAACATCATCAGCAGAGAGAATTTTCGTGAGGCCGAAATTACCGACGTGTGCTGTCATATCCGAGTCCAGGAGAACATTGCTTGGCTTCAGATCACAGTGAATCAGAGGCATATCACAATCATGATGGAGATACTCTACAGCACAAGCAATGTCCACGACAATACTCAGTCTATACCTTAAACTTAACTTCTGGCGCACTCCCTCATGTGTAACTTTAGGATGCAACCAATCGTCCAGGCTTCCATTTTCCATGTACTCATACACAAGCGCCTTAAAATCATTAACTCGAAAGTCGATGGTTGAGCAGATAGTAGAAATTTTAACAAGATTTCGATGTCTGATTTTTTTAACACCTCACACTCTGATTTTTTAGATTTATTAGAAAAATGTTTGATGTTTTTTTTTTAAATTGATTAGAATAATACTTAAGGTTTTTTTATTTTAATTGAAGTAATGTGGTTGATTTAATATAGAAGTATCACAAGGACATGAAACCGGAACCTGCACCAAAACCGGTACTAAAACCGACGGGTTGGTTCTTGGGTGTTTCTTTGAGTCACAGTTTTAGATTTTAAAAATAAAGAATCAGCCATTACAGAGTAGATTCCAGGTTCTACCTTCAGAACCTACCTATCCTGGAACTTGCTCATTCCTAAGAATGATGGAAATCAAATACGAGATTTGATTAAAAAAAAGAGCATAGTATGCTTCTTCATTCAGGGTGACAAATAAATAACAGGAACAAGCAGATACAATACTTGGATTTGAGATATTTCGGCTACCACTAGTAAACAAGCAATCAATCGGGTATACAATCCATCCTTCAGGTTGGCATTCGGGATTCGGGGCATCAGCCTGCCAGAGATTTGATGGATCGTAGTTTCGCTGCGGCCTCACGGATGTCCATCCTTTCTCCCGGCGACTCACGACTACATGTGACGCCGATTTCGAACACCTTCGCCAGACATTCCAGAATCCTACGCGGAGTGCGGGCGCTCGATCCTACTCCAAACTCATTTAGAAACATAGAAGGGTCTGCTACTTCTCCCGCTCTTTCCGGCAACCCGGCCTCACAATGGCTTCGGATGTTCCAAGCATCCTGGAACATGTCGTCGGTCGGCCTCTTTCCCATAAACATCTCCAGCAGAAGAATTCCAAAACTGTAAACATCACCTTCCCTCGACACTTGCCTTCCCATTCCGTACTCTACAACATTTCATGTTAAACGGCCTATATTAGAACGAACTAACAAATATCCAAAATCACATTTACATTAAAATTCACGCACCTGGAGGACTGTAGCCAATTGTCCCTCTCACTCCTGTCGAGCTTACTTGCACAACAACATCACCGGCAGAGAGAATTCTCGTGAGTCCAAAATCACCGACCTTTGCTATCATCTCCCCATCCAAGATAACATTGCTCGGCTTCAAATCACAGTGAATCACCGGCACGTCACACTCGTGATGCAGATACTCCACAGCACATGCAATGTCCACGGTAATACTCAGCCTGTGCCTTAAACTTAACTTCCGGCCCACTCCCTCGTGTGTAACTTTAGGATGCAGCCAATCTTCTAGGCTTCCATTTTCGATGTACTCATAGACAAGCGCCTTAAAATCATTACCTCGGAAGTCGATGGTCGAGCAGACAGTATGAATCTTGACGAGATTTCGGTGTCTGATCTTCTTCAATACCTCACACTCTGCCACAAAACTCTTTGAAGCTGCTCGAGTTCGGAGGTCGAGAACCTTAATGGCTACAACATTATCAGTATTTCCAAGGATCCCCTTGTACACGGAACCAAAACCACCGACACCGATCAAGTTATTTTGATTGAGCCCACCGGTCGTCTTGATTATATCCTCATATGAAATTTGTGGAAATGGGCCTTTGGGAACCAACCCAGACTGCGACCTCACGTTTCTCCTCCTTTTTCTGTTCATGCAACGATGCGATGCAAGCAGCAAAAGTGGAACAGACAGGAAAGCAATCCCGCTGGCGACCGCAACGACGATCCTAAACAAGGTTGTTCTTCCTCGCTTCCGTTTAGAAGTAGGACAACTTGGTAAGTTCAATGCTGGAATCCCGCCACAAAGTTTATAATTTCCCATGACCGAGACCCCTGTGGCATTTAGGAAGACTCCTTTATTCGGAACTTCTCCCTCGAAATGGTTGAAAGATAGGTTGAGGGATGCGAGCTGAAAGTCTCCTAAGAATTTTGGGATCCAGCCAGAGAAGTTATTCTGTGATAAGTCTAGATATTGAAGTCCTTTCAGAGTAGATAGAAACGTGGTGATGTTGCCTTCAAACAGATTATTCCCAATGTCCAATTGCACCAAGCTGGTGCATCCACCGAGAGTGCTCGGGATCTGGCCAGACAGTCGGTTCCCATGCACGTATAATATTGCTAAGTTCTTCAGATTGCCGACTTCATCTGGCAGGGCGCCTGTTAATTTGTTCTGAGATAAGTCGAGAAAGTTTGATAAGGAAGAAATACCAAGGACTGGAGATGATATAGTTCCAGTCAGGTTGTTTCTCGATAGTTCCAAACTGATCAAGTTTTGGCAATTTCCGAGGCTTACTGGAATACTCCCACTGAATGCGTTCCCTCCCAACGTCAGTATCGTCAACATAGTCAAATTTCCAAGAGAATATGGAATTTCCCCAATGAATTTGTTGTACCGTGCTCCTAGTTCCTTCAACTTGTGGAGGTTGACGATTTCCTTTGGGAGCATACCATTCAATTGATTCCTGCCCATTTGTAGATCTTCCAGGTTGTGAAGATTCCCAATGCTAGAAGGGAGGGTCCCCGTGAGCTGATTGGACCGGAATAACAACAGGTACAAGTTGGAAGATATGTTCCCTATAGACCGAGGCAACGTACCTCCGAAATTGTTTCCGCTGAAATCCAGAACCCACAGCTCCGTGGAATTGAGGGACTCGATGAATTTCAAGTCCCCCGACGTGCCGTTTCCCAATTGATTGTCACCAATTAGAAGCAAGTACAACTGATTGAGATTTTTGAGATCAGGTACCGATCCGGTGAAATTGTTCCGGGTCAACCCTAGGCTCAGTAAGTTTGTCGCGTTTGCTATTGAAGGGGGAATTGGTCCGGTCAATTGATTAGCAAAGACATTGAAGCGCTGGAGATTGGGAAGAGTGATTCCGAGATCCAGAGGGAGACCTCCCTTGAGTTTGTTTAGAGCGAGCTGTATGACAATCAGAGAGGTCATGTTGAAGATCGAGGAGGGTACCATACCAGAAAAGTAGTTTCCTCCGAGATAAATCCATCGCAACCTTTGCAATCGCCCAAGAGATGCTGGGATGGGGCCGCTGAAACCATTATAGTTTCCGCCAATGAACTCCAGAGATGAAAAGTTGCTGAAGAAATCAGGGAACTTCCCGGTGAAATTGTTGTTGTGGACCAGGAATAATCGAAGCTTTGACAGAGCGGATAATCCACGAGGTATTTCTCCAACAAGCTTGCTGTTTCCCAAAAAGATCTGTTGTAGGTTTGTGCAGCCCGAGATGTTCTCTGGGAGCTGACCCGAGAACGAGTTATTATCCATGTGCAACTCTGTCAACCGACGCAAGTTCCCGATTTCAGGGGGGATTCCGCCAGAAAAAATGTTGTTGTTGATGTTTAATATCCTGAGGAAGCTGAGATTCCCAATGTAGGGTGACAAAGACCCTCCCAGCCTGAAGCCTGGGAGCACCAATTCGGTGACGCGGGGACGTCTCCTGCTGCAAGTTACGCCCGGCCAATGACAGAAGTCGACGGTGTCATTCCACGAGGTGAGCACACCGTCGGGGTCGTCGGGTATGCGGCCCCTGAACTCGAGCAAAGCAGCTCGGTCGGTTTCGTTGGTCTTAGCCGCTGCTGCCGAGAGAGAAAACATCAGAAGACACGTGAATAATATCACAAAACCCATATCTTTTGGACAATCAATCGCTAAATGTGTACTTAGCTTTTTATATCCCAATACTCTTCCCATTCCATTTCATTATTATATTACTCTGTGTATGTAACCCTTATTCAATCCACAGAAAAAAAAAAAACGTTCAAATAAACGTGACTTACGGGTTACTTTTGCTCGGGGAAAAAAGCTTGAAAAGCAGACAGCAACGACCGACTTGGACCCTGAGGACGAGACTACCGACAGAATTACTCTTTAACTTGACACTCCATTTCCTTAATCATGTCGGTGGTTTCACTCTTGTCGACTTCTAAGTGACTTTGACTTCTGGGGCCCAAACCTTTTATGTTTTTTTTTTTTTTTTTTTTTTTTTTTTATAAGTAGCTATAATCAAATCCATTCCATTCTGGTTATGTGCCCGTTTGATTTTGCGACGTAGAGAAAAAAATAATATCATTCTTGGGTTTTATTTCACTCAATTTCGACTTATACGGACCACATTATTCCATCGCATGTTAGAATAGGAGAGTTACTAATTAGAAACTCCGATCTCTCTATTTTATTCGACTTTATGCCATTTACTATCTCGTGTCTTCGAACTTGGAGCATTACACGATGGAGTTGTTAGCGATTTGCGTCTCGAAGCATTACACGCATATTAAGATAATGGTTAACGAAAACTGACGTTGACAACATACATAAAAACATCGAGGAACACTCTTAAACGATAGTAATAATGATGGTCGAGGCATTAAACTGTCGTATTCCGTTTGATGTCAGATATAACTATGATGAACGTCACTGTAGAATATATTTCGAAATCAATAATAAAAGTTAATATTGTTACAAACACAAATAACGTTGGCGATCAAGGCTCTTTCTTTTTCTTATGGTCATGTTATAAGTTAATACTTGCTATACATGTAATAAAGTAAGGAGTCTAATTTCGAGTGTAATGTACTTTGCACAATGTAGTTTACATGACATTTTAATGATTAATACATGAGAGGATTATCTATCCCATGTTGTCTGCCAGCAATCCTGTCTATTGTCCGACAATCCATGATTAATACATGGGCTCCTCCCCGTGCCCAAGTGTAGGGACACACGATCCGATACTTAAAGCGTTATACTGTCATTAGACCGACAACCCTAATGTACATGCAAATCTTTAGTATTATACGAAATAATTGTAAAAATTTACAAAATGTTTGCTAAATTAGACCCACATCTTCACCCCGACAATCCTATAACATCAAGGTTGCCAAAATTGTAGTGAAATTAGGCATTCCAGAGATTAAAAGGAATGTGGGTTATAGGATACGACAAAAAAATAATAACTACAACTAATTAATACTGAAAAAAATATAAATTAGTTCAGAGTAATAAAAATGGAAGCCTAAAAAATCAACTACTACTACAAAAAAAAAATCTGGCAAAAAAGATAATCATAGGTTCTTCTCTACATCGGAACAACAAGAGGGCGGTTATGCTCATTACTAAACTTATCGAAGAGATGAAATTCTCTTTGAAAATGATTGCTGGTTTTCATTTAAATCGGACGACCTTGTTGGGGAAGGGTTGCCTGTTTTCACTTAATTGGTTTTACGGTTGAATCACATTGTACTTATACGACGGACTTGAGGAAGGGCCGACCCGAGTATTCCACATGAATTTTCCTCTCATTGTCTCCACCTTTTTTTTTAATGATGAAAATGGAGAAAATATAATTCAAATTTAAGTAGATTCTTTTCATTCACAAGATAAGATTTTTTTATTATTTAAGTTTATTTAAACCATAAAATCACGCACATAAAAAGTTTAAATGGAGACTTTGGAAAAGTAGAGTCGCGATGACTCGGGAGTCTTCTTATGAGAAAATTACTTTATCGACTCACTCACTACTATTCCCAGTCTATAAATATCAAATAATTTCCGACGAACTTTTGATGACTTCTAAGCGACTTCGACTTTTGATGGCCTTCACACTATCACTTACTCTTTTGTCACCTTACGGGCTCAATTCCTCCCATAGTTAATTAATTTTATAAAAATGAGTAGAAAAGTTCACGTTGAATAGAAAATGCCTCACAAACTAGCATATATAGGTCACTCCCTCTATTGCTAATTGATTTAAAAATTAAATCACGTTGGACTTATATACTGAGCTTGAGATAGACCGACCCGGGATTTTCCATACGATATTTGTGTTAGTTTAGTCTCTCGAGATTTTTGGACATCTATTATTACCATAAATCAATCACGCACATAAAAGTTCAAATGAAGGAGACTTTGGAAAACTAGACCCGCTATGATGACTCGGAGTCTATGTGAAAAATTACTTTCGAGACAAACTCCGACAAACTTTTGATGACTTGTAGGCGACTTTGAAAAAAGAAATCATAAAAATTTGTTACTTAAAAATTAGATCGGAACCAAATATACCACCACTTACTTAAACATTTCTCTACACACTTTTTGTCAATTTTTATCGTCTTATGTTTGGTAATAACTTTGCCGTTATTTTCACTACCGCGATCATCTTCTCATTTTCGTCAACGATCTCACATTGACCATCAGCAAAGGTAACCTTAAAGCCTCTCTTCGTCATTTGTCCCACGCTCAAAGCATTCTAAGCAATGCCTGGAGAATAAACACATCACTAATCTGCCTTTCTTTACTATTGTTGCTCTCGCAGCTCTTATCTGTTTGTTGTCTCCAAGTTCTTACTTCGAGTTGTAGCTATTGTCGATCTCCACAAAGTTTTCCTTATTTCCTGTCACATGATTGCTACATCCACTATCCCAAACTACATTTCATTCATATCTTGCATTACATTGAAACGTTGATGCAAACAATTGTGAACTTCCATAATGAAACTATATTGTTTCCAAATCTTCAATTGGATTTTAATTTTGAGTTGCCTAATAAAAGGATTTGGAAAATCCAAAGATTATCCAATGTATTTTGTTGCTTTCAAGATAATTCAAAATATATTGCAAAAATGAAATATTACCTCTAAATTTATATTGAGCAAGCGTAGCAAAGCAGCAACGACTTACTGTAATATTGCAATGTGTAGCTCAGGCTAACTGTGGCTCCACAATACTTTGCTCAGCTCATCACCAAAGATAAACGAACTTTTACATCAACACAATGCTATGAATTTATAACATAGTTTCTCAAGCTCATCATCAAAACCAATGTTAACACATACATCACAAGGGGATAGACACTTCATATGCTTGTAATTGACGCGATTTCTTGCACAACACGTACGGGGATATCGTTCTTGAATATTACGAGAATGCGTCTAGAAGCGTGTTCGATATCACATAGCTACGGATAACGGAATGAAGACCCGTCCCTTACTAATGAAATTGTATATCTCATTTTTTTTTTTTTGTAATGTATGCTTATGCTCTTACCATGGAAAAGCTATTATTCCCCCCATGTGAAATATAGTTTTATTATATAAAACTCATGAAAGTTTCGAAAAACCATTTTTTTTTGCCACTTTATCAAAACTATCCCAAAGTTACAAAATTTTTTCAATCTATCCTAAAGTTTAGAAAATATCTCTCTGTATCCTAAACTTAGATCCAGTTTCAAAAATATCCATCAAAGTTCCAAAGTGAGATATTCTGAATGGCTGGAGAAGGAAAATCTTCGGGAAATCCTTCTGGGACTCCATCACGTTTGGAGGTCGTTCCAGAGGCTAGATTGTCTCATTTTGGAGTTAGCAAGAGTATAAATGATATTTTAACTCAGCCAACCATTCGGGGGAGCAATGAAAGTCTAGAAAGCCGAAACCAAATGGCAAAGGAAGTAGGCTCCATTGTAAACACAATGTTAGACGCTCTGGAAAGAGAAAGAGGTTTAAAAAGGCCTGAAGCCGAGGCGACTTCTGGACTGGAAAGTACTACGGGAAAATCAGTCGAAAGGTTGAATCTGGGAGGAAGGAATTCCAAACAGAATCAAGGCAAGAGTGTGGATGAAATGTATAAGGAGTCAGTGGATCCTTACATTTTAGACTCACAAAAGCGAAGTGCAAACATGAACTCCCAAAGTGGGGAGTTGGCAAAAGACTTAAGGAAAGCCTTAGGTCTGGCAGAAGATACTCCAGTTCATTTAGACAATATAACGTTTAACGAACTGGTAACTACGAAGAGGGAAATTTACAGGCCCGATTATCCTCATTGGACTAAACAAGAGTTTGTCCCAAGGGATAATATTTTAAAGCCAATAATAACCCCTGGTGCTTTTCTGGACATTGATTGTGAAAAGCACGTATCTGAAAAGATAGATGAGTGGTTATCACTTATTCGGATGACGGCGTCTGCAGGAGGAGTACCTCCTGGAGCGGTCTACGAATTATGTGTGGCAGCCCTTATGGGTACAGCGTAGAAATATTGGAAAGCCTTAGTGGCGCACACAGACATTAAGGAAAAGATAGATCAGGCGCTGACGGTTGATGGAGTATTAGCAATAATAGTCGATGCCCTGAAACGTTGTGGTTTTTCATTATCCACTGAGACTGTGGAAAAAGAGCAGTCATTGACAGCTCTAGTTAAACTACATATCTGTGATATGTGCTGGTTTATTATAATCATTCAAGAAGTATTATTATAATCTGGATGTAGTATCACAACAGTTCATATTATGAACCTTTTTTGCAAAACTTCCAGAACCTTGGCCGGAAGTTGCGCAAAAGGCCTATGAATTACTTCTGAGTGAGGAAAAGATTGTCTCTGGACTCGGAGGAAAAATTCAGGCGGTTAAGTACGCAATGCGTAAAGCATGTACTGAGCTCCATGTAAAGGAGGCAGCTAAGAAGCTGCCATACTTAAATAAGAACTGTTGTTCTCAAATTGAATATGTACCCGGAAGGTATGGATGCAATACTCGCAACTCTTCAGGAGATTCATTGAGAACGAAAAACTTTCCCCGAAAGAGGAAGTTTGTTGGGTATAACAAAAGAAAAGTTTGGCCCAAGGACTTCCAGCGAAAGCAAAAAGGAGGTTCTGCTTACAAGCCCAGAAGGTTTGTAAGGAGACGGGATAACTTTAAAGACAAAGATAGGATCGATGCCTTTAAGCGTAAGCATGGCAGAGAGCCAAAATGTCCAAAGGGAAAACCGTTAAGCAGCTGTAATTGCTGCTGGTTTTGTGGTTCAAAAGACCACAAAGCGGATAGTTGTCCGAAGAAGAACCAAAGGAGAGAAAGACGCCGGATGGTCTTCCTGGATGACAGGAGTCATGAGGAAGAAGTCCTTGCTTATGAACCAATCGATGAGCAGGAGATTTCCAACTTAGACTCGGAAGTAGAGTCGATTTATGAGATAGTGTCAGATTATGATACAGACTCGGACGATGACTCTGATTTCTGGAAAATGCATCTGTTCATGATGAAAGCAGAGCAAAACGGAGATGGTGATGAGATGGTCCCTTTGGAAGCATCGAATCAGGTACTGGAGGAATCTTACCAGTACGAAGATCCATCCCAGTCAGTCCTGGAATGGAGGTTGCCCAATGTAAATGTGAGAGAGGTCTATAATATATCGAGATTCAATTTTAGATCGATAATAGACATATCACAAACAGAGGCAACGGCTCAAGTTACAAACACAGAACTTGAGACTTTGGATATCCCATTACTCAACGTACAACGCATTAGAGAAACCATGCAACGTGCAAGAGGTGTATATAACTAACTATATACATATTGGGTTGATCCAAATAGGACTTATCCTGCTATTCCATCTTCCAGCGGATAGTCCTGTGGTAGCAGCTGTGATCGATAAACGATGGCGAGAGTTTAGAGATCAGCTGATATCAGGTATACAGGCCAACTTAGCACATGGCCCTGTATGGTTCCAGGTCCATCCAAATTTCATGATGGCCCTGAACGATCGCTGTTTGGGAAATTCGTTAACCCTAAGGATAAAATCAATGAATATGGATAGAATGAATTCCCAGGCCAAGTTTTTGGCGTATCACACTAGAGTAATTTACCGATTGGTAAATACCACTAGTCCTGGTGTGAGGAACATCTCAAGACTAACTGAGTTGTTCAAAGAAGGTCATAATAACTACCAACAGTTTCATAGGAGAGAGGTAAACCCACTAGAGTTAACCTGGCCAAGAAACTGGGTTATGACTGAACCTAGTAATAACTCTAGACCGATTAGTGCGGCTAATATCCGACAGAGAGGTAACGAGATTACTTTAATGTTGGGAGAACCGTCTAGAGACAGTTTTAGAGCTGATAGGCATCTGCCTATGAGGATGCCACTCCTGAGAGAGCCAAGAGCACATACGCTCTCTGATGTTTCTTCTAGAGCAAGTGATGTGGGAGAAGACATAATTATGTCCCGACCAGCAGAGGCATATGCTCCACCACTAATAGAAGAAATGTCTCGAAGGTCTGTTGATTCAAGAACCCCGTCGCAACATACGGGTAGGATCGTAGGGTATAGACAGGTATCATTACCAGTCTATGAAGACCCTGTAGACCAAACGAGAGAGGAGTCTATACGGATGTTAAGAGTTACCAGCATGGAAAACTCTTTATCTAAGATTCCTGAAGTTTTTAAAGTTATTGAACAGATAGCTGAGCAAAGGTCTATACCCATAGACGACATCTGGAGGATGATAGAACCATCCCAAAAGGTACCTAAGAATATTGGGTTTAGTGTTAGGAAGGAAGACTTGAGCACATATGTCGCTCTAACCTTCAAATTTCCTGGATACTATGAGTATTCTCTGGATACTTTAATAGACACGGGGTGTAGCATAACTTGTGCTAGACTCAATGCTCTACCAGATGAGTGGTGGGAACCACTGCAGAAACCCATCTACATGGTTAACGTCGATGGTATGGCTACAATGGTTGGCCATAAGGCAAACAACGTGCCTGTCTTTATTGGTGGACAAAAATTCATCATTAAAGAGATTCTTGCACATCCTTTACTAGAGGCCGACATCATTATTGGTAACGCCTTTTTGAAGGGTCAAAAAGAAAACTTTCCTTTTGTGCAGAATGAAAACGATGTCTCCATAGGTGGTGTAAAGATAAGTATTCTACAAGAGCCTAGACTACGGTTAAAATTTCGCTTTTATCCGGTAAAACGGACAGAATGCTGTGGTGATATCCCATGTGAAAGAGCTTTCAGAGTGCGAGCTCAACGTGGTGATATACGGTTGGAAGAGAACGACTCATGGGAACAAACCCTGTTTTCTCCAACGAATACCAAAAATTCTAATTGGTATGACGACTTGTTTCCAAAACAAGAAGTGTGTATGGCTGTTAAGTTAATAGGAACAAAATGGGATAAGTTCCTAGTAAAACTAGCCGATAATTTTAGTGAAGATCCACTAAAGTTATGGACTCGAAATAGCCTAAAGGCTAGATTAGAGTTGAAAGATCCCGGAACCATTATAAGAGCCAGAAACATTACGTATACGGCTGAGATGGTTGAGGAGTTTGACAAACAAATTCCTGAGTTGCTTGGAAAAGGTTTGATTAGGGAAAGTTACAGTCCACATTCTAGTCCTGCCTTTATGGTTAGTAATCATGGTGAGCAAGTGCGACGTAAAGCACGAATGGTTATAGATTATCGTCAGCTTAACAAAGTTACAAAAGACGATGGCTATAAGATTCCCACTGCGGGAGATTTAATTGATAGGGTAAGTCTGAGCCAACCAAAGTTCTTCTCTAAATTTGACTTGAAAAGTGGATACTGGCAAGTCAAGATGGAGGAAGAGTCGGTTCCTCTAACTGCCTTCAATGTTCCGCAATGAATGTTTGAATGGCTGGTTATGCCATTCGGTCTGAAAAATGCTCCAGGCGTATTTCAGTGCAAAATGGATAATGCTTTCAAGCAAGTCCGAAAATTTTGTGCGGTCTATATTGACGATGTGTTAGTCTACAGTCAGATAAGGTGACTGATGTCTTCCGACAAGAAGGCATGATTCTATCAAAGAAAAAGATAGAATGGTTTAGGGAATCAGTTAATTTTCTAGGCATGGAGATTGAGCAGGGAAAAAGTAAACTGCAAAATCATATTGCTGAGAAAATAATTAATTTTCCTGACAGACTTGAGGATAGAAAGCAAGTCTAGAGATTTTGTGGATGCGCTAACTATGCAAGAAAGTTTGTGAAAGATCTTTCCAGAGATTTAGGTAGGATTGCGAAGAAAACCTCTTCTACAAATCCTTGGAAATGGGAAGATGAAGATACTCAATCCATTAGAAGGATTAAAGCAAAGGTAAAAAATTTACCACAACTATCTTTACCTTCTGACAAGAATGAGTTAGTCTTGGAAGTTGATGCTTCTGAAGAATTTTGGGGAGTAGTCCTCAAAATTAAAGGACGAAAGCCAGAACCAGTGTGTAAATACTGGTCGGGAGGCTTCAAGGGGTACGAACTACAATACCCAATACACGAAAAAGAAGTATTAGCCTTAAAATACGGAATAAAGGCTTTTTACATCTTTTTGGCACCAAAAGAATTTTTAGTGCGCTCTGACTCAACCTATGTAAAAAGGTTTATGAGTCTGAACCTTAAGGAAGCCAGGCAAACTAGACTCTTAAGGTTGCAGGAATGGTTTAGCTATTATAAATACGAGGTCGAATACATTCAATCCAACCACAACATAATAGCTGACTCTCTCTCTAGAGAACTTGCAAACACCTCTCTTTCTAAAAACTCTGCAGATGGATCTTGCTGCAAAGAGAAAGATATGCTGGGGATGCAAGAAGGAGGGACACTCCCGAAAGGTATGTCCTAACAAGGGAGAAAGTGAGCATAGTGATGCTGGTTCCGTTTCAGGAACGAAGGCAGCAGTTCTCTGCTGGCAGTGCAAGCAACTAGGACATCGTTCTTATGAATGTCCCAAGAAGCTGAAAACTGCGGATTTCCAGAAGGGGAAGGCTGAACTTAGGGAGAAGGCAAAAGCTGACTCCAAGAGTGAGGCGAAACCAGATCTCCAGAAGGAGATGGCTAATCCCAAGGAAGTTGAGGCTAGATCTAAGGGAAAGGCGAAAGAATCCCAGAAGGGGATGGCTGGTTCTAAGGGAAAGGTAATAACCAATCCTAAGGAGAAAGCGGAGAATTCCCAGAAAGGGAAGACGGATCCGAAGAAGAAGGGTAACACCAACTCTGAAAGAAACGTGAAGAAAGATCTTCAAGAGAAGACGACAGGTCCAAAGGAGGGAAGCTCCAGAGGAGATGTGAAAATGGTAGATCTGAAAGACAAGGCAAAAGTCGAGTCAGAGGAGAAAGCCAGAAAGAAGAAGAAAGCCAAGAGGCTTGGGTCTTCTGGTCCAAAAGGGGATAATTCTGCAAAGGATGGTCATAAGAAGGATGGAAAGGTTGAAGAACCTTGGTGGTCTCCTGTACGCGCGCCCTCCGGCCTAGCACGCGCGCTGCGGCTCCGGCGACACGAGGATCCGGGCCCGCTCCCCGAGGCCCAATCCGGTCGGCGTCGCGACTCGAGCGTCGGACGCTGCGGAAGGGCATCGGGTTGAATCCTCCCTTGGTTCCCGAGCGGATCTGCGGGGCGTTTCGCCGACCGTCTCCAGTCCTTGAAGGCGACGGGCGAAAGGCTGCGTTAAGACCTCATTTGGGAAATTCCGGGAGGATCCAGGAAGCGGCTCGTGTCGCCGTCACCCATCCAATGATGGCTCCGTTTTGTAAAAGTGTTGTTGTTTAACCTAGGTAAACTATTACGGAGTCGCCACCGACTTTTTATTTTTAAAACTGTTAAAGTCGGAAAAAAACAGCTGGTTCGGGGATTTCTACTTACTAAATCTTTACACTCTAAGCATGCGAAGAGGTGGCGTTTGCTCCAAAAGTGTTTGGCTTTTGATTGACGGGTGTTGGACCCGATCCGGGCATGACTCCGGACTCATGTCACTGTTTTACGGGCGTTGGATCCGATTCGAGCCTTTTGGGCTCGAACTCATGTGTATTTTAGCAAATAGCATGCGACGATAAACCTACGGGCCTAAAGCATGCGAACAACCACAACCAATTATCGAGATCAAAGAGAGCGGGAGAGGGCGGTGATCGTGAGCCTATGCACTTGGGCTCACGACCCGTTACATGTGGAAATAAAGAAAAGACGGGAAGCCCGCACTTCCCTCATGTACCTGAGATGACGGTTGATGCCGCTTTTCTCTGAACCAACGGTTTTTAGGCCGCGGTAGATCCAACCCGCGCGGTTTGTTACACGCGCCTTCAAGCTTTCTATCTTTGAAATATCGCCTTGTCGAAATTCCATGAAGCTCGGTTGATTTTTCGGGCGTTGTGTGGCCCGTTGACGTTGATCCTTCATGATGTTGAAAGATATTCTCTCGTTGTTTTAACATGCAAAACAAAGGATAAAAGATATGCAAAGCCTAGCAGCATCAGCAACGATTAAATCAATGTACATTTAATCGTACTGAAAAGTAAGGAATGACTTACCGTTTGAAGTGGTTGAATTGATTGGGGGTCTTTGTAGCCCGTTGATCTTCCGAGATTGTACAATTGCAAACTGATTTCGAGATTGCTCGAAAATACTCGTTATAATTCCATCGTGTTGTCATGAAAAACAGGAAATATGCATTATTAACGTGCAATTGAAAATACAAAATATATTTCAATTGAAATGACGTCATGCCTCCCCTCTTTACTATTTATAAATTTTTGAATAAAAAATGTGTACCCCCTTCGGTCATGTGCGTCCTTTTGGATTTTTTTTTTTTATTTTTTATTTTTTTTTATTATTTTTTTATTTTTTATAAAATAAAATAAAATAAAAAAAGAAAATGAGAGGGGGACTGACTGACAAGCCCCCCACCCCTCCTCCGACGCTCATCCCACTACATGGGGAAAACCCACACGGGCTGATCGGAGAAGACGACAGGCGGTGAGGTGGACGGCGCTCCCCTCCTTTCTTCTCTCGGACTTCAGCGGCGGATGGAGGGGGATTTCCTGGGCAAAGGGGTCACGGGGTCGGCGGAGACGTCTTCATGGCTCGCCTAGGGCTGGGCGCACCGCTCGAACGGTTGGGATCTCGCGGATCCGCCCAGAAGCTAGGTGAGGGAACGAGGGAGTGGCCGCTTTGGGGCTGCCGGAGCTTGAGCGAGCAGGGGACGACGATTGGTCGCGTTAAGACCTACCTGAGCACAAACAGTAAACGATCAGGAGAAGTTGGAGGCTCCTCGCAACGCTGACGCGCATTTGCGAGGAGCTCGGTCGTGGCTTTCGACCGGAGATAGGGGAGGAGGGATGATCGGGCTGATCTAAAGGGAAGTCGTTCCCGCAGAGACGTCGTGGTCGCTGCGTCCAGAGGAGCTGAGACTTGCCGCGGTCCGAGGTATGTCTTCTTGCTTGCTGTCGACGGCTTCATTTGGGTTGATCACCAAAAGGGATTCCTTCAATGCAAGTCTCTGCTTACCTTGGGCAGATTCTGGTCAAAGAGGGAGGACGAAGACGGACTGAGAGATCGGTGGCTTGCCTCTTGCTGGAGGAGTCTTTGAAGAGGAAAGGAAGGAGGGCGTTGTCGGGAAGAAAACAAGGGAGGAGAGGAAAGAGTTATGGAGATCAGGTGCTTCTTCGACCCTTTCTGCTCCTCTTTATTTATAGGAGAATGCTCCCCCGGTTGTGATCAGATGGGCACACGCATCAAGACGGAACTTCATCATTCTAGGGGATGTTGTCGCTTGTCAGGAGGGTGAAGTTCTGGCCTTTTGGGAGCCAGGGGATGCGAGTGAGCCCGGCGGCTCTGATCGCTCGTCTATGTTCCCCTGCATCGCAGGTGAGGACGGCGCGCCGGGATTGGACATCGAGGGTGGTGCGGCAGGATGGTGGGCCATCAGCGCTCTGTTACTCGCGGGGAAAGGGACTCATCCGCTGGGATTGGTCCTGTTGGGCGGCAAACCGCGCGGGTAAGGTTTTCGTCTTCTCCTGGAGCTGCTCTTTTTGTTTTGTCGGGCTGCGGAACGTGTGTGGGGAAGCTGTCATCGCTGCTGCTCTGCTGTGCTGCTGTGCTGCAGTCGGGGTCTGCTTCTTCTCCCAAGTTGCTGAGCAGGAGGCGCTTGACCGGGATTGGCAAAGGGGGCCTTTGACAGTGAGCCCGCTGGGCTCAGCCGGCTGAGCGGGCTGGGCCGCTTGAATCAAACCTTGGGGAAGGCTGCAGTGGGCCTAAACGTGGGCCGAGCCACGCAACCTGGGGTGATACCTTCTTCGACCGAAGCTGGCGGGATCTCCATTCGTTGCTGCCACATAGAAAGTGAAAAGGATGGAGCCGACTCTCCATCTGTTTTACTATTTATTATTATCTTTTGCAAAAACTTGGATTGAGGGTATGAACTTCTTCCTCCCCCTTCAAATTGACCCGGCCTTAATAATTGTGGATCAGGCCCTCAAGCTTTCGAAACGACCAGCTCTAATCGGAAGGCGAACAATTTGGGGATCTACATCTCCTTTGACCATGGAGCAGTTTAATTACTGCCGAAACCACTTAGCCAAAGAGCAGAAAATTTCCATTAATCAAGCTGTGAGATCCTACAAAGCTTTGTTACAAAGCAAGGAGGAACAGAAAGAGAAGATGGAAACGCAGTATGTTGAGGAAGAGGCTAAGTTTAAAGCCTTAATTGGCGAGCCAATCCAAGAGGTAGACCCTAAACCAAGGGTAGAACCGGAGGAAGCGTCTGCAATGGAGTGTGAGCAATACTTCGACTTTGGAAGTGCTTACGCAGCATTAGAAGGTAATCTTGAAAAGAAAGAAGACCTTGAGGAAGCAATTCCTGTTAAAGACTCGGTCAAGGAGTCTGGTGAGAATGTTCACGGTGACAGAGGACACGATGGCAAAGGCCATGTTGGAAAAATCCAAGAGGATCTGGGAGGATCCTGGTTTTTTGATCAAGACTCATTTGAGGATGAATCCCTAAGCTGGGATGCATTTGTGGTCTGTGGAGGACTCATGGGTGGCATCAAACATGATGACAAGCGCCAAATTGAGTTTTTCGCAAAAAAGACAGTTGAGTATATCAAAGACCTGGAGTATAAGCTATCAATTATGGCTTCAGGTGAGGAGGAGCTGTCCAGAGTTGAAAAAGAGAGACAGCAGATATTCTCCACAACTATGTCAATAATACCAGGGGAAATCAAAGATTATGAAGTCCCAAGGGTAGTAGTGGACATGAGTGAATCCTTGCTTGAGGAAAACACTGTACTTCAACCGTATCTATATTAGATATCGGGGAAGTGGCCGTCTCTGAGAATTCACTCAGACATGGTGGGAGTAGCAGCACCTTACGTATATGCTGGGTTCGTAGACATACTGGAGATCGACAGATCTGAACCAGAGTGTATGGAACCACTGCCTATGTTAGTAAGGTACGTACTCGGATGCCTAGGCTACGGACCAAAGTACGCCACGGCATTGATTACTAGCACAATAATGGAGGAAGAAGACCATCCGCAGTATGGGAAGGTGATACTTCAAAATCTGCAAGTATGGGACATCCACCCTTGTGAGAGTAGACGTCTGGTGGAACCTCAACGACAGGATCTCGATCAGAGAGGTTTATGGCGAAAATACTACAAGGACAAAACCGTCCGGAAGGCCATAAAAGTTGAGTTTCTTAAGGATGTGTTGGAGCATCTGTTAGCCCGCAAGGACGAATACTACGTGCTCTGTGATGGTATAACTACCGTCACGATTCTTCGGTCAAATCTAAGTCTCATAAACGAACAAGCAGGGGACCGAGGATGGCATAGAATGCTCGAACTTCTGGATAGTTTCTGGAGGCGAGAGAACTCTGAGTTGCACCTCCGAACCGACACCTTCGAGGTTTGGAGTAAGATTGCTGATTTTACAGATAAGACCTTAAATCAGCAAATTGAATATGATGAGAGAGCCCAACAAATTCTTAAGGCAGTCCAAGACCCACCGGGTCTCTCAGAAAAAGAAGGAGTTGGCGAAACTTCAAGCGCCAACAACAATGAAGGAATATCCCAGAACAACGCACCAAAGCAGACGGGAGAAGACAACTGTATAAAGTTAGACTAGAACATTTTTGTCGGTAATTAGGACCCCACTAACTTTGTAACAGTTCAAATTCCTTTTACTTTTGAGCTAGCAAACAGTGCATAGGCACCAGCTCCCTTGTGTATATATTCACCATCCCTCTACCTCATTTGGGGGAGGCAATCTGAATAGAGAATTTTCTCTCACATCTCTCTGAGTTAGAAATTCTTTGATTGTCCTCCGTGAAAATTAATAAATGATCCGAAAATACCTTAAGGAATCAAGAGTAAGGGAGTTAAAATTAACGAAAACAGGTTAAGATTAACGGAAGGTTAGATCGTTCGATCAGAACCTTGGAAGGATTGAAGCCTGCGGGCCGAAACCTTTGGATGAGGAGTGTCTATATAAGACCCTCGAGGTAAGGGCATTCGGTGTGACACAGAAGAGCCTCTCCACTCAATTCCCCAAATTTGAGGAATTCTTCACTCTTGAAGTCTAATAGAGCGGAAGCTTGGTGAACCCTTTGAGCTATCCTGTCAGTTAAGGTTTGATAAACACCCTTAGTGTTGTTTATGCTTTTCTTTCTTGAAAAGAGAATCTGAGGGAAGTGCAAGTGGACGAGTCATTCGTATGACTGATTGTCCTACCCCAGAGTTGCTCCATTTGGATCACGGGGTTGGCAGGGATTCGGCTACGGGATTACTAAACACTGTAGTGGATCGACTGACAAGCATTTCAGCACAAATAACACAGCTGACTGAGCTTGTGGATAGCTATTCCAAGAAATTGGAAGAGCTGACTCTTTTGCAGAGTGAATTCGAGGAGTATTTCCTTGAAGGTAAATCCAATCTTGGGTTTGCGGCAAGTTCGAGATATTCTTACGAGTATTCGAGGTTGGCAGAACGCTGGCAACAAAGACAATTAAGAAAGCTACCTTAAGTTCGATTCCTGGTTATCTAAATGGTATCAGAGCCGCTTAAGAACAATTAAGTTTTTTATTGTCCGAGAAAAATTAACTTAGGAACTGAAATAAAGAGGATAAACTTGAAACAAATCGAAAGTACAGGCTACCTAGAGATACAGTTTAAACTACAGGATAGATAAAAAAAACGAGTAAAGTTGAGGATATATTTGATAATTAGGCCTTTTTTTATCTTAGATTATTTCTATTTGAAATATCCGATTTTTGTAATATCGACAGAGTTCGGTCCAACAGAGGAATGGGTTTTGGTGCGTACAAAGTCGAAGGCCACTCGCATTTAGAATATGACAAACTTTTGATGACTTTGAAAAAAAATCAGAAAAATTGTTACTTAAAAATTAGATCGGAACCAAATATACCACCACTTATGTTTGGTAATAATTTTGATGGTTTGCGTGTGGTTTCCATCTCATCCCCCGCAATTAAACTGAAAAGGGAAAGATAACTCAAGGACATTTTAATAGACCCAGCCAGCATTATCTTATTAACTGCTTGCTTGTTGATCCTAAGAATGGCATTCACATCATCATCAGACGACTTGGTGGTCGTCTGTAAAAACCCAGTCAATCCAACCTTTTGTAGACTCCTTGTAGACTCAATAGTCTTTCCTTCTGTAAACTTCGTACGGATTTGCGTCCTTTAATCTTTTGTTTACTTCAATGAGCTTCTAGCATAATGAGTTTTTGTACGGGCCATACTAAAGTTAGTCCCAGGATTATTCATCGTGTCAACAAAATCGAGATGATTTTTTTTTTTAATTTTCTTGCTCCTTTTTTTGTCATATAAGAATGCTAAAAGTGTGAAATGTATAATCAAATACTTTGTTCAAGTTTACCCAAAACGAACTGATTTGTAAACAATTTCACTTAAATTTTAAACATTTGCAAAGTTCATGAAAACAATAGTAACTACAAAAATCGAAAATATTTAGGCAAATAAATATATTTGAAAAGATTTGGAAATGCTAATTTATTCATTTTATTGTTAATTTAATGAAATAAAGTCATCATTGAGATATCCCTGGTATATTAAAGATAAATATATCGAGACCAAATATACGACTTATCTGCACATCTGCTGAGTCTGACTCATGGCAGAAACAAGAACGGCTAAACAATGTACAAGTATATAGTGACAAGAGAGGTGCTTCGCGGGCGCGTACATTTGGCTAAGTTTTTTTTTAGTTGTACACTGGTTGCTTGACTGCCAAAGTAGCTTAGGCAAAGGGACAGGTGAAGAAGTTTTCTCACATTCGCACGCATTCTCAATTATTAAGAAAGATTATATTTGTGCCATGAATGCTCGGTCAACAAAACGGCTCGCTTATAGTAACATGTAGGATTTTCTTGATATTGTTGATAATATGTTTGGTGACTTTGGTGTACTGGTGTAGGGCCTTTTTTCAGCCCAAAGGTTTAGTTCTTGCACTTGGCGAATTTTGAGAACATTTGGGAGGTTGGTTGTATGTTAAATACTCTGCCTAAAGGAGAATTTGAGACACTGCATTGATCTCTATTTGATGGTCATACATTCATCGATTATCATTGTATTTATTGCTTACTGGCTCACGGGATATCTCGTATAAACAACATCTTATGGTAGTATGCATAACTGATAATAATTTAGATGTCTTGAATGAACTTGTGTATGATAATAACTATTAATTGCTTTCTTACATATTGTCGTGAATTTCCTAATTAAATCATTTTATTTGCTTTTGAGTTATATCATACAAGCATATTAGAGTTGGGATATTTTGCATAACGATATAAGCGTTTGATTGCCAAAGCGACTTGCTTGTTGAGATACGGGGAATCCACTTTTGCAGAACGTGTTGTTGATATCCGTGATGATTTCCATTAATCGGTTACTGAATTTAGCGATGTTTGATCATCACATTAGGATGATGAGTTCGTTCTTATTAGTTATCTACGAAAAGATATAGTGACTCCCTAAGACCTTGTAAATTATTTCATTTATCTTATCTTACCTTGATTGCAATAGTTTTTATTATATACTTTAATATTTTTAATATCATATAGAATAATAAAAAAATAATTCAAAAGGAATTATTATCACATGGTATTGGTGTCACGTCACCACATATCTAAGTTGATTAATTTAAATAAATACTTATATTAAGTAATCTTTTATCATCACATAATCACTTTCTCATAAGTTTTTCAGAAAAAAGAAGTAAGTTTTCATAATGAAGTTGATGAACAAACACGAGAGTTGATATAAACAGAGCATTCAAGCGATCTGTGATACGATGGATTCATTTTTGGTATTTCATCTCAACTGCTATGTCTGAGTGGGATTCAGAGCTTCAGCCCACCAGAGATTTGAGGGATCTTAGTTTCGCTGCGGCAACGCGGATGTCCATCCTTTCTCCCGGCGACTCACTACAACAGGCGACTCCAATTTCGAACACCTTCGCTAGACATTCTTGAAACCTTGGCAGAGCACATGCGCTTGATCCTTCTCCAAACTCATTTAATAACATATAAGGGTCAGCTATTTCTCCCGCTCTTTCCGGCAACGTAGCATCGCAGTGGCTTCGGATGTTCCAAGCATCCTGGAACATGTCGTCGGTCGGCTTTCTTCCCGTAAACATCTCCAGCAGAAGAATTCCAACACTGTAAACATCGCCTTCCCTCGATACTTGCCTTCCCATTCCGTACTCTACAACATTTTGTGTTAAACGGCCTATATTCCTGAGTACAAGCTAACAAATATCCAAAACAACATTTACATAAAAAATAACTCACCTGGAGGGCTATAGCCGACTGTCCCTCTCACTCCTGTCGAGCTTACTTGCACAACAACATCATCTGCAGAGAGAATTCTCGTGAGGCCAAAATCACCGATGTGTGCTGTCATCTGCGCATCCAGAAGAACATTACTGGGCTTCAAATCGCAGTGAATCACCGGCACATCACACTCGTGATGCATATACTCCACAGCACATGCAATGTCCACAGCAATACTCAACCTATGCCTTAAACTTAACTTCCGACGCACTCCCTCGGGTGTAACTTTAGGATGCAGCCAATCTTCCAGGCTTCCATTTTCCATGTACTCATACACAAGCGCCTTAAAATCATTACCTTGGAAATCGATGGTCGAGCAGACAGTAGAAATCTTGACAAGATTTCGATGTCTTATATTCTTTAATACCTCACACTCTGCCATAAAACTTTTTGAAGCTGCTCGAGTTCGGAGGTCGAGAACCTTAATGGCTATTGCATTATCAGAATTTCTGAGGATCCCCTTATACACGGAACCAAAACTACCGGCCCCGATCAAGTTTTTTTGATTGAGCCCACCGGTCGCACTGAGTATATCCTCGTACGAAATTTGCGGAAAAGGGCCTCTGGGTACCAACCCAGCCTGCGACTTTACATTCCTTTTTTTTTTGTTCACGCAACGATGTGATGCAACTAACAAAAGCAGAACAAACAAGACAACAATCCCACTGGCGATCGCAATGATGATCTTAGATAACATTCTTTTCCTTCCACGCTTGAGTTTTGAAGTAGGACATCTTGGTAAGTTCAATGCTGGAATCCCGCCACATAGTTTGTAATTTCCCAAGACCGAGACCCCTGTGGCATTTAGGAAGACTCCTTTATTGGGAACGTCACCCTCGAAATGGTTGAAAGATAGGTTGAGGTATGTGAGCTGGAAATTTCCTAAGAATTCCGGGATCCATCCAGAGAAGTTATTCTGCGACAAGTCTAGTTGTTGAAGTCCTTTCAGAGGAAATAGAAACGCGGAGATGTTGCCTTCAAACAGATTATTCCCAATGTCCAAGGACACCAAGCTGGTGCATCCGCCGAGAGTGCTCGGGACTTGGCCAAAAAGACTGTTCCCGTTCATGAATAATAATGCTAGGTTCTTCAGGTGGCTGACTTCATCTGGCAGTACGCCTGTTAATTTGTTCAGAGATAAATCGAGAAAGTATGATAAGGAAGAAATACCTAAGACTTGCTCTGGTATAGTTCCACTCAGGTTGTTTCTAGATAGATCCAAAGCGATCAAGTTTTGGCAATTTCCGAGGCTTGCTGGAATACTCCCACTGAATGCGTTCCCTCCCAACACTAGCATCGTCAACATAGTCAAATTTCCAAGAGAAGATGGGATTTCTCCAAAGTATTCGCTGTTCTGTGCTTGTAGGTTCTTCAACTTGTGGAGGTTACCGATTTCCTTTGGGAGCATACCCGTCAATGGGTTCCTGCCGATACTTAGATATTCCAGGTTGTGAAGATTCCCGATGCTGGAAGGGAGTGTCCCCGTGAGCTGATTGGACGAGAATCCCAGCTTCTTCAAGTTGGAAGATAAGTTCCCGATTGACGGAGGCAACTTACCTCCGAAATTGTTTACGCTGAATTCCAGAAGCAACAGCTCGGTGGAATTGAGGGACTCAATGAATTTCAAGTCCCCCGACGTGCCGTTTCCCAATTGATTATCTGCAATTAGAAGCCACCCCAACTGATTTAGATTTTTGAGATCAGGTGCCGATCCGGTGAAATTGTTATGGTACAACCCTAGGCCCAATAAGTTTGTCGCGTTTGCTATTGAAGGGGGAATAGGTCCGATCAACTGATTACCACCGAAATTGATGATCTGGAGATTGGGAAGAGTGATTCCGACATCCAGAGGGAGACCTCCCTGGAGTTTGTTCATCGTGAACTGTATTGCAGTCAGAGAGGTTATATTGAAAATCGAGGCAGGTACTGTACCGGAAAAGTAGTTTCCCCCGAGAAAAATCCGTCGCAACCTTCGCAATCGCCCAAGAGATGCTGGGATGGGGCCATTGAAACCGTTATAGTTTCCGCCAATGATCTCCAGAGACGATAAGTTGCCGAAGAAATCAGGGAACTTCCCGGTGAAATTGTTTTTGTGAACCCGGAAGACTTGAAGCTTCGATAGAGCGGATAATCCATGAGGTATTTCTCCAACAAGCTGGCTGTTCCACAGAAGGATAACTTGTAGATTTGTGCAGCCAGAGATGTTCTCAGGGAGCTGACCCGAAAATGAGTTATTATCCATGCGCAACTCTCTCAATCGACGCAATTTTCCTATTTCAGGGGGGATTTCGCCCGCAAAACCGTTGTTGTTGATGTTTATTATCCTGAGGAAGCTGAGATTCCCAATGTAGGGTGACAAGGAGCCCCCCAGTCTGGAGGCCGGGAGCCACAATTCGGTGACGCGGGAACGTCTCCTGCTGCAAGTTACGCCCGGCCAAAAGCAGAAGTGGACGGTATCATTCCACGAGCTGAGTACCCCATCGGGGTCATCGGGTATGCGGCCCCTGAACTCGAGCAAAGCAGCCCGGTCGGTGTGGTTGCCCATAGCCAGTGCTGCTCCCTGGACAACAAACGTAACCCAGGGAGAAAACAGGAATGTGAATATTATAATAGTAATAAAATGATAAAAGGAGAGGGGGATTGTAGTGAATACAACCATGATTATGTTTTAATAGATGTATTAAAAATCTCAAGGCACATCTTTTCATATATATTAAAAGATCTAAAGAAGCTAAAAGGGTGTGGTCCAAACGAGCAAATGACTTTGTGGGTTGGGTACCAAAAGTCGAACATTGACGAGATTCATTGATAGTGATAAATAATATGTTGTTATTTTGTATTTGTAAATGGAAGGTAATTAATATCTATTAAAAGAATATATATATATATATATAAGATCAGAAGAATTCAAATTAATATCTCTGCTTTTTGTTAGTTGAAAATAGAGTGCTCGCTTAAGTTAAGTCTTACTGTTCTAGCGAGGGACGATAAAATGATAGCTTGGAAAGTATATGCCGTACACCTATAGAAGAAATAAATGAAAATAAATTAAATTTAGTTTACCTAAACCAACTAACTCTTTGAATTCTTCGCGCAAAGAAGAAACCAACTAACTCTTTGAATTCGAGGTACAGATAAAGCGAAGTTTGATTGAGATGTTGTTGAAGAAAATGACGCTCGAAGGAAGAGCCGTTGTCGTGACTCGAAGGATACACCATTTGTATCCTTCAAGTCAAATACCGATATGTTGCTCCGAAAGCAGCGATGATGACTTGGGACAAAAGTACTATCGACCGGTCAGATCATCAATAATTTTTCAGCACAACGTTGTCTCGGGGGGCAAACTTACAACCATTTAAAATAAAAAGAAAATAGTGGTTTCTTTTTTATTATCTTTCTTAACGACCATTTGAGAATGGACAGGAGAGCCAAAATTAAAATGAGTTGAATTTTTACAGTGATAAATTAAAAAAAGGTTAATTAAATAATCAAGTGTAAATTAATAACAAACTCGATGTTTGGTTAAGTGGGATTCAACGGAGGAAGCCTGCCTTCACACGAAAATGCATTGCCTACTCTGAGCGCTCTCAACGGCCTGAGGTCGTGGGTGGAGATTGTGCGATGCTCAAATAATATCCTAAATATTGAAATTTTTTTCACTAGTTTCAGATTTATGGCGTTATTTCAATTATATTATCCGTTAGTTGTCTTTGCTAACAGAGGCCTACGTGGCAACTAACACCGTGAATGACACGTTTAATCTAGACGAAATTATTAAATATATTCAAAACTTTCCCAGTTTCAGATTTATCCTGACATTTAAAAACCATCTTTGTATAACCTAATATTAAAATGTTATTTCAAAATTGTCTATCGTTAGACCTGACCCCTAATGGCAACCGACTTGATGTTGATATGTAAGACAACACAAATTTTCTATTAATTTAAAATTAAAATAATACAATTTAGCCACCTTAAATTTTGTTTAGTTCAGTTTGACCCCCTTAGTTAATTTTTCTAGCTCAGCCACTGTGGTTACTGTGTGCGTGAGGAAGCGACGTGTTGAAAGGAACAATCCTTCCGATCATTGTTGTAATACTTTAAGTTTAGGACTCACAAAGTTGAAAATGAAATATATAATATATATCACGCATTCAACTAACAGTTCGAGCTTTTAGGACAGTTGGCGTTGGCTGCTTTCAACAATGATAACCAATTAAAAACTTATTAATGATGGTTAAATATACAAATGCTCATTATGGACTAAAGTTGGTTAGTTCCGAGTAAGTTCTCGAAATTAGATTATATATATTATAATGTGATAACAACTTTAACAAATACATTAATAGATGTTTATTTAAAAATATGCGGGAATAAGTATTTGTGAATTTTATTTGAGAAAAAATTATTTTCAAGATATGATAAAATCAACTAATTGTGATGAATACTTTGTTCTAAATAAGTAAATAATAAAGGAAACGTTAATATGAAATTTTATTACATTATGCACAGAATGAATTTAAGGCTAGAATTTGGAATCACAGTTGGTACCTCTCGTACATTTTAAACCGACCCTATGGAAATGATCCCGGCGAGTAACAGATCCAAGCCGGAGTCAGGAGCACCCCTCACCCTTGGTTGGAAGAAGAAAGCCTCCACGGAACTACTATAACTAGATATCCCCCTGTCACCAAGAAATGTCAAATAAAAATTCTTAGCACTTGTCATTTGCCGGCCCTGCTTAGGGCTGTTAATGAGCCGGGCCGGGCTCAGACACCCCCTACCCGAGTTCGGCCCAAGTAAAATTTTATCAGGCTCGAGCCTGAGCCCGAGCCTGATCGGGCTTTATTTAGTCAAGCCCGGACTTGAGCCCGCTTAAAAATTTTCAGACCGAGCCCGAGTCTAAGCCCGGCCTGAGCCCGAACATTTCCAAATTTTTTTAGTTTAATTACTCTTAAGTCTTAACATTGAACAAATAATAAAAAATCATAACTTTCAGAAGTATTCCTCGCCCCGACGATGTCCCAGCAAATTGAAACAAACAAATTATTCATCATATTCAAACTTCAACACCTCCAAAAGAATTCAATAGCATTTAAAGATAGTTAAGCGTCGAATAACTTTAACGTTGATTTATGAGTTTCCGAGAGCCCCTACTCTAAACCGATGAGTTTCTTCTCGTCCTCCTTTCATTTTTGCCCCTACGTGTTATCATTAAGAAAACAACATCAAAATTATAGTAACAACCAAAATATGAGATGTCTGGAACGAGGCATATACAATAATTCGCAAGACATACAGCGTATCCAAATTGATAATATGCCCCAATTCAGCCGGTATCGTTCCCCCAAAACCTTCTTTCCTCATCCCCAAGCTTCCTTTCTTTAATTAAACCCTTTGATTCCCTCTCCCTCTCCCCGTTACGTTACAAAATTGTCTTCCTTCCCCTTCTTGTTTTTGTTGCCTCCCGCCCCCTCCAGTTCAAAAGATTACAAAATAGTGTCGTCTTCATCATCGTTTCCTCCTCATCGTCCCAATCAAAATCAGCCCCCACGGATGAAATAATCAATCGAATAAGCAATTAAAAATCACCCATAAGGGAAAAAGAACAACAAATACCTAGGGAATGATAGCTTCTCACGGCTTCTACAGGATGTGGAGAAGATGAAGAGGCAAACGATGGAGAACAATATGAAGAAGCGAGGGAAAGTTTGTTTTTTTTTTAAATTAATATCTATTATAATTATATATTTATTATAATTATTGTCAAGCCGGGCCGAACGGTTTGTCGGGCTAATGGATGAGCCCGAGCCCGGCTTGACTTTTAAAAAATAAAACTCGAGCCCGGGCCCGAGCTCTGAAAAGCTTGAATTTTATTGAGCCGGGCTCGGACTTTGAGTCGAGCCGGGCCGGATAGTTCGCGAGCCGGCCCGGCTCATTAACACCCCTAGCCCTGCTCCTTCGTTCATACTCACCATAAGTGCCGTCAAATATGTAGGCGACACTCGTCGTAGTGCCTTCGATGAAAATGTCAACTTTGTTAGGCTTGTAGGAAGTCTTGGAAGCTCCTGAAGCATGTCGCAATCATGCAATTTGAGGGACTTAAAGATTCAAGAGTTGGTTAACTGTCGAATGGCAGGAAGCGAATCCTGCTGCCCGAAAGGGCCAAATAATGTATAGCGGACGGTCTCTTCCTTCGTGGAGAGGGTTGCCCTCAGCTTCCAACACTAGTAGGTTCTTCAGATCACATATTGAGGAGGTTCCCCTCATTACACTCCTACTTGAATGAGAGAAATGAACAAACATAAGAAAGTGAATATAAGAATGGATTTCTGTTGAATTATCTCAGTTAGCCACCTGCATTTCCTCTCTCTTCTCAAAAGCTTTTTGTTTTTTCTGAATTATCTCCCTTTGCTTCTTGTTGTTATTCAATGACTTTTTCAAAGTTAAGTAGACAACCGATGACTGACTGACTTAGTCAATGGAGAAGATTGCCGTGAATAATAAATACTTCCTTTTTACTCTCCGTCTTATTTATCTTCGTCCGCTTCTTAGTGACTTTGACTCCTCCTGACACCACCGGGTCAAAAATTAATAAGACATGAATCTTTAAAAAAAAATTATTTAATCTAGGGCGAGTTTGAACAACATTAAAAAAATTAAAATTAAAATTCGGCCTTTAAAATCGATTTGATGAACAAAACACAAGATTTGATATAAACAGAGCATTATCCTTCATTCATTCGTTCAGGTGGCAAAGAGATGGAGATAATAATGGGATTGAGTTATTTCAGCTACCACCACCAAACATACAACCAATCAGGGATACAATCTATCAGGCTCGTATTCTGGCTTCGGAGCTTCATCCCACCAGAGATTTAATGGATCGTAATTTCCCAGCAGCCACGCGGATGTCCATCCTTTCTCCAGGCGACTCACTACAACATGCGACTCCGATTTCAAACACCTTCGCTAGACCTTCTATAATCCTTGGGGGAGCACGAGCGATCGATCCTTCTCCAAACTCATTTAAAAACAGACGAGGGTCTGCTATTTCGCCCAAGCTTTCCGGCAATGCGGCCTCGCAGTGGTTTCGGATGTTCCACGCATCCTGAAACATGTTGTCGGTCGGCCTCTTTCCAGTAAACATCTCCAGCAGAAGAATTCCGTAGCTGTAAACATCGCCTTCCCTCGACACTTGGCTTCCCATTCCATACTCTACAAAATATTTCGTATTAAATGGTCTATGCTACGAGTACAAGCTAACAATTATTGGAAACCACATTTACATAAAATCGACGCACCTGGAGGGCTGTAGCCGACTGTCCCTCTCACTCCCGTCGAGCTTACTTGAACAACAACATCATCAGCAGAGAGAATTCTCGTGAGGCCGAAATCACCGACGTGTGCTGTCATATCCGAGTCCAGGAGAACATTGCTTGGCTTCAGATCGCAGTGAATCAGCAGCATGTCACAATCATGATGGAGATACTCCACAGCACAAGCAATGTCCACGGCAATACTCAGCCTATGCCTTAAACTTAACTTCCAGCGAACTCCCTTATGTGTAACTTTATGATGCAACCAATCGTCCAGGCTTCCATTTTCCATGTACTCATACACAAGCGCCTTAAAATCATTACCTCGGAAGTCGATGGTCGAGCAAACAGAAGAAATTTTAATTAGATTTCGATGTCTGATTTTCTTTAATACCTCACACTCTGCCATAAAACTTTTCGAAACTGCTCTAGTTCGGAGGTCGAGAACCTTAATGGCCACCACATTACCGGAGTTTCCAAGGATCCCCTTATACACGGAACCAAAACCACCGGCACCGATCAAGTTATTTTGATTGAGCCCATCAGTCGCCCCGAGTATATCCTCATACGAAATTTGTGGAAAAGGGCATATGTGAACCAACCGAGACTTCGACTTTACATTTCTTCTTCTTTTTTCTGTCCATGCAACGACGCGATGCAATCAACAAAAGCACAACAAACAGGAAAGCAATCCCACCGGCAACCGCAATGTTGATCTTCAACATGGTTTTTCTTCCGTGTTTCCGTTTTGATGTAGGACATCTTGGTAAGTTCAATGCAGATATCCCGCCACAGAGTTTGTAATTTCCCATTACCGAGACCGCCGTGGCATTAAGGAAAACTCCTTTATTTGGAACTTCTCCCTCGAAATGATTGAATGATAAGTTGAGGTATGTGAGCTGAAAGTCTCCTAAGAATTTCGGTACCCAGCCAGAGAAGTTATTCTGTGATAAGTCTAGTTGTTGAAGTCCTTTCAGAGGAGATAGAAACGGGGTGATGTTGCCTTGGAACATATTATTCCCAATGTCCAAAACCACCAAGCTGGTGCATCCACCAAGAGTTTTCGGGACTGGACCAGATAGTCGGTTCCAGTGCACGTCTAATATTGCTAAGTTCTTCAGATTGCCGACTTCATCTGGCAGTGTGCCTGTTAATTTGTTCTCAGATAAATCGAGAAAGTATGATAAGGACGAAATACCTAAGACTTGCGCTGGTATAGCTCCACTCAGGTTGTTTTCCGAGAGATCCAAAGCGATCAACTTTTGGCAATTTCCAATACTTGCGGGAACACTCCCACTGAATGCGCTCCCTCGCAACGACAGTTTCGTCAACATAGTCAAATTTCCGAGAGAAGATGGCATTTCCCCGATGAATTTGTTGTAGTTTGCTCGTATGTTCTTCAACTTGTGGAGGTTACCGATTTCCTTTGGGAGCATACCATTCAACGGATTCCTGCTAATAACTAGAAGTTCCAGGTTGTGAAGATTCCCGATGCTTGAAGGGAGGGTCCCCGTCAGCTGATTGGACCAGAATGCCAAATGCTTCAAATTGGAAGACCTGTTCCCAATAGACCGAGGCAACGCACCTCCGAAATTGTTACGGCTGAAATCCAGAACAGTTAGCTCCGTGGAATTGAGGGACTCGATGAATTTCAAGTCCCCCGACTCGACGTTTCCCAATTGATTATTACCAATACGAAGCCACCTCAACTGGTTAAGATTTTTGAGATCAGGAACCGATCCGGTGAAATTGTTCCGGGTCAACCCTATGCCCAATAAGTTTGTCGCGTTTGCTGTTATTGAAGAGGGAATAGGTCCGGTCAACTGATTAGCATTGAAATTGATGAACTGGAGATTGGGAAGAGTGATTCCGCGATCCAGAGGAAGACCTCCTTGGAGTTTATTTTTCGAGAACTCTATGCTAATCAGAGTGGTTATGTTGAAAATCGAGACGGGTATCGTACCGGAAAAGTAGTTTCCTGCGAGACTAATCCATTGCAACCTTCGCAATCGCCCAAGAGATGCTGGGATGGGGCCGCTGAAACCATTAAATTCTCCGCTTATGTCCTTCAGAGACGATAAGTTGCCGAAGAAATCAGGGAAACTCCCGGTGAATTTGTTTTTGCTGACATGGAAGAGTCCAAGCTTCGACAGAGCGGATAATCCACGAGGTATTTCTCCAACAAGCTGGTTGTTCCCCAGAAGGATACCTTGTAGGCTTGTGCAACCAGAGATGTTCTCCGGGAGCTGACCCGAAAACGAGTTATTATCCAGGCCCAACCCTGCCAGCTGACGCAAGTTCCCGATTTCAGGGGGGATTTCGCCTGCAAAACCATTGTCGTTGAGGTCTAATATCCTGAGGAAGCTGAGATTCCCGATGTAGGGAGACAAGGAGCCCCCCAGTTTGTAGCCAGGGAGCACTAATTTGGTGACGCGGGGACGTCTCCTGCTGCAAGTTATGCCAGGCCAACGACAGAAGTGGACGGTGTCATTCCAAGAGCTGAGTACCCCGTCGGGGTCGTCAAGTATCTGGCCCCTGAACTCGAGCAACGCAGCCCGGTCGGTTTCGTTGGCCTTAGCCAGTGCTGCTCCCTGGACAATAATCAGAGAAAACAGGAGGAGACAAGTGAATAATATGATAATATGATAAAAGCAGAGGGGGATGGAAGTGAATCCATCCATAATTATGTTTGATAGATGATAAGTAGTAACTTTCCACTTCCCCCGCTGTACTAAAAATCTCGAGGCGCATCTTTTTATATATAAATATATCTTCATTTACTAATGTTTGTTTTAATGTTTGAAAAGTAGACGAGAGATGACTATGGAGAAGAATAGTTTTCCTCCTCCGGTCGTCAAGTTACCAACAATTTCCAAACACCACCGGGTCCTCCGGGGGGTCAAACTTAATTTGATCTTTGCCAACGCATCACAGACTGTCTGTCCCACTTCTTCTTCTTTTTCATTCAATGACTTTTTGAAATGTTAAAGTAGACAAGCGATGACTGACTGACTTTGGAGTCAAAGGAGGTGATTGCGGTGAATAATACTTCCTTTCGAGTCTCTCACAAGAAACAAGAAAGAGAAAGAAGGAAAACTAGATAACACAATTTGGAGAGAAATTGTAGAGAATTTCTTATTGATTTCCGAGATCAAACGTATACAATAGATATCCCTATTATTTATAGAGATTTTAAAGCGGAAAGAATCTAAAGAATTATAACCGAATGAATAATAAATGATTAAAATAAATAGGCATTCACATTATGTTTACAATACTCTCCGTTAAATGTCCATTACGATACTGCCTCGTTAAAAACATTTTTAAGAAAATCCCGTAGAAAGGAACCATGGTAAAGGATAAAAGATTACTGTATATAGTAGTAAGATTACTTTAAATCTCCAAGTTTGCGCATTCTAATTTTATGCATCAGTCTTTCAAAAATTGTTGTAGGCAAAGCCTTTGTGAATAAATCTGCCAGATTTTCTGATGAACGTATTTGTTGAACATCAATATTACCACTCTTTTGGATATCATGGGTGAAAAAGAATTTCGGAGATATATGTTTCGTTCAATCACCTTTTATATATCCTCCCTTTAATTATATACAAAAGCATTAAAGAAAATAAAAACAATCATAACGACAACAAAAAGACTCAAAACATATAATTAGGTAATCATACAATTTTGTTTTAAAAATAAATAAACACATCAAGAGAAATAAAATTAAATAACATTATTATTTTCATGCTCGACAAGAAAATCAGCTATGTCAAATTGGGAGAAATCATCAAAGCCAAAATCTATTCTTTCATCACTGGAAGCCTTCTATTGTTCTTACATCAGTACCTTAGACCAAATCTTATAGGAATTTTAATGGTCTTGCTATGGTTTTTATGTATAAGTGTCTCTAAGACACGCCTAAACCGTTTCTGAATGGACTGTTTCTACCTTCTGCAATTATGGTTTATCTTCTGCATAGCCATTCTTCTCCGTTTTTACCTTATACTCTTTCTGATATGACAAAAAGGGGGAGAGACCTTGGAGATATTTGGAGAAATAGGAAGTAATGATTAAGGGGGAGGTGAGATTTAAAGAGATATAGCCAAAGCTAATTCTCAAAACCTCAAGAATTCTTGAATATTTAGCGGCATAGAAGGTTAAACTTACTATGAGGGATATCAACTTTCTATAGGGCATGCAAAATTTGAGTACAACTCATTTTTGCTGGGAGTGCAGAAGCACATGCTACTGTCGGGCTAAATATACAGGAACCTTGTCCCTATGATATGTTCAAGCTATATGCTTATACAGAAACTTTTGCAATCTGCAAAAGAAAAAGCTTGTTCAAGCTTCTATATAGTGTTAGACTCTTACATTTTCTATCTGAGGGGGAGTTTGATACGTCAACTCGCATTAACATATCTCCTATGGATGAATGTTTCTTCTTCATCAGAAAGGGGGAGTTTGTTGATATGGTTTTAATAGTGTGTCCACAGCAGGTTTGGCATGCTATAACTTTACAGAAGTTGTAACTTTCTGTAACAATGATATGCTTCCTAATAAATGAAAAATATTAAGAAAATATTTTCTCCATCTTCCAATGATCATTTCAGATCAAATAACGTGATTAGAAAATATTTTCATAATTAGATATTTTTAATAATTAATTAATGGTTAATTAATTATTGATTATCTTAATTATTTTATTAATTCAAATGAGGAATATTCTTAACAATATTATTTGAATTAATATTAAATACCTATCTGGTAAAACAAAAAAAAATGATTGAAAGTTAAAATTAACATATTTTTCCAAATCAAAAAAATTATTTTATTATTTTTTAAAAATTCTATCAAACCGTTTGTAAAGAATAACGCTATTTAGAAATCACTTTCATATAAATTTTTCACATGAATTTCATCCAGATATATTGATAAACTTATCTAGAATGAATTATCTCATTTTGGAAAGAAATGATTGATTATTTTCATCCATAGAAAGTTGACTCTCAATTACGGCGGAACGTTCTATAGGGCATTATCTAGGTACTAAAACATCAAATTAAACAAAAATAATTTTGAATAGTCCCTAACGGATATATGCACGAGCCTATAATCAGAATTCCCAGGTTGGAAATAAAATATTTTTTCTTTTCAACTGTAGAAGGTTGTCGACTAAATCTGGCTCCAACAATCTATAATACAATATCTGGTGATTGGATAATTTGATCATTGCGAAATCAAATAGAAATTGTTCCCAATCATTTTATGTATCTTGAAAATGAATCTGGCCGGCTTCTATTTTAGAAAAATAAATTTCCTTAAAAACAGAATGTTAGAACCGTTGTACAAGTGAAAAGATTAAAAACCATAGTTCAGTCTAATTTTTTAAAAAGCGTGGTGAGTCTTGACATTTCAGCAACGTTATTGTGGTGCTTTAACGTGTGTGTGAGTGTGCAGAATGGATTCTCCAGGCGAGCGTTCTCGCAGGAGGTGACTACAGCATGTTGAAGCCGCTTCGGAGACGCCGGTGACTATGGATCCGAAGGACTCGATCGGAACATTGTCTGTAACATTGGACTGCATGCAACAGGGCCTTGGGAGAAGGGTCGCTGGTTGGCAAGTCGGCGTACAGAGTTAGTCGGAGAGAAGGAGTCCACAGCAGGCGTAAGCGGTAAGGGAGGTTCAACCTTCTGTAGTTGGTTATTTGTTTGTCTGTTTGTTTGCAGCATATGTGCATTGGTGAAGCCACTCCGTAGGTATTGTTGGTTGCGAATCTGAAAAACTTGGCCGGGGAAGCTGTTTGTAACGCCGGGTTGCCGTATAGCAGGTCCAAGAGAAGGTTTCTGCAGTAGGCGCAAGTGTCGAGGGACTGCCTCCCTTTCATTTTTATGTAAATGGAAGGGAGATGGTGAAATAAGAAAAGCAACGTGAATTATATCAATTATATAATGTAAACAGCGCCTTCCCTCGACACTTGCCTTCCCATTCCGTACTCTACAATATTTCAATGGCTGCTTATATTACTGAGTACGAGTTGACGAATATCCAAAACCACATTTACATAAAAATTGATGCACCTGGAGGCTGTTGCCGACTGTCCCTCTCACTCCCATCGAGCTTACTTGCACAACAGCATCATCAACTGAGGGAATTCTTGTAAGGCCGAAATCGCCGACCTTTGCTATCATCTCTGGATCTAGGAGAACATTGCTCGGCTTCAAATCGCAGTGAGTCATCGGCACGTCACACTTATGATGCAGATACTCCACAACACTTGCAATGTCCACTGCTATACTAAGTATATGCCTTAAACTCAACTTTACCAATTGAAATCAAATCACAATTGAACTTTCTCAATTGAAATCAAATCACAATATTCATTTATTTGCAAAAAAAATATGCATTTAATTTTTAATAACTTTAGTTACTTGTTGGCTTAGGATATAATTGACTATGAGTCTGGGCTTTCATGCTTCCATGACATTCTTCTAAAATATATGGGTGGGGTGGGTCCTATGTTTGGTTATGTTTTTTGTATCAGATTTTTCTTTTTTCTTTTTTTTTATAAAAAAATATATTACTTTGAACTAAATATCCTCCACGATGGATATCCTCACAAATCGGGTTGTATGGCAGAGTAAAGAAAACAGAGGCATGCCATGTGGAATTATTGGAATTAATCACAAAGCAAGGTTGAACGCCCGTAAAGCAGAAATACAACTTTTTTTTAGCAAATACCACTTTTTTCATGTCTAGCGTAAGAGTTAATAATTAGGAATCCTCGAACCAATTTTTCCGACTTAAACCGTTTTATAAATAAGTCGGTGGCGACTCCGTAATGGCATTCTTAGGTTAAACAACACCAACCTTTTATGCAACCATCTTCGATAGGTAAAGGCGACACGAACCCCTCCCCGAACCTCTCGAGACTTCCTTCTCAGGCCATGCGTTGCTTTTTGCCGTCACAAATCGGGCCGTTCTTACACGTGATCTCAATCTCACATGTATTAAATTCATTATATTTTACTGACCTTATCAATTTTTAAATATATATTTTTTTCCGGTGAAATATTACATATTTTAATATACGGGAGCCATGTTTGCAACAGTGATCTTGTGTACATAACAATTTGGAATATATATCTAAATCTTATTGCAACCGGTTGAGCTTTACATTTGCTCTTTTAAGACACCAATTTGATGAAGATTTGAGATAAACAGAGCATCATATGATTCAGATTCAGGGTGGCAAATAGATAATAACTGGAGTCGAGCTATTTCAATTACCACCAGCAAACGTACATTCTGTCTGGGTTCGAATCTCAACGACTACGTTACATCTGAGCAGTATTTGGGATCCGGAGCTTCAGCCCACCACAGATTTGATGGATCGTAGTTTTGCTGCGGCCACGCGGATGTCCATCCTTTCTTCCGGCCACTCACTACAACATGCGACTCCGATTTCAAACATCTTCGCCAGACATTCTTGAATCCTTCTTGGAGCACGGACGCTCGATTCTACTCCAAACTCATTTAAAAACAGACAAGGGTCTGCTACTTCTCCCGCTCTTTCTGGCAATGCGGCCTTGCAGTGGCTTCGGATGTTCCAAGCATCCAGGAACATGTCGTCGGTCGGCCTCTTACCCGTAAACATCTCCAGCAGAAGAATCCCAAAACTGTAAACATCGCCTTCCCTCGAAACTTGGCTTCCCATTCCATACTCTACAATATTTCGTGTTAAGCCGCCTATAATACTGCGAACGAGCTAATAATTATCGAAAACCACATTTACATAAAATTCACGCACCTGGAGGGCTGTAGCCGACTGTGCCTCTCACTCCCGTCGAGCTTACTTGCACAACAACATCATCGGCGTAGAGAATTCTCGTGAGGCCGAAATCACCGACCTTTGCTGTCATCTCCGCATCCAAGAGGACAGTGCTCGGCTTCAAATCACAGTGAATCACCGGCACGTCACACTCCTGATGCAGATACTCCACAGCACTTGCAATGTCCGCAGCAATACTCAACCTATGCCTTAAACTTAACTTCCGGCTAACTCCCTCAGATGTAATTTTAGGATGCAGCTAATCTTCCGGGCTTCCATTTTCCATGTACTCATACACTAGCGCCTTAAAATCATTACCTCGGAAGTCGATAGTTGAGCAGACAGTAGAAATCTTAACGAAATTTCGGTGTCTGATCTTCTTCAATACCTCACACTCGGCCACAAAACTCTTTGAAGTTGCTCTAGTTCGGAGGTCGAGAACCTTAATGGCTACAACATTATCAGAATTTCCAAGGATCCCCTTATACACGGAACCAAAACCATCGACACCGATCAAGTTATTTTGATTAAGCCCATTGGTCGCCTTGATTATATCCTCGTATGTAATTTGTGGAAATGGGCCTTTGGGAACCAACCCAGACTGCGACCTCACGTTTCTCCTCCTTTTTCTGTTCATGCAACGATGCGATGCAAGCAGCAAAAGCAGAACGAACAGGAAAGCAATCCCACTGGCAATCGTGATGAGAATCTTCGACAACATTTTTTTCCTTCCGCGATTTAGTTTAGAAGTAGGACATCTTGGTAAGTTCAATGCCGGAATCCCACCACAGAGTTTGTAATTTCCCATCACCGAGACCGCCGTGGCATTTAGGAAAACTCCTTTATTTGGAACTTCTCCCTCGAAATGGTTGAATGATTAGTTGAGGTGTGTGAGCTGGAAGTCTCCTATGAATTTCGGTACCCAGCCAGAGAAGTTATTTTGTGATAAGTCTAGATGTTGAAGTCCTTTCAGAGGAGATAGAAACACGGTGATGTTGCCAACAAACAGATTATTCCCAATGTCCAAAACACCAAGCTGGTGCATCTGCCGAGAGTGCTCGGGACCTGTCCAGACAGTCTATTCTCGTGCACGTCTAAATTTGCTAAGTTCTTCAGATCACCGACTTCATATGGCAGAGCACCAGTTAATTTGTTATGAGATAAATTGAGAAAGTATGATAAGGAAGAAATACCTAAGACTTGCATTGGTATAGCTCCACTCAGGTTGTTCTCAAAGAGATCCAAACCGATCAACTTTTGGCAATTTCCGAGACTTGCGGGAATACTTCCACTGAATGCGCTCCCTCCCAATGACAGTATCGTCAACATAGTCAAATAAGATTCCTGATGCTAGAAGGGACGGTCCCCGTGAGGTGATTGGACCAGCATGCCAACTTGTTCAAGTTGGAAGATAAGTTACCTATAGACCGAGGCAACATACCTCCGAAATTGTTTCCGCTGAATTGCAGAACCCACAGCTCGGTGGAATTGAGGGACTCGAGGAATTTCAAGTCTCCTGACATGCCGCTTCCCAATTCATTACTACAAATACCAAGCCACCTCATCTGATTGAGATTTTTGAGATCAGGTACCGATCCGATGAAATTGTTCCGGGTCAACTGTAGGTCCCGTAAGTTTGTTGCGTTCGCTATTGAAGGAGGAATAGGTCCGGTCAACTGATTACTATTGAAACGGAAGTGCAGGAGATTGGGAAGAGTGATTCCGAGATCCAGAGGGAGACCTCCCTTGAGTTTGTTAAACGAGAGGTCTATGACAATCAGAGAGGTCATGTTGAAGATCGAGGAGGGTACCGTACCAGAAAAGTCGTTTCCTGGGAGAAGAATCTGTCGCAACCTTTAAGTATTTTAATGTAATTATAAATATTAAATAATTTAAGTAAAATTTGATATTGATAATTATTTAGTCTCGGGCGAGCTTGAACAACATTTAAAAATAATAATAATAAAATTCGGCCTTCAAAATCGCCCTTCAGTTTTTTTGTGCGTATGATTTATCGACATACTCTTAGGCAAAGGCCATACGAATCATATTGACGTTTGATATGCGTGTGATGTCCATCTATTACTACTTAAACCAATTTCTCGGTCGCATTAAATGCCCGACGTCTGAAGAAGTATGAGTCCTACGAGCAAATATTCGCGCCCGTCGACGTGGCATAACGTATTCAGTTTTGATACATATATAATTTACATAAATAAGACATATCGACTCGTTGGTGATATTTGTACGCCGTCATCACGCATCAAACCTGTTAAATATTTCATCGGACCTTTCAAAGGAGCTAAAAGGCCAAAAGAGCAAATGACTTTGTACCAAAGTCGAACATTGGCGAGATTCATTGATGGTGAGAAATAATATGTTGTTATCTTGTAAATTGTAAATGGAAGGGAGATGGTGAAACAAGAAAAGCAACGTGAATTATATCAATTAAATACCAACTGACTGAACATTGACTATTTGGAAGCCTGATGGTTTTAGAATAAGACTTCTCAACAAGAAGGAATTCAGAACAAAACAAGACATATATTACCACCATATATATATAAATATATATATTTTTTAAAAATATAAGAAGAATTCAGATTGATATCTCTACTTTTTGTTTTTCTTACTTGTCGAAAATAGAGTTCTCGCCGAAGTTCAACTAAAAGAATTAGATCTGACCCAACTGTCACAAGGACGAAACACACCCAAAAATTTCTCGACCCTGGCGGCGTCGTAACTCCCCCAGAAGCACGACCAGCCCTCTCGTTCGGATTTCCCTTAATCCCACCTACACTCACTCAAGTGTTGGCTCACGTACTCTCGTATATCGCTCACGCTCGCACTCAAGGACGCTCGCAAGGACAAGGACTCGCTCAGCAAGGACAGAAGGAACACAAGGATATGGCCAAGGCACGAATGTTACCGTGCTAGCGAGGGATAGTAAAATGATTGCTTGGAAAGTAAAGGCCGTCCACCTATAAAATTCTAGAACAAATAGATGGAAATAAGATATAAAAAATACTAATACGATTAAAAGATATTTTAAAATTTTAAAAAATTAAAATTAGTTTACTTAAAATCAACTAGCTCTTTGAATTCTTGGCGCAAAAATGAAAAGATCATGATTACACATGTATTAAATTTGCTATATTTTACAGACCTAATCAAATATTTTTAAAACTAATTATTGATGAAAAATCATTCTTTATATTGGTGTTTTAAAATATTAAGTTGATTAATTCAATAAGTACTTATATTTTAGCAATCTTTCGTAATCACATAATCATTTGTCCTAAGTTTTAGGAATATAAACTATTACAAAGTTAATCATCTAAGTCTAATTACAATATATTCAACTCTCCAAAGGCACCTCAATCAATTTGAAGAACAAACACCAGATGCGATAAACAGATGCATCATGCTTCTTCATTCAGCTACCACCAACAAACATACAAGCTGTCTAGGATGTGCAGGAATCATTTTTTTATATTTCAAGTTCGAATCTCAACAACAGCATCTGAGCGGTTTTCGGGATTTGGAGCTTCAGCCCATCAGAGATTAATTTGGAAGAGATGATGGGAGGCGGAGTTCATTTGGTCATGGGACGAGGGATCTTAGTTTCGCTGCGGCCACCCAGATGTCCATCCTTTCTCCCGGCGACTCACTACAACATGCGACTCCGATTTAGAACACCTTCGCCAGACCTTCATGAATCCTTCTTGGAGTACAGACCATATTAGTACTGATAGTACGTAAATGTAACTCGTTCAAACAACTATTCACATCGGAGTTTGAAGAGGGGGAAGAAGGAGTCCTCGACCCGCAACAGATAGAGGGGTTTCTCTTGCTGAAAGCGCTCGATCCTTCTCCAAACTCATTTAGAAACAGACAATGGTCTGCTATTTCTCCCGTTCTTTCCAGCAACACGGCATCGCAGTGGCTTCGGATGTTCCAAGCATCCTGGAACATGTCTTCGGTCGACTTCTTTTCATAAACATCTCCAGCAGAAGAATTCCGAAACTGTAAACATCGCCTTCCTTCTATTGGGATTATGATATTTTGTTATTATTATTCAATTTAGATTTTTGGTTAAAAATAATATAGTATCTCATTATTTGGTTATTTAAGATTTTGTTTAGATCTTATTTGATTTCTTTCTATTATTTTTGGGGTACAAATATGGTTTCTCCTGTAAGAATGCACTTTGATTTCGTTGAGAGCTTTTGCTATGAGAGTTTCTACTGGGTGGGAAGTAGTGGAGGATGATGATGAAGGAAAGTGTCACGAAGAAGGCAAAGAAGAAGTCGTGGAACCAGATCCGGAGAGACGTTCTGAGCAAAGAAGATAAGAGCAAATCTTGGTATTGGCAGATGAGATTGTTGGGATATGATATTTTTAGTATCTCAGTTATTTAAGATTTTGTTTAGATCTTATTTGATTTCTTTGGAGTTATAAATACCAAGGACTTTAGATGGTATGTTCCACTCAGGTTGTTCATTGAGAGATACAAACAGATCAGGTTTTGGCATTTTCCACTCAGGTTGTTCATTGGAGGCGTATGTGTACTAATTCTTCGCATACGCCTGTATGTTTACCCTGTCCCAAAAAACATTCCAGATCAATCACGCGAACCCCACCTTGACGCAAATCACATAAAAAACATTCCAGTTTCGCCTGCACCCCAACTCAATACTTGCTGTGAGGAGGTTCCCCTTGGGGCCACAAACACTTGCAGAGTCTCTCGACGCCCTCATCTGACTCAATATTATCGATCCCAAAGTTCTGGTCGAACCGATTGGCCTCGCTCTTATTGCCGTACCCGTAATACATCTCGTCACGGAGGCCGTCGACGCCATCCAACGACCCCAAGGGGAGTTCGAACACGTCCCGGAGCACGCCGATCACGGATTCCCGGGCTCCGACGGGGACGATATCCCCGAAGACGGCCTCGAAGGATCCCAATTCCTGCAGGGCAAGCATGACCTGGTCCCTGACATGGATCCACTTGGGGGTGCCAGGGACAAGTCCTTGTTCCTCGGGCTTGGTGACGTCAATGAGTGGAAGCTTGAACTGGTGGGTGGCGGCCATCTCTGATCAGGAGCTTGATTTAGTGGTCCAAACTCCAGTTTGAATAAAGTATGATGCCTACTTATCTTAATAGATAAAATATTTATCAAAAATATGATAAAAAATTAAATGATTTATTAATGGGGTCAAATTAATTATGACGACTTGCCTTATGAGTTTTGTTCCACTTGGTTGTCAAATTATTTCGCCAAATAACCTCTTAGGTTTGGAAATTCATCAATTAGGTCGAAGTGAAGTCAACCCTCCTTCACTCTCGTAGAAAGTCGATCTTACAAAGGCTCCGACTCCTTACAACATTAAAAAAAAAATTATCCCATATTTCTATTAGACGAAGAACACGGATCATAAAAGTTTTTTAACGTGGAAGGGACGGCGAATGGCATGGAGTCGGCTTTTGTAAGGCCAACTCCACTTCTGCTATAGGGAAATCGGTCTTAGTAAGACCTAATTCCTTTGTAATCTAAGTCGATCTTTGTAAGGTCGATTCTATAGAGTAAGTTGATGAATTTTTAAACTTAAGAAATTATTTGACAAAATTATTTGACAAAATAATTTGATAATCAAAATCATATTGGAATAAAACTCCCTGCCTTATTTATCAAAAAGTCCGGGGGCCATGGCTGTAATCTAAAGAGCATTGTAATTCGGTTCATTATTTCAAAAATTTTTAAAGTTACTGTTAAGTGCAACCAATACAAATTTGGAACAAACTTATATCAGGAAAATCATAAAACGACACTTTTTTAAGCCGATTAATATTTTCCTACCAAACCACTCCTTCTGACGGCGACCTCCGCCTCACCGACCAACTCCACCGCTTCGCCAAAGCCGACCACCACCGCCCCTTGAAAACTGACTCCGGAGACGATGACGACTTCTCCTTCGGAACCCTTGTCCCCTCCCCCTCCCCCTCCGCCTCTGTCTCTGCCCCTACCGGACTCGAGGTCCGAGCTCCCCATCACTCCGCCCCCAAATGGACTCCGAAGATGGTCATCACGATGACCTGCGCCTCATCGAAGAACTAGCCGCCTCCTTCTACAAATGTACCGTTGAGGAAATCCTCCATGACTTGAAAGCCTCCTCCAGCAATGGCAATGGCCTCGTCATTTGTCATCCAGAACCAGCCTCGTCCTCCTCCTTCGCCAATGAAACAGCCCAATTATTTCACCGCGAATCCCCTCATCCGCCACCACCTCTGCTGCCTACACACTGGACCAATGGCCCAGAGGCGAACTGGCTCCTCCTACCGCGAGAGGTCCTCCGCATAATCTTTCTCAAGCTCTGTGCCATTGAGATTATGGAGTCCGCTCAAAAGGTCTGCTCCCTATGGCGTTCAGTAGCCATGGACCCTTCCCTTTGGACACAGATTGACATAAGAAATGACCGCAACCAAGACGAGTGGCCCTCTGATTTCGTCCTCATCTGTCACCACGCCATCAACCGCAGCCGTAAAGGTTGCGTTGAAATTACTATTGAACACTTTGGGGACGACTACCTCCTCGGGTACATCATCATCAGGTATGAGCTCTCTGCAGCATCAATGTCTGTATATGTGGCGCTTTGATTCTAGGATTGCTCCTTGATGGTGATGGAAACTATGTTTTCTGTGAAGTATATGCATTTGTGATATTAAGCTAATGCATGATTTCCTGTGTTCGCCGTCGGGATGTTTAATCGCTGCGAGGAATGATCGTTGCTGTTTTTAATCCCATAATCTGCTATGTTTTAGTGGTTTCAAAGTTTAATATGGCTTCTAGAATTCCGGCAAAGATTTGACAATTGTATTTGCAGAGTCTTATGTTTTGGTGTTGCCTGAATTTACCAAAGCTTTAATATTTCATGATGACTTCTGGCACTGCTCGTTGACTGCTTCTGTAGTGGCTGTCCGCTTAGATGTCTCCGACTTATCCACTACTTGGAGGTATCAGATGAAGGATTGAGTAACATGGCTGCAAAACTCACACTGCTGGAGACTTTGGAAACTTATTGCGGCAGAACCTATTGGGCAGAACTGCCCTCATCTCAGTACGTTGAAATTTATTAAAGGGTATTCTAGACATCCTCACAAGGATGCGGACAAGGAGGCTTTTGCTATTGCGAAACACATGCCAGGGTTGCATCATCTCACCCTCATTGGTAATAAGCTTACGAACAAGGGCTTGAAGGCTATTCTCGATGGTTGTCCTCATCTCGTGTCGCCTGATCTACGTCAATCCTATAATGTTGACCTCAGAGGTGATATTGTGAAACAGTGTGGGTGGATACACAATTTGAGGCATCCGTTGGATCCATTTGGTGGTTATGGATCTGATGCTTTGGTTGAGGACAACTGTTATGCTTACTCTGATGACTCTATGGGTTCTGATGAATCGTCTGACTACTCTTACTACTCCCCTCCCCTGCCACCACCACTACTGGACCCGTGGTCCGAAGCCCAACTGGTTCGAGCTCCCTCGCGCAATCCTCCCTGAAATTCTCATAAAGCTCGGCGCCATCGAAATGATCGTGTCTGCTCAGAAGGTGTGCACCCTCTGGCATGATGTCTGCACGGATCCTTCCACATGGACAAGCATTGACATCCGGAGCAGCCGTTACCTCCCCAATATGCCCTACGACCTCACCAAAAATTGCCACCATGCTATTGATCTTAGTCGTGGGGGTTGTGTGGATATCAGCTTGGAGTCGTTAGGCGACGATGACCTCCTGAATCATATCATAGAAAGGTGCTAAAATTGTGCTATTCTCATTGAGTTTGATATTCTTTTCGATTATGCACTTCACGGCTAGTTTCTTTGTTCGCCGATATACTTTGTTGCAGGGGTTGTCAGCTCAGACGCCTCCGGGTGATGTATTGTTGGTCCATATCTGATGAAGGAATGGCTGAAGCAGCTCGAAGAATGCCTTTTCTTGAGACCTTTGAGTATTGCTTTGGTAATTTTGATAAAAACACTCTTATGTCCATTGGGATGAACTGTCCATGTGCCTCACGACCTTAATATATGGAAAAGGAGGCAGGGGACAGTGCATCAGGGACGCTGATGGTGGGGCATTTGCCATTGCTAAGTACATGCCCGGATTGCGCCGTCTCTCCCTCTTTGGCAACGGGCTCACGAACAAGGGCTTAGGGGCTATACTCAATGGTTGTCCTCAACTCGAGTCGCTCGACCTACGTGATTGCTATAACATTGTTCTCAAGAGCAGTGACCTGGAAAAGAAATGTGAGCGGATCAAGGATATGAGGTGGCCGCAGGTTGCCACGGCCAGTGGATTCAATGGCTATGACCTTTCTTTTGATCCCTTGGATAGGTGCTCCAAATACAACTACCTGGATGATTCCTCAGATTATTCGGATGAGCATTCTGTTAATGACTACGAAGGCAACACCTACAATCATTGGGATTTCTACGGTTATTAGGCGGCCACCCACCAAGATTTTTTAAGAAGTTTCTGGGCATCTGGGCTTGTAGATTTGCATGGCTGGGGAATGTTACTCGGAAGTTTCTTCCGGTGGCCGATTTCCAGGGCTCCCGGAATGTTTTTTGATCACTTGGTCTGAAAAATGAAGGCGTTCTTCCTGCAGTACATGATGGTCCTGCGTTGTTTTTGTTGGGACTTTCTTCGCCAGAGAACTTCGAGGCCGTCATCGATGGTTGTCGTCTGTCGAATCGCTGGACCTACCACGACCAATCTCTCCGTCGACATGGTGCATAAAACTTTCCGCGTGTTATCTAGTTGAGTGCCGGTCGTGCCATTTCGACAGATCCTCAAAGGTTTCCTCGGGCTATTTTTTAGGATGACCATCTTTGATAATCGGATTCCATCTCTGTTCTGGTCATTATATTTTACGTAGTTCTTTAAGTCTCAGTCCGCCATGACATCCCCATCCTAAATGCTCTCTAAGCTATCCATCAAGAGACATTTAGGCTTCCGATTCTTCTCATCCATCGACCAGCGATGTGTCGCGCTGATCAACCTCTGCCGGCCATCCGTGCCCAAGCTCAAGCAGGTGCACGCTTTCACTCTCCGCAGCGGGGTCTCCCTGTCCGATCAGGAGGTCGCCAAACACCTCGTCTACGCACTCGTCTCCGATCCCGATGCCTCCCCCGGGAACGTGTCCTACGCCCGCACAGTGTTCGTGGGTATTCGTGACCCGAGGAATGTGTTCACCTGGAACGCCATGATCAAGGGGTACTCAGAGAGCGAAACTCCGTCGTCCGCGGTGGAATTTTATCGGGAGATGGTTGGGTACGGGGTTCAGCCGGACACGCACACTTACCCATTTGTTTTGAAGGCCGTGGCAAGGTTGGCGGATCTTAGGGAGGGCGAGAAGTTGCATTCATGCATTCTAAGGATCGGGTTCAAATCGTTGGTGTTCGTCGGTAACGCGTTGATTCACTTGTACGCGTGCTGCAGCAAGGTCGAGATCGCACACAAGGTGTTCGACGGAATGCTGTACAGAGACCTGGTCGCTTGGAATACGGTCATCAATGGGTTCGCGTCGAATGGGATGCCTAATGAGGCTTCGATGCTGTTCAAGGAAATGAGTTCAGATGGCGTGGCACCGGATGGCTTCACGGTGGTTAGCGTGCTCACCACGTGTGCAGAGATGGGGGCGTTGGCCCTTGGCAGGAGAATTCATGTTTATATGGTGAAGATCGGTTTAATCGAGAATCTTCATGCTAGCAATTCACTGTTGGACCTGTACGCAAAATCCGGTTGCGTTTGGGAAGCGAGGAAGGTGTTCAATGAGATGAGTGTGCGGAATGTCGTCTCTTGGACGTGCTTGATCGTGGGACTTGCGGTGAATGGGATCGGATTTGAAGCGCTGGAGCTTTTCAAGGAGATGGAGAGGGAAGGTCTGGTGCCCAGCCAGATAACTTTTGTCGGGGTTCTATATGCTTGCAGTCATTGCGGGATAGTTGATCAAGGATTCGAGTACTTCAGGAGAATGCAGAAGGAGTTTGGGATTGTGCCGCTGATCGAACATCACGGTTGCATGGTTGATTTGTTAAGCCGTGCAGGGTTAGTGCAGAGGGCATACAATTACATCAAAAGCATGAAGATGCGGCCTAATGCAGTTATCTGGCGAACGTTATTGTCGGCATGCACGACTCATGGGCATTTAACCTTGGCAGAGGTCGTGAGAGCGGAGCTCGCCGAATTGGAGCCCAACCACAGCGGGGATTTTGTTCTGATCTCGAACCTTTACGCGACGGAGCGTCGATGGTCGGACGTCCAAAAAGTTAGGCGAGAAATGTTCGGCAACGGAGTCCGTAAGTTTCCCGGCCACAGCCTCGTTGAACTAGGGAACCAGATTCACGAGTTCACGATGGGTGAAAAATCTCATCCTCAGAGCGAGTCAATTTACGCGAAGCTCGCCAAGATCACGAATTCCTTGAGATTAGAAGGGTACGTCCCTCATACGAGGAACGTGTTTGTTGATATTGAGGACGAGGAGAAGGAGTTCACACTGTCCTATCACAGTGAGAAGATAGCCGTGGCTTTCATGCTCATCAACACGGGTGCAGGAGTCCCGATAAGGGTGGTGAAGAATCTGCGAATCTGCGCAGATTGTCACCTGGCGATGAAGCTCATATCGAAGATCTACGGAAGGGAGATCATCGTCCGGGATCGAAGCCGGTTTCACCATTTCAACGGCGGCACGTGCTCTTGCAAGGATTACTGGTAAGGGGGGACTTGTGCTCTTTCTCCAGGAACACAGAAATACTTATCATGCATAGAATAATTTGTAACTTACTATTGGGTGATATTGTTAGGACCTCAAACATAATTAGAATGTATTTAACTCATATTAATAGTATTATGCTTAATAAGGTAATTAATAATGAAGCATGACAATGTTTCAAATGTTTAAATTACACCTTAATCAATTGGGGCAAAGAAGAATGATAGAAATCAATTTGATGATAAGCAAAACACAAGATTTGATATAAACAGAGCATCATCCTTCATTCATTCAGGTGGGAAATAGATGGAGATAATAATGGGATTCGGGATTCATAGCTTCAGCCCACCAGAGATTTGATGGATCCTAGTTTCCCTACGGCCATGCGGATGTCCATCCTTTCTCCCGGCGACTCACCACAACACTCGACTCCGATTTCAAACACCTTCGCTAGACCTTCTATAATCCTTCGCGGAGCACGGGGGATCGATCCTTCTCCAAACTCATTTAAAAACAGACGAGGGTCTGCTATTTCGCCCACTCTTTCCGGCAATGCGGCCTCGCAGTGGCTTGGAATGTTCCACGCATCCTGGAACATGTCGCCGGTCGGTCTCTTTCCAGTAAACATCTCAGCAGAAGAATTCCGTAGCTGTAAACATCGCCTTCCCTCGACACTTGGCTTCCCATTCCATACTCTACAAATATTTCGTATTAAATGACCTATACTACGAGTACAAGCTAACAAATATTGGAAACAACATTTACATAAAATCGACGCACCTGGAGGGCTGTAGCCGACTGTCCCTTTCACTCCCGTGGAGCTGACTTGAACAACAACATCGTCAGCAGCGAGAATTCTCGTGAGGCCGAAATCACCAACGTGTGTTGTCATATCCGAGTCCAGGAGAACATTGCTTGGCTTCATATCATAGTGAATTAGCGGCATATCACAACCATGATGGAGATACTCTACAGCACAAGCAATGTCCACGGCAATACTCAGCCTATGCCTTAAACTTAACTTCCGGCTCACTCCCTCACGCTTAACTTTTGGATGCAACCAATCGTCCAGGCATCCATTTTCCATGTACTCATACACAAGCGCCATAAAATCATTACCTCGGAAGTCGATGGTCGAGCAGACAGTAGAAATCTTAACGAGATTTCGATGTCTGATCTTCTTTAACACCTCACACTCTGCCATGAAACTCTTGGAAGCTGCTCGATTTCGGAGGTCGAGAACCTTAATGGCTACAACATTATCAGAATTACCAAGAATCCCCTTATACACGGAACCAAAACCACCGGCACCGATCAAGTTATTTTGATTGAGCCCATTGGTCGCCTCGAGTATATCCTCATACAAAATTTGTGGAAAAGGGCTTTTGGGAACCAACCCAGACGGCGACTTTACGTTTCTTCTTCTTTTTCTGTCCATGCAACGAGGCGATGCAATCAACAAAAGCAGAACAAACAGGAAAGCAATCCCACCGGCGACCGCGATGAGGATCTTCAACAAGGTTTTTCTTCCGTGCTTCCGTTTCGATGTAGGACATCTTGGTAAGTTCAATGCAGATAATCCACGAGGTATTTCTCCAACAAGCTTGTTGTTTCCCAGCAAAATCACTCGTAGGTTTGTGCAGCCAGAGATGTTCTCCGGGAGCTGACCCAAAAACAAGTTATTATACAGCCTCAACGCTGCCAGCCGACGCAAGTTCCCGATTTCAGGGGGGATTTCACCGGCGAAACTGTTGTTGTCGATGTTTAATATCCTGAGGAAGCTGAGATTCCCGATGTAGGGAGACAAGGAACCCCCCAGTTTGTAGCCTGGGAGCACTAATTTGGTGACACGGGGACGTCTCCTGCTGCAAGTTATGCCAGGCCAATGACAGAAGTGGATGGTGTCATTCCACGAGGTGAGCACACCGTCAGGGTCGTCGGGTATGCGGCCCCTGAACTCAAGCAACGCAGACCTGTCGGTTTCGTTGGTCTTAGCCACCGCTGCTCCCTGGACAACAATCAGAGAAAACAGGAGGAGAGAAGTGAATAATATCATAAAAGTAGAGCGTGAACCCATAATTAATTTTTGATGACTAGTATTAGTAGTTGCCAATAACTGACTCTACTCTTTGGTGGCATCTTTGATTTATAACCCTCCCATTTCACGACAATCCCAACATTACGGCTTTATGTAAAATTTTATATTCATAATGTAACCCCTCGTTTCTAACGTAAATCTCACGAATGGAGGAATTTTTATATTCATTCGAATTTGTCGAAAACACAGAAAAATATTAATGTAAAAATGAAAGGGTGATGGTAATGGGAAAAAAAGCATAATCAATGTAACATAGCACGCATTAAATTTACGGATTTACAGTCATAGTAAACTGCAAGTAAAGGAAAATGAGCAACTAGGTCTTTGTTGAAAGGGTTTATAAACTCAAAGTCCCACGTTGAATAAAAATTGCCTACTAAACTAGTGTATATATCTAATGGGTCACTTTTTTTTATTGTCAATTGATTTAAAAGTTGAATTACATTGGACATAATAAAAACGGTGAAAATATAATTCAAATTTAAATACATTTTTTTATTTTGCAATATAAGAATTTTTTTATCATTTAAGTTTATTTAAATCATAAATCACGCACGCACATAAAAGTTCAAATGAAGGAGACTTTGGAAAAGTAGACCCGCCATGACTCGGAGTCTATGAGAAAATTACTTTCGAGTAAAAAAACTCCGACAAACTTTTGATGACTTATAAGCGACTTTAACTTTTGATGGCCTTCACAATATCTATCACTTGCTCTCTTTTGTGACCTTACGGTGGAATCACAGTCTCACCCTTCTTTTTTCGTAGGTTCAGATGATGGACGTGACTTCTTGAGGAAAGTGGATCTACGTTTTCCAATATCAGGAGGACGCGTTCATAAGTGTGTTTGATGTCACATAATTACGGATACCCAAACGAAGGCGCGTCCCTTAAAATGTTTTCATGAGAAAGAATATGCGTTGTTAAGTCTTTTAATTTGTGTTTCTTTTTTCATGTTGGGTTTATACCAAACCAATGTGATATTACTACACAAAAACACCATATGGAATCTATTTTATTATACAAAACTCATAAAAGCTTTAAGGACCATATTTTTTCGAGATTTCTCCTTAAAACACCCGGTTTTGTAATATCGATGACACTTATTCCTTCTTAGGACAAATAGTTCAGAAAGCCATCTAGTATCTGTTAAAAGAAATGTCGTTTTTGCCGGTAAATGTTAACCAGATATGTTCTCTTACTATTAAACAAGAAGCCATAACAAAGTCATATATATAAAAGATGAACAACACAAAAATCAATCAAGTTATTAAGATCTGTTCTATTATTTAATTTCTTAATTAAATAATTATTTATTAACTAAATAATTATCGAATAAAAATGTTTCAAGTTTTCGTTAGGAGCACTTTTATAGTCGTAAAACTTTAGGCTTCTGGCTCGTCAAAATCATATCAATATTTTAAATATAATTATATTATTAATTCGCTTGCCATTGGATCAGTGGTGCAAACCAAGACAATATTTCTGTGTATTTTTATTAATTTTTCTAAATAATAGATTACGTGTAATTCTTTATTCAAATGAACGTGACTCACGGGTTAATTTCCTGGGGGAAAATGTTCGAGAAGCAGACAGCCTCGACTGACTTGGACTCTAAGGAGATTACTTTAATTTTAACACTTGATTTCCTTAATCTTGTCGGTGGTTATGAAAACATTGCCTTTTTGTCCATTTCCTCCTCTGCCTCCTTTCCTTCCATGATAAATTATAGGGGCTGGTGACAGATGATGGCCCTTCACTTTTTCATCCTTTTTCCATTTTCATTCAAAAATTCTTATGTGTTTCCGCACGCCTTTGAGACTTTGAAAACAATTTCACAAACGCTTGCGTGTGATTTGGTTTCGCATTTTTTGCGATGACTAACTGACTACTATTTGCGTGTGAGTCGGCCCAAGATACAGTCGTCTAGGCCGACTCACGACGAAGTCGATTAGGTCGATCCATGACGAAGTCGACTAGGTCGACTTATGACGAAGTCGACTAGGTCGACTTATGAACGGAGTCGACTAGGTCGACTCACGACGAAGGAATATGGTAATCAAAGTCAACCAAGATGACTCAACAGTAGCTAAGTCTACTAGTAGGGTCAAGTCGATGGAATTCTGGATAAGTCGACCAAGTCGGTCGTAGTCCGTACAGATCAGTCAAGTCGACAAGGTTGGAATAAATTTATTCATTTTCAATCACGTTTGTTAAGGATCGTAACTGATCCTAATTTCCAGGAACGTGATCCCATATATCAAGGAGGTTGTTGAGACACTCCAACGATATTAGGGATCACGGTCTATAAACACGATCTATCTGTTACGTGTTAAACACGTACAAGTCCTCTATAAATAGCAGAGGAATTTTTCAAGACAAAACACGACCATACACAGCCAAAGCTCTGAAGTTTGTTCGTCAACCTTAAGAAATTAGATGCCTTGACCCGGTTTATAGGTCAACTCCCCTTCCACCGACAGAGTGAGCTCGTAGGGCCTTTGCCGTCAACCCCCCGCCAGCGACACCACCGACGGAGTGAGCTCGTAGGTCCTTCGTCACAGCCTCCCGCCAGCGACCGCCACCGACGGAGCGAGCTTCCAAGGCCTTCGTCACAAGTTCTTCGCCGTCACAGGATTCCACATCTTTGTCACCACTTGCTCCCTTTTCGTTTTTTATGGCCGTAAGCCCCTGTTCTTAATTCGTCAAGATTGTAAGATTTGCATTCTATTTTGAATAAAATTGTGCATCTTCTTACTGGCGACCACAATCCAATTCCTGTGAGTCATTTGCCAAATATTTCCGACGTGATCCGTTCTATACGCGAACACGTTTTTGGCGACCACAGTGGGAGAAGAGAAAAAATATCTTAGTCTCAAATGCCGAGAAATACTCGAAGTACTATTGGCCGTGAGCCTCAGAATCCCTTAGATGGGGAAGATCAGGAACTTCCTCCGGGAATGGACTTGGAAGCGCCAGCCCTAGGAGGCTAGGCAGCTACAAACCAGTCCACTTTTGATTCACATGCCCCGTCCGAATTTATTTCGAGACTGGAGTTCCACAAGGAATTGGGGGATGTGCGTCAAGAGTTGACTGATATGAAGGGTATTTTAATGGATGTCCAAACTCTAATAGGGCGTCTTTCTGGCCCGAGAGACGAGGAAAGAGTGAGACCTCGTATGAGAGAGGCCCCCTTTAGGGAGTCTACGTTCATGGTAGACGCTTGTCGGACTGCTCAAGGGCCACGTAACGTGACTTTTGAGCAATCTGAGATAAGGACGAATACTCTCTTTGAACCCGGGAATCTGGTTCCCCCTGGTTGACCCTCTTCTTCACATAATCGACCAGCGAATACGTATTGGAATGAGGCAGAGGACTTCCAAGAGGAAACAGATCGGGGGGAGGATTTTATTCCGTCTCGTCGCCCTGGAAAAGAACCAATGGTCGACGCAGCTGGAGATCCCTATGAGCCTGGACCCCGGAGTAGTAATCATCGTGAGGAGCCTTCATTTTATGTAAGGGATCCAACGAGCCAAACAATGGGAGAAAAGCCTCCGTATAGCCCGTTAAGGCCAACTCGACTCGCAGGGCAGGGGCCGATAGGCGGTGTACCCCCAGACTTAAGAGAGGCCATAACTCAGGTTATAGAGCAAGTCGTCCCCGGAATAGCTCGGCGAGATGACACCTGTTTATACAGGTCTCCTTATCCTGCGTACATTGATAGGGATTTCCCTTTACCTAGAGGTTATAGGGTGCCCGACTTCACTCTCTTCTCGGGCGAAGATGAAATGACTCCACTTGAGCATATTGCTCGCTTCACTCATCAACTTGGCGAGGCGGCCGGGAATGACTTCTGGAAACTAAAGCTCTTCCCGAACTCATTAACCGGGGATGCCTTTACTTGGTATGCAAATTTGCCGTCAGGGTTAGTAGCTTCATGGACTCAAATGCAGTCCATGTTTGTTAAAATCTTTGCTCGACTCGATACCCCCATGTCGATGTTTGAGGTTATGCGCCTTAGGCAGGCTAATGGGGAACACCCGGGGCAGTTTTTAATGAAACTTAGAAAGGCCTTATTACGGTGTAGGCCTCCCATACCGGAGAAAGACCAGTTGCTCCTCGCATTAAATGCGTTGTCCATTCCTTTCCGGAAAAAGCTACAAGGGGAGCGCTTTGCCGATCTATATGATTTGGCAAGGAGAGCCACTAAGTACTATCAGCTCCTAACAGAAGAGGCCAACCTGACTCGAGCCTACCAAGTCGATACTTATGAAGTCGACGTGGCCGAGTTTGTTAAGGGAGAGTCGACTATATGTGACCCCTTGACTAGGAAAAATTCTAAAGCTAAAGCCTCCCAGAAAAATGCCGAGGAAAGGAAATACTCCTTCGACACAGATAAAGTCGACGCCATTTTTGACTGGCTTCATCAAAAGAAAAGGATCAGGCTTAAGCCTGGTCATCGAGTCCCTCAGACAGAAAGGGAAAAAAGTAGGAATTACTGCAAGTGGCATGGTTCCTTCACCCATACTACCAAGGACTGCCTGTCCTTTAGAAATATAATTCAGGATTTAATAGAGTCTAAAGAGCTCTGTTTTCCTGAAGTCGATGAAGTCGCCATGGTGGATGATAATCCATTTGGCGACGAAGTCGCCATTCATACATTTGATACATTTGACACTGAGGTTAACCTTGTAGAAGTCATTAACGACTCTGCTATACCCTCGCAGGATTTGCAAGCAACTGGCGAGACCTTGGTGGCTAATGCCCTGATGAAGCGACTGGCTGAGCGTGGGGTTTTCATCCTGCCGAAGGGAAGGGACAAGTGGCTTTGCCACTGGTACCTGAACGACACTCACACGACGGACCAATGCCACACATTTAAGAAGTACCTGTTGGACAGTAAGACAGAAGACTGGTATGACCTGACCCCTTTCGAGGAAGCAGCAATGTCGTTGACTACCCCCCGAGGACCTTCTCACGTCCTCAAAAGTCCTCCTAGTGTGGATCGCCGACTGGTTTCGCGAGGAGGAAAAGGAGGTTCTCAGGGGCATAGGGGGAATGGAGATACAGCCGCCCGGGGTACGGAACGCCCGGCACGGCGACTTGAGTTTATGGACTCGTCTGGCCAGAGAGTCGTCAAGCAGGGGTACACTAGGACTACCCCTGTCAAGGAGATAAGACCTATGGAAGAGTATAAGGGAGTAAACCGACCCCAACAGGCTGCAAGTCGCAGGCCTCGATATGCGTCACAGACAGTCGACCCCCAGGAATTGCGGAGGGGACCTCCTATCGCCCAATTCTTAGACGAGAAGCTACTGTGTCAGAAATGCAAGCTGATCGCCCACAATCGGATACTTATTACCCAGCTCTGCACAGCATGCTGCGTCAACTATTTCTTGCGGCTGGTCGACTTGTCCGCAAAAGGGGAGATGCTGGTGAAAGCGGTCCGCCCCGAGGGTACAGGTAATTCAAACCCTAGCAAACCTTTCTCGAATAGACCAGAAAATACTCCAGTGCAGGTGGGATATGACCCAGTCGACGGCAGATTCGTGGAGGTAAGCCGACTCCTTTTTGGTTCTAAGAAACCAAAATTCGTCAAAGCCCTTAACCCTTCGTCTCAATGGCAGAAGGTGGAAAGGAAGGTTGCGCCCCCCTTAAGGGCTCAAAAGAGAAAGGAAAGGCGTCTAAGTCACGCCCAAAAAAGACCTAGGATGACCCCTGCGATGCCACCCTCGGAAGGGAACCAAGCCGCAGAGAAACAAGTCGCGGAGCCTGAACGGGTCGAGTCTACTGATTACTCGGAAAACCCGGGCTCAAGCTTCGACTACACTCCTCTACGAGGAGACAGGCCCTACGACTTCAACGCAGAACAAGGGCCCCTTGTGAGCTGTAACGCTCTCACCTTTCCTGCGGAGTTCGCCTGCAACGACAAGTCGGAGGCGCCGAAAGGTAAAACCCTGGACTCTAAGGTCACTTCTTTTCCATCTGGCTTCCTTCTGCACTGGCTGAGGAAGCCATCGGATCGCATGAAACAGCACATGCACTCGTTATACATCGCAGCCACCTTTGACGGTGTTTTGGTGGGTCGAGTCTTAATAGACAACGGCGCCACCATCAATGTTCTTCCACTCACCAAGTTTAGACTACTTGGGTACAAGCCTAGCGAGTTGGTGCGAACCGACGTGGCTGTAAGCGGCTTTAATGGGAGGAAGTCCGAATGCCTGGGGATATGCTCTGTGCATTTAGGCGTTGGAAGACACGAGCAGGAAACTGCTTTCTTCGTAATTGACATAGCCCCTTCGTTTAATGCGCTTTTGGGACGCGATTGGCTTCATAAAGCCGCCGCGATCCCATCGACTTTGCATAGGGACTTGATTTTATGGCTTGACTCTGAAATAGAGACTATCAGGGCTGATGAATACTCCTGTCGTGACAAGGGCATTTTACATGCAGAAACATGCAAGACGATCAAGGACCTCACCCTTGATCAACGCTACAAGCTAGGAGACCCTACTGTCGGACCCCTAGGTGAACCCTCCGGGAAGTTCGACTTCATTGTGAGCTATGGCACCTCTCACCCCAAGCCTGATGAGGGATCAATCGTGCCGACAAGATGGGGGGCCCGACTTCACGGACAAGGACATAGATGAGGTCCTGCAGGAAGTAGTCCCGACCAAGTATGGAGGCGAGACAGACAACAGCCCTAATGGCGACAAGGGGGAGGCGCCTAAGAGCCAGGAAAGTGCTGCGACGGAGTTGGAGCCCGATAGACTCCTGCACGAAGGGATGTATGGACAGTGACGAAGGGAGAGGCTATGCAGTCACTGATATCCTCCAGCGACTTCAGGAGTATGTTAGGAAGTCTAGGAAATTAGGTTGCCAAATAAGCAATGTAAATGCTGAGGCTAGCTTATCTAAGTCCTTTGATACCGACTTAGGCGGTGTCCAGGGTCGCGAGTCACTTATGATGCCATGTGACCCGCTTGTAAGTATCAATTTAGGCGAGGAATCTAGCCCTCGGATCGTTTTCGTTAGTTCTTCAATGAATAAAGAACTTTTCAATTCTGTTAAGGCTACTCTTGAAGAATTCAAGGATTGTTTCGCCTGGGACTATACTGAAATGCCTGGCCTAGATCGCCGACTTGTAGAACATAAGTTGCCAATCAAAGTAGGATTTAAACCAGTCCAACAGGCACCAAGGAGAATGACTCATGAAGTCACTCAGGCAGTATTCGAAGAAGTCAAGAAGCTCTTTAAAGCTGGGTATATAAGAACATCGAGGTACACCGAGTGGATATCCAGCATAGTCCCTGTCATCAAAAAGAATGGCAAGATTAGAGTCTGCATCGACTTCAGAGACCTAAATCGTGCTACTCCAAAGGATGAATATCCCATGCCCATTGCAGACGACTTAGTCGATAAGACTGCAGGGCACCAAATTATGTCATTCATGGATGGTTTCTCAGGATATAACCAAATTTTCTTGGCTGAGGAAGATATCAATGAGGCATTTTCGAGTGGGTAGTCATGCCGTTTGGGCTTAAAAACGCTGGTGCAACCTACCAACGAGCCATGAACGCCATTTTTGATGCTTCGATTGCTAAAACAGTCGAGGTATACATAGATGATATAGTGGTCAAATCAAAAGACGAGAGGTCGCATGTTAATGATCTTAGGAATGCTTTCATCCAAATGAGAAAGCATCAGCTCAAACTAAACCCTCTCAAATGTGCTTTTGGAGTAAGAGCAGGACATTTCCTAGGGTTCCTAGTTCATCAACGTGGCATAGAAGTCGACCAGAACAAAGTGAATGCCATTCAAAGATTGAACCCTCCGAGTAACAAGAAGCAGTTACAGGCTTTCTTAGAAAAGGTCAATTATCTCAGGCGATTTATTGGTAATGTCGCTGGATGGACAGAAGTCTTCTCGACTTTACTAAAGGCAAAGGGAAACTTTGTGTGGAGCGACGAACACCAGAAAGCATTTGAAGGCTTAAAGGAGTATTTAATGAAGCCGCCTGTGCTTGCCCCTCCTCGGATAGGAAAGCCCTATCTGCTTTACGTGGCAGCGACTGAATCAGTCATCGGAGCCATGTTAGCCCAAGAGGCGGAAGATAAAACCGAGAGAGCGGTCTACTATTTGTCAAGACAACTAACCGCTACAGAAAAACGCTATACAATTAAGGAGAAGTTATGCCTGTCTGTCTTTTATACTGTTACTAAGCTAAGACATTATATTGGATCCCAAGAGGTTCATGTCATTACCAAGTCTCCAGTCATAAAGTACTTTTTCGAAAGTCCCCTACTGACTGGGAGAATTAGTAAATGGAGTTTAGTGCTATCCGCGTATGATCTACGATTCAAATCCCAACAGTCGGTGAAAGGACAGGCTCTAGCCGACTTCTTGGTGAGTCACGATCCATCTGTATCAATCGACCAAGAAGAATCCCTTGAGGACATCTGGCAGGGTTGGTTTGATGGATCTTCGGCGAAATCTGGCGTAGGTATAGGCCTTCGTATACTTTCGCCACTAGGGACGGCAACTCACACCAACAATGCGACTGAATATGAAGCTTTGATCACGCTCCTGAAGGAACTATTAACCTTGGGAGCCAAGAAAGCCACAGTGATGGGAGACTCTCAACTGGTGATTAACCAGATGAATGGTACGTCTATATGCCAAGAGAAACTCACACCCTATCATCAAGTCGCCCGCAAGCTAGTCAAGCAATTTGAAGCGATCACTTTCCTCTGTGTAGGTCGAGGGGAAAATACCATCGCTAACGACTTAGCCCAAAAGGCTTCAGGATACAAGGCCAAAAGAGGAAGCGATTGTATCCCAGAAATAGTTTCCCACCTAGTTCCCCAAAGCGACGCGTTCGCTCTGGACATAATGACAAACGATAAGGATTGGAGGAAGCCAATCATCGACTTCCTTTCTGACCCAACACAAAAGGCGAGCCAAAGAATTAAGACTCAGGCTTTGTCGTACACCCTTATAGATTGGGTACTTTACAGAAAGACCAAGGAAGGAGTCCTATTAAGGTGTGTCGACTTAGACGAAGCGACCCCAATTATGTTAGAGACTCATCAGGGGTTATGCGGGTCTCACCAATCTGGCACCAAAATGTCTTGGACTATCCAAAGACATGGTTTTTACTGGCCATCAATGCTAAAGAACTGCATAGAAATGGCTAGGGGATGCCAAGAGTGCCAAAAACATGGTCCGGTGACAAGGGCCCCAGCGTCCGACTTGGTCTCAGTCATCAAGCCTTGGCCATTTAGGTCTTGGGCTTTAGATATAATCGGGGGAATCCATCCGCACTCAAGTAAAGGTGACGCCTATGTTCTAGTCGCCACCGATTATTTTACTAAATGGGTCGAGGCTCAGGTTTGTAAGAAGATCGATCATAAAGAAGTGATCGATTTTCTCAAATCATCCATCATCTATAGATTTGGAATTCCCCAGAATATTGTAGTGGACAATGGCACCGCTTTCAATAATGAGAAAATGCGAGAATTCGCTACGGAGTTTGGTTTCTCAATCACCAACTCAACACCTTATTATCCTCAGGCGAATGGACAGGCTGAAGCTCCAATAAACTCATAAAGAACAATATTCAGAAAATGGTTGGTGCAAATCCAAGAGGATGGCACAAACTATTACAAGACACTTTGTGGGATTTAAGGGTTACTAAGAGAGAAAGCATAGGGGAAACCCCTTTTTCACTAGTATATGGGCAAGACGCCGTCCTACCTATTGAGGTTCGATACAAGTCGCTCAGGGTGACTCACCCTGATTTACAAGACGAGGCAATGTACCTCGCTTTGGAAGAATTAGAGAAGAAGCGACTTGATGTAATAGACCGACTCGAGGTGCATAAACAAAGGATTGCTAGGCATTATAACAAAAGGGTGGTCCATAAGCACTTTAAAGTGGGCGACTTGGTTTCGAAGATGGTGCTACCCCTTAAATTGAAAGACCAAGTTTTGGGTAAATGGTCCCCTAATTAGGAAGGACCATATGAGGTATGTGAAACATACTCATCTAATAGTTATCGGCTTATGACGAGAAGTGGGGTCAGACATCCATTAAAGGTTAATGGTAAATATCTCAAACCCTATCGCGCGACTATCTGGGAAGCTCACCATAAAATCCTAAAACAAAGGACTCCATTAATTTGGGAAGCGCTTAATTCCTAAGAAACCGCGCTAGGCTTCAGTAACGCTGTCTGGAAGAATGAATTGTGCGTAGTGGGCAGAAATTCATTTGAGACACAATGCACTTGATTTATTGAGTAAAACAAAAACAATGGAATTGCATTGTTCTTTGATTACAAATCTAATTTCCATAACCCGCCAACTTCTTTGAAATCGAGGACAAGGGATTCACGAGCTCGTCGATTTGCGTTCACCTTGTTCCGCTGGGCATAAAGGTCGACGACCTTTTCTCTATCCTTCTCAGCATTGGCCTCCAGCTCCTCGATTTCTTGAGTATTGATCAACGCGAGCTGCCGAGTCAGGTCATTCTTGAGGTTCGTATAGAACTCTATTTGTCTCTCTGCCTAGATCAGCTTCTCTTGCACATTGATCAAACGTTGGCGGGCGTCCTGCGCAGCTTTAGAGGCCTGCTCTCGAGCTTTATTAATCGACTGAATCTTCGAGTCAGTCGATTCCAAGGTGAGCAGGTCGGCGTCGTAATCCCTCCAGCTGGTCCAGTACGTCGACCTGAAGCTCTTGCAGGCCCCCAATATTTCGTCCGTGACCCGAGGGGATGCCTCGATTCTCTTCAACAGCTTCTGCATCCTCCTAAATTCGTTGACGCTTAAGGGATCGATGAGCAGAAGTTGGCAAAGTTCTTCGATATCCTCGTGAAGCTTCTCCCACGGGTCTTTGGTTGACCTAGAAGTCGCTGCAGCAGGATCCTGAAGAATAAGAGGCAAAATGTTGTTAAACAATACCCTAAAAAGGCCAACGACCTCGTGTGATCGAGTACTTACCTCTGGAGGCAATATATCCCCAGAGCTCTCGTCCGAAGAAGAAGGGGGAATAGGAATCTTTTTTCGACCAGCAGGCACCTTCACCCTCTTCGGACGAGCCTATAAGGAAGGATACAAGTACCCCAGTTAAAATCGCAATGATAATACTATGTTCTGTTTAAAACAAGAACACATGCCATCGCTGGTGTAGGAGTTTGGACTGGAGGAGAAGGAATAGCTTGGTTTTCCTCCTCACGAGTCGACCGAGTCGGTGGGTCAACCAGGATCGCGACATCCGGAGCAGCCTGTTCTTCTTGAACCAAGGCCTCAGGGATGTGCTGTTCCTGAAACAGAGTATGATGCAGAACCGAAAGTTCATATATGAACTAAAGTAATGATACACCAGCTTAGAATTAAGCTCACCTTGGCGACTGAAGCCTTTGAACTTTTGTCTAAGGCATGGGAGATAGGCTGGTCGTCATCCTCATCTGAAGCCTCTCCCTAGACAATATAGTATGGGTTAGATATGAAAACTCAAAACAAAAACTGGAGTAATCAGAGTCATACCTCTGCGGTCGGCCTTTGTAGAGCGTCGACTGCAGCTGGAAATGCTGGTACTGCAGTTGGTGCCTTGGTAGATGAGGTCGCCGCTGAAGCAGCTGGCGACCTGGATGGGGTCGCCGCTGCAATAACTGGCGACCTAGGAGAGGAAGTCGCCGCTGGAGTCAACGCCTTCACCAGTCTCCTCCTCTGAGACAGAGGCACCTCTTCAAGATCTTCTTCCCCTTCCTCGGCCGCCTTGCGCTTTGGTGCGCTTTTAGATCGAGCCTTAGAGGGATCACCTTTGGCTACTTCCCTGGGGCTCGCAACTTTAGCCTTCCCCTTGCTGGTCGACTTGAGTTTAGAAGGAGCAGGGGCAAGGGGGGCTTTAGGCTTGGGTTTTCCTGAGCCCCGAAGAAGCAATGATCCTGAAAGAGGAGAAAAACTTATGATTAGTATTAAGAACCCAATACTCTTAAGACAAGGCTAAGTCCTTACCTCTTGCTTTAATATGCGCGTCATCGGTGTAAAAATCAGGTTCCTCGGAGACCTCCAAGAAATGCATCAAGGCCCGCAGCTCTTCGTATGTAGTCGACTACAGCACGGTGAAGAACTGTGTGGCGAAACAGGAAGAAGTATCAGATGGGAATTCCATCTGGGAGAGCTGCGCCTTGTGATCGAGCAAGTTGAGGATCTTCGAGTCGATCGACTTGCACACAATCTTCTTCATCCTGTCCCCATATAAGCCGCCGACAGGGTCAGCGTGTGGAACTGCTACACTTTGGATAAACCCAAACTGCCTTGCACACAGTTGAGGGTTATAGACTTCAAAGGTCAGGAAGCCATCGAAAATAACTGACAGATCTCTGCTGGTCAATACTCCATTCCAGAAGCCACGAGCAGTTTGAGGATTTATTTCCTGAGCAAGTGTCTTGCCTCCTGGAAAGGGTGCCCAGTCGCGTCGATCTACCCTGCCGAAGTCGACTATGTGCTTTAGATGGCCAGTGATCGATGTCATAAGCCATTGATCCTTACGCTGGCAGCACTGATTTAGGATGCTCTCCCCATAATAGAAGGCTTCAGAGGGCGAAGAAGGGACCTTGAACCCAGTCAATCCTGGCATCCACATGGCTGACCAAAGATGAACTAGCCAGAGCAACCCTCCTGCTGGATGTCTTGAAAATGGCTTGATTTGAGATGTTGCTCTGTCCAGATCATGATAAAGAAGACCCAAAATGAAGGGACCCCAGGAGATTTCTTCATCGGTCTCCCTCAGAAAATTGGCCGCCGCATAAGAAGTGTGGCTAACTTTCTTCCCAGGGAAGCAATAGATGAATTTGCTCAACCAAGTGCTGAGGAACTCGACCTCTTCCTGGGCACCAAAACTTTCAGTCGACAACCTCTCATTTGACCTCTTGCCTGCTGAGGCCATCTTCAGATGCCTATTCACCACCTCTATGTACTAAAGGGCGCCCTTGGGATTAATATCGCCTGCCTGGGAGTACTGTCGAACAGGGCGGCCATTAATTTTGCACTTGGTCAAAATCTTTACATCTGCCAATGTAACTGACATAGGGCCTTTTGGGAAATAGAAGTAGGTCATGGCAGAATTCCAGAAAGGCAGCATGGCCGAACAAACCCTGGGATCACAGTTCTTATTTGCTACTCACATCCTAAAGAATCTCAAAATCCTCTGGTTCCTAAATCTCTCTGCAAAGTGCTCCTCCCACATCTCAAGCCAGTCTACCATCTCAGACTTAGATGCAGATGGAAAACACAGGAAAGATCCCTGACCTTCCCAGTTGAGGGGATCGATGAAGTTGGGATGACAAATTCGGATGGGCTTCTCAGTGATGAGATAGTTGAGCGGCACCGTCTTCGGGAGAAGATGCTCTGGCAAGACAGGTCCAAGAGTGACGCCCGACCCCAGATCCTCTGCGACCAGAATGGGTCCGGGTGGCCCCGCGCGCAGATTATGGAACTCAAAAGACTTAAAAGTTGACATCTTTTTGAGGATCGAAAGAGTTTTGGCGAGGGAGACGAAGGGTTTTCTGGGAAACAAGGGTTTCTGTTTTCTTGGAGAAGATGGAGAAGTGTTGAGCAAGGAAGAAAAGTGCGGGAAAAGGATGATGACTCTCCTTTATATAGGGTATGATTTCTGCTAAGTCAGCATAGCCAACCCAGCATAAAAGGGGGGCTTATGTTGACATGGCAAATAATTTTGGGCCTGGGCTTAGAACAGAAACCCAGTAATCACTCAAGTCACACTCCGAGTCGGCCCAAGATACAGTCGTCTAGGCCGACTCACGACGAAGTCGAGTAAGTCGACCCATGACGAAGTCGACTAGGTCGACTCACGACGAAGGAATATGGTAATCAAAGTCAACAAAGATGACTCAACAGTAGCTAAGTCTACTAGTAGGGTCAAGTCGACGGAATTCTGGATAAGTCGACCAAGTCGGTCGTAGTCCGTACAGATCAGTCAAGTCAACAAGGTTGGAATAAATTTATTCATTTTCAATCACGTTTGTTAAGGATCATAACTGATCCTAATGTCCAGGAACGTGATCCCATATATCAAGGAGGTTGTTGAGACACTCCCACGATATTAGGGATCACGGTCTATAAACACGATCTGCAACACGATCTATCTGTTACGTGTTAAACACGTACAAGTTTCTACGATAACTCATTGTTTCTACGATAACAAGAACTCGACGAACGCCGAATCCAAAGCATCCCTACGAGAAAAAACATGAACATGGACCAGATTCTTCAAGAGACGGCAAATAACATGATCGACATCAGAAGCTCCCATTTGCGTTATCCGCCTTCCAAGAACTCAAAACATGTCTGGCGGGGGCCACCGATATTCAAACCGCCAACACCGGGGCATCCCAACACAAGATAAATCGTCTGGGGCAACGCTTACATAACAGCTTCCCGCTACACCAACGGACATGCAATCTACCTAACGATGACGCGTACTCGGATTAGGGCAACTCCCATCAACCTCATTCACGGTACCTAAGTGATCAATCCAGCTGAAATTCAATTACTAACTCTCTGTAACTCGTCCCAAGGAGAAGGCCCGCCACATGAGAGGCTAATTACCCGCCTAGAGCCACCTCAACGGGCAATCAGCAATGCACATCCAAGGATAATCGACTGGACGATAACATTCTCAGACAGATCTTGTGAAACACAAGAGATTCCAGAAGACAATTTACTTTGAAATTACAAAGGATCGTTCGCTGTTAAGCACTCTCTTTCAAGAAAACAACCTCATTAACGGAGAAAAACAGCCACAAGCACTCAACGCTGACACTCTTCGACATTACAACACATGAAAGGGAGTATCTATAACTTGATCGATACTTCCTTGAAAAATAAGTTACACGAGCTCACTTATTTTAGCCATTGTCGCATGTTGACGAAGGCGTGAGTAGCAAGGTGGTAAAGTTTCGAGCCAAAGCCTTTAAACAGTTTTGAGCCAAAGCTTCGAAATATCCTTCGTTGTTAACAAAACAACAGAACAACATGAAAGGAAGTATTCGTTCCCAAGTTAATACTTTCTTTGCAAAAATAAGTTATACGAGCTTACTTATTTTCACCATGCATTCGTCTTATAGATACAAGAGCATCAAAGCAGACAAGCAATATTGGGGCAAAATTCCCAGCAATCCTGGAGAAGTCTTCTTTTCCAAAACGACGATTTACATGAATGGGAGTATTCGTTCCTCAATTAATACTTTCTATGCAGAACAGGTTACATGAAAGGGATTATTCTTTTCTTTTGCAGCGTCCGACGCTCATGTCGTGACATCGACCGGTTGGGTCTTGGGGAGCGGGCCTGGATCCTCGGGTCGTTCGAACCGCCACGCATGTGCTCGGTCGGAAGGCGCGCGTATAACTACAACACGTGACTCCGACTTGGAACACCTTCGTCAGACATTCTAGAATCCTTCGCGGAGTGCGGACGCTCGATCCTACTCCAAACTCATTTAGAAACATGCAAGGGTCGGCTACTTCTCCGGCACTTTCCGGCAACGCCGCCTCACAGTGGCTTCGGATGTTCCAAGCATCCTGGAACATGTCTCGTTCAGCCTCTTTCCCGTAATCATCTCCAACAGAAGAATTCCAAAACTGTAAACATCACCTTCCCTCGACACTTGCCTTCCCATTCCTTACTCTACAACATTTCATGTCAAACGGCCTATATTACTGAGTAAAAGCTAACAAATATCAAAAACCACATTTAAATAAAAATTCATGCACCTCGAGGACTGTAGCCGACTATCTCTCTCACTCCCGTCAAGCTTACTTGCAAGACAACATCATTGGCAGAGAGAATTCTCGTGAGGCCGAAATCACCGACCTTTGCTATCATCTCTGCATCCAGAAGGACATTGCTTGGCTTCAAATCGCAGTGAATCATTGGCACGTCACATTTGTGATGCAGATACTCCACAACACTTGCAATGTCCACAACAATACTAACCGTATGCCTTAAACTTAACTTCAGGCGCACTCCCTCCGATATGATTTTAGGATGCAACCAATCTTCCAGGCTTTCTTGTTCCATGTACTCATACACAAGCGCCTTAAAATCATTACCTCGAAAGTCGACGGTCGAACAGACAGTTGAAATCTTAACGAGATTTCGGTGTCTGATTTTCTTTAATACCTCACACTCTGCCATAAAACTTTTTGAAGCTGGTTGATTTCGGAGGTCGAGAACCTTAATGGCTACGACATTATCAGAATTACCAAGGATCCCCTTATACACGGAACCAAAACCACTGGCACCAATCAAGTTATCTTGATTAAGCCCTTCGGTAGCCCCGAGTATATCCTCATACGAAATTTGTGGAGAAGGGCTTTTGGGAACCAACCCAGACTGCGACTTTACGTTTCTTCTTCTTTTTCTGTCCATGCAACGATGCGATGCAATCTACAAAAGCTCAACAAACTAGAAAGCAATCCCACCGGCGATTGCGATGATGATCTTCAACATGGTTTTCCTTCCATTCTCCGTTTCGATGTAGGTTGCACGCGCGCCTTCCAGCCTAGCACGCGCATGGCGGTTTGAACGACCTAAGGATCCGGGCCCGCTCCCCAAGGCCCAACTGGTCGACGTCATGACTCGAGCGTCGAACGCTGCGGAAGGAAATTGGGTGATCCCTCCCTGGGTTCCTTACTGGGCCTACTCGGGCCCTCGCCGACCATCCCTATTTTCCTAAGAGGCGACGGGCGAAAGGCGGAGCATGACCCGAAGAAGGAACATTCGGGAGAAATCGGGAGCGGCTCGTGTCGTCCGTTCCTCATCCAAAATGGCTCCATAAAAAGGTTGTTGTTTAACCTAGGTAAACTATACGGAGTAGCCACCGACTTAGTTTTGAAAGCTGGTTTAAGTCGGAAAACCAGAGTAGGATTCGGGGATTCCTATTTACTAACTCTTACATTCTAACATGCGAAAAAGGAGGTGACGTTTGCTCCAAAAGATTGGCTGTTGTTTAACGGGTGTTGGACCGATCCGGGCATGACTCCGGACTCATGCCAATGTTTTACGGGCGTTGAACCTGATTCGGGCTTTTTGGGCCCGAACTCATGTGTGTTTGGCAAACAGCATGCGACAATAAGCCTATGAGTCTAAGGCATGCGGCCAAGCACAAACAATTATTTAGATCAAAGGGGGCTGGGAAGGATGGTGACCGTGGGCCTATGCACTTGGGCCCACGACCCGTTACATGTGGAAATAATGAAAAACGGTAGGCCCGCACCTCCCTCATGTACCTGAGGCCCGTCGAGATGGCTTTACATCGGTCGGGCTAGTCAGTTGAGGCTGCTTTCGAGATGTGCTTCCACCATGGTTTTCCTCGCACGCTTCGAGTCTTCGAAATTCGTTTTGTCGAACTCCCGTGAAGCTCGATTGATTTTCATGCAAATCAAACCAGAATGCGGTAGTCAGAAAATTCTAATTGAATATTTGAAACAATTAAAATTAACTATTGTAAATCGGAATGTGACTTACGGGGCGTTATGTAGCCCGTTGATGTCGATCTTCTGTGATGTCAAAAGATAACAAGGCGTTGTGTGGCCCGTTGATATTGATCTTCAGTGACGTTGAAAAATGGATGTCCCTTGGTGATGAATTCCTCGTTGTTTTACATGCAAAACAAAGGAAAGGAGAGCGATGTACAAAGCCGTTAGTAACAATTAAATTAACGTAAATTTAACCGAACTGAAATGATTGAATTAAATGGGGCATTTTGTAGCGCATTGATTGACTTTTGGGATGCAGCTACTCTCATGTGGGAGTAAGTTTCCGTTTTTATAAAATATTAATTATTATTTCGTACTCTACGAAGCGCTTACGCTTTGTAAAATTTTACGAAATTTCGGTTGCGCTTCGTAAAATCGAACAAGCGGTTTTGTAAATTCTTCTTCTTTTTAATTGTTTATTAGAATCTCTCGCCGCGATCATGACTTTCTTTTGGGTTTATATTGCATATGTATTTAGTGTGTATATATTAATAATTTTTTTTTCTTTCATTGATTTTGTCTAAAATTCTTTCTTAAAGGTTTTTCCAATTCCCAGAGTCAAACAATAGTTTGAATTAGAAGGCGTGATTTATTAAAAGTGTTGTTATATATTTGTAATCCCATCCTAAATTAATTGTAATTCTTTATTTAAAATTATGTGGTAGTCTTATAAAAGATATTTGTGTATTAAATTTTCCTAATTAAAATCAAATCACAATAATTATTTATTTGTCCATTATTTCAGCAATGTTATAATTTTTTTTAACTAAAAAACGTTGTGAAAATACAATTCATTCTAATAAAAGAAGTATTTTTGAATCATAAATATATATAAAAAAAACATTTAACCGGAGGAGGTTATGAAGTTGTGCCTAAGGAGGGATTTTGTGCCGCAGATGCCCGGCCGAGTCTCCCCCAGTCTGGAGCCAGGGAGCTCCAATTCGGTGACGCGGGGACGTCTCCTGCTGCAAGTTATGCCAGGCCATTGACAGAAGTGGATGGTGTCATTCCACGAGGTGAGCACACCGTCGGGGTCGTCGGGTATGCTGTGCCTGAAATCCCCATCAGAGGATCTCTGAAATCCTAAGAGCCAAAGCCTCCCCATCCCCATGAAACACAATCTCCGATCAGAGAATCAGGTCTCTCCACCTAGACGCTCGTCCCCTCTAAGGAATCGGAGGCCAACTCCTTCTCCCGACACATACAACCGGAAGCCAAGTCCTCCCAACGTACACATAGAAACCGGAGCCAATGACTCCCCCTCTCCAGGGCTGACGAGCCAAAGCCTCCCGATCAGCCGACACTCTTCTCTCCGACGACACCGCCTTCTGCCATAGCCACAACCCAAGCGTGGTGCTCCAAGGCAGCCTTCTAACGGACTCCCCGACGTCCTTCTTCCTCCTCGGGCCACCCCGAGGCGAGGCAACCCCTCGGTGAGTTTTCGATTTTTTTTATATATTCATTCAGCTCGTCGTTTAATTTAGAACATGGTTGACCACCTTTTACATTTATTGAACTCATCGCATGTGACGTGGGGAACGCGAAACTGAGCCCCGACAGAGAAGCGTAGCCTCGACCAGAATGAAAGGGAGTCAGTCCGCAGGCCAAAAGTTTCACGTCCATTGTCGGAATCAGACAAAATTTGGTTGTATCGATCTTTATCCTGTTAACATGGTTGTGATTAAATTTTAGCCAGTTTGGTTGAGTTTTCCCTTATCCGTATATTGGAATAACGAATTACAAAAAACGCATGTGCTTTATCTTATCTGTTTTTGTTCTTCAGACTATACTTTAACTATATAAATAATTTTTATAAAAAACACGTTTAATAATCTTTGTTTTGATCAATTATGAACGAATTTATCGCTTTTATTTTCAGGTTATGATTTTTGAATATTAACCATATTTATGCCATGTTTTCAGTACTATGTATAATAAACTATTTTGTTTTAAACTTTGCACATGTTCAAAAATTTTGAAATTTTAATATGTTATTTCTTATATGACTAGAAAGACATATAATTTTATTTTACTGAATTTTGACGTCTTCTGATTAAAATATGCTTAAAAAGATTTCAATATGTGATCTGAACGTTTTCAACAGTTTTGTTTCGGGAAAACCGATTTCATTTTTTTCTGTGAATCTATTTCCTGTAAACTTTTGCAACCATGATCTCCCTTAATTTAATCATCTTTTAACACAGGTTTGCTTCATTTGGATTTCTGGATCAAAAGTTACATATTTTTCTTTAGGTGGTCTGCAATTAGATCGAGCGTCGGGTTTGACCCAATTTCGTGAAATTTTCTGCTATGTTGGGCTTGATATCTTAATTCCAAAATTTGATATTTCATGTTTTTATCGGGTTAAGAATATATTCCTATAATTTTATGATTTTTTAGAGCCCATTTGCATATTTTTCGACATTTTCCCCTACATTGCATCATTGAGTTGTTTTGGGCTCTCTGGTTGTTTTAATATTGGGCTTGCAGGTACCCGTGGACCATCAACGTCATAGGTCAACTTCAACACACCTAGAAGGAGTCCCTGTAGACGATGCTCAAGAAATGACGACACATGGAGTTCGACCGCGGTGGATGCTTCACAAAAGTGGCCCCAACTAACGAGCTTAGTCGATGGCATGCCATCCCGGCAGGCCATAGGTGCATGAGGGAGGTGCGGGCCTCCCGTTTTTTTCATTTTCACATGTAATGGGTCGTGGGCCCAAGTGCATAGGCCCACGATCACCACCCTTCCCCGCTCCCTTTGATCTCAATAATTGTCTGTGCCTGTCCGCATGCCTAAGGCTCATGGGTTTATCATCGCATGTTGTTTGTAAAACAAATAAACGTGAGTTCAGGCCCAAAAAGCCCGAATCAGGTCCAACACCTGTAAAATAGAGACATGAGTCCAGAGTGATGCCCGGATCGGGTCCAACACCCGTTAACCAAAAGCAAACTTTTGGAGCAAACGCCACCTTGTCGTATGTTTACATGTAAGAGTTAGTAATTAGGGATCCCCGAATCTTACTCTGGTTTTCCGACTTAGACCAATTTTCAAAAATAAGTCGGTGGCGAGTCCGTAATCATTTACCTAAGTTAAACAACATTTTTACGAAGTCATTTTGGATGAGGGACTGGCGACACGAGCCACTCCTGATTTCTCCCGAAAATTCTTTCTTCGGATCATGCTCCGCCTTTCGCTCGCCGCCTCTTAGGAAAAAAGAGACGGTTGGCGAGTGCCCGAGCAGGCCTAGTTAGGAATCCAGGGAGGGATCGCCCAATTCCCTTCCGCGGCGTCCGACGCTCGAGTCGTGACGTCGACCGGTTGGGCTTTGGGGAGCGGGACCCGGATCCTCAGGTCGTCCGAATCGCCGCGCGCGTGCTAGGCCGGAAGGCGTGCATACATCCCGGATGGCGACTCCGCATGTGGATTCTTTTCGAACACTCTTACATTTTCAATCCTCATACGGAGAGGAGTTCTTGTTTGCACATGTCATTGCTTGGCTAGGTACCCTTTGTCTGCCCTCATGGTTGTGTTTGTTTACCGCTTACTAGGTATGTCTAGGAGTGCCTGAACCCGGGGCTAGGATTTTTAGGGGGGTCACCGAGAGGCCCAGCCTGCTGCTCTTTGCGGTATGATTTTTGGCCGCGGCCCCGCCTCTCTTAGTCCAAGGGAGGTTTAGAAGCCTTCATCCGAGAGTCTAGCATTGTTTGTCCACTACAGGTACCAGACGCCGCATATGCACTTGTTTGTTACTAAGTGGTTACTACCTGTGCAGGAACAGGTCTCATATACACTTTGCTTGCGATAAACTGTAGAGCTAACACTACTTGTTTTGCAGCGGTTTGGGTTAATAATAGAGGACTTCAAGTATCCTCTTTTCTCCCTCCTTACCTATTTATTACTTACTGCATTCATGTATTCGCATGACCACATGAGTGTGTATTTGATTGCAATAGTTACATTATCATGTCATTAACAATAATTGCTCCATTGCATCACTACGTCTCATTTACAATTGCAGTTACATAATGCATACTTTTCTGCATATACGAGTGCGATTAAGTATCATCGCATATTTATCATGCATCGATTACATTATTGCATGATACTAATCCAAACATTCTCTCTATTTTCCTTCCAAGGTTTAATTCTTCAACATGGCTCCTTGAACGGGACTAGGGACAAAGCATGACATTACAAATCTACAAGCACAATAATGCCAAGAATTTAGTGACAACTACCAAGGCCCAAAGTCGAACATCTAACAACATGAAGACCAAAGTTTCAATTACGGCCACCAAGGTCCAAAGTCGTGCGTCAAACGACATGAGCCCAAAGTGATATCAACGGCTACCAAAGTACAAAGCCAAGCACGAACACCAAAGATCACACAACGGCTACCAAAGTTCAAAGTAGAATCTACAACAACATGAAAACCCCAAGCAGGTTACATCTCACCAGCCAACCGCGGTCAACATCGGAGCTAATGACGAGCCCATAATACTGTTAACGGGCATGCTATGATCAGACACACTGGGAACATCATGCCCCTACTGATCCGAAAATTGCTCCAAAGAAACAGAAGCGATTCCACGACGTCGTCAGTCGGCACAACTTCGGCACCAACAAAAACTTCTATTCCAAACAAAGACGATTCCCCAGCATACAACACAAGCATCGATCCACAACAAGGGCACAAGGGGCAAACCCCGCCTTCCCGACGACCCCGCGATATCAGAACACCTGCAATCAATCAACCTTCAAATACGATCCCTCGACGTCTACGGACATTCAACCTCATTGTTTCTACGATAACAAGAACGCCGGATCAAAGCATCCCCACGACAAAAAAACATGAACATGGATCAGATTCTTCAAGAGACGGCAAATACATAGCGTGGCCGGCATCAAAAGCTCTCATTTGCGTTACCCACCTTCCAACAGCTCAAGACATATCTAGCAGGGACACAGACATTCAAACCGCCAATACTGGGGCATCCATTTATCTCAAAACACAAGATGAATCGTCCGGGGCAATGCTTACATAACAGCTTCCCCCTACACCAAGGAACATGCAATCTACCTAGCGATGACGCATACTCAGATTGGGCAACTCCTATCAAGCTCATCCACGGTACCTAAGTGATCGATTCAGCAAAAATTCAATTACTAACCCTATGGAGCTCATACCAAAGGAGAAGGCCCATGACATGAGAGGCCAGTTACCTACCCAGACCCACCTCAATGGGCAATCAATAATGCACTTCCAAGGATAATTAACTTGATGACAATATTCTCAAATGGATCTTGTCAAACATCAACAATTTCAAAAGACATCTTCAGACTACTAAGGAGACGGTCGCTCAAGCACGCCCTTTCTAGAAAGCAACCACCTTAACCGAGAAGAACTGCCACAAACACTCAACGCAGATACTCTTCGATATTACAACACATGAAAGGGAGTATCTGTTCCTTGATCAATACTTTCTTGCAAAAATAAGTTGCATGAGCTCACTTATTTTAGCCCTTGTCGCATGTTGACGAAGGCGTGGGTGGTAGGGTGGTAAAGTTTCGAGCCAAACCCTTGAAACAGTTTTGAGCCAAAGCTTCAAAATATCCTTCGTTGTCAACAAAACGACGATCTACATGAAAGGGAGTATTCGTTCTTCAACTAATACTTTCTTTGCAGAACAGGTTACATGAGCTTACTTGTTTTTCCCTTCGGCTTGTCTCATAGGTACTTAAACATCCTAGGCAGACGACGAATGCGAGGGTGGTAAGGTGGACAAGTTTCGAGCCTAAGTTTCGAAACAGTCTTCGTTGACAAAACAACGATGACAACACGAAAACAATCCGGAGCAAATCTCCGAGCGATCCTGGGGCAAATCCCCACCAATCCTGGGGCAAATCTCCAAGCGATCGTAGGCCAAATCCCCAACCGATCCTGTGGCAAATCTCCGAGTGATCATGGACAAATCTCCGAGTGATCCTGGGGTAAATCTCCAAGCTATCTTAGGACAAGACTGAGCAATCTTGGTTAATTCTCCGTTGATAAACCAACGAATCACATGAAAGGGTGTATTCATTCCTTGACTAATGCTTTCTTCGCAAAAAAACTTACATGAGCTTACTTGTTGTGCCCTCCATGCTTATCTCAGGGAGTACATGAGCGTCCTAGACAGACAATGAAGACAATCAACGAATTTCGAACCGGAGCTTTGAAACAACCTTCGTCAGCGAACTTCTTTATATCCCGAAGGAATCAACCGGGGTAAAAAAAACACTGACAATAAACATGAAAAGGGATAATCACACAATTATTACTCTCTTCATCGAGTTAAACGAAATTACATGAGCCTATTTCATTTACGTCATTTGTCTTGTGGGCAGGTACAAGTGCTCCTCATACGAATGGTACACAACTCCAATGACAAAGGCGAGGGTGGCAGGGTGGCAAAACTTCAAGCCAAAGTCTTTTCGCAATTTCGTCAAATCCTTCGTTTCCCATGGACGAAGATGCACTGACGAAATTATACAAAGGGGAGTATCAAAGCTCCACTTCACCTTTCTTATAAATGAAATTACGTGAGCAAATTTCATTTCCAATCTAAAAAGAATCAAGTTGCACGAAGACACTTATTTTCTTATCATCTATTTGATAAGTACATGAGCAACCTTATACAACGGATACAAAACCAGAGTAGCCACTTCGTTAAACCTTTGATTCCAACGGACGAAGACGCAATGACGAAACCATACAAAAGGGAAGTACCAAAACTCTACTTCACTTTTCTTACAAATGAAGTTACATAAGCAAACTTTATTCTTACTCTAACAGAAACAAGAAACATGAACTTACTTGTTTTTCGCCATCTATTTGATAGGTACATGAGTATCCTTACACAACAGACATCAGGCAAGAGTAACGATTTCGTCAATCCTTTGATTCCTACGGATAAAGACGTAATGATGAAACATAATAAGGGAAGTATCAAAGCTCTACTTCGCCTTTCATATAAATGAAGTTACATGAGCAAACTTCATTCTTACTTAAAAGAAACAAGTTACATTAGCTCACTTGTTATCCGCCCTTTAGCGAGTGCAGGTACATGAACATCCTTGCATTACGAACAAAGGCGCAGGCGGTTGGGTGGAAATTTCGAATCAAAATTCGAGATTGCCTTTGTTTATCACCAAGGATGATTACATTAATTCAATTATAACACTTTCTCTATGAAACAAGTTACAAGATCCCTCTTGTATTTCCGCCCTTTGGCGAGTGCAGTGTAGGTACATGAACGTCCTACATTACAGACAAAGGCGCGGGCGGTTAGGTGGAAAATTTCGAACCAAAGCTTCGAAATTTGCTTTGTCGTCACCAAAGATGACCATACCAAAAGACAGTATCATCTATACTGTTCTCTAGCAAAATTTCTTATCATTCCCTAGATGGAGTCACACCTCCATTTCCCCAGTTGGAGTCGGTTACAAACACCGTTTTCCTCAACAAGAGTAGAATAGACAAGCATATTCTTCCAGAACGATCATCGAGATGGGCATATTCATCTCATATCCCCAGTGAATACCCAACTTTATTATAATCTTCCCAAGCGAGAGTCGAAATACATAAGCTAACTTCACCTTCGTCCGTTGTCAACTATGTAGGCACATGAACTCCGCACAGCACGGTACAAACTCTTAGGCAACGGCGTGGGTGGTCAGGTGGAAGCCGTTCCAAGTATAATCTCAAGGACCATGACTGGGGCATGAAAGTTCAAACACTTTCCCCGCGAAGCTTGCACAAGAGCACCACCTGAATACGACGTCTCCAAAGAGGTTTGCGTACCGAAACCTATTCACTTCTTAAGCATTTATGTGCCCTTTTGCATACAATTTTAAAAGATTTTTGACAATAAGAATGCTCTAAGCGAGAATGGAAAAGGCAAGCCCATTCCTAAACACTTACCCAAAGAGATGAGTGCAAACACCATGAGGGTTCACATGCATACGTATGGGTGGACAAAGAATCGTTTGACGAAAGATGCTCAGACCGAGATGAGATCGAGCATTTATTCTTTGTTCCAAACACGGACATGACCATTGCTAGCCCTTCCGAGCCAAAGTCGAAGTTTTTACACACACTAGTCCCACCGAGTCTAAGGATCGCCTTACATTGAGGTTAACGGAGATCCTGTAGTTAGAAACCGGAAGCGACGGACCACAGAGGCGACACTTCCTCAAGGTTCAAACGAAGAGGTACCATCAGCAGACGTGCTTGCTAGTTGACTTGTACCCTGGACGAAAACCTCAAACATTTCCACAAGACGTACAAATACTCAAGGAGTCCAAAGCAGCTCCCAAAAGATCAACAGAGAAGAAAAGGGGGCAAATCATCATAAATCATCAAGAAATATAAATCCCCAAGAAGTCTAAAGCATCTCCAACAAGGCAGAGAGAAAGAAAGAAAGCAACGCAAATCCCTACAAGGAAAAAGCAGAATTAGCATAAAGACCAAAATCTTCAAGCAAAGCGAAAAAGAAATAAAAGAGCAAATTAATGCACCAGGGCTGACATGAACGGTCGCAAAAGTAAAGGCGCTACCTCCCGGACAAAACGAGGAGAAGGCACTCCCCAAAACAGATTTTCAAAGCTCTAGTGGATCAGCCATCAATCCCAACGGCGTGTCTCAACGGGCCTGTTGTCTTGTAGATGGAGAATTCGCTTGGACGGTGGAACCTTTATGGTACAACAGCTTCCGATGAGGTTCTTAGACTCGTTCCTTCAAAATAACAAATTCAAATTCTCTATCCAAAGGCCTTACGCCAAAACTATATTACAACCTAGATAAAGTCTCCTTCGACTGGTACGTGAGCATCCAAGTCAAAGGAATTCTAAAATCCCACCGTGACAGGTTTCAGAAGTAAGAGCGAGTCGAGATAAAAGTCAGAAGCCCTTCTTTGTTCTCGCTCAGAAGTGATCCTAATAAGCTTCATCAAAATAAATCATGACATGCATGAGGGTTGTGATCACACATATTTCATTACCCCGTAGTTCACGGGGTTTCGTTTATTACTAACAGATTTCTTGATTAGATCTCAAAGTATAGGTCTATCAAGAATACCCTAAATCCACAATTTGGGGTATTAATGAAGTCTTTGCGAGAAAATCTTTCAAGCTTCCCTCGCAAAGATGGGCAACAATTTGGATGGCCACGTTCGCACACTCCTTCAGCCGTTAGTCCACGTAGGCAACGACGTTACGACGAAGCCACAAAATAAAACGAAGTCATAGTTATGGCCACAAATAAAAAAAAATAAAGTTGTGGACACAGATGAAAATGGGCCAATAATTGAGGCCAAAATCCGATATTATGCCTAAATTTTTTATTGTTCAATTTGATCCCTTATGATTATTTTCTGGGGCTTCGCGGATTGCCAATTCGATTTTCAGTTTCGACCCTGACTGACTTACTTTTACAACTAACGTCAAACAAATGACTTTAATGAACGTACACTAACCTTCTTACAGCGAGCACAACCGGATGCCAAAGTCAAGATTACTACACTTTTCTTCCATGTACAACAATTTTTATTGCCTATTTATTTAATTACAATAAGCGAAACTCCTAATCAAATAAACAATTTTGAAAAGGAAAAATCCTAAGACAATTTAACTGTTTGGATCCCAGGAGCACCGATTCGGTGACGCGGGGACGTCTACTGCTGCAATTATGCCAGGCCATTGACAGAAGTAGACGGTGTCATTCAACGAGGGGACTCTACTGCTGCAATTATGCCGTCGGGGTCGTCAGGCATGCGGCCCCTGAACTCGAGCAGGGCAGCACGGTCGGTTTCGTTGGTCTTACCGGCTGCTGCAGAGAGAGAAAACACGAGACAAGTGGATAATAATATCAGGAAAGCCATAATTTTTTTAGGCCCGCCATCACTGACTGTCCACTTCGGTTCTTGTTATATCCCACAAATCTCGCCCCATTGCATGACTCTTTCTAAGTAGACAAGCGAAGACTGACTTTGGAGTCAAAACAAGATTCTTATTACCGTGAAAAATACTTCCCCTTGACTCTCACTATCTTCTGTCTTATTTATTCTTAGTGACTTTGACTTCTGGAAGGGGCCAAAAATCAGTACGCCATGAATCTTTTAAAGGATAAGCTTTTTTTTTAAAAAAAAAAAAGTTACAAAAATTTTAAATTAAAATTAATAATTTCTAAAATATATGGGTGGGTCGTATGTTTGGTTAAGTTTGTTGCAATGAATTAGATTTTTCTTCTTTCTATTTTTAAAAAAATATCCTCTCACAAATTGGGGTGGGTATGGTTGAGTAAAGGAAACAGAGATATAGCGTATGTTAATTCTCAAGACCACAAGAATTCTTGTAATATTTAGTAGGACAGAAGGTCAAACTTACTATGAGGTATATTAACCTTTTATAAGGGTATGCAAAATTTGAGCACAACTCATTTTTATTGAGAGTGCAGAAGCACATGCTATTGTCGGGCTAAATATACATGAGCCTTGTCCCTGTTATATGCTTTCACAGAAGCTTTGCACTTTGCAAAAGTAAAAGCGTGTTGAAGCTTCTATAAAGTGTCAAACCCTTATCGTCTCTATCTTAGTGGGAGTTTGATACGTCATCTTGCATGAACATATCTCCTATGGATGAATAATCTGTCATCGTAAAAAAAGGGGGAGATTGTTGATAAGATTTTGATGATGAGTCAAACAGCAGGTTTGACCTCCTACGACTTTACAGCAGTTGTAAACTCCTGTAACGTAGATATGCAATCTAATAAAGAAAAAATATCACGATAATATTTTCTAATTCCCAAATTATCATTTTAGAATCAAATGACATGATTAGAAAATATTTTCCATAAATAGATATTTCAATAATTAATTAATTATTGATTATCTTAATTATTAATTCAAAAAGAGAATATTCTTAGGAATATTACTTGAATTAATATTAAATTATTTATCTCGTAAGACAAACCATAAAAGTCGAAAATAATATAATACTTTGATTTACGAAAATTATATTGTTAAAGTTGGAAATTTCTTATTGACCTTCTGTAAGGAGATTATGTGAATAAGAAACATCTACCAAATATTCAAATCGCATGAATTTCGTCCGGATACAATGATTAACTTATCTGAATGAATTAATTAATTTTGGGAATAAATCATTGATTATTTCCCTGAATAGAAGGTTAAGACACTGAATGACCAAACCTTCTATAGGGTTTTATCTGGGAATTAAAACATCCAATTAATACAAAATTAATTTTGGATATTGCCCAACGGATAAATACATGTGTCCATGATCAAATTTCTCAGGTTGAAAATAAAATAGTTTTTCTTTCCAACTAGAAGGTTGTTGAAGTAAGGAGACATCTTGTGATTGGATGATGTTTTATGTGAAATCAATCGAAGATTGTTCTCAAATATTTTATACACTATGGGAATGAATATGGTCGTAATTTATTTCTAGAAGAATAAATTTACTTAATAATAGAATGTCTGAACTACTATATAAGAGAGAAAACACAAAAAGAAGAGTCGATTTTGAGAGTAAGTTTTTACATTTCAACAACGTTATTGTGCTTTAATGTGTGTGTGAGTGTGCAGGATGAATTCTCCAAGCGAGTGTTCTCATAGGAGGTGACTACAGCTGGTTGAGTGGGTTGAAGCTACTCTGGTGACGTTGGTGAATACGGATCTGAGGGATGCGACCGGAACACTGTCCGTAACATTGGATTGCGTGCAACAGGGCCTGGGGAGAAGGGTCGCTGGTTGACAGGTCGGCGTATAGAGTTGATCGGAGAAAAGGAGTCCGTAGCGGGCATAACCTTCTGTAGTTGATTATTTTGTTGTCTATGCGTTTGCAGCAGGTGTGCTTTGTGGAAGCCACTCCATTGGCGTCGGTGGTTACAGATCTGACGAACTTGTCCGGAGAAGCTGTCCGTAACGCCGGGTGGGCGTATCGCTGGTCCAAGAGAAGGTTTTGTACCAGGCACAAATGATGAGAGACTGCAACCTACCGTAGACGGATTATCTTTATTTGTTTTGCAAATTAAACCAAAAATACAAAAAGAGAAGTACATCAGATCAGAGTCGTCCAACACTTGGAGAAAGCGTCATCGAATATGTTCGCTGATCCGCAGAAGGGACAGTCCGCTACAGTGTCACAGAAGGCTGAAGCTTCCAGCCAAGGTTCTGTGCTCGCGCAAGTCTGGTTGATTTTCTTGTGATTCGACCTAGACTCATTATAAACTTAGCAAGAGAGTTCTTGCACTGGTTAAGCTAGTCTAACCGCCCCGTGCTTAAAGAAACTATTTTCTTATGCCACAGAAGGTTCAACCTTCTGCACTGTAATTACTATTTCAAAGTATTAGTGCAAACGACTGAAAGTGGGCGTAAGTACATTCACCGAACCATTATAAAATCCTTTGTGTTTTTCGATTTTATTTTGAAGTCCATCTCACAAGTTCTATTTTACAGCAACTTGCTTCCGCTGCGAGGGTTGTGAAAAAGCGTTTAAGAAATTCTTAATTGAACTTAACACTAATTCACCCCTCTTAGTGTAATCCTTAAATAAATTAACGTGAGTTACAGGATACTTTTGCTAGGGGGAAAATGTTTGAGAAGCACACAACGAAGATTGACCGGGACTGCCATGCCCTTAGGGATTGATTAGGGAGGGAGGGTATCATATCCATTGAGTTTGGGTTGTGGGCTGGGGGCGATGATTTTAGATAGTTCAAGTTCGAATCTCAACGACTACGTATTCGGGATACCCGAGCATCAGCCCACCAAAGATTTGAGGGATTGTAGTTTCACCGCGGCCACGCGGATATCCATCCTTTCTTTTGAGATTTCTTCCCGGATTACCTGGATCGTATTTGTTATTTCTTCAGCAAAGAAAGCGGGACAAATAGTTAAAAAAAAGGCCATTTTGTCTTTGAAATTTTTTGGAAATATGCTGCCACGAACAACATTGGATTCGGATTTCGAGTTTCGATCGTGACCGGAGTACTTTTACATCGAACGTCAAACAAATGACTTTAATGAAGGTATACTGGACCTTACAACAACAACACTTGACAAGCTAATGCCGTTGGAGATTGAACGATGAAGTAAATACTCGGATGATGTACCTTAGGAGGGAGATACATAAAAAGAAGGTTTAGATAGATAGATGGGGTATTAGACTCATACCAAGTGCTGTCAGTTTTCACCAGTTTCATGGAAATGATATCTACTATATAATCACTTATGTTAAGCAATCAATGTAAATCAATTTATGGCTGATCCAATTGTGAAGTAATTTTACGTTATAAATCGTTGCAATAGGGGAAAAGTGGGCCCGGATGTTCGGTTCGTTCGAACCATCACGCGTATGCTAGGCCGGAGGGCGCGCATACAGTAGTCGCGTTCGCTGTTGAAGGAGGAATAGGTCCAGTCAACTGATTACTTCGGAAGTCGTTGGTCGAGCAAACAGTAGAAATCTTAATGAAATTTCGATGTCTAATTTTCTTTAATACCTCAAACTCTGCCATAAAACTTTTCGAAGCTGCTCGATTTCGAAGGTTGAGTACACGTATATTTTAAATGATACATCCGCGTCTCTCATCATAAGCGTGTGTCCCCATCTCATGACCTTCTTTAGTGGCTGTCCGGTTAGATGTCTCCGAATTATCCACTGCTTGGAGGTATCAGATGAAGGATTGAGTAACATGGCTGCAAAACTCACACTACTGGAGACTTTCGAAAATTATGACAGCTGCTTGTCGGAGAAAGCTCTGGATGCGGACAAGGAGGCTTTTGCTATTGCGAAACACATGCCGGGGTTGCAGCATCTCACCCTCACTGGTAATAAGCTTACGAACAAGGGCTTGAAGGCTATTCTTGATGGTTGTCCTCATCTCGAGTCGCTCGACCTATGTGATTGCTGTAGCATTGTTCTCAAGAGCAGTGACCTGGAAAAGAAATGCAAGCGGATCAAGGATATGAGGTGGCCGCAAGTTGCCACGGCCAGTGGATTCAATGGCTACGACTTTTCTTAAGTCTACGAGGATCAGAAAAGATCTTGACTTTGAGATTTTTTGGAAAGAAGATTATGGGGCCACGTTCCATTTGGAAAGATCTTCAGATAGAGGAAAATCTGAGGATTTGATTTAATATAATTAATTTAAGAAAGAGAAGTGGTTAAGTTGGATAAAAGCCACGTATACCAGTCAGGTTGTTACCAAGATTCTAGGGAATTGATTGAGAGGGCCACGACCTTCAAAATATCCTAAGAACGTGTCAAACGTGTTCAGCACTCAAGCCTTGCAAGATTCAATATAAAAGGGGAACAGATTCTCCTTAGGAAAGACACGATCAATCAGCCAAACACAAGCTTTGCATTACTCGTCACCCATAGTTTAGAAGATACCTCAGCCTGGGTTTATTGGGTCATCCTTCCAACAGCGGAGTGAGCAACCCTAGCTCCGTTGATCAACCTTCCGCTAGCACTCCCATCGTCGAGACGAGCAGCCGTAGTCTCGACACCCAGCTTTCACCATCGCCTCCACCGTCGGGACGAGCAACCGTAGTTCCGGCGATCATCCTCCGCCTGCATCTCCGCCACCAAGGTGTTCATCCGAGGCCTTAGTATCCGCATCCGACATCCGCCAGACTCTGCTTCACGGGGCGCAAGTCTACAGCGCACTGTACCGAGTCTACAGCGTCATCAGTGACGTCAGCACCAGGTCTACGTTTCGTGACAACGAGTCTACAGCGTCAGCAGTGACGTCAGCTTCAGTCGCACCTCCAGCAGCGAGTCTACATCGCCTCCGTCATCATCGTCTTTTCCTTCATTTTTATGGCTGTAAGCATTCGTTTCTTCTTTTAAAACTTTGAACTTGTAACAGCCGTATTATTTATCATTGAAATTCATCTTTCTGGCGACCACATACAATTCTCTGTGAGTCCAATTGCCAAATATTTCCGACGTGGTCCGTTTCCTACATGAACAATACATCAAGAGACATTTAGGCTTCCGATTCTTCTCATCAGCGATGTGTCGCGCTGATCAACCTCTGCCGGCTATCCGTGCCCAAGCTCAAGCAGGTGCACGCTTTTGCTCTCCGCCGTAGGGTCTCCCTGTCTTATCAGGAGGTCGCCAAACACCTCGTCTACGCACTCGTCTCCGATCCCGATGCCTCCCCTGGGAACGTGTCCTACGCCCGCACAGTGTTCGTGGGTATTCGTGATCCGACGAATGTGTTCACCTGGAACGCCATGATCAAGGGGTACTCAGAGAGCGAAACTCCGTCGTCCGCGGTCGAGTTTTATCGGGAGATGGTTGGGTACGGGGTTAAGCCGGACACGCACACTTACCCGTTGGTTTTGAAGGCCGTGGCAAGGTTGGCGGATCTTAGGGAGGGCGAGAAGTTGCATTCTTGCATTCTAGGGATCGTTGGTGTTCTTCGGTAACGCGTTGATTCACCTGTACGCATGCTGCAGCAAGGTCGAGATCGCACACAAGCTGTTCGACGGAATGCTATACAGAGACCTGGTCGCTTGGAATACGGTCATCAATGGGTTCGCGTCGAATGGGATGCCTAATGAGGCTTTGACGCTGTTCAAGGAAATGAGTTCAGATGGCGTGGCACCGGATGGCATCACGGTGGTTAGCGTGCTCACCACGTGTGCAGAGTTGGGGGTGTTGGCCCTTGGCAGGAGAATTCATGTTTATATGGTGAAGATCGGTTTAATCGAGAATCTTCATGCTACCAATTCACTGTTGGACCTGCACGCAAAATCCGGTTGTGTTTGGGAAGCGAGGAAGGTGTTCAATGAGATGAGTGTGAGGAATGTCGTCTCTTGGACGTGCTTGATCGTGGGACTTGCAGTGAATGGGATCGGATTTGAAGCGCTGGAGCTTTTCAAGGAGATGGAGAGGGAAGGTCTGGTGCCCAGCCAGATAACTTTTGTCGGGGTTCTATATGCTTGCAGTCATTGCGGGATAGTTGATCAAGGATTCGAGTACTTCAGGAGAATACAGGAGGAGTTTGGGATTGTGCCGCTGATCGAACATCTCGGTTGCATGGTTGATTTGTTAAGCCGTGCAGGGTTAGTGCAGAGGGCATACAATTACATCAAAAGCATGAAGATGCGGCCGAATGCAGTTATCTGGCGAAAGTTATTGTCGGCATGCACGACTCATGGGCATTTAACCTTGGCAGAGGTCGTGAGAGCGGAGCTCGCCGAATTGGAGCCTAACCACAGCGGGGATTATGTTCTGATCTCGAACCTTTACGCGACGGAGCGTTGATGGTCGGACGTCCAAAAAGTTAGGCGAGAAATGTTCGGCGACGGAGTCCGTAAGTTTCCCGGCCACAGCCTCGTTGAACTAGGGAACCAGATTCACGAGTTCACGATGGGTGAAAAATCTCATCCTCAGAGTGAGTCAATTTACGCGAAGCTCGCTGAGATCACGAATTCCTTGAGATTAGAAGGGTACGTCCCTCATACGAGGAACGTGTTTGTCGATATTGAGGACGAGTAGGAGTTCGCACCGTCCTATCACAGCGAGAAGATAGCCGTGGCTTTCATGCTCATCAACACGGTTAGAATGTATTTAACTCATATTAATAGTATTATGCTTAATAATGAAGCATGACAATGTTTCAAATGTTTAAATTACACATTAAATCAATTGCGGCAAAGGAGAAATCAATTTGATGGTAAGCAAAACACAAGATTTGATATAAACAGAGCATCATCCTTCATTCATTCAGGTGGGAAATATATGGAGATAATAATGGGATTGAGTTATTACAGCTACCACCACCAAACATACAACCAGTCGGGGATACAATCCATCAGGCTCGTATTCTGGCTTCGGAGCTTCATCCCACCAGAGATTTAATGGATCGTAATTTCCCAGCGGCCACGCGGATGTCCATCCTTTCTCTAGGCGACTCACTACAACATGCGACTCCGATTTCAAACACCTTCGCTAGACCTTCTATAATCCTTCGCGGAGCACGGGCGATCGATCCTTCTCCAAACTCATTTAAAAACAGACGATGGTCTGCTATTTCGCCCAAGCTTTCCGGCAATGTGGCCTCGCAGTGGCTTCGGATGTTCCACGCATCCTGGAACATGTCGTCGGTCGGCCTCTTTCCAGTAAACATCTCCAGCAGAAGAATTCCGTAGCTGTAAACATCGCCTTCCCTCGACACTTGGCTTCCCATTCCATACTCTACAAATATTTCGTATTAAATGACCTATACTACTAGTACAAGCTAACAATTATTGGAAACCACATTTACATAAAATCAACGCACCTGGAGGGCAATAGCCGACTGTCCATCTCACTCCCGTCGAGCTGACTTGAACAACAACATCATCAGCCGAGAGAATTCTCGTGAGGCCGAAATCACCGACGCGTGCTGTCATATCCGAGTCCAGGAGAACATTGCTTGGCTTCAGATCACAGTGAATCAGCGGCATCTCACAATCATGATGGAGATACTCCACCGCACAAGCAATGTCCACGGCAATACTCAGCCTATGCCTTAAACTTAACTTCCGGCGCACTCCCTCATGCTTAACTTTTGGATGTAACCAATCGTCCAGGCTTCCATTCTCCATGTACTCATACACAAGCGCCTTAAAATCATTACCTCGGAAATCGATGGTCGAGCAGATCGTAGAAATCTTAACGAGATTTCGATGTCTGATTTTCTTTAACACCTCACACTCTGCCACAAAACTTTTCGAAGCTGCTCGATTTCGGAGGTCGAGAACCTTAATGGCTACCACATTATCAGAATTTCCAAGGACCCCCTTATACACCGAACCAAAACCACCGACACCAATCAAGTTATTTTGATTGAGCCCACCGGTCGCCCTGAGTATATCCTCGTACGAAATTTGCGAAAAAGGGCCCCTGGGAACCAACCCGGATTGTGACTTAACGTTGCTTCTTCTTTTTTTGTTCACGCAACGAAGTGATGCAAGCAACAAAAGCAGAACAAACAGGACAGCAATCCCACTGGCGATCGCGATGATGATCTTCGACAACATTCTTTTCCTTCCACACTTGAGTTTTGAAGTAGGACATCTTGGTAAGTTCAATGCTGGAATCCCGCCACAGAGTTTGTAATTTCCCATTACCGAGACCCCCGTGGCATTTAGGAAGACTCCTTTATTCAGAACTTCGCCCTCGAAATGGTTGAAGGATAGATTGAGGTATTCGAGCTGGAAGTCTCCTAAGAATTCCGGGATCCATCCAGAGAAGTTATTCTGTGATAAGTCTAGTTGTTGAAGTCCTTTCAGAGGAGATAGAAACTGGGTGATGTTGCCTTCAAACAGATTATTCCCAATGTCCAAAAACACCAAGCTTGTGCATTCTCCGAGAGTGTTTGGGACTTGTCCAGAAAGTCTGTTCCCGTGCACGGATAATATTGCTAGGTTCTTCAGGTGGCCAACTTCATCTGGCAGGGCGCCTATTAATTTGTTCTGAGATAAGTTGAGAAAGAATGATAAGGAAGAAATACCAAGGACTTGTGATGGTATAGTTCCACTCAGATTGTTTTTAGATAGATCCAAACTGATCAAGTTTTGGCAATTTCCGAGGCTTGCTGGAATACTCCCACTGAATCCGCTCCCCGTCAACGACAATTTCGTCAACATAGTCAAATTTCCAAGAGATGATGGGATTTCCCCGATGAATTTGTTGTGGTCTGCTCGTAGGATCTTCAACTTGTGGAGGTAACCGATTTCCTTTGGGAGCATACCCGTCAATGGGTTCCAGCCGATATCTAGATATTCCAGGTTTTGAAGATTCCCGATGGTTGAAGGGAGGGTCCCCGTGAGCTGATTTAACCAGAATGACAACAGGTTCAAGTTGGAAGACAAGTTCCCTATAGACCGAGGCAACGTACCTCCGAAATTGTTAAGACTGAATTCCAGAAGGGTTAGCTTGGTGGAATTGAGGGACTCGATGAATTTCAAGTCCCCCCACGTGCCATTTCCCAATTGATTGCTACCAATTAGAAGCCACCTCAACTGATTGAGATTTTTGAGATCAGGTACCGATCCGGTGAACTTGTTCAGGGTCAACCCGAGGCCCAATAAGTTTGTCGCGTTTGCTATTATGGAAGGGGGAATTGGTCCGGTCAACTGATTAAAAGCGAAAATGAAGAACTGGAGATTGGGAAGAGTGATTCCGAGATCCAGAGGGAGACCTCCCTTTAGTTTGTTAAACGAGAACTCTATGCTAATCAGAGAGGTTATGTTGAAAATCGAGGCGGGTACCATACCAGAAAAGAAGTTTTCTGCGAAAAGAATCTGTCGCAACATTTGCAATCGCCCAAGAGATGCTGGGATGGGGCCGCTGAAACCATTAAATGCTCCGCTAATGGCCTCCAGAGACGATAAGTTGCCGAAGAAATCAGGGAAATTCCCGGTGAAATGGTTTTTGCTGATCTGGAGGACCCGAAGCTTCGACAGAGCCGATAATCCAGGAGGTATTTCTCCAACAAGCTTGCTGTTTCCCAGAAGGATAACTTGTAGGTTTATGCAGCCCGAGACGTTCTCAGGAAACTGACCAGAAAACGAGTTATTATCCATCCTCAACACTGTCAACCGACGCAGGTTCCCGATTTCAGGGGGGATTTCGCCCGCAAAACTGTTGTTGTCGATGTTTAATATCCTGAGGAAGCTGAGATTCCCGATGTAGGGAGACAAGGAACCCCCCAGTTTGTAGCCTGGGAGCACTAATTTGGTGACACGGGGACGTCTCCTGCTGCAAGTTATGCCAGGCCAATGACAGAAGTGGATGGTGTCATTCCACGAGGTGAGCACACCGTCAGGGTCGTCGGGTATGCGGCCCCTGAACTCAAGCAACGCAGACCTGTCGGTTTCGTTGGTCTTAGCCACCGCTGCTCCCTGGACAACAATCAGAGAAAACAGGAGGAGAGAAGTGAATAATATCATAAAAGTAGAGCGTGAACCCATAATTAATTTTTGATGACTAGTATTAGTAGTTGCCAATAACTGACTCTACTCTTTGGTGGCATCTTTGATTTATAACCCTCCCATTTCACGACAATCCCAACATTACGGCTTTATGTAAAATTTTATATTCATAATGTAACCCCTCGTTTCTAACGTAAATCTCACGAATGGAGGAATTTTTATATTCATTCGAATTTGTCGAAAACACAGAAAAATATTAATGTAAAAATGAAAGGGTGATGGTAATGGGAAAAAAAGCATAATCAATGTAACATAGCACGCATTAAATTTACGGATTTACAGTCATAGTAAACTGCAAGTAAAGGAAAATGAGCAACTAGGTCTTTGTTGAAAGGGTTTATAAACTCAAAGTCCCACGTTGAATAAAAATTGCCTACTAAACTAGTGTATATATCTAATGGGTCACTTTTTTTTATTGTCAATTGATTTAAAAGTTGAATTACATTGGACATAATAAAAACGGTGAAAATATAATTCAAATTTAAATACATTTTTTTATTTTGCAATATAAGAATTTTTTTATCATTTAAGTTTATTTAAATCATAAATCACGCACGCACATAAAAGTTCAAATGAAGGAGACTTTGGAAAAGTAGACCCGCCATGACTCGGAGTCTATGAGAAAATTACTTTCGAGTAAAAAAACTCCGACAAACTTTTGATGACTTATAAGCGACTTTAACTTTTGATGGCCTTCACAATATCTATCACTTGCTCTCTTTTGTGACCTTACGGTGGAATCACAGTCTCACCCTTCTTTTTTCGTAGGTTCAGATGATGGACGTGACTTCTTGAGGAAAGTGGATCTACGTTTTCCAATATCAGGAGGACGCGTTCATAAGTGTGTTTGATGTCACATAATTACGGATACCCAAACGAAGGCGCGTCCCTTAAAATGTTTTCATGAGAAAGAATATGCGTTGTTAAGTCTTTTAATTTGTGTTTCTTTTTTCATGTTGGGTTTATACCAAACCAATGTGATATTACTACACAAAAACACCATATGGAATCTATTTTATTATACAAAACTCATAAAAGCTTTAAGGACCATATTTTTTCGAGATTTCTCCTTAAAACACCCGGTTTTGTAATATCGATGACACTTATTCCTTCTTAGGACAAATAGTTCAGAAAGCCATCTAGTATCTGTTAAAAGAAATGTCGTTTTTGCCGGTAAATGTTAACCAGATATGTTCTCTTACTATTAAACAAGAAGCCATAACAAAGTCATATATATAAAAGATGAACAACACAAAAATCAATCAAGTTATTAAGATCTGTTCTATTATTTAATTTCGTAATTAAATAATTATTTATTAACTAAATAATTATCGAATAAAAATGTTTCAAGTTTTCGTTAGGAGCACTTTTATAGTCGTAAAACTTTAGGCTTCTGGCTCGTCAAAATCATATCAATATTTTAAATATAATTATATTATTAATTCGCTTGCCATTGGATCAGTGGTGTAAACCAAGACAATATTTCTGTGTATTTTTATTAATTTTTCTAAATAATAGATTACGTGTAATCCTTTATACAAATGAACGTGACTCACGGGTTACTTTTCCTGGGGGAAAATGTTTGAGAAGCAGACAGCCTCGACTGACTTGGACTCTAAGGAGATTACTTTAATTTTAACACTTGATTTCCTTAATCTTGTCGGTGGTTATGAAAACATTGCCTTTTTGTCCATTTCCTTCCTCTGCCTCCTTTCCTTCCATGATAAATTATAGGGGCTGGTGACTGATGATGGCCCTTCACTTTTTCATCCTTTTTTCATTTTCATTCAAAAATTCTTATGTGTTTCCCCATGCCTTTGAGACTTTGAAAACAATTTCACAAACGCTTGCGTGTGATTTGGTTTCGCATTTTTTGCGATGACTAACTGACTACTATTTGGAAATATGATGATTTTAGAATAAGACTGTAAACTAAGAAGGAATTCAGAACAAGATAACCCATATATTACCACCATCATCATATTATATAATTATTTTTAAAAGATCTTGTGTACATGACAATTTGGAAGATGTATCTAAAGCTGTCTGGGATACGATGAATTCATTTCGGATTTTTCCGGTTCGAATCTCAACGTCAGCATCTGAGTGCGATTCGGAGCTTCAGCCCACCAGAGATCTGAGGGATCTTAGTTTTGCTGTGGCCACGTGGATGTCCATCCTTTCTCCAGGACACTCGCTACAACACGCGACTCCGATTTCGAACACCTTCGCCAGACATTCTAGAATCCTTCGCGGAGCACGGGCGCTCGATCCTACTCCAAACTCATTTTGAAAACAGACAAGGGTTTGCTACTTCTCCTGCTCTATCCGGCAATGCGGCCTCGCAGTGGCTTCGGATGTTCCAATCATTTTGGAAAAAGTCGTCGGTCGGCTTCTTTCCCGTAAACATCTCCAGCAGAAGAATTCTGAAACTGTAAACATCGCCTTCCCTCGACACTTGGCTTCCGATTCCATACTCTACAATATTTCGTGTTAAATGGCCTATATTACTGAGTCGAGCTAACAAATATCCAAAATCACATTTACATAAAAAAATTCATGCACCTCGAGGGATGTAGCCGACTTTGCCTCACACTCCCGTCGAGCTTACTTGCACAACATCGTCGACAGAGAGAATTCTCGACAGGCCGAAATCACCGACCTTTGCTGTCATCTCTGCATCCAGGAGGGCATTACTTGGCTTCAACTCGTAGTGAACCACCGGCACGTCACAGTCATGATGCAGATACTCCACAGCACATGCAATGTTCACGGCAATACTCAGCCTATGCCTTAAACTTAACTTCCGGCGCACTCCCTCTGATGCAACTTTAGGATGCAACCAATCTTCCAGGCTTCCCTTTTCCATGTACTCATACACAAGCGCCTTAAAATCATTACCATGGAAGTCGATGGTCGAGCAGACAGTAGAAATTTTAACGACATTTCGGTGTCTTATCTTCTTTAATACCTCACACTCTGCCATAAAACTCTTTGAAGCCGCTCGATTTCGAAGGTCCAGAACCTTAATGGCTACCACATTATCAGAATTTGCAAGGATCCCCTTCTACACGGAACCAAAACCACCGGCACCGATCAAGTTATCATGATTGAGCCCATCAGTCGCCCCGAGTATATCCACTTTTGGGAACCAACCCAGACCGCGACTTCATGTTTCTTCTTCTTTTTCTCTCCATGCAACGATGCGATGCAATCAACAAAAGTAGAACAAATAGGAAAGCAATCCCGCTGGCGACCACGATGACGATTCTCAACAAGGTTCTTGTTCCTCGGTTCCGTTTAGAAGTAGGACAGCTTGGTAAGTTCAATGCTCGAATCCCGCCACAAAGTTTATAATTTCCCATGACCGAGACCCCCGTGGCATTTAGGAAGACTCCGTTATTCGAAACTTCTCCCTCGAAATGGTTGAAAGACAGGTTGAGGTATGCGAGCTGGAAGTCTCCTAAGAATTTTGGAATCGAGCCAGAGAAGTTATTCTGTGATAAGTCTAGATGTTGAAGTCCTTTCAGAGGAGATAGAAACGGGGCGATGCTGCCTTCAAATAGATTATTCCCAACGTGCAATAACCCCAAGCTGGTGCATCTACCGAGAGTGTTAGGGACTTGTCCAGACAGTCTATTCCCGTGCACATCTAATATTGCTAGGCTCTTCAGATCACCGACTTCATCCATTCACCGCCAACGACAGTATCATCAACATTGTCAAATTTCCAATAGAAGATGGGATTTTCCCAGAGTAATTGTTGTACCCTGCTCGTAGGTTTTTCAACTTGTTGAGGTTACCGATCTCCTTTGGGAGCATACCATTCAATGGGTTCCGGTTGATATTTAGATCTTCCAGGTTGTGAAGATTCCCGATGCTTGAAGGGAGGGTCCCCATGAGCTGATTGGACCAGAATGCCAACTTATTCAGATTGGAAGATAAGTTCCCAACAGACTGAGGCAATGTGCCTCCGAAATTGTTTCTGCTGAAATCGAGACGCCACAGCTCGGTGGAATTGAGGGACTTGAGGAATTTCAAATCCCCTGACGTCCGTTTCCCAATTGATTACCAAAAATACCAATCCATCACAACCAATTCAGATTTTTGAGATTAGGCACCGATCCGTTGAAATTGTTCTGGGACAACCGTAGGCTCACTAAGTTTGTCAGATTGGCTATTGAAGGAGGAATAGGTCCAGTCAACTGATTACCGGCAAAATTGAAGATCTGGAGATTGGGAAGAGTGATCCTGAGATCCAGAGGGAGACCTCCCTAGAGTTTGTTGATCGGGAACCCTATGCTAATCAGAGAGGTTGTGTTGAAAATCGAGATGGGTACCGTTCCAGAAAAGAAGTTCCCTCCGAGTTCAATATATTGTAATCTTCGCAAACGCGCAAGAGATGCTGGGATGGGGCCGCTGAAACCATTTGACATTCCGCCAATGAACTCCAGAGATGAAAAGTTGCTGAAGAAATCAGGGAACTTCCCGGTGAAATGGTTTTTGTGGACTTGGAAGACTCGAAGCTTTGACAAAGTGGACAACCCAGGAGGAATTTCTCCAACAAGCTTGCTATTTCCCAGAAGGATCTCTTGCAGGTTTGTGCAGCTCGAGATGTTCTCTGGGAGCTGACCCGAAAACGAGTTATTATCCATGTGCAACTCTGTCAACCGACGCAAGTTCCCTATTTCAGGGGGGATTTCGCCGGCAAAACCATTGTTGTTGATGTTTAGTATCCTGAGGAAGCTGAAGCCCCCCAGCCTGGAGTCGGGAAGCATCAATTCGGTGACGCGGGGACGTCTACTGCTGCAAGTCACACCCTGCCAATGACAGAAGAGCACGGTATCATTCCACGAAGTGAATACACCATCGGGGTCATCAGGTATCCGGCCCCTGAACTCAAGCAATGCAGCCCGGTTGGTGTCGTTGCCCTTAGCCACTGCTGCTCCCTGGACAACAATCAAAAAAATGGGGGAAAACAGGAGACAAGTGAATAATAATATCATAAAAGCAGGGCAGGAATCCATAATTATTTCTGATAAGTAGTAGTAGTAAATAACTCTCTCTGTTGGCATCACTCTCCACTTAGCCCTCCTATATATAATCAATCCGCTCACGAAAAGTTCGTTCCCCCGTTTCATGACTTTTAAGCGGTACGATTCGGACATTGAAGATCTCTCGTTCGAATATCAACAAACGAAAGTATCTTCTTTTCAATCATAAATCACACGCGAGCACCATAAAATTATTTAACTTAAAATAAACCTAAAGCACCCGGCGAAACTTTTGACAATGTAAAAAGTTAAAAGAAATGGATGGTTAACAAAACTGAGACTTTTGGCTTCTAACCCTCTGCTTGGTTAACAAAAGGTATTTAACGGGAGTCTAACGATGTAAATCTGGGAGTAAGCTTCCGTTTTTATAAAATAATAATTATTATTTCGAACTCTACGAAGCGCTTACGCTTCATAAAATTTTACGAAATTTCGGTTGCGCTTCGTAAAAACAAACGAGCGTTCTTCTTTTTAATTGTTTATTAGAATCTCTCGCCGCGATCATGACTTTCTTTTAGGTTTATATTGTATATGTATTTAGTGTGTATATATTAATACTTTTTTTTTCTTTCATTGATTTTATCTAAAATTCTTTCTTAAAGGTTTCTCCAATTCCCAGATTCAAACAATAGTTTGAATTAGAAGGCGTGATTTATTAAAAGTCTTGTTATATATTTGTAATCACATCCTAAATTAATTGTAATTCTTTATTTAAAATTACAATTAATTTTAACTAAAAAACGTTGTGAAAATACAATTCATTCTAATAAAAAAAGTATTTTGGAATCATAAATATATATAAAAAAAAACATTTAACCGGAGGAGGTTATGAAGTTGTGCCTAAGGAGGGATTTTGTGCCGCACATGCCCGGCCGAGTCTCCCCAGTCTGGAGCCAGGGAGCTCCAATTCGGTGATGCGGGGACGTCTCCTGCTGCAAGTTATGCCAGGCCATTGCCAGAAGTGGATGGTGTCATTCCACGAGGTGAGCACACCTTCGGGGTCGTCGGGTATGCTGCGCCTGAACTCGAGCAAGGCAGCACGGTCGGTTTCGTTTGTCTTAGCGGCCGCTGCTGAGAGAGAAAACAGCAGAAGACAAGTGAATATCATAAAACCCATGATTTTGGACAATCACTGAATGTCCACTTAAGCTTGTTATATCCGAACACTCTCCCTGTCCCATTTCATTCCATGACTATATGTAACCCTTATTCAATCTACACATAAAAGTTTAAATATTATGTTAAATTTCATTACATCTTTAATTCATAATGTAATTATTATTTTTTTAATAATTTTTTTATGAATAGTAGATTACCCGTAATCCTTAAAGAACGTGAGTTTCGGGTTACCATTTGCTCGGGGACTGACTTGGACTCTAAGGAGATTACTCTTTAATTATAACACTTGATTTCCTTAATCTTGTCGGTGGTTATGAAAACATTGCCTTTTTACCATTTCCTTCCTCTACCTCTCTTATGTCGCATGTCTGAGGGCATGGAACGGTGAAGGCACGATTCGTGGAAGGCTCCATGAGCAACGTTCATGATGGAGGCACAAACAGACTTGATGGGTCGCGTAAGGGTGTGTCCGTGAGGAGACACGGGCTGTGGGACGTTGAGCAATACTTTCTCGCGGCAAGAGTGCCCAAGAATGAGAAGGTGTCCATTACGACGATGTACATTTCGGGTGATGTGAAACTTTGGTGGCGGACCAGAGTAAAGGAGGACTTCAATGCGGGGCGTCCTCAGATCGATACATGGGGTTCCCTTAAGAAGGAATTGATGGATCAGTTCTTACCTTGCGATACGAGTTGGGTTGCGAGAGCGGCTTTGAAGCGCCTCAAACACGTTGATACGGTGAGGGATTATGTGAAACAGTTTACCTCTTTTAGACAAATATGTCGGATGCAAGCTTTTCAATTTCATGTATGGGCTACAACCATGGGCTCAAGTTGAGTTGAGATGGCAAGGGGTGAAGGATCTCCCTACTGCCATAGCGACTGCCAATGCTCTTGTAGAGTTTCGTTCGTCGGGTACAAATGACCCTACAAAGGATGATCGGGGCCATAAGGGAAGCACCGGTGCTTAAAGAACTGTGAAAGGTGAAAAGAAAGGGCAGACGGAGTCGAAATGGAGCGGAGCACGTGACTTGTCTCAAGGGCCGTGGAGCAATGTAAGTAACGATACTCAGAAGGATCCGAAAACATTTTCCGGTTGTCTCATTTGTGAAGGACCTCATAGAGCGAGGGACTGTCCGCGGAGAGAGAAATTGAACGCAATAGTGTCGGAGGTGTTAGCTAGGATCTCACCGATTGCCCAAAGTACACAAGCACAGAAGATTGGAAAGCAAGAAGTGAACAAAAAAATCACACACCTATTTTTTGTTCTGCAAACTGCTTACAATAAAAAAGTACGAAAAGCAAAAAAAAAAAAACGCTAACACACAACAGATCGTGGGAATAGAAAATAAAAACTAAAAATAAAACATGTCCGGATTATCTGCTCACATACTCCCCCTTAATCCTGACATGATTCCAAATCACAAACACCAAGTAATTGACGTGCAGTAGCTAATTTTACTCCTGACAATATCTTGGTCAATGCATCAGCTCGTTGTTCTCCGGTATTAATGAACTCCACCACTATCTGCCCCCTTGTAACACATTCTCTTATAAAATGATATCTCGTGTCTATGTGCTTGCTTCGACCATGAAACACCGGATTCTTCATGAGAGCAATGGCAGATTTGTTATCAACATACAAAGTTATCGGCTTTAACTCCGTACCGATTAACTCACTAACAAGGCTCCTCAACCATAGTGCTTGGCAAGCCGCAGCTGTGGCTGCCATAAACTCGGCCTCACAAGACGAGAGTGCCACTGTCTTCTGTTTCTGGGAGTTCCAGGACACCAAACTTTCATTCAAATAGAATGCCATTCCACTTGTGCTTCTTCTCCCATCAAGATCTCCGGCTAAATCACTATCCGAATAGCCATATACACAAATTTCCTGGTATCCCTTCACATAAATCAATCCAAAATAGGTTGTTCCTTTCAAATACCTGAGAATTTGTTTGACCGCCTTATAATGCAAGATTGTGGGTCTCTCCATATATCTGCTTACGATACCGACGGCATATGTAATGTCCGGCCGCGTGTGCAATAAATACCTTAGACAACCGACAATACATCTATATTATGTGGCATCTACCGGGGCCCCTTCCAAGTCTTTGTGCATCTGCGTTTTGGGTTCCACCGGGTACTTCGTGGCATTGCAATCTGCCATCCCAAACTTCAAAAGAATTTTCTTTGCATAGGCTGATTGTCTAAGTAAAATCTTACCTTTCTGTTGATCCACTTCAATCCCTAGGTAGCAGGATAGAAGACCCAAATCACTCATCTCAAATTCTGTCATCATTTGTAGCTTAAAGTTCTTGACTTCCTCGGTGCTACTTCCTGTCACTATGAGGTCGTCGACATACACTCCAACAATCACCCTTGATTCTCCGTCCCCTCTTGTGTACACAGCTTGCTCTTGAGTGCATTTTCTAAAACCAAGCTCTTTTAGACTTCTATCTAGTCGAGTGTTCCAAGCTCGTGGAGCTTGTCGCAATCCATAGAGAGCCTTTGACAGCTTGTACACTTTATGCTTTTGATTTTTTACCTCAAACCCCTCCAGTTGACTGACATATACTTCTTCTTCTAACTCCCCATTAAGAAAAGCTGATTTTACGTCTAGATGGTGTACCTCCCAACTTCGATTTGCGGCGAGAGAAATAATGACTCGGACGGTGTCAAGTCTTGCAACCGGTGCAAACACCTCTTCAAAATCGACGCCTCGCCTTTGTACATATCCCTTAGCTACCAGTCTTGCTTTGTGCTTGACAACCTTTCCATCTGAATCTTTCTTCAACTTGAATACCCACTTTAGGCCGATGGGTTTATGGCTAGATGGAAGCTCGGTTAGGGTCCATGTGTTGTTCTTCTCGATGGACTCCAACTCCTTCTCCATTGCGTCATACCAGCAAGCTTCGGTCGCAGCTTCCTGATAACAAGTTGGCTCTTCGGATATCATCATCATCACTTCATCCTCTTCTTCATCGACTGTCGCCACTTCATCAGTGTTGGCGTAAATGTCAGCAACAGACCTAAAACGAATCACCCCGTCGTGAGATTCCGGCGTAGTCGACACCAGAGATTTAGTTCCTCGAGCATTCGATGACAGCATAGAAGGACTCGACGCTTCTGTCATGGGTGGCACACTCACTGTCTCAGCGGCTGCTGTAACACTCGTTTCATCTGGCAAGGAAGATGTCGACGAAGTCGGAATGTTTGTCATGACTGCCGCAGGTCGTGCCACGACGTTGTCGGAGAAGAGTGTGTCCAAAATAATGAATTCTGGAGACTCTTCTTCATTTCCAGTAGTTGTATTCCATTTCCATTCAAGATTTTCTTGGAAGACAACATCTCTACTTACATGTAATCTGCCTCGACTCGGATCAAATAAACGATGAGCTTTGCATCCTTCTTCTTCACCCAAGTATACCATAGCTGAACTTCTATCGTCAAGCTTCTTGAGGTGAGGAGAAGTGTCCTTCGCGTACGCTACACAACCAAATACTCTCAAGTGTGACATATGTGGCTTTCTCCCTAACCAAGCTTCAAACGGTGTGCACTCTTGCAGTGCTTTAGTCGGGAGATGATTCAGTAAATAAACCGCATGTCTAACTGCCTCTCCCCAAAACTTTGCAGGCACATGCATACCTTTCAGTAATGATCTCGCCATGGCCATTACGGTACGATTTCGACATTCCACAACGCCATTCTGTTGTGGCGTGTAGGGAGCCGCGAGGTGCCGCTCGATTCCTTCATTTTCACAGAACCGAGTGAACTCTATGGATAGAAACTCGCTACCACGATATGTCCGAAGTGTTCTAATTTTTAGCTCAGTCTTGTTCTCCATCAGTGTTTTAAACTTCTTGAATGCATGGAATGCTTCATTTTTCGCTGCCAACACATATACCCACATCCACCGGGTGAAATCATCTACAATTAAAAGAAAGTACTTATTACCAGCGAGTGTGCATGGCGAAATTGGCCCACAAATATCAGCATGGAGAAGCTCCAATGATTTCTTCGCTCTAAAATTTGACTGATGCGAGAACGGTGATCTTGTGTGTTTGGCAATTACACACACCTCGCACAACTTGTTTGGTTGAGATAATAGAGGCACACCAACCACCATCTCCTCCCCCAACAGCTTCAAGTCATGAAAGTTAACATGACCAAGCCTCGCATGCCACAACCATATTGGGTCATCGAGATTAGCTAGGAAGCAAGACAACTTGGATATCTTTAAAGTTATCTTGTACAGCCGATTTTGTGACCGTCTCACTAGCATCAAGAGCTTCCCGCTCCTGTCGAATACCTTCATGACATCCCCTGCCATGTGCACCTCATGCCCATCCTCCGTCATTTGTCCGAGACTTATGATATTACTACAAAGCTTAGGAATGTAGTACACCTCTTGGAGAGCCTTCTGATCGCCGTTCTTGCAATTGAACAGAACCGTCCCCTTTCCCATTATCTGAACAGTTGATCCATCACCGAACCTAACCCTTCCAGTGACATCTTCATCCAGTTCCTTAAACTTCTCGCGGTGACCAGTCATGTGGTTGCTAGCACCATTGTCAAGGTACCAAATGTCTTCATTTTCTCCCTTCTTATCACCAATAACCATCGCAGGTAACAAATTCTCTTCATTGAGCAATACAGTGTCCTGCCCCTTTTGCCCAATGCACGCCTCTTCTCGGGATACGACCATCATAAGTGCTGGTTCTTCATCAGTGGTGCAAGTGAGGTTGGCCTCACCTTCATGGCTTTTGTTGCGGCATTCAGATGTGTAATGACCCATTTTACTGCAATTGAAACACTTTATGTGACTCATGTCTCGAGTGCCACTGTTGGCGCTGCTAGTTCCTCCTGCTCTATCTTGTCGCGGTGTCCATCGACCATGTCCACGGCCTCGTCCACGCCCTTTAATACGATCATGGTTGTTGAATCCGCGCCCTTTAACTCCTGACGAGTGGTCGACACTGACACCTCTCTGTCGCGCTTGCCACTCAGCTTGTTTAAGTAGAAGCTGATCATCGTTGCCGCCGATGGTCCTACGCAACCGCATTGCTCGTTCCTCATACGCCTTCAGTCGTCTTATTACCTCCTCAAATGGAATGATCTCGAGATCGTAGAACTGCTCGATCCCAGTGACAATCGGGAAGTACATGTCAGGGACGGAGTCGAGCAACTTCTTAACTAGGGTGGAATCCTCGAGTGTGGTACCGAGATTGGAGTATTTGACAGCCATGCCACTGAGTTTGCCGGCGAACTCATCAACGGTCTCTGTCTCCTTCATCCGGAGAGCATCAAATTCGATCTTTAGTGTCTGTAAGCGTGCCTTTTGCACCCGATCAACACCTAGGTACCTCGTCTTGATACTAATCCAAGTGTCTCTTGCCGTCTTCTTCTTCGCGATCGGGAGAAGAATATCTTCGGGGACACATTGTAAAATATATGCGCGCGCCATCTTGTCTTTCTTCTCATCCACTTGTGTTCCTTCCTCTCGCTCCACCGCCTCCCAAACTCCCTGGGCATCAAGAATCGCCTCCATCTTGATGGCCCACACTGTATAATTTGAGTGGCTTAACATCGGATAGTGGAACGGCACCCCGCCGCCCTCCTTCGCAGCCAGATGAGGGACAATTGATATTCTATGGAACCGTGGAAACTTGGGCATTCAACGATGCTTCGCTCTGATACCAGATGTTAGCTAGGATCTCACCGATTGCCCAAAGTGCACAAGCACAGAAGATTGGAAAGCAAGAATTGAACAAAAAAACCACACACCTATTTTTTGTTCTGCAAACTGCTTACAATAAAAAACTACGAAAAGCAAAAAAAAAACGCTAACCCACAACAGATCGTGGGAATAGAAAATAAAAACTAAAAATAAAACATGTCCGGATTATCTGCTCACAGGAGGAAGAGACAATCCCGACCCGTGTAGCCCTCTTCAACTTCTAAACGCCTCGAGAATGAGAAAGGAAGGCGTAAGTAAAGGATTGATGTATGTTCCTCTAACCGTGAATGAGCACAGTATGTTGGCAATGATAGATACGGGGCGACTCACAGCTTTGTGGCTGATCCTGTGGTGTCGAGATTGGGACTAAGGATAGGTGAACAGTTATGTCGGATCAAGGCTATGAATTCTGAGAGTCAGCCTATTAGTACGATGCCAAGAAAGGTTAAGGTTACCCACGGCTTGTGGAATTGTACAGTTAATTTCATTGTTGTTCCGCTTGATGATTTTGATATAATTATGGGAAACAACTTCTTTATGGAGGCTTGTGTGGCAGTGATACCCCATTTGGGCTGGTTGTTTATTGGAGACTTTTCTCAGTCATGTTTTGTGAAAGGGCAGTACTTTGAAAAGGAATGTGATGGCAGTGGTTCAGAACTTGTCTCTGCAATGAAGCTTGCGAAATGTTGGAAGAAAGGCGAGGCGACTTTCCTTGCGGCTATTTTTGATGTGGACGAGAGTGAGTCCACCGTAGTACCTAGGGAGGTGTTACCAGTGTTGGCCGAAATCGAGGATATGATGTCAGCTGAACTTACGAAAGGGTTGCCGCCTCTGAGGGCGGTGGGCCATCGCATAGACCTCCTTCCGAGGATAGTACCTCCTGCCAAAGCACCTTATCGGATGGTCCCTAAGGAACTCGGTGAGTTGAGAAAACAGTTGGGTCAATTGATTGATCCAAGAAAGATTCAGCCCTCAAAAGTCCCCCTTGGAGGACCAGTTTTGTTTCAGACCAAGCAAGACAGTAGTTTGCGTCTATGCGTCGACTATCATGGGTTGAATAAAGTCACAGTGAAAATCAAGCACCCGGTTCCCCTTGTTGATGATTTGTTTGATAGACTATCTAAGGCGTTATACTTTTCGAAGTTGGATTTGCATTCCGGATAGTGGCAAGTTCACATTGCGAAGGGTGATGAGTCCAAAACCACTATGGTTACGAGATATGGGTCGTATGAGTTCCTTGTAATGCCGTTTGGCTTAACCAATGCCCCGGCTACTTTTTGTAATCTGATGAATGATGTTTACAATGAATATATAGACGAGTTTGTTGTGGTTTACTTGGAAGACATTGTAGTATATTCAGAAACTTTGGAGGACTATCTAAGACATCATCGGCTTGTGTTTGAAAACTAAGGGAACACTCTCGGTACGTAAAGAAAAAGAAGTGTGAGTTTTGTGCAAATGAGATACGCTTCTTGGGACACGTGGTCGGACGTGGGAGCGTGTGAATGGATACAAGAAAGATGCAAGCCATTCGGGATTGGCCGACACCAAAGAAAGTTTCGGAGGCACGAAGTTTTGGGTTAGCAAATTATTATCGTTGGTTTGTGAAGGGTTACTCGATGAGAGTTGCCCCGTCAACGGATTTATTGAAAAAGGATAGGGCCTGGTGTTGGGATGAGAAATGTCAGGATGCATTCGATGGTCTGAAGGAGGCAATTTCCTCCGAACCTGTCCTATAGTTGCCAGAGTTTGATAAACCATTTGAGGTCCATATCGACGTCTCAGACCATGCGGTAGGTGGTCTGTTAGTGCAGGACGGCCTCCCGATAGCTTTCGAAATTTGGAAACTTAAGGAAGCAGAACAGAGGTATTCAGCCCGTGAGAAAGAGAAGTTGGCCATAGTACATTGCCTGGGAGTTTGGCGAGTGTATCGTTTGGGGAATCCGTTTGTGATTAAGACTGCTAACGTGGCTAACACATTCTTTAATACGCAAAAAAGGCTTTCCGCAAGACAAGAGCGGTGACAAGAGTTCCTGGCCGAGTATGACTTTGAGTGGGAGCATAGTCCTGGATGGCACAATTTGGTGGCAGACGCATTGGGTCAGAAAACAATGATGACAGTGGCTATTATCTCCACCTTCCAATTGGACTTCTTGGATAAGGTGCGTAACTTAGCAAACGCCGATCCTGCTTACATGAGGTTGGTGGAACAGGTCAGGGAAGGTACTGTACGGAGATATTGGCTTGGTGATGATCTGTTATATTGTGAGGGTAATATATTGTATGTTCCTATCGGTGGGGAACTAAGGCAGCGAATCATGAGAGATTCGCATGACTCCCCCTGGGTTGGTCACCCGGGATGGGAGCGGATGTTAGCGTTGGTGAAAAGAACTTATGTCTGGCCGCGCATGGATGATGATTGTGACGCTTATGTGCGGACGTGCTTGGTGTGTCAGCAAGATAAACCAGATAGACGGAAGGAGGCGAGTTTGCTCCAACCGTTACCAATTGCGGAGAAACCTTGGGTATCAGTTTCAATGAATTTCGTTTTTGGAGTTCCTAAGATCAGAGACTTATCTTCAATATTGGTTGTCGTTGATAGGTTCTCGAAGTATGCCGTATTCATTGCAACACCCCACATTTGTACCGCGGTGGTGATCGCGGAACTATTTTATAAGAACGAAGTGAAGTACTTTGGGTTGCCGTCAGATATTGTGAGTGATAGAGATGCACGTTTCACTGGTCGATTTTGGACATGTCTCTTTAACTTGATGGGTACAGAGTTGAATTTTTCAACGGCAAACCATCCGCAGAACGATGGATAGACGGAGCGGGTGAATGCCTTACTTGAGGAATATCCGCGACACTATGTGACGACAAGTCAGAAATTGGGTGGATTTACTTAATACTGCTATGTTTTGTTAAAATTTACACAGGTCATCATCGACGGGATTTAGTCCCTTTGAACTTGTTGTGGGACATCAGCCCTTGTGTCCTCAAGACTTTCCTCTACAACGATCAGGAGGACCTCGTCCGGCTGCTTATCGGTTCACTCGAGATAAGCATTAGATGATTGCGGAAGCAAGGGATAGTATGGCTAAGGCTGCTCGGCGAATGAAGAAGTATGTTGATCGGCATCGGAGGGTTGTAGAGTTCAATGTTGATGAGATGGTGATGTTGAAATTGACGCCGCAGATCTGGAAACAGATCAGTAGTAAGACGGTCCATCATGGCCTTATTCAGAGGTATGACAGTCCGTTTTTGAAGAGTTGCAACGTGTTGGGCGGGTGGCCTACCGATTGAATTTGCTTGAAAGGATGAAGGTTCATCTTACGTTTCATGTGAGTTTACTAAAGCCATTCCATGAGGATCCTTACCCGGAGGTACGGGTCCAAACCAAACGAGCACCCCCAATGACAAGGGAACAATATGATGTTCAGATTGAGCAAATCCTTGATCACCGAGTATTGGGACAGAGTAAGAAAAATCGGCAGACCGAGTTTTTGATTCATTGGAAAGGTAAAAATGTTGCAGACACGACGTGGGAAAAGGGGAACACTTTGTGGCAGTCTGAGCGAGAGGTGCAGGAGTACCTTGACAAGGTATCGACTAGGGCGTCGACTTCCTCTGGTGGGGGACGTTTGTCACTTGCCTGAGGGCATGAGACGGTGAAGGCACAGTTCGTGGAAGGCTCCATGAGCAACATTCGTGAGGGAGGCACGAACAGGCAAGATGGGTCGCGTAAGGTTGTGTCCGTGAGGAGGCACGGGTTGTCTTGAGGATCATTGATGCGTTGAAGGGTCATATCTATTGTGAAGGAGGCCCCTTTTGAAAGGGGGGACCCTAAGGGCGATTAAGGATGGTTGTGTTAGACACCCCCTGAAGCCATATGCCTCTTAGTGAAAGGTTGTAATGTTTCGTTTAGAGCCACGACGCCTATATGGGAGCTTGTAAGGGGGCATAGGTAGATTAACTTGTATTGGGGATTCTTACTGAAACACAAAAAAAGAAAGTGTCTTTCACCTAAAACACTTGTGAGGTTCCGTTGTCCATAGGCGGGTCGTGCTCGAGGGCGTGACACGACGCCTACAGAGGGAATCTACTCGATAGAGAAATTACCCTTGTGACATTTTCAATGTCGTGAAAACACGTCGAGAATATATGACCATAAACAGAGGCCGAAACAGGGACCCATGGTGGCAATGACCCTCTTGCTTTTTTGTAAAATAATAAATTTACTTTTTTAATTGAATATAAAAAATTAAAATAATTTAATTTACCTACCTTAAAATTTTCTACTGTTCAATTTGATCCCTTATGATTATTTTCTGGGGCTTCGCGGATGGCCAATTCGATTTCAAGTTCCGACCTAGATTGGCTTTCTTTCACAACTAACGTCAAACAAATGACTTTAATGAACGTACACTAACTAACCTTCTTACAACGAGCACAACCGGATGCCAAAGTCAAGATTACTACACTTTTCTTCCATGTACAACAATTTTTATTGCCTATTTATTTAATTACAATAAGCGAAACTCCTAATCAAATAAACAATTTTGCAAAGGAAAATCCTAAGACAATTTAACTGTTTGGGTCCCGGGAGCACGGGGATCAAACCTTCTATAGGGTTCTATCTGGGAATTAAAATGTCCAATTAATACAAAATTAATTTTAGATAGTGCCCAACGGATAAATACACCTGTCCACGATCAAATTTCTCAGGTTGGAAATAAAATATTTTTTTCTTTCCAACTAGAAGGTTGCTGAATCCGGTTTCAACCTCCTGTAAGGAGATATCTTGTGATTGGATGATGTGAAATCAATCAGAGATTGTTCCCAAATGTTTTATACAATATGGGAATGAATTTGGTCTTAATTTATTTTTAGAAGAATAAATTTCCTTAATAATAGAATGTCTGAACTACTATATAAGAGAGAAAACACAAAAAGAAGAGTCGATTTTAAGCGTAAGTTTTGACATTTCAACAATGCTATTGTGCTTTAACGTGTGTGTGAGTGTGCAGGATGAATTCTCCACGCGAGTGTTCTCGCAGGAGGTGATTACTGCAGGTTGAGCGGGTTGAATCTGCTCCGGTGACGTCGGTGAATACGGATTCGAGGGACTTGATCGGAACACTGTCCGTAACGTCGGATTGTGTGCAACAGGGCCTGGAGAGAAAGGTCGCTGGTTGGCAGGTCGGCGTACAGAGTTGGTCAGAGAGAAGGAGTCCGTAACAGGCATAACCTTCTGTAGTCGATTATTTTGTTGTCTATGTGTTTGCAGCAGGTGTACTTTGGTGAAGCCACTCCATTGGCGTCGGTGGTTACAGATCTGAAAGACTTGGCCGAGGAAGCTGTTCGTAACGCCGGGTGGGTGTATAACTGGACCAAGAGAAGGTTCTGTACCAGGCGCAAGTGGTGAGGGACTGTAACCTACCGTAGACGGATTATCTTTATTTGTTTTGCAAATTAAACCAAAAATACAAAAAGAGAAGCACATCAGAGGCGTCCAAACACTTGGAGAAAGCATCATCGAATCTGTTCGCTGATCCGCAGAAGGGACAGTCCGCTACAGCGTCACAGAAGGCTGAAGCTTCCAGCCCAGGTTCTGTGCTCGCGCAAGTCTGGTTGATTTCCTTGTGATTCGACCTAAACTCAACAAGAGAGTTTCTTGCACTGGTTAAGCTAGTCTAACCGCTCGTGCTTAAAGAAACTATTTTCTTATACCATAGAAGGTTCAACCTTCTGCACTGTAATCACTATTCAATGTATTAATGAAAATGACTGAAAGTGGACGTAGATGCATTCACCGAACCACTATAAAATCCTTTGTGTTCTTCGATTTTATTTTAAAGTCTATTTTACAAGTTCTGTTTTACAGCAACTTACTTCCGCTATGAAGGTTGTGAAAAAGCTTTTAAGAAATCCTTAATTGAACTTAACACTCATTCATCCCCCTCTTAGTGTAATCCATATATAAATTAACGTGAGTTTCAGGATATTTTTGCTACGATTGACTGGAACTGCCGTGCCCTTAGGTATTGATTGGCTATATGCCAAGGGAGGGAGGGTATCATATCCTTTGAGTTTGGGTTGTGGGCTGGGGGCGATGATTTTAGATATTTCAAGTTCGAATCTCATTAACTACGTATTAGGGATACCGAGCATCAGCCCACCAGAGATTTGAGGGATTGTAGTTTCACCGCGGCCATGCGGATATCCATCCTTTCTTTTGAGATTTCTTCCCGGATTACCTGGATCGTATTTGTTATTTCTTCAGCAAAGAAAGCGGGACAAATAGTTAAAAAAAAGGCCATTTTGTCTTTGAGATTTTTTGGAAATATGCAGCCACGAACAACATTGGATTCGGATTTCGAGTTTCGATCGTGACTAGAGTACTTTTACATCGAACGTCAAACAAATAACTTATAATGAAGGTATACTGGACCTTACAACAACAACACTTGATAAGCTAATGCCGTTGGAGATGGAACGATCAAGTAAATACTCGGATGATGTACCTTTGGAGGGAGATACATAAAAAGAAGGTTTAGACAGATAGATGGGGTGTTAGACTCATACCAAGTGCTGTCAGTTTTCACCAGTTTCATGGAAATGATATCTACTTTATAATCACTTATGTTAAGCAATCAATGTATATCAATTTATGGCTGATCCAATTGTGAAGTAATTTTACGTTATAAATCGTTGCAATCGGGGAAAAGTGGGCCCGGATGTTCGGTTCGTTCGAACCACCACGCGTATGCTAGGCCGTAGGGCGCGCATACAGTAGTCGCGTTCGCTGTTGAAGGAGGAATAGGTCCGGTCAACTGATTACTTCGGAAGTCGTTGGTCGAGCAAACGGTAGAAATCTTAATGAAATTTCGATAAATACCTCTCTGCCATAAAACTTTTTGAAGCTGCTCGATTTCGAAGGTTGAGTACACGTATATTTTAAATGATACGTCCGCGTCTCTCATCATAAGCTTGTGTCCCCATCTCATGACCTTCTTTAGTGGCTGACCGGTTGGATGCCTCCGAATTATCCACTGCTTGGAGGTATCAGATGAAGGATTGAGTAACATGGCAGCAAAACTCACACTGCTGGAGACTTTCGAAAACTATTACAGCTGCTTGTCGGAGAAAGCTCTGGATGCGGACAAGGAGGCTTTTGCTATTGCGAAACACATGCCGGGGTTGCAGCATCTCACCCTCACTGGTAATAAGCTTACGAACAAGGGCTTGAAGGCTATTCTTGATGGTTGTCCTCATCTCGAGTCGCTCGACCTCCGTGATTGCTGTAGCATTGTTCTCAAGAGCAGTGACCTGGAAAAGAAATGCAAGCGGATCAAGGATATGAGGTGGCCGCAGGTTGCCACGGCCAGTGGATTCGATGGCTATGACATTTCTTTTGATCCCTTGGATAGGTGCTCCAAATACAACTACCTGGATGATTCCTCAGATTATTCGGATGAGCATTCTGTTTATGACTACGAAGGCAACACCAACAATCATTGGGATTTCTACGGTTATTAGGCGGCCACCCACCAAGATTTTTTAAGAAGTTTCTGGGCATCTGGGCTTGTAGATTTGCATGGCTGGGGAATGTTACTTGGAAAGTTTCTTCCAGTGGCCGATTTCCAGGGCTCCCGGAATGTTTTTTGATCACCTGGTCTGAAAAATAAGGCGTTCTTCCTGCAGTACGTGACTGTCCTGCGTTGCTTTTGTTAGGACTTTCTTCGCCAGAGAACTTCGAGGCCGTCATCGATGGTTGTCGTACTCTCGAATCCCTCGACCTACCATGACCAGTCTCTCCGTTGACATGATGCATAAAACTCTTCCGCATGTTATCTGGTCGAGTGCCGGTCGTGCCATTTCGACAGATCCTCAAAGGTTTCCTCGGGCTATTTCATTATATTTTACGTAGTTCTTTAAGTCTCAGTCCGCCATGACATCCCCATCCTAAATGCTCTCTAAGCTATCCATCAAGAGACATTTAGGCTTCCGATTCTTCTCGTCCATCGACCAGCGATGTGTCGCGCTGATCAACCTCTGCCGGCCATCCGTGCCCAAGCTCAAGCAGGTGCACGCTTTCGCTCTCCGCCGCGGGGTCTCCCTGTCTTATCAGGAGGTCGCCAAACACCTCGTCTACGCACTCGTCTCCGATCCCGATGCCTCCCCTGGGAACGTGTCCTACGCCGTACAGTGTTCGTGGGTATTCGTGATCCGACGAATGTGTTCACCTGGAACGCCATGATCAAGGGGTACTCAGAGAGCGAAACTCCGTCGTCCGCGGTCGAGTTTTATCGGGAGATGGTTGGGTACGGGGTTAAGCCGGACACGCACACTTACCCGTTGGTTTTGAAGGCCGTGACAAGGTTGGCGGATCTTAGGGAGGGCGAGAAGTTGCATTCTTGCATTCTAAGGATCGTTGGTGTTCGTCGGTAACGCGTTGATTCACCTGTACGCATGCTGCAGCAAGGTCGAGATCGCACACAAGCTGTTCGACGGAATGCTATACAGAGACCTGGTCGCTTGGAATACGGTCATCAATGGGTTCGCGTCGAATGGGATACCTAATGAGGCTTTGACGCTGTTCAAGGAAATGAGTTCAGATGGCGTGGCACCGGATGGCTTCACGGTGGTTAGCGTGCTCACCACGTGTGCAGAGATGGGGGTGTTGGCCCTTGGCAGGAGAATTCATGTTTATATGGTGAAGATCGGTTTAATCGAGAATCTTCATGCTAGCAATTCACTGTTGGACCTGTACGCAAAATCCGGTTGTGTTTGGGAAGCGAGGAAGGTGTTCAATGAGATGAGTGTGAGGAATGTCGTCTCTTGGACGTGCTTGATCGTGGGACTTGCAGTGAATGGGATCGGATTTGAAGCGCTGGAGCTTTTCAAGGAGATGGAGAGAGACGGGCTGGTGCCCAGCCAGATAACTTTTGTCGGGGTTCTATATGCTTGCAGTCATTGCGGGATAGTTGATCAAGGATTCGCGTACTTCAGGAGAATGCAGGAGTAGTTTGGGATTGTGCCGCTGATCGAACATCTCGGTTGCATGGTTGATTTGTTAAGCCGTGCAGGGTTAGTGCAGAGGGCATACAATTACATCAAAAGCATGAAGATGCGGCCGAATGCAGTTATCTGGCGAAAGTTATTGTTGGCATGCACGACTCATGGGCATTTAACCTTGGCAGAGGTCGTGAGAGCGGAGCTCGCCGAATTGGAGCCTAACCACAGCGGGGATTATGTTCTGATCTCGAACCTTTACGCGACGGAGCGTCGATGGTCGGACGTCCAAAAAGTTAGGCGAGAAATGTTCGGCGACGGAGTCCATAAGTTTCCCGGCCACAGCCTCGTTGAACTAGGGAACCAGATTCACGAGTTCACGATGGGTGAAAATTCTCATCCTCAGAGCGAGTCAATTTACGCGAAGCTCGCCGAGATCACGAATTCCTTGAGATTAGAAGGGTACGTCCCTCATACGAGGAACGTGTTTGTCGATATTGAGGACGAGGAGAAGGAGTTCGCACTGTCCTATCACAGTGAGAAGATAGCCGTGGCTTTCATGCTCATCAACACGGGTGCAGGAGTCCCGATAAGGGTGGTGAAGAATCTGCGAATCTGCGCAGATTGTCACCTGGCGATGAAGCTCATATTGAAGATCTACGGAAGGGAGATCATCGTCCGGGATCGAAGCCGGTTTCACCATTTCATCGGCGGCACGTGCTCTTGCAAGGATTACTGGTAAGGGGGAACTTGTGCTCTTTCTCCAGGAACACAGAAATACTTATCATGCATAGAATAATTTGTAACTTACTATTGGGTGATATTGTTAGGCCCACAAACATAATTAGAATGTATTTAACTCATATTAATAGTATTATGCTTAATAAGGTAATTAATAATGAAGCATGACAATGTTTCAAATGTTTAAATTGCACCTTAATCAATTGGGGCAAAGAAGAATGATAGAAATCAATTTGATGATAAGCAAAACACAAGATTTGATATAAACAGAGCATCATCCTTCATTCATTCAGGTGGGAAATAGATGGAGATAATAATGGGATTGAGTTATTTCAGCTACCACCACCAAACATACAACCAGTCGGGGATACAAAATCCATCATGTTCGTATTCTGGCTTCGGAGCTTCATCCCACCAGAGATTTGATGGATCGTAGTTTCCCTGCGGCCGCGCAGATGTCCATCCTTTCTCCAGGCGACTACTCAATACAACATGCGACTCCGATTTCAAATACCTTCGTTAGACCTTCTATAATCCTTCGCGGAGCACGGGCAATCGATCCTTCTCCAAACTCATTTAAAAACGGACGAGGGTCTGCTATTTCGCCCACTCTTTCTGGCAATGCGGCCTCGCAGTGGCTTCGAATGTTCCACGCATCCTGAAACATGTCGTCAGTCGGCCTCTTTCCAGTAAACATCTCCAGCAGAAGAATTCCGTAGCTGTAAACTTCGCCTTCCCTCGACACTTGGCTTCCCATTCCATACTCTACAAATATTTCGTATTAAATGACCTATACTACGAGTACAAGCTAACAATTATTGGAAACCACATTTACATAAAATCGACGCACCTGGAGGGCTGTAGCCGACTGTCCCTCTCACCCCCGTCGAGCTAACTTGAACAACAACATCATCAGTAAAGAGAATTCTCGTGAGGCCGAAATCACCGATGTGTGCTGTCATATCCGAGTCCAGGAGAACATTGCTTGGCTTCAGATCACAGTGAATCAGCGGCATATTACAATCCTAATGGAGATACTCCACAGCACAAGCAATGTCCACGACAGTACTCAGCCTATGCCTTAAATTTAACTTCCGGCGCACTCCCTCATGCGTAACTTTAGGATGTAACCAATCGTCCAGGCTTCCATTTTCCATGTACTCATACACAAGCGCCTTAAAATCATTACCTTCGAAGTCGATGGTCGAGCAGATCGTAGAAATCTTAAGGAGATTTCGATGTCTGATTTTCTTTAACATCTCACATTCTGCCACAAAATTTTTTGAAGCTGCTCTGTTTCGGAGGTCGAGAACCTTAATGGCTACCACATTATCAGAATTTCCAAGGATCCCCTTATACACCGAATCTGTCCAAACACTTGGAGAAAGCGTCATCGAATCTGTTCGCTGATCCGCAGAAGGGGCAGTCCGCTACAATATCACAGAAGGCTAAAACTTCTAGCCAAGGTTCTGTGCTCGTGCAAGTCTGGTTGATTTCCTGGTGATTCGACCTAGACTCATCCTAAACTCAACAAGAGAGTTTTTTGCACTGGTTAAGCTAGTCTAACCGCCCCATGCTTAAAGAAACTATTTTCTTATGCTCCAGAAGGTTCAACCTTCTGCACTGTAATCACTATTTCAAAGTATTAATGAAAACGACTGAAAGTGGACGTAGGTGCATTCACCGAACCATTACAAAATCCTTTGTATTCTTCGATTTTATTTTGAAGTCCATCTCACAAGTTCTATTTTGTAGTAACTTGCTTCTGCTGTGAGGGTTTTGAAAAAGCATTTAAGAAATCCTTAATTGAACTTAACACTAATTCACCCCTGCTCAGTGTAATCCTTATATAAATTAACGTAAAAAATGCGTCTAGAATAATATGACCATGGGGGCTGGCCATGCCATGAACGGTTTGATTTCAAGTTCCGACATTGATTGGCTTACTTATGACATATGATCGACAAAGTCGTCAAAAAAAGAAGAATGATGGAAAGCAATTTGATGAACAAACACGCAAGATTTGACAGAGGATCATATGATTCTTCGTTCAGGTGCAAATACATAACAATTGGAGTCGTGCTATTTCAGCTACCACCAGCAAACATACAAGCTGTCTGGTACACGGAGGATTCATTTTAGATATTTCAAGTTCGAATCTCAACGACTACGTATTCGGGACACGGAGCATCAGCCCGCCAGAGATTTGAGGGATCGTAGTTTCGTCGCGGCCACGCGGATGTCCATCCTTTCTCTAGGACACTCGCTATAACACGTAACTCCGATTTTGAACACCTTCACCAGACATTCTAGAATCCTTCGCGGAGCACGAGCACTCGATCCTACTCCAAACTCATTTAAAAACAGGCAAGGGTCTGCTACTTCTCCCGCTCTATCCGGCAACGCGGCCTCACAGTGGCTTCGGATGTTCCAAGCATCCTGGAACATGTCGTCGGTCGGCTTCCCGTAAACATCTCCGGCAGAAGAATTCCAAAACTGTAAACATCGCCTTCCCTCGACACATGCCTTCCCATTCCGTACTCTACAACATTTCGCATTAAACGGCCTGTATTACTGAGTACGAGCTAACAAATATCCAAACCTACATTTACAAAAAAATTCACGCACCTGGAGAGCTGTAGCCGTCTGTCCCTCTCACTCCCGTCGAACTTAATTGCCCAACGACATCATCGGCAGAGAGAATTCTCATGAGTCTGAAATCACCGACCTTTGCTGTCATCACCACATCCAGGACGACATTGCTTGGCTTCAAATCGCAGTGGATCACCGTAATGTCACACTCACGATGCAGATACTCCACGACACATGCAATGTCCACGGCACCACTCAGCCTATGCCTTAAACTTAACTTCAGGCGCACTCCCCCGAATATACCTTCAGGATGCAACCAATCTTTCAGGCTTCCTTTTTCCATGTACTCATACACAAGCGCCTTAAAATCATTACCTCGGATGTCGATAGTCGAGCAGGCAGTAGAAATCTTAACGAGATTTTGGTGTCTTATCTTCTTTAATACCTCACACTATGCCATAAAACTTTTCGAAGCTGCTCGATTTCGGAGGTCGAGAACCTTAATGGCTACAACATTATCAGAATTACCAAGGATCCCCTTATACACAGATCCAAAACCACCGGCACCGATCAAGTTATCTTGATTGAGCCCATTGGTCGCCTCGAGTATATCCTCATACGAAATTTGTGGAAAAGGGCTTTTGGGAACCAACCCAGACGGCGACTTTACGTTTGTTCTTCTTTTTCTGTCCATGCAACGAGGCGATGCAATCAACAAAAGCAGAACAAACAGGAAAGCAATCCCACCGGCGACCGCGATGAGGATCTTCAACAAGGTTTTTCTTCCGTGCTTCCGTTTCGATGTAGGACATCTTGGTAAGTTCAATGCAGATAATCCACGAGGTATTTCTCCAACAAGGTTGCTGTTTCCTAGCCAGATCACTCGTAGGGTTGAGCAGCCCGAGATGTTCTCCGGGAGCTGACCCGAGAACGAGTAATTATCCATGAGCAACTCCGTCAACCGATGCAAGTTCCCAATTTCAGGGGGGATTTCGCCGGCAAAACCGTTGTTGTTGAGGTTTAATATCCTGAGGAAGCTGAGATTCCCAATGTAGGGTGACAAAGAGCCACCAAGCCTGGAGTTTGAGAGCACCAATTCGGTAACACGGGGACGTCTCCTGCTGCAAGTTATGCCAGGCCAATGACAGAAGTGGACGGTATCATTCCACGAGGTGAATACCCCATCGGGGTCGTAGGGTATCCGGCCCCTGAACTCGAGCAGCGCAGCATAGTCGGGGTCGTTGCCCTTAGCCACTGCTGCTCCCTGGACTACAATTGAAACACAGGGGAGACATGTGAATAATAATATCATAAAAGAATGGCGTGAGCCCATAATTATTTTCGTGATAACTACTACTAGTTAGTAGTGACTAACTCTCCACTTTGGCCTTTATATGAAACTCTACTAGTTTCATGACATTTTTATTCACGTTCGAATTTTAACAGCCGCGTTCACCAACCTTAATCGTAAATCACACAACAAAAGTGTTTGGTAAGAAGACGCTTAGCACCATAAAATCATTTTAACTTAAATAAAGTAAGAGAACCGAACTCCACCTGTAAAACTTTTGACAATGTAAACAAAAGTTAAAAGAAATGGAATGGATGGACGACTTTGACTCTTATCCTCCTCCTGTGTTCCGCTTCTAACCCTCTATTTGGTTAACCGAAGGGGATTCAACGGCAGTCGGGAGGAAGCAAACGGCAGCCTAACTTTTTTACCTGCAACTTGTCTAATTTCGATTAACTATAAACAACTCTCATCGAATGAAACACGCCAAGGTTGCGACTAATCCCGGCCGCGATAACTTGGGGTAGGAGCCCATGCCCTCTCCAAAAGCGCGAAACTTAACATCTCTTGGGGGCCGACAGGACACAGACAAAAAAACGATATATTACTTGGAACTAGAAAGGAGCAGTTCATTACTAAGTACACAAATAAAGAACCATTAAATTTAGTTAATATAAATTCATTGAGAAAGCGAAACTAAAAAACTCATGTAATATATGTGTTATTAATTAACTTGATTTCATTCACGTTGGTTTGCATGTGATCTTCTCTTGTAACGGAAAAAGCTATCAATATACACAAGAACCCCCATGTGTAATATAGTTTTATCAGACAAGACTGGTAAAAGTTTCGAGAACTATTTTTCTTTTGAGATTTCTTTCCGGATAACCTGGATCGTATTTGTTCTTTCTTCAGTAAAGAAAGCGGGTCAAATAGTTAAAAAAAGGCCATTTTGTCTTTGAGATTTCTCCGTGCAACTTGATAGCGAGGCACATATTATTCGCCGACTTGGTTTTTATTGGCGAGTTTGTTAAGAAAAAATGTCGTTTTTCGCTGATAAATGTTAATAAGATCTGTCCTCTTAATATGAAGGAGTAGATACAATGAAGTCATCCAAAAAACGAACAACCCCGAAAAACAAATCAAGTCACCATCATCTCGTGTGGCTAACAGTCACTACATCCTACGCTTGCCTAGGCGAAGTAATAAATTCAATAAATATTTAATACATGCACGACCGTGTTTATCATTTTCTGATGCTTGATGATTTATCATGTTCTTTGCTATGCCACACGTTAAGTGCCGGTGTAGGAGGAAGTGGCTGGAGGAGCAAATATTATGTGAATCTTATGCACTTTCGACGTAGCAGAGTGCATCTGCGTTATCATGCATCAAACCCTTTCAATATTTCATAGGAAAGGGGAAGGAATGGACGCCCTTTCCATGTCTAGTAACGTCGCCTTGGTGCCACTCGGATTTAGAACCATCTACAACCGTAGCAGGAATTTTTGGGTCCGTAGATCCCCAAATTGCAAATTACCTCGGTGGATATATTCGACCAATCCTTTCTTGTTACACTAAGAGGTGGGTGAATTAGTGTTAAAGTCCAATTAAGGATTTTTAACTCCTTTTCGGAAAACCCCGCAGCGGAAGAAAGCTTATGTAAAACAGAACCGTAGAGACAGGTTTATTTTAGACAGAACGTACGAATGTGATTGCGATTTGCTTGATGGACGCAAGACTTTTATAGTGGTTCGACAACTTGCCTATATCGAAGAGAATTTGAATGGCTATCACTCAGACGTAACGTGGTAGAGATTATAGAAGGTGATACGTAACGTAGTAGCGATTATAAAAGGTGATATGAGATCGACCTTCTACAATACAGACCAGAAGGTTCTACACCAAAGGTAACTCGTTGCAAGCACATATAAGAAGGTTTTGTACCAAATGTGTCAACCCTCTATAGCACATACTAGAAGGTTCTGCACCATAGGTGACTGACTTTCACAGCACAGACCGAAAGGTTCTGTACTACAGTGACTCGGTGCACGTGTTAACGTGACTAACAAAGGTAACGAAGCGCAATCCCTGCTGGAAAACGACTTCCCACTGGTCGCCTTGATTACATCCTGTACGAAATTTGTGGAAATGGGCCTTTTGGGAACCAACCCAGACTGCAGCCTCACATTTCTCCTCCTGTTCCTGTTCATGCAACTATGCGATGCAAGTAGAAAAAGTAGAACGGACAGGAAATCAATCCCACTGGCAATCGCGATGAGGATCTTCGACAACATTTTTTTCCTTCCGCGCTTCAGTTTAGAAGGAGGACAGAATGGTAAGTTCAATGCTGGAATCCCACCACAGAGTTTGTAATTTCCCATGACCGAGACCCCCGTGGCATTTAGGAAGACTCCTTTATTCGGAACTTCTCCCTCGAAATGGTTAAATGATATATTGAGGTATTCGAGCCGGAAATCTCATAAGAATTTCGGGATCCCACTGGAGAAGTTATTCTGCGATAAGTCTAGATGCTTTCAGAGGAGATAGAAACGCGGAGATGTTGCCTTCAAACAGATTATTCCCCCAATGTCCAAGGACACCAAGCTGGTGCATCCGCCGAGAGTGCTCGGGACTTGGCCAGAAAGACTGTTCCCGTGCACGAATAATATTGCTAGGTTCTTCAGATCACCGACTTCTTCTGGCAGTGTGCCGGTTAATTTGTTCTGAGATAAATCGAGAGCGTATGATAAGGAAGAAATACCTAAGACTTGCGCTGGTATAATTCCACTCAGGTGGTTTCTAGATAGATCCAACACGATCAAGTTTTGGCAATTTCCAAGGCTTGCTGGTATACTCCCACTGAATGCGTTCCCCGCCAACAACAGTATCGTCAAATTTCCAAGAGAAGATGGGATTTCGCCTGAGTAATCACTGTGTTGTGCTTGTAGGTTTGTCAACTTGTGGAGGTTATCGATTTCTTTTGGGAAAATTAATTATTTCTACATTTACAAAAGGACAGACGCAACATTACAGCGGCACCTTACTATAACACAGCATCACATTCCTAAAGCTCAACATCAACGACAAGGAAGTGTTACAGCAACACAGTGCTATTATTTTATAGCATAGCTTATCAAGCTCATCATCAAAACCAAGGTTAACAAGTTTACTTAGAATCAACTAGCTCTTTGAATTCTTGACGCAAAGAAGAAATGACGATGATTCTTCCGAGAAAGAAGAAAAGAAAGACAATGATGGAGAAGCTAAAAGTGATAGACAACTGTTCTAGAAAAGTAAGGATGTCGAAGTAAGAATAAGGCGAAGTTCGATCGAGATATTGTCGAAGAAGGTGACGCTCGAAGAAAGAGTCCCAGTTGAGGTGACTCGAAGGTTACAACATTTATATCCTTCAAATCAAATACAGATATTTTGCTCAAAAAAATGTTTGGAAAGTAGACGCAGGCAGCGATGATGACTTTGGGATAAAAATACTATCCTCCGGTCAAATGATCAATAATTTCCCAACACAACGTGTCTCGGGGGGCAAACTTGTAACCATTTAAAATTTTTCAAAAAAATAGTGGTTTCTTTTCATTTATCTTTTTTAACGACCATTTAAGAAGGGACAGGACAGCCAAAATTAAAACGAGTTGAATTTTTAAAGTGATAAATTAAAAAAAAAAGGTTAATATAATAATCAAGTGTAAATTAATAACAAACTCGATATTCAGTTAAGTGGGATTCAACGGAGGAAGCCTGCTTTCACACGAAAATGCATTGCCTACTGAGCGCTCTGGACGGCCTGAGGTCGTCGTGGGTGGAGATTGTGGTATTTAGATTGGGTTTATAATGTTTACTACTTTTTTTACTAGTTTTGAGTTGACTTTACTAACGAAAAAGTTTTAGTAAAGTCAGCGTAAAATTAGTAAACTTGAACTGCTTTGAACAGTACAAAAGTAGTAAAATTTTCATACTTTTTTACTAATTTTGCGTTGACTTTACTAAAAGAAGACCATATTTTAGTAAATTTTACTATATTTTTTACTAATTTCGCGTTGACTTTGTTAGTAACGGTCAATTTTTAGTAAAATTTACTAAAAAAAGTTAGTAGTAATTAGTAAACTACGTAACCGTTACGTGCACGTACCGTTAGCCGCTTCCTAGACGAGTCTATGAGAAAATTACGTTCGAGTCAGTCAAACTCCGACAAACTTTTGATGACTTGAAAGCGACTTTGACTTTTAATGGTCTTCACAACATCACTTGCTCTTTTGTGACCTTCCGGACTTCTACTAAATGTCATTTTTGCCGATAAATGTTAACAAGATATGTTCTCTTACTATTGAACAAAAAGCCATAACGAAGTCATATATATAAGAGGATGAACAACACAAGAAACAATCAAATTACAAAAATCTGTTCTATCATATAATTTCATAATTAAATAATTATTTATCAACTAAATAATTATCGAATAAAAATGTTTCAGGTTCTCATTAGGAGCACTTTTACAGTCGCAAAAATTTAGGCTTATGTCTCGTTAAAATCATATCAATATTTTAAATATAATTATATTATTAATTCGTAATATAAGTGGTATTTTTTTATTATTTTTTCTAAATAGTAGATTACGCGTGATCCTTACATAAATGAACGTGACTTACGGGTTACTTTTCGTGGGGAAAAATGTTTGAGAAGCAGACAGCGACGACTGACTTGAACTCTAAGGAGATTATTACCAACAAATCAAAATTACTCTTTATTTTAAAACTTAATTTCCTTAATCTTGTCGGTGGTTATAAAAACATTGCCTTTTTGACCTTTTCCTCTGCCTCCCGTCCATGGCAAATGAAATATATGGGCTGGTGACTGATGCCCCTCACTGTCACTGCCGCTTCGACTGTCGTACCCTTTAGGGTAGGCGATCAAAGAAGTAGGGGGACTGGGCTAAGCCACGGGAGGGTTTCATTTCGTTGAGTTGGGGTTGTGGGCTATTTCGGGGCCACGGTGGGTCGGCATGGTATTTACTTAAAAACACTTTGGAAATATGCGGCCACGAACAACATTGGTTTTGGATTTCGACTTTTGATCGTGACTGGTGTACTTTTACATTGAACGACAAACAAATGACTTTAATGAACATATACTGGACGTTACAACAACGACACTTAATAAGCTAATGCCGATGGAGATTGAACGAGCAAGTAAATACTCGGATGATGTACCTTTGGGTATTAGACTCATACCAAGACCCTGCTAGTTTTCACCAGTTATATTCTTTTAAATCATATCCCTTGGAATCTCTTTTTGCAATCCTTAATAATAACACGACATCCATGCTTTTTTAGGTGGTGGCAGACTTCATCACCGCATCCAGGAGGACATTGCTTGGCTTCAAATCGCAGTAAATCACAGGCATGTCACACTCGTGATGCAGATACTCCACAGCACAAGCTATGTCCACGGCAATACTCAGCCTATGCGTCAAGCTTAACTTCCGGCTAACTCCCTCGGATGTAACTTTAGGATGCAGCCAATCTTCCAGGCTTCCCTTTACCATGTGCTCATACACAAGCGCCTTAAAAATCATTACCTCGGAAGCCAATGATCGAGCAGACAGTAGAAATCTTAACGAGAAATCATTACCGGACATACTTTTGTACATTTTTACGGATCCATTAGCAGAATTTAGTAAAAGCATATACATTAATACTAAACCTTTACTAAGCCCACAGTCCCGTTATTAAGCTTTACTAATCAATAGTACCGTTTAGTACTATATTATTAAAAAATGTCAAAAATTAGTAATAAAAGCGGCATCGCCCCGTGCATCACCCCGTGAGTGGGACGGTAGCCGCTTCCTTGGTCTCTTCTCGAAAGTTTTTTTTTTTTAATTTTTTTCTCGTATAAATAGAGAATCTAAAAGCAGAGGAGGAACCCATATTTTTCTAGACTGGCTTTGCCTCCGCATCACAGAGTCCACTTTGCTTGTTGTTATTCAATGACTTTTTCTAAGTAGAACTGACTTTGGAGTCAAAAGAAGATTGCCGTGAAAAATACTTCCCTCTTGATACTCACTGTTTTCCATCTCGTCGACTTCTAAATGACTTTTGACACCTGTCGCCTTTTTTGACGGGTCAAAAATTTATATGAGATGGATTTTTTTTAAAGGATAAAATTACCATGAAGTTAAAAAAATTTAAGTAGAATTTCTATAATATATGGGTGAAGTGGGTCCTACGTTTGGTTAAGAAATATCCTCACAAATCGGGGTGGGTATGGTAGAGTAAAGGAAACAGAGGCCTATGCGTGTGGAATTATAGGAATTAATCAGGCCAATACCCGTAAAACAGAAATAAACTTTTTTTTAGCATATGGTATTTTTTTTATGTCTAGTATAAGAATTAGTAACAAAAAGATTCAAAAGTGATTTTAGGATGCAGCCAATCTAGGGTTGCTTTTTCCAATGTACACGTACACAAACGCCTTAAAATCATTACCTCGAAAGTCGATGGTCGAACGGATAGTGGAAATCTTAACGAGATTTCGATGAATGATCTTCTTTAATACCTCACACTCTGCCATGAAACTTATCGATGCTGCTTGATTTCGGAGGTCGAGAACCTTAATGGCTACCAAATTATCAGAATTACAAAGGATCCCCTGATATACAGAACCAAAACCACCGGCACCGATCAAGTTATCTTGATTGAGCCCACCGGTAAACCCGAGTATATCCTCATACGAAAGTTTTGGAAAAGGGCTTTTGGGTACCAACCCAGACTGCGACTTTATGTTTCTTCTTCTTTTTCTGTCCATGCAACAACGCGATGCAATCAACAAAAGCACAACAAACAGGAAAGCAATCCCACCGGCGACCGCGATGATGATCTTCGACATGGTTTTCCTTCCATGTTTCCATTTCGATGTAGGACATCTTGGTAAATTCAATGCTGGAATCCCGCCACAGAGTTTGTAATTCCCATTACAAAGATCCCTGTGGCATTTAGGAAGACTCCTTTACTCGGAACTTCGCCCTCGAAATGATTGAAAGATAGATTGAGGTATGTGAGCTCAAAGTCTCCTAAGAATTCCGGGATCCCCCGAGAAATTATTTTGTGATAAGCCTAGATATTAAAGTCCTTTAAGAGGAGATAGAAATGAGATGATGTCTATGGCTGCCGCAACATGGACATTACCTTGGATCAATAGGAACAACCAGTCTGACAATAATAACTATAGGCAATCAAATTACCTGTTGTGACCATGGCTGACCTAATTGCCCCTGGGGAGCAATCTGGATGCAGGGACTTGAGGATAGCGACGATCCTTGCTGCTAAATGCGGGGTGAACATTGATGTCCCTGATAATATAGCATACCTGTTGTCAGCTTTGTCGTGAATTGAAGGAACTGCAGCTAAAATGTTCACTCCTGGAGCCGTGATGTCCGGCTGTGCAGCAGAAAGATTGAATGAATGTTCTGTAATGCATGTTCGATTGAATGAGGGCAGGTCTCACCTTAAGGATTGCTGGGGCAAATAGTTCGGCCCCCTAGAAGAGAAAAATGCTACCCTGGGGGTGATGGATTTGCCGATGAGCGTCCTGCTTGGGCTAAGCTTCATGGTCGGGGACCTTTCAGATCCTATGTAGTGTAGGATGCGGGCGCCGATCTCATAGTCCACTTGGATGAAGGGGAAGTCATGGAACAATGTGTCCACGTCATCTTCAGGATCCTTGGCAACCTCAGAAAGAAAATGGAATTGCGGATATGAGAAGGAACTCAAAAAATTTCAGATATAAAATGGATGATGACCTTTTGCTTATTTACTGAGCAGAGGTGGAGTCATTTTCATATGCCAAGAAGTCTGGCACGAAGGTCAAGCTCTCAAAGCCGATCGGCTTTCCAGTGTAAATGGCTTGTCCCTTCAGACGATTGAATTGTGTCAGGTTTACACAATTCATAAAAGGGATATTAAAAACAAAGCTTCGCAAAAAAATCTTACTTACCCAAACGGTTTCACTCTTTCCGAGAGTAATGGGTGCCTGGAATGCTCAGTCCCTAGCACCTGCGGCAACCGTGATGATCCAGGGGGCCCTGTTCGTAACGGACTGAGGGGACGGTCCGGAGTTCCCTGCGGCGCATACAACATTTATTCCCTCCATGACGGCATGCAAGGAACCGACTGCACTTCCGTCTAATTCCTCAGTTTCAATTATGTCTTGCCCTGGCCCAAGTGATAACGATAAGGCATGGACTCCGTTGTGGATCGCGTCGTCAAAGGCCTTCAGGACGTCAACAGTTGTGCATACTCCTCCACCGAACATCTTCCAGCAGACCTTGTAGATGGCTAGTCTAGCCAGTGTGGCACCTCCACTTGCATTTCCTTTGCCGACTCCTTCAAAGGTCACATTGCTCACCACCGAACCTGCTGCTGTGCTCGCGGTATGTGTCCCGTGTCCTACAGTGTCTCTAGGGGAAAAGAACTCGGATGTGTTTGAAGGTGGGCCGAACTCTGCAAGGAGTCCGTTGATGTACCAACGGGATCCAATAAGTTTCTTATTGCAGAGATTTGAAGAGCCAGATTCGCTGCCAGATCCAAACTCATTTAGAAACAGACAAGGGTCTGCTATTTCTCCCGTTCTTTAGGGCAACGTGGCCTCACAGTGGCTTCGGATGTTCCAAGCATCCTGGAACATGTCGTCGGTCGGCCTCTTTCCCGTAAACATCTCCAGCAGAAGAATTCCAAACCTGTAAACATTTCCTTCCCTCGACACTTGACTTCCCATTCCGTACTCTACAATATTTCATGTTAAACTACCTATATTACTGAGTACATGCTAACAAACATCAAAGAGCACATTTACGTAAAAATTCATGCACCTGGAGGGCTATAGCCGACTGTCCCTCTCACTCCCATTAAGCTTACTTGCACAACAATATCATCGACAGAGAGAATTCTCGTGAGGCCGAAATCACTGACGTGTGCTGTCATCTCTGCATCCAGAAGGACATTGCTCGCCTTCAAATCGCACTGAATCACCGTTATGTCATACTCGTGATGCAGATACTCCACAGCACAAGCAATGTCCACGGTAATACTAAGCATCTGCCTTAAACTTAACTTCAGGCGCACTCTTTCAGATATAACTTTAGGATGCAGCCTATCTTCCAGGCTTCCTTTTTCCATGTACTCGTACACAAGCGCCTTAAAATCATTACCTCAGAAGTCGATTGTCGAGCAGACAATAGAAATCTTAACGAGATTTCAGTGTCTGGTCTTCTTCAGTACCTCACACTCTGCCACAAAACTCTTAGAAGCTGCTCGAGTTTGGAGGTCGAGAACCTTAATGGCTACCACATTATCATAATTTCCAAGAATCCCCTCATACATGGAACCGAAACCACCGGAATCGATCAAATTATTTTGATCAAGCCCCTCGGTCGCCCTGATTATATCTTCATATGAAATTTGTGGAAAAGGGTCTTTGGAAACAAACCTGAACTGTGAGTTCAAGTTCCGTCTTCTTTTTCTGTTCATGCAATGATGCCAGGCAAGCAACAAAAGCAGAACAAGCAGGACGACAATCCCACTGGCTATAGTTACAAGGATCTTCAACCACAGTATTTTTCTTCCACGCTTCAGTTTAGAAGTAGGACAGCTTGTTAAGTTCAATGTTGGAATCCCGCCACAGAGTTTGTAATTTCCCATGATCGAGACCCTGTGGCATTTAGGAGACTCCTTTATTCGGAACTTCTCCCTCGAAATGGTTGAAAGATAGGTTGAGGTAATCGAGCTGGAAGTAGCCTGACTGAGGTAATCGAGGACCCTGTCATCTCCGCATCCAAAACCACCAGCATCGATCAAGTTATTTTGACTGACCCCACCGGTAGCCTCGTGTGAAACTTGTGGAAAAGGGCCTCTGGGTACCAACCCAGACAGCGACTTTAAATTTCTCTTTTCCTCTTTATGCTAAGATGCCATGCAAGCAACCAAAGCAGAACAAACAGGAAAGCAATCCCACCGGCAACTGCGATGATGATCTTCAACGAAGTTTTTCTTCCCCACTTCCGTTTAGAAGTAGAAGAGCTTGGTAAGTTCAATGATGGAATCCCGCCACAAAGTTTGTAATTTCCCATGACCGAGATACCTATGGCATTTAGGAAGATTCTTTTATTTGGAACTTCTATCTCGAAATGGTTGAAGGATATAGATTGAGGTATGCGAGCCGAAAATCTCAGAAGAATTTCGGGATTTCACCGGAGAAGTGATTATGGGATAGGTCTAGCTTTTGAAGTCCTTTCAGAGGAGATAGAAACGCAGAGATGTTGCCTCCGAACAGATTATTCCCAATGTCCAAAGACACCAAGCTGGTGCATCCGCAAAGAGTGTTCGGGACTTGTCCAGACAGTCTGTTGCCATTCACCTCTAATATCGCTAGGCTCTTGAGATCGCCAACTACGAGGTAAGAGGCTATTGCTGGTTGGACACTCTATGAACATCAACCAGTTTGAGTCGATGTTGTGCCTCCTCCGTGAAGGTTTGTCAAACAAAAGCAGAATGTTTCAAGTCCATGGATATAAAATAACCAAAGGAAGGGGCTATTACGTCTTCAAGTTCTTGGTTCCGTTGTCCATTGACAGAATCGACAAGTCGGCGAGGAGGCATTAGGCCATGCAGATATTCTTTCTGAAAATTATGGGTCCATTAAACTGGCATGAGCCTATGAAGGCCTTAGCACAAGATATTACTTAATCTCGCTGGTCTCGGTTCCTTTGTCCGGAAGGGAACGAACTCGACTCAACCTACAAGGTTGAGGAGATACCCCAAGAAAAATCTTATCAGCCAGTGGAGATTCTGCAATAACTCCAGTGACAGTACCAAAACGGAATACACGAACCAATCCATACGGCATTAGAATTCACAAAACACATCACTTGTTATTGTCTGCACACTTCCAATAAATTATTTTAAGGATATTCAGCTTGTATAAACGTTTTCTAAGTGGCTGCTATTGTGAGAATATTAGTGTATGTATGCTTCAGGGCGGCGTCGAAAATAGCGATCTTGTCACCATCCTCACATCAATAGGAATCCTGACCGAATAAAGTCCGTCTCTCCACGTCATGCTCCCAAAGTAGTTTCCCGGCCACAGCCTTGTTGAACTAGGGAACCAGATTCACGAGTTCACAATGGGTGACAAATCTCATCCTCAGAGCGAGTCAATTTACATGAAGCTCGCCGAGATCACGAATTCCTTGAGATTAGAAGGGTACGTCCCTCATACGAGGAACGTGTTTGTCGATATTGAGGTCAAGGAGAAGGAGTTCGCACTGTCCTATCACAGAGAGAAGATAGCTGTGGCTTTCATGCTCATCAACATGGGTGCAGGATTACCGATAAGGGTGGTGAAGAATCTGCGAATCTGCGCAGATTGTCACCTGGTGATGAAGCCCATATCGAAGATCTATGGAAGGGAGATCATCGTCCAGGATCAAAGCCGGTTTCACCATTTCAACGGCGGCACGTGCTCTTGCAAGGATTACTGGTAAGGGGGAACTTGTGCTCTTTATCCAGGAACACAAAAATACTTATCATGCATAGAATAATTTGTAACTTACCATTGGGTGATATTGTTAGGACCCCACAAACATAATTAGAATGTATTTAACTCATATTAATAGTATTATTCTTAATAAGGTAAATAATAATGAAGCATGTCAATGTTTCAAATGTTTAAACTACCCTTAATCAATTGGGACAAAGAAGAATGACAGAAATCAATTTGATGAACAAAACACAAGATTTGATATAAACAGAGCATCATCCTTCATTCATTCAGGTGGGAAAAAGATGGAGATGTTAATGGGATTGAGTTATTTCAGCTACCACCACAAAACATATAACCAGTCGGGGATACAATCCATCAGGCTGGTATTCTGGATTCGGACCTTCAGCCCACCAGAGATTTGATGGATCGTAGTTTCCCAGCGGCCATGCGGATGTCCATCCTTTCTCCAGGCGACTCACAACAACATGCGACTCCGATTTCAAACAACTTCGCTAGACATTCTAGAATCCTTCGCGGAGCACGGGCGATCGATCGTTCTCCAAACTAATTTAAAACAGACGAGGGTCTCCTATTTCGCCCAAGCTTTCCGGCAACACAGCCTCACTGTGGCTTCGGATGTCCCACGCATCCTGGAACATGTTGTCGGTCGGCCTCTTTCCAGTAAACATCTTCAGCAGAAGAATTCCGTAGCTGTAAACATCGCCTTCCCTCGACACTTGGCTTCCCATTCCATACTCTAAAAATATTTCGTATTAAATGACCTATACTACGAGTACAAGCTAACAATTATTGGAAACCACATAAAATCGGCGCACCTGGAGGACTGTAGCCGACCATCCCTCTCACTCCTGTCGAGCTTACTTGCACAACAACATCACCGGCAGAGAGAATTCTCGTGAGTCCGAAATCACCGACGTGTGCTGTCATATCCGAGTCCAGGAGAACATTGCTCGGCTTCAGATCACAGTGAATCAGCGGCACTTCACAATCATGATGCAGATACTCCACAGCACATGCAATGTCCACGGCAATACTAAGCATGTGCCTTAAACTTAAGTTCCGACGCACTCCCTCGTGTGTAACTTTAGGATGCAGCCAATCTTCTGGGTTTCCATTTTCTATGTACTCATACACAAGCGCCTTAAAATCATTACCTCGGAAGTCGATGGTCGAGCAGACAGTAGAAATCTTAAAGAGATTTCGATGTCTGATCTTCTTCAATACCTCACACTCTGCCACAAAACTCTTTGAAGCTGCTCGAGTTCGGAGGTCGAGAACCTTAATGGCTACAACATTATCAGAATTTCCAAGGATCCCCTTATACACGGAACCAAAACCACCGACACCGATCAAGTTATTTTGATTGAGCCTAATGGTCGCCATGATTATATCCTCGTACGAAATTTGTGGAAATGGGCCTTTGGGTACAAACCTAGACTGCGACCGCACGTTTCTTCCTTCAGCGATGCGATGCGAGCAGCAAAAACAGAACGAATAGGAAAGCAAAGCCACTGGCAATCGCAATGAGGATCTTCGACAACATTTTCTTCCTTCAGCGCTTCAGTTTAGAAGTAGGACAGAATGGTAAGTTCAATGCTGGAATCCCGCCACAGAGTTTGTAATTTCCCATTACCGAGACCCCCGTGGCATTTAGAAAGACTCCTTTATTCGGAACTTTTCCCTCGAAATGGTTGAAAGATAGATTGAGGTATGTGAGCTGCAAGTCTCCTAAGAATTTGGGTACCCGGCCAGAGAAGTTATTCTGTGATAAGTCTAGTTCTTGCAGACCTTTCAGAGGAGATAGAAACGTGGTGATGTTTCCTTCAAACATATTATTGCCAATGTCCAATGACACCAAGCTGGTTCATCCACCTAGATTTTCCGGGACTTGTCCAGACAATCTGTTCCCGTGCACATATAATATTGCTAGGTTCTTCAAATCACCGACTTCTTCTGGCAGTGTGCCGGTTAATTTGTTCTGAGATAAATCGAGAGCATATGATAAGGAAGAAATACCCAAGACTTGCGATGGGATAGTCCCACTCAGGTTGTTTTCTAATAGATCCAAAGCGATCAAGTTTTGGTAATTTCCGAGGCTTGCTGGAATATTCCCACTGAATGCGTTCCCCGCCAACGACAGTATCGTCAACATAGTCAAATTTCCTAGAGAAGATGGGATTTTCCCGATGAATTTGTTGTAAAGGGGCGTAGGCAGATTAACTTGTATTTGGGATTCTTAAGTGAAACACAAAGAAAAAGGTGTCCTTCACCTAAAACACTTGTGAGCTTCCTTTGTTAGGCTGGTCATGCTCGAGGGCGAGATACGACACCCACAGAGGGAATTTACTTGATAGGGAAATTACCCCTATGACAGTTGGTATCAGGGCGCGGTTTTGTGTGGAGATGACGATGCCGATTACGGAGAGATTCAGCCGCTTAGAGAGGTCGGTGGGTGATCCCCTTATGAGGATATCCTTCCGATATTTAACGTATTGGAGGAACTTCGGGCAAGGATGGCTCACCTAGAAACCTCTCTCATTTCGGTGAATGAGGCGATTGATAGGTTGTGCAGTCAACAAGGTGATATTGAAGGTGAGTTGGTGGTCCTCAAGAGGGCAATTGCTGCTCCTGTGATTGGTGGTGATACTCGGATGATGTAACTTTGGAGATACATAAAAAGAAGGTTTAGATAGATGGGGTATTAGACTCATACCAGGTGCTGTCAGTTTTCACCAGTTATATTCTTTTAAATCGTATCCCTTGGAATCTCATTTTGCAATCCTTACTAATAAACACGACATCCTAGTAATTACCGTGCATCCTGACATTAATGGTGTTTGATATTATGAACTAATGGATGATAATTTATATTAAGAAATGGATCCAATTTATATCAAGCTGCTTTGAATTTTGTTTTTCTAGTTCATTGTCCTTATGTATTTCTGGGTGATATTTCTTCGGGTATTTGCCATTTATCTTAAGGGGATATAACTCGTTCCTTCTAACTCGCTTAACTTATAAACATTTTCTTTTCATACACTTATTTGGCGGTTTTAGCCTCGACCCTTAAGGATTTGTTGTCGTGAACTTGCACTAGGGTGTGGTTGCATTCGGTGCTATGAAATAATGCAACCAAGTTGTGGGTGTTAACAATAGGTTGTGGCTAAAGTCCGATGCACGGAAGTCCCGTGACTTCGTAAGTGTCATGGGCAACGTCAGTGCAATGTGTTCACACAATGTCAGTGCCTATTCATACAATACATAGTAAGTGTTATTACACTTAGGATGTCCTGACAATCACAACAAAAATTTGATTATGATGATTGTTAGAGTATTAACTTCTATTTCAAAACTAATTAGAAGCAAACAACATTCACTTTAATTTCAAACTTAATTATATAATAATAAGGAAAATAAGTTAGGTTATAAAATTAATTATTTTCTAAAGCAAAATATTGTTGAATACCAACCAATCAAATAGTTCCGACAACCATTTGTTCTCTATATAAACCAACTATTATGGTGTAGTTAATATACTATCATACACAATGCCTTCAAACTCCATCATCTTTTCAATCTTTTCCTTCTCTTGTTTACGATAAGCCCCAGTATCAAATATCATGACGTCACGAGGCATGCGAAGAATCATCTCAAGGCTTTTGACTACTTGACAGAGCATTATAACTCGATCGATGACACTTTCGATGATGATGCCTTGGTATCTTCCTTGAGGAAGTACCAAACTTTCTTTAACTGAATGTCTCAGGAAGAATAGAGCCCGACACGTTGATGCAAATGAGTCGGCCCCGTTGTGGTGTCCTCGACCATCCCTCGACAGGCAACACCAGGATGCCGTATGCTTTCCTTCCAGGAAATCTCAAATGGCCAAAATCCATGAGGAAACTCAAGTACAACTTCAATACCAAGACGCCTCTCTTGACCAAAACCGTAAGTAAGGCCATATCAAGAGCGTTATCGACATGGTCAGCCATATTAGGATTCACTTTCAATGAATAACACGTTGCGATAACGTCGTGAAGTGGTAAGGAAATAAATGTGGTAGCCAATAAACTTAAAAGAAACAGAAACGAATGACGGAAGTACACGAAAAATCACCCATTGACAATACTTATTTCTAGTATTGCAGAAAATGGCTAAGTACAGGAAGACAACCAAGCAGCCCTTCGAGGCCTCGGAATAATTGTCGTGTCTTATTACAAGGATGACGATGATGGATATCGAGGCAATCACGGGGATAGATGGATATTTCTTCTATCTTGATGCAGTGTCATCAGATTCAAGACTGGGGCTTATCAACAACAGAAGGAAAAGGACCGAAAGGATGTTGCAGTTTGGGCCATTGTCTTTGATGTGTGTATTGATTTATGGATAGATAGTCAGTTTGTATAGACAACAAATCGCATACACGAATATATTTCCTTAGAGTACAATTAATTTGGATAACATTGTTAATTCGTATATCAGTTTGGAAATACAAATTAATCCATTGAGAATAATGCTGCAAAATCCTTAAAACCGTAATTAATTAGAGAATAGAAGTTTATCCATTCATATTCTTCACACATGCTTAATTAAGAAATGTAGAATTAATTCAAATTTGTATGTGAAATATGTCCTTAAGTAATTGTCTTTGATATTATGAACAAATGGATGATAATTTATATCAAGAAATGGATCGAGTACTATTTATTACTAATCAAATATTTATTAATATTTATTACTATTAAATATTGCCTAACGAAACAAATATAATACTACTAACATCAACAAGAAAGGGGAGGCTGGGTTTCTCATACATTGCTCTTTCCACCGACAACCTCTACGAGCATGGAGCAGGCAATGAACATGCACATCACAAACGAAACTCTGGATGAATCCATTGTCAATGGGAAAAATGCCAAAGCAGGAGGATGTTAGGATGATAAAAGCAATACACATTCCCCTTTTTATTCTCAGAAATCGACTTGTTCTACGTAACATGTGTTTCCGAACCGACATTTAAAATGTGTAGATGAGTCGGATGCTGATAAAGGTGTCGGAAATAAATGGAGGTGACGATGGGATGATTCAATTCCAAATGAAAGAATGGAGTTTGTTAAGCAACTGAGTTGGACACACGAGAGAGATGAGCAGAAATGATCCAACCAAGGCTGTGAATGGCTGCCAGGTTTAGTTTAAGAGTTAATAGGAGAAGGTTAGTAGTCTTTAGGGATTGACCGTGACACTTTTAGTTAATCTTCATATGCTAAATATATTGAAGAAGTACCATTAATGTTTTTTATTTTTACTGTCTTGTTTTAGTTAATATTTTAGTTTTTTTCCCTTTTATTTACTATGTTTTTGGATATCTGATTTCTTACTTAAATTATTTTGTACACAGCCAAGAAACAAAATGAATTTTTCTTTCTTTTAAATTACTAATTTTTGTAAGTAATTAAAAGAAACAAAACGCATTGTTATTTTGGGAAGATTGGAAATTGCAAGCATTCTTTATTTATTTGGAATAAGATGCAAAATACAACGTTCTACCCACATTTGTTGATGCATGACCAGATGCATGCTTTAATCCCCTTGACATCTGTATTAAAAAGCACAAAGAGTTAGAAATCACGATTAACACCCTCTGCTCATACGAAGAAAAAGGTATATTATCTTATCTTTACCCGACAGAGACAGGCAATTAGACTCGACGCAATTGATATCACATTTAATGCCAGGCATTTCAAGAGGGTCATCGGAAGGTTCGGAGATCGGAGACTGGAGGCACTTGTCATAGATGCAATATGCCACGAGGACCTCGTTATATCCTGATAAGATGTGTTGGAGGTGACAAATGAGGCGACACTGCCTCGACTGCGCCGGCGTCAGAAATCCATCCGCTTTCATAGCCACAGACATCACTACTAGAACAAGGATGAGAATTGTTTTCGCAGCAGGGGTGGAAGCAGCCATTGGAAAGGAATATGTGTTTATTATAATAAAATTGAGCAGAAGCCATTGCTAATTTATATAGATTGGGTATCAAATCTGAAAGAAATAAATGTTGTAGTTACCAATTAATTCTTTTATTATAGACTAGAAAATCAACACACAACATGGGATCAAATCTGAAAGAAATAAATTATCAAACTTTTATTAATTTTTGGTCTCCAAATTAATTGGAAACATACATTTCTCTACACGTACGGATTCCTGCATTCTATCTATCAATTAATTATTTTGTTAATAATTTTGATGTTGGTTTGTGTGGTGGTTTCCATCTAATTAAAGTGAAAAAAGGAAGACATGAATGTTGTTCATTCCCCATTCAGTCAGCCAGCATTAACTGCCTGCTTCTTGTTGTTGATCCACGTCATCTTGTCAAAGCTAAGTTCTTATCACTCTCCCTGCTTGTTCATCTTAAAGAATTGCATCCACGTCATCTTCTTTTTCTGTCAAATCTCTTATCATTTTTGTAAGTTTACTTGAAACTTGATGCCCAGGCTTTTTCCATGTGCTCATACACAAGCACCTTAAAAATCATTACATCGGAAGTATGATTATTTTAAGATAAGACTCTTAAAATCTTCAGTAATTAAGGTTTTCTGATCTATATACATAATAGATGGTTGTATATAAACCGACGCCACATTCCAATCATCACGTCGACTAATCTTAGAAGTCATTAAAAGTGAACAGACCTATACCAATCCAACACAATATTAATACCTTAATATGTAACCCAACACGTCGTGTCGATAAAAGTGAACTGTCATTAAAGTGAGAACAGATCATTGCGTCGACTAATATTAATACTAATTTGATATGTAACCCAACACAATATATTAAGAGAAATTATCATGTATTTTTTATTTTTAATATCGTGATTTAATCTCATATTATTTGGTGCACTCATTTTAGAAAAAATCAATCTATCAGCCTTTGTGATTTTTTTATGGATAATATTGATGGTCAACTTACAATATTATTCTTAGGAGAAAATACATTTTCAACAATTGTTACCAAGTCAAGTAGGCTTTGTGGTTGATGAAGTGATCATTTGTATGAGCCAACCTTGTTCATACATTTGATGTAACATGCATGACGTATGTTGGTTTCTAATATCTTAAAATATAGTTCTCTAAAGCGTTTTAATATGCCGAAAGTATTTGAATCATAATATTGAAAGAGAAGATAAATTATAAAATGTAGTGTTGTAAGCGTTTGACTGTCAGCGTGTGACAGGAGACATGCTTTGCGAGCCCGAGCATTTGGGTGAGTTACTTTAGATTTGTGTCATGATGGTCCAGCTATCAACGTGGCTCAGCCAAAACGGCAAGTAAAGGTTTCTCTCATTTGCACGTGTTCTTGGTAAGTACGAAATCCCAAATGTGTTTTGGTTCTTGCATTTAGTTCATTATTAGTGCTTTATGGAGGTCGGCTATATGTTACACACACTGCCTAAAGGGGAATTTGTGATGTTGCATTGATCTCTATTTGATGGTCATACGGTTAGCAATTATCAATGTATTTATTGTGCACAGGTTCATGGGTTGTTTTGTATAAACAGTCTCGTTTCCTAAACGCGTAAAATAATAATAATTTAGATTTCTTTTATTAAACTTCCTATATGTCCCACATCATTTGGTGATCATGAATCACAAATCCTACGTGTATGTATCCATTTGACGATATATCAATTATAAGTAGACATGGTTAATCAACTTTAACACCAGGACAAACAAGAGTGGGAGAAATCAATTTTATGAACAAACACAAGACTTGATAGAAACAGAGAGCATCACACTTGTTTTATTCAGGTGGCTACCACCAGGAAACATACAAGCGGTCTGGGATACGATGGATTCATTTTCGATATCTCAAGTTTGAATCTCAACGGCCACGTATGGGCGGCATTTTGGATTCGGCGCTTTAACGCAACAGAGACTTGATGGATCGTAGTTTTGCTGCAGCAACGCGGATGTCCATCCTTTCTCCTGGCGGCTCGCTACAACACGCGACTCCAATTTCGAACACTTTCGCTAGACATTCTTGAATCCTTCGCGGAGCACGAGCGCTCGATCCTTCTCCAAACTCATTTAAAAACAGACAAGGGTCTGCTATTTCTCCCGTTCTTTCCGGCAGCGCGGCCTCGCAGTGGCTTCGGATGTTCCATGCATCCTGGAACATGTCGTCGGTTGGCCTCTTTCCCGTAAACATCTCCAGCAGAAGAATTCCAAAACTATAAACATCGCCTTCTCTCGACACTTGACTTCCCATTCCGTACTCTACAATATTTCATGTTAAATGACCTATATTACTGAGTACGAACTAAAAAACATCCAAGACCACATTTATGTAAAAATTAACGCACCTGGAGGGCTGTAGCCGACTGTCCCTCTCACTCCCATCGAACTTACTTGCACAATAACATCATCGGCAGATAGAATTCTCGTGAGGCCGAAATCACCGATATGCGCTGTCATCTCTGCATCCAGAAGTACATTGCTCGGCTTCAAATCGCAGTGAATCACCGTTATGTCACACTCATGATGCAGATACTCCACAGCACAAGCAATGTCCACGGCAATACTAAGCATTTGCCTTAAACTTAACTTGAGGTGCACTCCGTCAGATATCACTTTAGGATGCAGCCAATCTTCCAGGCTTCCTTTTTCCATGTACTCGTACACAAGCGCCTTAAAATCATTACCTCGGAAGTCGACTGTCGAGCAGACAGTAAAAATCTTAACGAGATTTCGGTGTCTGATCCTCTTCAATACCTCACACTCTGCCACAAAACTCTTAGAAGCTGCTCGAATTCGGAGGTCGAGAACCTTAATGGCTACCACATTATCAGAATTTCCAAGAATCCCCTTATACACGGAACCGAAACCACCGGCACCGATCAAGCTATTTTGATTAAGCCCATCAGTCGCCCTGATTATATCCTCGTATGAAATTTGTGGAAAAGGGTCTTTGGGAACAAACCTGAACGGTGAGTTCAAGTTCCTTCTTCTTTTTCTGTTCATGCAATGATGCCAGGCAAGCAACAAAAGCAGAACAAATAGGACAACAATCCCACTCGCAACGGTTAAAAGGATCTTCAACCACAATTTTTTTCTTCCACGCTTCGGTTTAGAAGTAGGACAGCTTGTTAAGTTCAATGTTGGAATCCCGCCACAGAGTTTGTAGTTTCCCATAATCGAGACCCCTGTCGCATTTAGGAAGACTCCTTTATTCGGAACTTCTCCCTCGAAATGGTTGTAAGATAGGTTGAGGTATGCGAGCTGGAAGTCTCCTAAGAATTTTGGGATCCGGCCGGAGAAGTTATTATGTGATAAGTCTAGATGTTGAAGTCCTTTCAGAGGAGATAGAAACGTGGCGATGCTGCCTTCAAACAGATTATTCCCAATGTGCAATAACACCAAGCTGGTGCATCCACCAAGAGTGTTTGGAACTTGTCCAGATAGTCTGTTCCCGTGCACGTCTAATATTGCTAGGTTCTTCAGATTGCCGACTTCCTCTGGCAGTGTACCGGTTAGTTTGTTCTGAGATAAATCGAGAAATAATGATAAGGAAGGTATACCCAGGATTTGCGCTGGTATAGTTCCACTCAGGTTGTTCATTGAGAGATCCAAACAGATCAAGTTTTGACATTTTCCTAGGCTCATGGGAATACTCCTGCTGAATCCATTCCCCGCCAACCTCAGTTGTGTCAACATAGTCAAATTTCCAAGAGAAGACGGGATTTCTCCGAAGTATTCACTGTTCTGTGCTTGTAGGTTCTTCAACTTGTGGAGGTTACCGATTTCCTTTGGGAGCATACCCGTCAATGGGTTCCAGCCGATACGTAGATCTTCCAGGTTGTGAAGATTCCCAATGGTAGAAGGGAGGGTCCCCGTGAGCTGATTGGACCAAATTACCAACTTGTTCAAAATGGAAGATAAGTTCCCTATAGACTGAGGCAACGTACCTCCGAAGTTGTTTCCCCCCAAATCCAGAACCCATAGCTCGGTGGAATTGAGGGACTCGAGGAATTGCAAGTCCCCCGACATGCCGTTTCCCAACTGGTTAACGCCAATACCAAGCCACCCCAACTGATTGAGATTTTTGAGGTCAGGCACCGATCCGCTGAATTTGTTCTGGGACAACTGTAGGCTCAGTAAGTTTGTCGCGTTCGCTATTGAAGGAGGAATAAGTCCGGTCAACTGATTACCAGCGAAATAGAACTCCTGTAGATTGGGAAGAGTGATTCCGAGATCCAGAGGGAGACCTCCCTGGAGTTTGTTAATAGAGAACCCAATTACCATCAGAGAGGTTATGTTGAAAATCGAGACGGGTATCGTACCGGAAAAGTAGTTTTGCCCGAGACTAATCCATTCCAACCTTCGCAATCGCCCAAGAGATGCTGGGATGGGACCGCTGAAACCATTTTGCATTCCGCCAATGAACTCCAGAGATGAGAAGTTGCTGAAGAAAGCAGGGAACTTCCCTGTGAAATGGTTTTTGTGGACTAGGAAGACTCGAAGCTCCGACAGAGCGGATAATCCATGAGGTATTTCTCCAACAAGGTAGCTGTTTCCTAGCCAGATCTCTCGTAGGGTTGTGCAGCCCGAGATGTTCTCCGGGAGCTGACCCGAGAAAGAGTTGTTATCCATGAGCAACTCCGACAACCGACGCAAGTTCCCAATTTCAGGGGGGATTTCGCCGGCAAAACCATTGTTGTTGATGTTTAATATCCTGAGGAAGCTCAGATTCCCAATGTAGGGTGACAAAGAGCCACCAAGCCTGGAGTCCGAGAGCACCAATTCTGTAACACGGGGACGTCTCCTGCTGCAAGTTATGCCAGGCCAATGACAGAAGTGGACGGTGTCGTTCCACGAGGTGAATACCCTGTCGGGGTCGTAGGGTATCTGGCCCCTGAACTCGAGGAGCGCAGCACGGTCTGTGTCGTTGCCCTTAGCCACTGCTGCTCCCTGGACAACATTCAAAACACGGGGGAGACATGTGAATAATAATAATATCATAAAAGCATGGCATGAGCCCATAATTATTTTCGTGATAACAACTACTAGTAAGTAGTGACTAACTCTCCACTTTGGCCTTTAAATAACAATCCGTTGGAGAACATTTTATTCATGTTCGAATTTTAATCACCAACCTTAATCGTAAATCACACGACAAAAGTGTTTGGTAAGAAGACGCCAGCACCACAAAATCGCTTAACTTAAATAAAGTAAGAGAACCAAACTCCACCTGTAAAACTTTTGACAATGTAGAAAAAGTTAAAGAAAAGGAATGGATGAAGGACTTTGACTCTTAGCCTCCTGTGCTGTGCTTCTAACCCTCTATTTGGTTAACAAAAGTATAATAATTTGGATTATAATATAACTTGTCTAATTTGGATTAACTAGTTATAAACAAATCCCATCTAAATTTGGATTAACTAGTTATAAACAAATCCCATCTAATGAAACACGCCAAGGTTGCGACTAATCCCGGCCACGATAACTTCGGGTTGGAGCCCATGACCTCTCCAAAAGCGCGGAACTTAACATCTCTTGGGGGCCGACAGGACACAGACAAAGAACGATGTATTACTTGGAACTAGAAAGGAGCAGTTCATTACCAAGTACATAAATAGAAAACCATTAAATTTAGTTAATATAAATTCATTGAGAAAGCGAAAACAATATACACATAATTAATTTTTGATGATTTGTATTAGTAAGTAGTAGTAGTAGTAGAGAGTAACCCAACTCTACTCTTCGGTGGCATCTTTTTTTGACATTTATAACCCTCCCATTTCACGACTTTTTTGAATAAACCCAACATTACGTTTTATGTACAATTTTATATTCATAATTTAACCCGTCATAATTTTCTAACTCGAAAATTACTTCGGGTGAAACCCCGAAAATAATCTCCGACAAACTTTTGATGACTTGTAAGCGACTTTGCCGTTTGATGGCCTTCACAATATCACTTGCTCTCTTTTGTGACCTTACGGGCTAAACTTTTTCGGTAATCACAATCTCATCCTTCTTTCCTTTATTAAAAACTATAACTCCTATTTTATTTCATAGCCCTCAATTTCGATCAGATCAGTAAGAATAATACCATATCAACACATTAAATTTAATTATAGTTTTAGTTGGTAATATAAGTAGTTTTTAATTAATTTTTTAATAAATGGTAGATTACACGTAATCCTTTTTATAAATGAACGTGAGTTTGGGAATTACTTTTACTGAGCGAAAATGTCTGAAAAGCGACCACTGACTTGGATTATTACCCAACAATTACTTCGGTGATTATGTATTTTGCGCCCAATTAATTGAGATGTCGGTTAGATGAAGAGATTGAATTACACCATAATCGGTTCATAGTGGTATATGATTTATGGTCATTATCCTATGACGTTGGGTGACTAAAAACTGTTGTTAGACGATTACCTTAGTTTGTGTATACACTAACTTCGTGTATGTGTCGCACACATAGTTCGTCGACACGAACATCGTATTTTGATTATTTAGTGGATAATATATTAATCATTTTATTATTTCAGAATTAGAACTAATTGAATTATTAATTTATTCTGAAATATCATAAACAAATATATTATTCGAATATGGATTTATTTCGGATTGTTTTATATTCATATTTAATATCCATTTAGATATTATATTCGAAACATTTTTATTTAATAAAATCATGTTTTGATTATAGTTATATCGATTTATATTAATTATTGAAGGTTTACTTACCTTACATATTGAAAATGGCAATAATGCAATCAAATGTTACAAGAAAATAATTAGGAGAGAAAAGTCGTGTGATGACTTCCTGATGGTCTGGGAGTCTTTTGAAATACAGGCAGAGATATTCCGGCGAGATTTCCTTTCATGTTTGGGAGAAATAACTCTCTCTGTTGGCATCACTCTCCACTTAGCCCTCCTATATATAATCAATCCACTCGAGAGAAAAGGGTCCCTCTCTCGTTCGAATTTCAACAATCACGTCCACCGACCTCAGTGTTGATGCAATTTTTTTTCTTTTTAAATAAAAATATGTATATTTTTAATAAATTTTTTTAAAGTAAATCCCTTCTTTTCAATCGTAAATCACACGCGAGCACCATAAAATTATTTAACGTAAAAGAAAGTAAGAGCATCCGGAGAAACTTTTGACAATGTAAAAGATTAACAAATAAAAGAAAGGAAAAGAAATGGATGGAGGTGGACTTTTACTCCGCTTCTAACCCTCTGTTTGGTTAACAAAAGGGATTCAACTGGAGTCTAACCATGTAAACCGCGTGGCAAGCACAAAAGACATTTTTTTATTAGACGTTTGTAAGAAACAACCTCTCTACATATAGTGGCTTTATTTCCGAGCGTCTAAGCATTCCAACGTTCTTGCGATTTTGTACTCCTACGTTCTTCGTCTTCTCAAGGCATCGCCGATGGCATTTGGTAGTGCTTCTGCTTGGAAACCACATTTACATTAAAATTCACGCACCATGTAAACGGCGTGGAGAGAAAAGGGTCCCTCTCCCTGTTTCATGACTTCTTAATTAACCTAACGTTACGCTCTTAAAATAATTTAACTTAAATTAAAGTAAGAGCACCGGCGACACTTTTGACAATGTAAACGTAGAAAGAAAAGAAATGGACGGAGGACTTTGACTCCCGTTCCTGTGCATCGCTTCTAACCCACTGCTTGATTAACTAAACAATTTGCAGTCGGGCTTCGTAAAGTCGAACGAGCCATAAGTACAAGTTAGTTTTCATGAAATATTATGAAATTCGTTTCGTAAACTACAAAATGTTACGAAACCGTGTACGTTTCGTATTTTACTAAACTTACACGGTATCCCAAACATATATCCTAACCTAAACTACATCAGATAACATTTTTTATGTCTATTTTTATTGTTTATTTGAATCTCTTGGCAGTCCTTCGCTTGTGGACCATCGCATGTAGCCTTCTCCACTCGTAGACTTGTTGTAGATTCGCTCAGAAACTTAAGTCTATGATTGTATAGCTTCCTAGTCTTTTTTATCTTCTTCTGTATGTTTCCTTTTTCTAAGCACCTTAAATGCTCTTGTTAGTGGTTATTGACTTTGATTAAGACTAATTTATATTAAGGTTTTATAAAATTTCTTTTATTAAAAAGCGAATTATCATGTAAGCATTTTTTTAATTAAATTTCATAAGTGATCGTATTTGAATAAACAATCTTGCGTTATATGACAAATTGATGAACAAACAGAGCATCATATGCTTCTTCTTCATTCTGGGTGGCAAAATACATAACAGAGACAATACTTGGATTTGAGTTATTTCAGCTACCACCACCAAACATACAACTAGTCGGGGATACAATCCATCTGGGGTGGTATTCTGGATTCGGAGCTTCAGCCCACCAGAGATTTTATGGACCGTAGTTTTGCTGCAACCACGCGGATGTTCATCCTTTCTCCGTGCAACTCGCTACAACATGCGACTCCGATTTCGAACACCTTCGTTAGACCTTCTATAATCCTTCACGGAGCATGGGCGCTCGATCCTACTCCAAACTCATTTAGAAACATACGAGGCTCTGCTACTTCTCCCGCTCTTTCCGGCAACAAGGCCTCACAATGGCTTCGGATGTTCCATTCATTTTGTAAATTAATAACAAACTCGATGTTTGGTTAAGTGGGATTCAACGGAGGAAGCCTGTTTTCACACAAAAATGCATTACCTACTTAGCGCTCTCGACGGCCTGAGGTCGTGGATGGAGACCGTGCGATGCTCAAATAATATCTTAAATATTGAATTTTTTTTAGTTAACCTAACATTTAGGAAATAATCTTCTTGCTGTCCTATTGTCCTCGTGAATGTTGAAATTGAAATAAGAAATCGAACGAGTATCGATAGATAAGACCGTGGGAAGAGATCGGATGAGGTTGTCTTCAACTACAGACGAAGATTTGCTTTCTATCGTATTGTCCTTAACTTGGTATTGTAATATAATTTTATTACAGTATGCACAGAATGAATTTAGAAATTGTTCTAATATTAAAGTAGATATCTCCCTGTCACCAAGAAATGTCAAATAGAAATTGCTGCACATCTCATTTGCTGGCCCTGCTGCTCCTTCGTTCATACTCACCATAAGTGCCGTCAAATGACCTCAACATCCCCCAGCCCCAAATATGTAGGCGACACTCGTGGATCAGACGCGGCACACGTTGGCACGAGGAGCAGCCCAAGATTTCCACATCCTTCAATCTTTCCAAGCCCAACAAATCCGGAATTTCGCATATGGAACGACACTTCCAAATGCTCAATCCCTCCAACAGCTCCAATTGTTCCAGTCCTGGAATCTCCACCAATGCTGTACACGATCTGAACGTAAGCAACTTCAGCCCCCTCAATCTCCCTAGGTTGGACACCCTGAGGAGACTTTTAGATATCTCGATAGACAATGTCGTAAGCCTGGGTAATGAACCGAGCCCACCAAGCTCGATATCTGTCATTGTCAAATTTATGAGCACCAACTCTGTCAAGAGCATCAACTTGGAGTAACGTTCCCAGGGCATGCCTGTTCGTGAGTGCTGGAGAAGCAGCTTGCGCAGAGACTTTTAAATTTCTCGATAGACAATATATGATAAATTAAAATATAATATAGAATAATTTAAAAAGAATTAAGTCAAATGTCTTACTTGACGAAAAATCATTCTTTATATTAGTGTACCGAATATTAAGTTGATTAATTCAAATACATACTTTTAATTTAAGTAATATTTCATAATCAAATAATCACTTTTCCATAAGTTTTCGAGAAAGAAAGTAAGAGATAACGGTCGACCAGTAAATTGGTAAATGTGTCTAAATCTAAGTACAGCGGGCTGTACTTAAACCCTGAGACAAGAAGAATGGTAGAAATCAATTTGATGAACAAAAACACGAGATCTGATATAAAACAGAGCATCATATGATTCTTCATTCAGCAACCACCATCGAACATACAAGCTGTCTGGAATATGATGGGTTTGTTTTGGATATTTCAAGTTCGAATCTCAATGAATACATCTTAGAGGTATTCGGGATACGGAGATTCAGCCCACCAGAGATTTGAGGGATCGTAGTTTCGCTGCGGCCACATGGATGTCCATCCTTTCTCCCGGCGACTCGCTACAACATGCGACTCCGATTTCAAACACTTTCGCCAGACATTCTAGAATCCTTTGCGGAGCACGGGCGCTCGATCCTACTCCAAGCTCATTTAAGAACAAACCAGGGTCGGCTACTTCTCCCACTCTATCCGGCAACGCAGCCTCGCAGTGGCTTCGGATGTTCCAATCATCCTGGAACATGTCGTCGGTCGGCTTCTTTCCCGTAAACATCTCCAGCAGAAGGATTCCAAAACTGTAAACATCACCTTCCCTCGACACTTGCCTTCCCATTCCGTACTCTACAACATTCACGTTAAACGGCCTATATTACTGAGTACGAGCTATCCAAAACCACATCTACATTAAAATTCACGCACCTGGAGGGCTGTAGCCGACTGTCCCTCTCACTCCCATCGAGCTTACTTGCACAACAACATCATCGGCAGAGAGAATTCTCGTGAGTCCGAAATCGCCGACGTGTGCTGTCATCTCCGCATCAAGGAGAACATTGCTGGGCTTCAAATCGCAATGAATCAGCGGCATGTCACAATCATGATGGAGATACTCCACAGCACAAGTAATGTCCATGGCAATACTCAGTCTATGCTTTAAACTTAACTTGAGATGCCCTCCCTCACATGTAACTTTAGAATGCAGCCAATCTTCTAGGTTTCCATTTTCCATGAACTCATACACAAGCGCCTTAAAATCATTCCCTCGGAAGTCGATGGTCGAGCAAACAGTGGAAATCTTAACGAGATTTCGATGTCTAATGTTCTTTAACACCTCACACTCTGCCACAAAACTTTTCGAAGCTGCTCGATTTCGGAGGTCGAGAACCTTAATGGCTACCACATTATTAGAATTTCCAAGGATCCCCTTATACACGGAACCAAAACCACCGACACCGATCAAGTTATTTTGATTGAACCCACCGGTCGTCTTGATTATATCCTCGTACGAAATTTGTGGAAATGGGCCCTTGGGAACCAACTCAGATTGCGACCTCACGTTTCTCCTCCTTTCTCTGTTCATGCAACAATACGATGCAAGCAGCAAAAGCAGAACCAACAGGAAAGCAATCCCACCGGCGATCGTGATGAGGATCTTCGACAACATTTTTTTCCTTCCGCGCTTCAATTTAGAAGTAGGACATAATGGTAAGTTTAATGCAGAAATCCCGCCACATAGTTTGAAATTTCCCATGACCCATATCTCTGTGGCATTTAGGAAGACTCCTTTATTTGGAACTTCTCCCTCGAAATGGTTGAAGGATAGGTTGAGGTATTCGAGCTGGAAGTCTCCTAAGAATTCCGGTACCTGACCAGAGAAGTTATTCTGCGATAAGTCTAGATGTTGAAGTCCTTTCAGAGGAGATAGAAACGCGGGGATGTTGCCTTCAAATAAATTTTTCCCAATGTCCAATAACACCAAGCTGGTGCATCCACCGAGAGTGCTCGGGACCTGTCCAGACAGTCTATTCCCGTGCAAGTCTAAATTTGCTAAGTTCTTCAGATCATTGACTTCATCTGGAAGTGCACCAGTTAATTTGTTTTGAGATAAATCGAGAACGTACGATAATGAAGGAATACCTAAGACTTGCACTGGTATAGTTCCACTCAGGTTGTTTTTTGATAGATCCAAACCGATCAAGTTTTGACAATTTCCGAGGCTTGCTGGAATACTCCCACTGAATGCGTTCCCTCGTAACGACAGTACCGTCAACATAGTCAAATTTCCAAGAGAAGATGGGATTTCCCCAGAGTAATCGTTGTAATCTGCTTGTAGGTGCTTCATCTTGTGGAGGTTACCGATTTCCTTTGGGAGCATACCCGTCAATGGGTTCCAGCCGATGACTAAAACTTCCAGGTTGTGAAGATTCCCGATGCTAGAAGGGAGGGTCCTGGTGAGCTGATTGTACTGGAAAGCCAACACGTTCAAATTGGAAGATAAGTTCCCTATTGACGGAGGCAACGTACCTCCGAAATTGTTTAAACTAAATTCCAGAAGCCACAGCTTGGTGGAATTGAGGGACTCAATGAATTTCAAGTCCCCCGACATGCGGTTTCCCAATTGATTGCCTGCAATACCAAGCCACCACAACTGATGGAGATTTTTGAGATCAGGTACCGATCCGGTGAAATTGTTCCGAGTCAACTGTAGGAACCATAAGTTTGTTGCGTTCGCTATTGAAGGGGGAATAGGTCCGGTCAACCGATTATCACCGAAACTGAAGCTCTGAAGATTGGGAAGAGTGATTCCGAGATCCAGAGGGAGACCTCCCTGGAGTTTATTCTCCGAGAACTCTATGACCATCAGAGAGGTTATGTTGAAAATCGAGGCGGGTATCGAACCAGAAAAGTAGTTTCCTGCGAGACTAATCCATTGCAACCTTCGCAATCGCCCAAGGGATGCAGGGATGGGGCCGCTGAAACCATTATCGCTTCCGCTAATGGTCTTCAGAGACGAGAAGTTGCTGAAGAAATCAGGTAACTTCCCAGTGAAATTGTTATTGTTGACTTCGAAGAACCGAAGCTTCGACAAAGCCGATAATCCAGGAGGTATTTCTCCAACAAGCTTGCTGTTTCCCAGCCCGATCCCTCGTAGGTTTGTGCATCCCGAGATGTTCTCAGGGAGCTGACCTGAAAACGAGTTATTATCCAGCGCCAACGCTCTCAACCGACGCAGGTTCCCGATTTCAGGGGGGATTTCCCCAGCAAACCCATTGTTGTTGATGTTGATTATCCTGAGGAAGCTGAGATTCCCAATGTAGGGTGACAAGGAGCCCCCCAGTCTGGAGGCCGGGAGCCACAATTTGGTGACGCGGGGACGTCTACGGCTGCAAGTTATGCCAGGCCAACGACAGAAGTGGATGGTGTCATTCCATGAGGTGAATACCCCGTTGGGGTCGTTAGGTATCCGATGCCTGAACTCGAGCAAGGCAGCACGGTCGGTTTCATTGGTCTTAGCCACCGCTGCTCCCTGGACAAAAAAAGAAACCAAGAGGCAAGTGAATAATATCGTAATAGCAGAGGAGGAGGAGGAAGCCATAATTAATTTTTGATGACCAGTAGTAGTTGTGAGTAACCCAATTCTAGTCATTGGTGGCATATCTTTTTGCCATTTATAACCTCCCCATTTCACGACTAACCCAAACATGACGGCTCTATGCACAATATTTTATATTCATAATGTAACCCCTCGTTTCTAACGTAAATGGAGGAATTTTTACAGAATTTAAATATAACAATACACGCAGACATAATTTGAACGGCTGGTCTAACAAATAGTAAAAAGTATTTTTTTTCCGGATTTAAGGTCATAGTAAACTGCAAGTAAAGGAAAATGAGCAACTTGGTCTTTGTTGAAATGAACGTGAGTTACTGACATGGACTCGAAGCAGACAGCCACGACTGACTTGGACTCGAAGGAGATTACTTTTTATTTTAACACTTGATTTCCTTAATCTTGTTGGGTGGTTATGAAAACATTGCCTTTTTGACCATTTCCTTCCTCTGCCTCCTTTCCTTCCATGATAAATTATAGGGTCTGGAGACTGATGATGGCCCCTCAATGCTACCGCCACTTGGACTGTTGTAGCCTTTAGGGTCGACGATCAAAGAAATATGGGGACTGGGCTATGCCACGGGTGGGTATCATTTCGTTGAGTTGGGGTTGTGGGCTATTTCGGGTGGCCGACATGGTATTTACATAAAAACAAACGCTTTGGAAATATGCGGCCACGAACAACATTAGATTTGAATTTCGAGTTTCAATCGTTACTGGAGTACTTTTACATCAAACGTCAAACAAATGACTTTAATGAACGTATACTGACCTTACAATAACAACACTTGATAAGCTAATGCCGTTGGAGATTGAATGATCAAGTAAATACTCGGATGATGTACCTTTGGAGATGCATAAAAAGAAGGTTTAGATAGATGGGTATTAGACTCTTACCAGGTGCTGTCAGTTTTCACCAGTTTCATGGAAATGATATCTACTTTTGATAAAGCAATCAATGTAAATCAATTTATGGCGGGATCCAATTGCGAAGTAATTTTACATTATAAATTGTTGCAATCGGCCTGCAGCCACGTGGATGTTGATAAATCTATGAAAGTAGAGTTATTTATGTCAATTTTATACCTAAATTCTGTTAGATTTGTGAAATATCGCGTTTATTGCTTATTATTTCTTACTAGTTCACAATACTCTCGAGAATTTGGATACTGCCGAATTGGATTTATTTCAGATTAAAAACGGAAACAAGGAGATTTCGGCTATCTAAAAAGATTTGGTGCAAGGGAAAAAACTTGAAGGTCACGTGTGAAGGAGATCAATTGAAGAGGAACAAAAAATTTTATCCCAGATTTTCAGAGATTCTCTAGGGTATTCCTTTAAGACTATAAAAGGACTTTGTTCCTTAGGTTAATAAGGAGACTGGAACGAAGAGAAGATTCGACAGAAGAAGAATTCGACAAAGGAGAAGAAGGAAGTTAGATTATTGTTTTAGGATGCTTTTCTTTTCTTTGAATTGTGTCTCGAAAACAATGCTCGGCTAAACTTTCTTTGCAAGGATTATATTGAACCAAATTGTGTAGTTGAATTTCCTGAACTCGTTTTAGAACAAATTCGTACTTTGGATGTTTATTTATTTCGTTTGATCTTAATGCATATAATTTGTCTGATCAATGAATTGTATTGATTTGTTATCCTAATTTAAACTCGAGAGAGGAATTTTAGGAGAGAACATGAACGAAATAGCCTTGGTTAATATCGCGGGAGCGAATTAGATAGTAAGTATATATGGGGAGATATACTTCTAGGTAACTAATAAAGGATTGAATCTTAATCTGTTCTGGCATTCGTAATTCACTATAGGGATATAGGTTTAGGGTGGTTTAGAATAATTCTTTGTAAACTCGGCAGAGGCACTTAGGGACATAAGAATCCGGTTAGTAAACAAAATTAGTATAAATTTGGGCTAAACGAGTGAGGGGATTTAACAAAACAAGGAGGGGATACTTGATCCTAGGCTTTTTCATTTATTGAATTAGTATAAATTTGGTGACACGGGGACGTCTCCTGCTGCAGGTTACGCCCGGCCAACGAAGAAGTGGACAGTATCATTCCAGGAGGAGAGTACCCTGTCGGGGTCGTCAGGTATGTAGCCCCTGAACTCGAGCAACGCAGCTCGGTCAGTTTCGTTGGTCTTAGCCGCAGCTGCTGAGAGAGAAAACAGGAGACAAGTGGATAATAATATCATAAAAGCAGAGGAGGAGGAGGAAGCCATAATTTTTTAGAGTGCCTTTGCCTCATCACAGAATGTCTGTCCACTTAGCGATGTTATATATCTACACTCTCCCCCATTCCATGACTTTTCTAAGGTTGAACTTGAGTTTTGGGACATACTTTTTGTGCTGTGGGAGAAAATGACCAAAGATTGGATAGCCATGACTGACTTAACTCACTATTTCCATCTTAAGGATGTGTAATTTCCATATAGTCTTCATTTTTTAAATTACTCCTAGAATTACACTCGTGAGAGAAACGAACAAACATAACAAAGTGAATATAAGAATGGATTTCGGTTGACTTCTTCTCTCTTCTCCAAAGTCTTTTTGTATTCCTAGACTCACCGCCTTTGCCTCCCCCATCACAGACACTCTGTTCCCACTTTTTGCTTCTGGTTGTTATTCAATGACTTGTTCTAAGTTAAGCAGACAAGCGATGACTAACTGACTATGGAGTCAATGGACATCGGAAACACGATAAAGGCCTCCTTTTTCTTTGTGATGAACGTGATTAGGTAATCTCTATAGTTTTTCTAACCTGAACTTAAAATAGGTTAAGTAGACTCAAGCAGCAATGATGACTTGGGACAAAAATACTATCCTCCGGTCAAATTATCAATAATTTCCCAACACAACGTATCTCAGGGGGTAAACTTACAACCATTTAAAAGAAAAAAAAATAGTGGTTTCTTTTTATTTATCCTTTTTAACGACCACTTAAGAAGGGACAAGACAGAATAGCCAAAATTAAAATGAGTTGAATTTTTAAAGTGATAAATAAAAAAAAGGTTAATTAAATAATCAAGTGTAAATTAATAACAAACTCGATGTTTAATTAAGTGGGATTCAACGGAGGAAGCCTGCTTTCACACGAAAATGCATTGCCTACTCTGAGCGCACTCGACGAACTGAGGTCGTGGGTGGAGATTGTGGGATGCATTACAGACTGTGTGTCCCCACTTTTTGCTTCTTCTTGTTGTTATTAATCACTTGTTCTAAGTTAAGTAGACAAGCGGGATGACTTGATTGACTATGGAGTCAATGGAGGAGATTGCTTGCCGTTAATAATAATACTTCCCTTTTGAGTCTCCCACTATCTCCGTCTTATGTATCTTCGTCGGCTTCGAAGCGACTTTTGACTCCTTCTGGCAGCACCTTTGATGGGCCAGAAATTAGTACGATTTTAAAAAGTTAATTTTTTTTAAGTTTAAATTAATAATTTCTAATATATATTTGTGTCCAATAAACTCGCATCATGATCTGATTAAGTGATTCATCGATGGTGAGAAATAATATGTTGTTATTTTGTATTTGTAAATGGATGGGAGATGGTGAAACCAAGAAAAGCAACGTGAATTATGTCAATGACTGAACATTGACTATTTGAAAATCTTATGATTTTAGAATAATACTTCAAGAAGGATTTCAAACATATATTACCGAAACCATCACACACACATATATATAAATAGAAGAATTCAAATTATTATATCTGGTTTTTGTTAGTTGAAAATAGAGTGCTCGCTTAAGTTCAACTACAACAATTAGATCTAAGTTAAATCTTACTGTTCTAGCGAGGGATGATAAAATGATAGCTTGGAAAGTATATGCCGTACACCTATAGAAGAAATAAATGAAAATAAATTAAATTTAATTTACCTAAAACCAACTAACTCTTTGAATTCGAAGTATGGATAAAGCGAAGTTCGATTGAGATGTTGTTGAAGAAGATGACGCTCAAAGGAAGAGTCGCAGTTGTCATGACTCAAGAATACACCATTTGTATCCTTCAAGTCAAATACCGATATTTTGCTCCGAAAAATGTTTTAAAAGTAGACGCAAGTAACGATGATGACTTGGGACAAAAATATTATCCTCCGGTCAGATTATTAATAATTTCCCAGCACAACGTGTCTCGGGGAGCAAACTTACAACCATTTAAAATAAAAAGAAAATAGTTGTTTCTTTTTGTTTATCTTTCTTAACGACCATTTGAGAATAAACAGGAGAGCCAAAATTAAAATGAGTTGAATTTTTAAAGTGATAAATTAAAAAAAAAGGCTAATTAAATAATCAAGTGTAAATTAATAACAAACTCGATATTTAGTTAAGTGGGATTCAATGGAGGAAGCCTGCTTTCACACGAAAATGCATTGCCTACTCTGTTCGCTCTCGACCGCCTGAGGTCGTGGGTGGAGATTGTGCGATGCTCAAAACCATTTCAACGGCGGCACGTGCTCTTGCAAGGATTACTGGTAAGGGGGAACTTGTGCTCTTTATCGAGGAACCCAGAAATACTTATCATGCATAGAATAATTTTGTAACTTACCATTGGGTGATATTGTTAGGACCACAAACATAATTAGAATGTATTTAACTCATATTAATAAGGTAATTAATAATGAAGCATGACAATGTTTCAAATGTTTAAATTACCTTAATCAATTTAACCCCCAAAGGCAAAGAAGAATGATAGAAATCAATTTGATGAACAAAACACAAGATTTGATATAAACAGAGCATCATCCTTCATTCATTCACGTGGGTGGGAAATAGATGGAGATAATAATGGAATTAAGTTATTTCAGCTTCAGCCCACCAGAGATTTGATGGATCGTAGTTTCGCTGCGGCCATGCGAATGTCCATCCTTTCTCCAGGCGACTCACTACAACATGCCACTCCGATTTCAAACACCTTCCTTAGACCTTCTATAATCCTTCGCGGAGCACGGGCGATTGATCCTTCTCCAAACTCATTTAAAAACAGACGAGGGTCTGCTATTTCGTCCACTCTTTCCGGCAATGCGGCCTCGCAGTGGCTTCGAATGTTCCACGCATCCTGGAACAGGTCGTCGGTTGGCCTCTTTCCAGTAAACATCTCCAGCAGAAGAAAACCGTAGCTGTAAATATCGCCTTCCCTCGACACTTGGCTTCCCATTCCATACTCTACAAATATTCGTATTAAGTGGCCTATACTACGAGTACAAGCTAGCATTTATTGGAAACCACATTTACATAAAATCGACGCACCTGGAGGGCTGTAGCCGACTGTCCCTCTCACTCCCGTCGAGCTTACTTGAACAACATCATCAGCAGAGAGAATTCTCGTGAGGCCGAAATCACCGACGTGTGCTGTCCTATCTGAGTCGAGGAGTACATTGCTTGGTTTAAGATCACAGTGAATCAGCAGCATATCACAATCATGATGGAGATACTCCACCGCATAAGCAATGTCTACGGCAATATTCAGCCTATGCCTTAAACTTAACTTCCGGCGCCCTCCCTCATGTGTATCTTTAGGATGCAACCAATCGTCCAGGCTTCCATTTTCCATGTACTCATACACCATTGCCTTAAAATCACTACCTCGAAAGTCGATGGTCGAACAGATCGTATAAATCTTAACGAGATTTCGATGTCTGATTTTCTTTAACACCGCACACTCTGTCACAAAACTTTTCGAAGCTGCTCGATTTTGGAGGTCGAGAACCTTAATGGCTACCATATTATCAGAATTTCCAAGGATCCCCTTATAAACCGAACCAAAACCACCGACACCAATCAAGTTATTTTGATTGAGCCCACCAGTCGCCTCGAGTATATCCTCATACGTAATTTGTGGAAAAGAGCTTTTGGTAATCAAGCCAGACTTGGACTTTACGTTTCTTCGTTTTCTGTTCTTGAAATGATACGATGCAAGAAACAAAAGCAGAAAAAATAGGAGTCCGATCCCACCGGCGATCGTGATGATGATCTTCAACAATGTTTTGTTTCTTCCTCGCTTCAGATTAGAGGTAGGACAGCTTGGTAAGTTCAATGCAGAAATCCCACCACAGAGTTTGTAATTTCCCATGATCGAGATCTCTGTGGCATTTAGGAAAACGCCTTTATTTGGAACTTCTCCCTCGAAATGGTTGAAGGACAGATTGAGGTACGAGAGCCAAAAATCTCCTAAGAATTTAGGTACGCGGCCAGAGAAGTTATTCTGTGATAAGTCTAGTTGTTGAAGGCCTTTCAGAGGAGATAGAAACGGAGTGATGTTGCCTTCAAACATATTATTCCCAATGTCCAATAACACCAAGCTGGTGCATCCACCGAGAGTTTTCGGGACTGGGCTAGACAGTCGGTTCCTGTGCACGTCGAATACTGCTAAGTTCTTCAAATTGCCAACTTCATCTGGCAGAGCGCCTGCTAATTTATTCTGAGATAAATCGAGAACGTAAGATAAAGAAGAAATACCCATGACTTGCGATGGTATAGTCCCACTCAGGTTGTTTGTAGATAGATCCAAAAGGATCAAGTTTTGGCAATTTCCAAGGCTTGCAGGTATACTCCCACTGAATCCGTTCCCTCGCAATACCAGTTTCGACAACACGCTCAAATTTCCAAGAGAAGATGGGATTTCCCCCGAGTAATTGCTGTACTGTGCTAGTAGGATCTCCAACTTGTGGAGGTTACCGATTTCCTTTGGGAGCATACCATTCAACGGGTTCCAGCTAATATCTAGAACTTCCAGGCTGTGAAGATTCCCGATGCTTGAAGGGACTGTCCCTGTCAGCTGATTGGACCAGAATGACAACATCTTCAAGTTGGAAGATAAGTTCCCAATAGGCCGGGGCAACTTACCTCCGAAATTGTTTAAATTGAATTCCAGAATCCTTAGCTCAGTGGAATTGAGGGACTCGATGAATTTCAAGTTGCCAGATTCTGCGTTTCCCAATTGATTGACTGCAATACTAAACCCCCTCAACTGATTTAGATTTCTGAGATCAGGTACCGATCCGGTGAAATTGTTCTTGGACAGCGCTAGGCCCAATAAGTTTGTCGCGTTTGCTATTGAAGGGGGAATAGGTCCGGTCAACTGATTAACAGCGAAACTGAAGGCTTGGAGATTGGGAAGAGTGATTCCGAGATCCAGAGGAAGACCTCCCTGGAGTTTGTTGTACGAGAACTCTATTGCCATCAGAGAGGTTATGTTGAAAATCGAGGCGGGTACTGAACCAGAAAAGTAGTTTCCTACGAGACTAATCCATTGCAACCTTCGCAATCGCCCAAGAGATGCTGGGATGGGGCCGCTGAAACCATTATAGTTTCCGTTAAGGGTATCCAGAGACGAGAAGTTGCTGAAGAAATCAGGGAAATTCCCTGTGAATTTGTTTTTGATGACCTGGAAGAATCGAAGCTTCGACAGAGCGGATAATCCACGAGGTATTTCTCCAACAAGCCGGTTGTTCCCCAGATGGATACCTTGTAGGCTTGTGCAACCCGAGATGTTCTCCGGGAGCTGACCCGAAAACAAGTTATTATCCAGGCCCAACCCTGCCAGCCGACGCAAGTTCCCGATTTCAGGGGGGATTTCGCCGGCAAAACCATTGTTGTAGAGGTCTAATATCCTGAGGAAGCTGAGATTCCCAATGTAGGGAGACAAGGAGCCCCCCAGTTTGTAGCCTGGGAGCTCTAATTTGGTGACGCGGGGACGTCTCCTGCTGCAAGTTATGCCACGCCAATGACAGAAGTGGGTGGTGTCATTCCAGGAGGAGAGTACACCGTCGGGGTCTTCGGGTATGCTGCGCCTGAACTCGAGCAAGGCAGCACGGTCGGTTTCGTTGGTCTTAGCCACTGCTGCTCCCTGGACAAAAAAAGAAACCATGAGGCAAATGAATAATATCGTAAAAGCAGAGCGTGAACCCATAATTATTTTTGATGGCTAGTATTAGTATGTAGTAGTAGTTGTAGTGAGTAACCCAACTCTAACTCTACTCTTTGGTGGCATCTTTTTGCTATTTATAACCCTCACATTTATAACTCTACTGGTTTATCATCTAAGGTGAATTGTAAAAATGAAAGGGAGATGGTAATGGGAAAAACAATAGACACATACATAATTTATATTGTTGAACGGCAGGTCTTACAAATAGTCTAAAGATTTTTTTTTCATCATAGTAAACTGCTAGTAAAGGAAAATGAGCAACTAGGTCTTTGTTGAAACCCAAATTCCACGTTGGATAAAAAATGCCTCACAAACTAGAATATATAAGTCACTCCCTCTATTGCCAATTGATTTTAAAATTGAATCACGTTGGACTTATATACTGGGCTTGAGGTGGGCCAACCCGGGATTTTCCATACGATATTTGTGTTAGTTTAGTCTCTCCAGATTTTTGGGCATCTATTATTACCATAAATCACGCACAGAAAAGTACAAACGAAGGAGACTTTGGAAAAGTAGACCCACGATGATGACTCGGAGTCTACGAGAAAATTACTTCCGAGTCAATCTCCGATAAACTTTTGCTTCTTGTTATCCAATGACTTTTCCTAAGTAGAACTGACTTTGGAGTCAAAAGAAGATTGCCGTGAAAAATACTTCCCTTTTGATTCACACTGTTTTCGGTCTTATTTATAGTTTGCTTCGCAGTGACTTTGATTTCTATCACGGGGAAAAACTTAATACGAGATGAATCTTTTTTTATTTAAGTTTAAATTAATAATTTCTATAATATATGAAGTTTGTTGTAATGAATCAGATTTTTCTTCTATAAAAAAATATATTACTTGAAACTAAAGATCCTCACAAATAGGGGTGGTTTGGTAGAGTAAAGGAAACAGAGGCCTATGCGTGTGGAATTATTGGAATTAATCAGAAAGCCAAAGCCAGGCCAACGCCCGTTGTGTAGCGAAAAAGCCGAACCAAATAGTTATCCCGACTAAACCGTTTTATAAATATGTCGGTGACAATTCTGTAATAGCTTATTTAGGTTAAGCAACACTAACATTTTTATGGAGCCATTTTGGAAACAGGTGAAGGCGACTCGAACCGCTCTGAACCTCTAGAAACTTCCATGCTTGAGTCATGCACTGCTTTTGGCCTTCACAAATCGGGCCGTGGTCAGATGTATTAAATTCATTATATTTTACGGACCTTATAAAAAATCTTACCTAAATTACGATATTTTCCAATATTATATATTTTAATATAATATCAAATAATTTTTAATAATATAAAAGAATAACTTAGAAAGGAATTGAGTCAAACGTATGATTCCTTCTACTGGTGTTGCCAAGTATTAATTCTTTTTATTTTAGTAATATTTTTCATAATCACTTTTAAGGTGATCATGAATGTATAACACTTTTGAAATATAGATTGACTCCAAGTTCTGACGTTGATTGGCTTACTTTTACGACGAACGTCAAATTAATGAACGCTACATTAACCTTAAAACGAGCACAACTAGATGCCAAAGTCAAGATCACTACACTTGCAAAAAGTAAAAGAGAGAGAGAATGAAAGGTTTATCAGTCACTGCATGCCTTAAAACACATGATATTCAAATATTTTTATTAAAAATCTGTGTTTAGCATCAAATAAAATAAACAAGTTTGAAAAGGAAAATCCTAGAGGCAATTTGATTGTTTAAAAGTGTTTGTGGTAAGTTTTGATCACGATTAATGGGTATTAAAGTTAGTAACGGAAATGTCGAGACATTTAAGTAGGCTATTAAATATATAAAGGGACTAGACATTTCATGTAAGAAGAAAAAGAAAGTAAGATAAAGTTTAAGAAACAGAAATCGCAGCCAAAACACTCATCGTAGGTGCAACAGATCTACAGACGGTTTTCTCTATTCTACAGAAGGTCGCCAGCAGTACAAGACCTACGTTCTGCTATCACCAATATCACCAATATTATCCAAGAGCTTCAATATTTCTAATTTCAACATATGATCGCCAAAGTCGTCGAAAAAAAAGAAGAATGATGGAAATCAATTTGATGAACAAACACGCAAGATTTGACTGAGGATCATATGATTCTTCATTCAGGGTGGCAAATACATAACAATAGGAGTCGTGCTATTTCAGATACCACCAGCAAACATACAAAACTATCTGTGATACTGAGGATTCATTTTAGACATTTCAAGTTCGAATCTCAACGACGGAGCTTCAGCCCACCAGAGATTTTAGGGATTGTAGTTTTGCTGCAGCCACGCGGATGTCCATCCTTTCTCCAGGACACTCCCTACAACACGCGACTCCGATTTCGAATACCTTCGTCAGACATTCTAGAATCCTTCGCGGAGCACGGGCGCTCGAACCTACTCCAAACTCATTTAAAAACAAACAAGGGTCTGCTACTTCTCCAGCTCTATCCGGCAACGCGCCCTCACAGTGGCTTCGGATGTTCCAAGCATCCTGGAACATGTCGTCGGTCGGCTTCTTTCCCGTAAACATCTCCAGCAGAAGAATTCCAAAACTGTAAACATCGCCTTCCCTCGACACTTGCCTTCCCATTCCGTACTCTACAACATTTCGCGTTAAACGGCCTATATTACTTGAGTATGATCTAACAAATATCCAAAACTACATTTACAGAAAAATTCACGCACCTGGAGGGCTGTAGCCGACTGTCCCTCTCACTCCCGTCGAGCTTAATTGTCCAACGACATCATCGGCAGCGAGAATTCTCGTGAGTCCGAAATCACCGACCTTTGCTGTCATCTCCGCATCCAGGAGGACATTGCTTGGCTTCAAATCACAGTGAATCACCGTTATCTCACACTCGCGATGAAGATACTCCACGGCACATGAAATGTCCACGACAATACTCAGCCTATGCCTTAAACTTAACTTCCGGCGCACTCCCTCTGATGCAACTTTAGGATGCAGCCAATCTTCCAGGCTTCCCTTTTCCATGTACTCATACACAAGCGCCTTAAAATCATTACCATGGAAGTCGATGGTCGAGCAGACAGTAGAAATCTTAACGAGATTTCGGTGTCTTATCGTCTTTAATACCTCACACTCTGCCATAAAACTCTTTGAAGCCGCGCGAGTTCGAAGGTCCAGAACCTTAATGGCTACCACATTATCAGAATTTGCAAGGATCCCCTTATACACGGAACCAAAACCACCGACACCGATCACGTTTTCATGATTGAGCCCATCGGTCGCCCCGAGTATATCCTCATACGAAATTTGTGGAAAAGGGCTTTTGGGAACCAACCCAGATGAGGACTTCATGTTTCTTCTTCTTTTTCTCTTCATGCAAAGATGCGATGCAATCAACAAAAGTAGAATAGACAGGAAAGCAATCCCGCTGGCGACCACAATGACGATTCTCAACAAGGTTCTTCTTCCTTGCTTCCATTTAGAAGTAGGACAGCTTGATAAGTTCAATGCCGGAATCCCGCCACAGAGTTTATAATTTCCCATGACCGAGACCCCCGTGGCATTTAGGAAGACTCCTTTATTCGGAACTTCTCCCTCGAAATGGTTGAAAGACAGATTCAGGTATGTGAGGTGGAAGTCTCCTAAGAATTTCGGTACCCAGCCAGAGAAGTTATTCCGCGATAAGTCTAGATGTTGAAGTCCTTTCAACGGAGATAGAAACGGGGTGATGTTGCCTTCCAACAGATTATTCCCAATGTCCAATAACACCAAGCTGGTGCATCCACCGAGAGTGTTCGGGACTGGGCCAGACAGTCGGTTCCCATGCACGTCTAATACTGCTAAGTTCTTCATATCACCGACTTCATCCGGTAAAGCCCCTGTTAATTTGTTCTTAGATAAATTGAGAATGTATGATAAGGAAGAAATACCCAAGACTTGCGATGGTATAGTCCCACTCAGGTTGTTTTCAGATATAACCAAACCGATCAAGTTTTGGCAATTTCCGAGGCTAGCGGGAATATTTCCACTGAATCCGCTCCCTTGCAACGTCAATTTCGTCAACATAGTCAAATTTCCAAGAGAAGATGGGATTTCCCCTGAGTAATTGTTGTACTGTGCTAGTAGGCTCTTCAACTTGTGGAGGTTACCGATTTCCTTTGGGAGCATACCATTCAACGGATTCCAGCTGACATCTAGATATTCCAGGTTGTGAAGATTCCCGATGCTTGAAGGGAGGGTCCCCGTCAGCTGATTGGACCAGAATGCCAAATAGTACAAGTTGGAAGATAAGTTCCCTATAGACCGAGGCAACGCACCTCCGAAATTGTTTCTGCTGAAATCCAGATTCGTTAGCTCGGTGGAATTGAGGGACTCGATGAATTTCAAGTCCCCCGACGTGCCGTATCCCAATTGATTACCACCAATTTCAAGCCACCTCAACTGATTGAGATTTTTGAGATCAGGTACCGATCCGGTGAAATTGTTCAGGGTCAACCCAAGGCCCAATAAGTTTGTCGCGTTTGCTATTGATGGGGGAATTGGTCCGGTCAACTGATTATTATTGAAAAGGAAATGCTGGAGATTAGGAAGAGGGATTCCGAGATCCAGAGGGAGACCTCCCTGGAGTTTGTTGTCCGAGAAATCTATTACCATCAGAGAGGTTATGTTGAAAATCGAGGCGGGTACTGAACCGGAAAAGTAGTTTCCTGCGAGACTAATCCATCGCAACATTCGCAATCGCCCCAGAGATGCTGGGATGGGGCCGCTGAAACCATTATTGTTTCCGTCAATGGCCTCTAGAGACGATAAGTTGCCGAAGAAATCAGGGAAATTCCCGGTGAAATGATTTTTGCTGACCCGGAAGAAACGAAGCTTCGACAAGGCAGATAATCCATGAGGTATTTCTCCAACAAGCTTGCTGTTCCCCAGAAGGATAACTTGTAGGCTTGTGCAGGCAGAGATGTTCTCCGGGAGCTGACCCGAAAACGAGTTATTATCCAGGCCCAAAAATGCCAGCCGACGCAAGGTCCCGATTTCAGGGGGGATTTCGCCTGCAAAACCATTGTTGTTGAGGCTTAATATCCTGAGGAAGCTGAGATTCCCAATGTAGGGTGACAAGGAGCCCCCCAGTTTGGAGCCTGGGAGCACCAATCTGGTGACGCGGGGACGTCTCCTGCTGCAAGTTACGCCAGGCCAACGACAGAAGTGGACGGTATCATTCCACGAGCTGAGTACCCCGTCGGGGTCGTCGGGTATGCTGCGCCTGAACTCGAGCAAGGCAGCACGGTCGGTTTCGTTGGCCTTAGCGAGTGCTGCTCCCTGGACAACAATAGGAGAAAACAGGAGGGGAGTGAATAATAATAGTACAATAAAAGCAGAGTGGGATTGTAGTGAAGCCATAATTATGTTAGATAGATGGTAACTAGTAACTTTCCAATAAATCTCAAGGCACATCTTTATATATAATAAATATGTCTTCATTTACTAATATTTTGTTTTAATGTTTGAAATGTAGACGCTGCGATGACTGACTGTGGAGTAGATTACAGACAAGAAGAATAGTTTTCCTCCTCCGGTCGTCGAAATTATCAATAATTTTACGTTTCTTTGTTGTTTTTCAATGACTTGTTCTAAGTTAAGTGGACAAGCGGGATGAACTGACTTTGGAATCAATGGAGGAGATTGATTGCCGTGAAATATACTTCCTTTTTATTCTCTCGCTATCTCCGTCTTATTTATCTTCGTAGCGACTTTTGACTCCTTCTGGCAGCACCTTTGACGGGCCAAATATTAATACGATCTTAAAAAGTTAAATTTTTAAAGTTTAAATTTTTTAAATTAATATATATGGGGTGTCCAATAAACTCGCATTATTGACGAGATTCATTGATGGTGAGAAATAATATGTTGTTATTTTGTATTTGTAAATGGATGGGAGATGGTGAAACCAAGAAAATCAACGTGAATTATATCAATGACTGAACATTGACTATTTGGAAATCTTATGATTTTAGAATAATACTTCTAACTAAGAAGAATTCAGAACAAAACAACACATATATTGCCGCCACTATCATATTATATATATATATATTTTAAAAGATCAGAATAATTCAGATCGATATCTCTACTTTTTGTTATTCTTACTTGTTGAATATAAAGTGCTCGCCTGAGTTCAACTCAAAAATTAGATCTGAGTTAAGTCTTACAATTCCAGCGTGGGATAATAAAATGATAGCTTGGAAAGTATAGGCCATTCACCGATAAAATTCTAGAATAAATAAATGAAAATAACATATAAAAAATAATTTTGAAAATTTAAAATTATTTTAGTTAAAACCAACTACCTCTTTGAATTCTTGGCGCAATGAAGATACGATGATGATTCTTCCAAGAAAGAAGAAAAGGAAGACGATGACGGAGAAGCTAAAAGTGATTGACAATTGTTTTCGAAAAGTAAGGATGTCGAAGTAAGGCTCGTCGAAGTATGGACAAGGCGAAGTTCGATCAAAATGTTGTCAAAGAGTCCTGGTTGAGGTGACTTGAAGGACACGCCATTTGAATCCTTCAAGTCAAATACCGATATTTTGCTTGTTTGAAAAGTAGACTCAAGCAGCGATGATGACTTGGGACAAAAATATTATCCTCCGGTCAAATTATCAATAATTTCCCAACACAAATCGTGAACGTCACGTTTAATCTAGACGAAATTATCAAATATATTCAAAACTTTCCCACTAGTTTCAAATTTATCCTAACATTTGGAAAGCATCTTTGTAGAACCTAATATTAATACGTTATTTCAAAATTGTCTATCGTTTGACCTGAACCCTAATGACAACCGACTTGGCATTGATGTCTAACCCTAAGACAACACAAATTTTCTATAAATTTAAAATTAAAAATTAAAAAAATAAAATTTAGCCACCTTTGACAATTAATATCAGATGAATCTTAAAAAAATGTTAAAAATATTTTGTATCACAAATTTAATTACGATTATCCTATTTGAAATTCATTTTTTTAACATGTGGTGTTGAAATGGCTTGATTTAAGATAAATGATTTGATTGAATATGCATTATGTTCAATACAATTAATTCTTTGATTTGGTTTCGCTACCGAGCAAATATTTGGGAGTATAATTATTTTAAAATAAGACTTTTAAAATCTAAGGTTTTCTGATCTTATATGCATAATAGATGGTTGTATATAAACAGATGCCACATTCCAGATCATGGCTTCGACTAATCTTAGAAGTCATTAAAAGTGAACAGACCTATACCAATCCAAGTGATGGTCGATCAGCTCCCCATCCACCTTCATTCCATGACTATACGTAACCCTCATTCAATCTACACATAAATATTATGTTAAATTTAATTATATTTTTAATTCGTAACATAAGTATTATTTTTTATTAATTTTTTTTCTAAATAGTAGATTACGCGAAATATTTATTTAAATGAACGTGAGTTACGGAGTTACATTTGCTCGGAAGAAAATGTCTCTGACTTGGACTAGAAGGAGATTACTCTTTTTATTTTAACACTTGGTTTCCGTAATCTTTTCGGTGGTTGTGAAAACATTGCCTCCTCTGCCTCCCTTCCATGATAAATTATAGGGGCTGGTGACTGATGATGGCCCCCTCAATGCCACCACGGCTTCGACTGTCGTAGCCTTTAGGGTTTACGATCAAAGAAGTATGGGGACTGGGCTATGCCACGGGAGGGTATCATATCGTTCAGTTGGGGTTGTGGGCTATTTCGGGTGGGCCGACATAATATTTACGTAAAAATAAACGCTTTGGAAATATGCGGCCACGAACAACAATGGATTTGGAATTCGACTTTGGTTGTGACTGGAGTACTTTTACATCGAACGTCAAACAAATGACTTTAATGAACGTATACTGGACCTTACAACAACAACACATGATAAGCTAATGCCATTGGAGATTGAACAAGGAAGTAAATACTGGGATGATGTACTTTTGGAGATACATAAAAAGAAGGTTTAGATAGATGGGGTATTAGATTCATACCAAGTGCTGTCAGTTTTCACCAGTTTCATGGAAATGATATCTACTTTATAATCACTTTTGTTAAGCAATCAATGTAAATCAATTTATGGCTAATCCAATTGTGAAGTAATTTTACGTTATAAATCGTTGCAATCGGCTAGCGGGAAAAGTGGGCCCGGATGCTCAGATCGTCCGAGCCACCACGCGTATGCTAGGCCGAAGGGCGTGCATACAGTGGTCGCGTTCGTTATTGAAGGAGGAATAGATCCAATCAACTTATTACCTCGGAAGTCGTTGGTCGAGCAAACAGTAGAAATCTTAACGAAATTTCGGTGCCTAATTTTTTTAATACCTCAAACTCTGTCATAAAACTTTTCGAAGCTGCTCGATTTCGAAGGTTGAGTACACGTATATTTTAAATGATACGTCCGCGTCTCTCATCATAAGCTTGTGTCCCCATCTCATGACCTTGTTTAGTGGCTGTCCGGTTAGATGTCTCCGAATTATCCCTTGCTTGGAGGTATCAGATGAAGGATTGAGTAACATGGCTGCAAAACTCACACTGCTGGAGACTTTCGAAACTTATTACAGCTGCTTGTCGGAGAAAGCTCTGGTTGCTATTGGGCAGAACTGCCCGCATCTCACTACGTTTAAATTTATTAAAGGGCATTCTAGACATCCTCACAAGGATGCGGACAAGGAGGCTTTTGTTACTGCAAAACACATGCCGGGGTTGCAGCATCTCACCCTCATTGGTAATAAGCTTACGAACAAGGGCTTGAAGGCTTTTCTCGATGGTTGTCCTCATCTCGAGTCGCTCGACCTACGTGATTGCTATAACATTGTTCTCAAGAGCAGTGACCTGGAAAAGAAATGCGAGTGGATCAAGGATATGAGGTGGCCGCAGGTTGCCACGACCAGTGGATCCAATAGCTATGACCTTTCTTTTGATCCCTTGGTGGTGATTCCTCAGATTATTCGGATGAGCATTCTGTTTATGACTACGAAGGCAACACCTACAATCACTGGGATTTCTATGGTTATTAGGCGGCCGCCCACCGAGATTTTTTAAGAAGTTTCTGGGCATGTGGGCTTGTAGATTTGCATGGCTGGGGAATGTTACTCGGAAGTTTCTTCCTGTGGCCGATTTCCAGGGCTCCTGGAATGTTTTTTGATCACTTGGTCTTAAAAATGAAGGCGTTCTTCCTGCAGTACGTGACTGTCCTGCGTTTTTTTGTTGGGACTTTCTTCGCCAGAGAACTTCGAGGCCATCATCGATGGTTGTCTTACTCTCGAATCCCTGGACCTACAACCACCACTCTCTCCGTGGACATGATGCATAAAACTCTTCCGCGTGTTATCTAGTCCAGTGCCGGTCGTGCCATTTCGACAGATCCTCAAAGGTTTCCTCGGGCTATGTCATTATATTTTACGTAGTTCTTTAAGTCTCAGTCCTCCATGACATCCCCATCCTAAATGCTCTCTAAGCTATCCATCAAGAGACATTTAGGCTTCCGATTCATCTCGTCCATCGACCAGTGATGTGTCGTGCTGATCAACCTCTGCTGGCCATCCGTGCCCAAGCTCAAGCAGGTGCATGCTTTCGCTCTCCGACGCGGGGTCTCGCTGTCCGATCAGGAGGTCGCCAAACACCTCGTCTATGCACTCGTCTCCTATCCTGATGCCTCCCCCGGGAACGTATCCTATGCCCGCACAGTGTTCGTGGGTATTCGTGACCCGACGAATGTGTTCACCTGGAACGCCATGATCAAGGGGTACTCAGAGAGCGAAACTCCGTCGTCCGCGGTCGAGTTTTATGAGGAGATGGTTGGGTACGGGGTTAAGCCGGACACTCACACTTACCCGTTTGTTTTGAAGGCTGGCAAGGTTGGCGGATCTTAGGGAGGGCGAGAAGATGCATTCCTGCATTCTAAGGATCGGGTTCGAATCGTTGGTGTTCGTTTGTAACGCGGTGATTCATATGTACGCGTGCTGCAGCAAGGTCGAGATCGCACACAAGGTGTTCGACGGAATGCTATACAGAGACCTGGTCGCTTGGAATACGGTCATCAATGGGTTCGCGTCGAATGGGATGCCTAATGAGGCTTTGATGCTGTTCAAGGAAATGAGTTCAGATGGCGTGGCACCGGATGGCTTCACGGTGGTTAGCGTGCTCACCACGTGTGCAGAGATGGGGGCATTGGCCCTTGGCAGGAGAATTCATGTTTATATGGTGAAGATCGGTTTAATCGAGAATCTTCATGCAACCAATTCACTGTTGGACATGTACGCAAAATCCGGTTGTGTTTGGGAAGTGAGGAAGGTCTTCAATGAGATGAGTGTGAGGAATGTCGTCTCTTGGACATGCTTGATCGTGGGACTTGTGGTGAATGGGATCGGATTTGAAGCGCTGGAGCTTTTCAAGGAGATGGAGAGGGAAGGTCTGGTGCCCAGCCAGATAACTTTTTTTGGGGTTCTATATGCTTGCAGTCATTGCGGGATAGTTGATCAAGGATTCGAGTACTTCAGGAGAATGCAGGAGGAGTTTGGGATTGTGCCGCTGATCGAACATCACGGTTGCATGGTTGATTTGTTAAGCCGTGCAGGGTTAGTGCAGAGGGCATACAATTACATCAAAAGCATGAAGATGTGGCCGAATGCAGTTATCTGGCGAACATTATTGTCGGCATGCACGACTCATGGGCATTTAACCTTGGCAGAGGTCGTGAGAGCGGAGCTCGCCGAATTGGAGCCTAACCACAGCGGGGATTATGTTCTGATCTCGAACCTTTACGCGACGGACGTCGATGGTGGGACGTCCAAAAGGTTAGGCGAGAAATGTTCAGCGACAGAGTCCGTAAGTTTCCCGGCCACAGCCTCGTTGAACTAGGGAACCAGATTCACGAGTTCACGATGGGTGAAAAATCTCATCCTCAGAGCGAGTCAATTTATGCGAAGCTCGCCGAGATCATGATTTCCTTGAGATTAGAAGGGTACGTCCCTCATATGAGGAACGTGTTTGTCGATATTGAGGACGAGGAGAAGGAGTTCGCACTGTCCTATCACAGCGAGAAGATAGCCGTGGCTTTCATGCTCATCAACACGGGTGCTGGAGTCCCGATAAGGGTGGTGAAGAATCTGCAAATCTGCGCAGATTGTCACCTGGCGATGAAGCTCATATCGAAGATCTATGGAAGGGAGATCATCGTCCAGGATCGAAGCCGGTTTCACCATTTCAATGGCGGCACGTGCTCTTGCAAGGATTACTGGTTAGGGGGGACTTGTGCTCTTTCTCCAGGAACGCAGAAATACTTATCATGCATAGAATAATTTTGTAACTTACTATTGGGTGATATTGTTAGGACCACAAACATAATTAGAATGTATTTAACTCATATTAATAGTATTATGCTTAATAAGCTAAATAATAATGAAGCATGTCCATGTTTAAAATGTTTAAATTACCTTAATCAATTTAACCCCTAAAGACAAAGAAGAATGATAGAAATCAATTTGATGAACAAAACACGAGATTTGATATAAAGAGAGCATTATCCTTCATTCATTCAGGTGGCAAAGAGATAATAATGGGATTGAGTTATTTCAGCTACCACCACCAGACATACATCCAGTCGGGTGTTCTAGATTCGGAGCTTCAGCCCACCAGAGATTTGATGGATCGTAGTTTCGCTGCGGCCATGCTAATGTCCATCCTTTCTTCAGGCGACTCACTACAACATGCCACTCCGATTTCAAACACCTTCCCTAGACCTTCTATAATCCTTCGTGGAGCACGGGCGATTGATCCTTCTCCAAACTTCAGCAGAATTATTTTCTGCTTTGAGAAATTCCTTGCCAGAACGATGCTTCTGGTTGAGATCAACTTGGGTTTGAGCAGAACTGCTGAAACTCAGGGGGAGTCAGAGAACTTTCTCTGCTTATACTCTGGTCAGAGTGTCACTTCTATGTGACGTTCTGAGCTCTGATTAAAAAGGGTCACCTTAGAACTACTCACCTGTTCAGGGGGAGCTATGACTGTCTATAATGCATGTTATTGCAATCATGAGCACTGATTTGATCAAATCATATAAATGCTCTAAACGATTTGGTTAATGAACATTAACTAATCTCGAAAGTTCGTCTCCGAACTAATCACTGGTCTGAGCAAGCAATAATTTCGATCGAAATTAATCCGCTTAGATTCAGGGGGAGTTACTACAGATTGTAGCTTCTGTGTCAACCATCTCGCAACAAGAAAATCTGTAAGACCATTAAAACTCTTTAATCATTACTCTCCAGATGAGAATGGTTTTGACATCATAAAAAATGGGGAGATTGTTGATATAATATGGTTTTGACGACGACAAAGGTTATGTATTGCTAATATGCTATTTAAGTGTACAGAAGAACGGGTCTTCGGGTATGGAAGCTGGTCTCTGTTATTCATGCAATACATAAAAGAGTTATGTGGAGTACTTCAACAGGGGAAACGATCTATCCATCAGAAATGGAGTTCCGAGGATAAAATCTATTATCGAATCCACTATCTTTGTTACAGAGATGAGCATCTGTGTCACAGTTGCTATAACTCTCCTTGCTGGATTACTTGCTATGGTTTACAGAATGGTATTTCTTTGAGTGATGATTTCCTTCTTGGAGATTGTCCTATATGCGAGCACGTGAGATATTTATCTCACACAGGGTCATCCTAAGACCTTGAGTTATTTGGAAATATTTATTTCCTTAACTAACGTGATCTTATGTTTACGTAATTTGGCAATGACCTTATCAGGTTAAGATCTCCCTATACGGTGAGAAGAATTCTACGAAGGGAATTGTCGATACCCCAAATTGTAAAAAAAAATACATGAAGAAATGTGTAAACATGATTACACTCGACCAGTTTACTATTGTTCTATGCGTGGATACCGTGAAATCAAGGTAAAAATGTATCGTTGATGAGGGTCTGATTCTAATTTCAAACCCAACTCTTGCTAACCTCCTCGAGGTTTCTTCATTCACCAAGGAAGAATGATGGACAGCAACAAACGGATTTATTGCTGGGCTTTATTCAATTGATCATACATGTTTTGCAGTTTATTCAGTAGGAGTTTCAGGTTATCCTAAAAATGCATGTACGCGCGCCCTCCGGCCTAGCACGCGCGCTGCGGCTCCGGCGACACGAGGATCCGGGCCCGCTCCCCGAGGCCCAATCCGGTCGGCGTCGCGACTGGAGCGTCGGACGCTGCGGAAGGGCATCGGGTTGAATCCTCCCTTGTTTCCCGAGCGGATCTGCGGGGCGTTTCGCCGACCGTCTCCAGTCCTTGAAGGCGACGGGCGAAAGGCTGCGTTAAGACCTCGCTTGGGAAATTCCGGGAGGATCCAGGAAGCGGCTCGTGTTACCGTCACCCATCCAAAATGGCTCCGTTTGTAAAATGTGTTGTTTAACTTAGGTAAACGATTACGGAGTCGCCACCGACTTTTTATTTTAAAACTGTTAAAGTCGGAAAAACAGCTGGTTCGGGGATTTCTACTTACTAAATCTTTACACTCTAAACATGCGAAGAGGTGGCGTTTGCTCCAAAAGTGTTTGGCTTTTGATTAACGGGCGTTGGACCCGATCCGGGCATGACTCCGGACTCATGTCATTGTTTTACGGGCGTTGGACCCGATTCGAGCCTTTTGGGCTCGAACTCATGTGTACTTAGCAAACAGCATGCGACGATAAACCTACGGGCCTAAGGCATGCGAACAATCACAATCAATTATTGAGATCAAAGGGAGCGGGAAAGGGCGGTGATCATGAGCCTATGAACTTGGGCTCACGACCCGTTACATGTGGAAATAAAGAAAAGACGGGAAGCCCGCACTTCCCTCATGTACCTGAGATGACGGTTGATGCCGCTTCTCTCTGAACCAACGGTTTTTTAGGCCGCGGTAGATCCAACCCGCGCGGTTTGTTACACGCGCCTTCAAGCTTTCTATCTTCGAAATATCGCTTTGCCGAAATTCCATGAAGGTCGGTTGATTTTTCATGCAAAATTAAAACACCACATAGAAGACGATTTGTCAGAAAATTTGAAAATACATGGGATAATTTTGGAATTAACTGGTGAGTAAGAATGATTACTCACCGGGCGTTGTGTGGCCCGTTGATGTTGATCCTTCATGATGTTGAAAGATATTCTCTCGTTTTAACATGCAAAACAAAGGAGAAGAAATGCAAAGCAAGAGCAGCAAGTAACGATTAAATCAACGTATGTTTAATCGTTTTGAAAAGTAAGGCATGACTTACCGTTTGAAGTAGTTGAATTGATTGGAGATTCTTGTAGCCCGTTGATGTCGATCTTCCAAGATGTCAGAAGATGTCTCCTTGGTTGTAATTCCTCGGTGTTTTACATGTAAAACAGGAAAAGATGTGCAAAGCCCTGACTAGCGGTTAAATTGACGTAAATTTAACCGAACCGAAACAGTAAGGCATGACTTACCGTTGAAATGAATGAAGCATTTTGTAGCCCGAAATTGTATGCGCAGTGTACATACAAGAATAAAATGCGACTGTTCGGTTAGGGTAGTTGATTTTGAAGAAAATCAATTAATTAAAAAGGAAACAGAACAAGACATGTCTTACTTGTTCTATTTTTGATAAATCAATTTTAATGCTAATTCTCCTAATACGTGGTATGACTTTGATCATTGATCACGTTTTCATGTAGAGGAAGTAATGAAAGAAGCGTTGATTTCGTTCCAGAAAATTAGACTTTAGGAACAATTAACAACTTTTAAAAAACGTAAAGAAGATTTTGTTGCGTGAGTCTTTGAAGTTTCAGATGCTAAAAAGGAATACATATGCAAATTAATGTTCGAACGACATGCAATCAGACAATAACGAATCAAAAGAAATTTACCTAATAATCAGATAGTGATAAAAAATGGGCAAGGCAATTGGCCATTGTAATATTTTCTATCCTGAATGTTAACGTGAACTTGATATCCAAAATTAAAAAAAATTAAACGTGTCAGTCAAATCCTCACAACAAAAGTCAAAATTGGAAAAACACTCACCTTTCATGTGGGCTTGGATAAAGGGTGTATCGTGAGGGAGAGATCAAAGACAACATTGCCTTGCTGCAATCCAGTCCCTCTTCCTCCGGCGTGGGATTTTCATGACTCGGATTCGCCTAACCTCTACATCCCCTTTTCTGCTTCTCGAAGCCTGGAGTTTGGGCGTCTCCATGTGGGTTAGGGTTGGGGTAGCCAAGGATGGATTTGGGTACGAGGGTGTCCGAAGAGGGGGAGGTGTCAGGGTCACCATCGAGGGTCGGTTTGTTCAGGGAAGGTTCGTTGTGGTCGGATCTAAGCAGGGTTGTTGCGGAGGCGGCGTCTCTGGCCTCTGGACTTGGAGAACGTCGGGGTTCGTCGGAGAGGGAGAGAGGTGTGGCCGCCGAAGGCGTTGGGCGCAGGTTGTTCGAACCTGAGGTAAGGGGGGTGGCTGGAGCGACTTAGATGTTTGGGGGTTGCCTCCGGAGTTGGAAGAAGCAGGATCGCGGGAAGGCGGCTGGAGGCGTGATTTGGGCAAGCTCGTTGGTGAAGATCTTCTTTGTGTCTTCTGTCGATGTCGTAGTTTGTTGAAGTCAGGACAGAATCGTGGCGCCGCTTTTAACTGGAACCGCATCAAGTATGATCTCCGAGCCGAGCACTGCTGCTGAAGGCTTGGGCAGAGCTGGTCGGGAGAGGGAGAAAGAGAACGCCGGGGACGAGCTGGAGCAAAAGGGCGGGGGCGGGAAGAAGTAAGTCTTCCTTTCTTTCTTTCAGACGGGGGTGAGGGAAAAGGTTCCGCTCCCCAGTGTCTTCCGTCCCTCTGACCCTTTTATAGAGGGATCTCTCCCCCCCTTTTTCTTTTAAGCCATTATCGGCACTCGCATCAAGACAAAGGGGACGTCACCGTCTGAGGAGGTTACTAGGAGAGGCGGGGGGAGGTCGGCTTCTACTTCCCCTTCTTCTTCTGGGATGTCGTCAGGAAGATGGGGTATAGGGGGGCTAGCTGGGAGGTCCCCAAGGAGTCTTCACTTCTTGTAAGTGGGATCACGTGAGGGAGGAGGCGGTGCAACAGGAAGTCGTCTGATGCCGCCGTCTTCGTCAGGCAGGTTGCTGCTTGGAGTCTATTGTCGCTGCCGTGATGCAGGGGGGGACCACCACCATTGTCTTCTAGCTGGCTGGCAGTCTCAGGCCAGGCTCATCCAAGGTTGGGGCTTTAGCATGGGGGCCGGGGAAGTAGACGGGCCTGAACTGGGGTCGACTTGGCCTTAAAAAATCTTTTTTGGGTATCTACAATGCATTGAGCAATAATTCCACTCCCAATCAAGGTTTGCAAGGAGAGACAATTTCTGCCTAACAAGCAATCAAAAAGTGCCCAGGATCACACTCAAACCAGCTGCAACAAATGGACATCCAAGCCTACAATCGTTGAGCAATTACACAAATATACGATTGTCTCTGGGATTGAGACAATGACCCAATGACCTTGGGCACCTTGCCACCCACTTTGCACGAAATGAAAGAATCCTCGATGAAATGGGTTGGAAATCCAAACTCAAGGGATCAACATGGAGATACCCGATTTGAGCCCAAACGGCAACAAAATGGGAAGCGGCTAACGGTACGTGCACGTGGAACTTACGTAGTTTACTACTTAATACTAAAAATAAGTAGTAAATTTTACTAAAAGTTGACCGTTACTACTCAAGTCAACGCAAAAGTAGTAAAAAACGTAGTAAATTATACTACTTGTTGGTCTTCTTTTAGTAAAGTCAACGCAAATGTAGTATAAAATGTCGTAAATTTTACTACTTTTGGACTGTTCACCGCAGTGCAATTTTACTACTTTTACGCTGACTTTACTAAAACCTCATTTTGTAGTAAAGTCAACGTAGAAGTAGTAAAAAAAGTAGTAAAATTTACTACCTTTTTACTACTTCTACGTTGACTTTACTACAAAAACCACACTTTTAGTAAAGTCAACGTAGAAGTAGTAAAAAAGTAGTAAATTTTACTACTTTTAACTGTACAAATTATGTCGATAAGTAGTAATTGTTTACTACTTTCGTTGTGATTTTTAGTAAAATTATGTTTGAGTTGGTAAAATTGGTAGTAAATAGGTACGGTTTGTCGTAAATGTTTACTACTTTAAGCATGTTTTTACTAAAATAAGTAGTAAACTGTTACTACTTTGTAGGCGTTGACTAAGAAATTTTACTACTTTGAACAGTGTTTCCGAACCTAACTCCGAACCAAATTATTCTAAATGTTGATGTGAAATGACTTTTTTGCCCCGGTTACTTTACTGAAAGGAGTGACTTTTTTATAATTTACAACATGCCACTCCGATTTCAAACACCTTCCCTAGACCTTCTATAATCCTTCGCGGAGCACGGGCGATTGATCCTTCTCCAAACTTCAGTAGAATTATTTTCTGCTTTGAGAAATTCCTTGCCAGAACGATGCTTCTGGTTGAGATCAACTTGGGTTTGAGCAGAACTGCTGAAACTCAGGGGGAGTCAGAGAACTTTCTCTGCTTATACTTAGGTCAGAGTATCACTTCTATGTGACGTTCTGAGCTCTGATTAAAAAGGGTCACCTTAGAACTACTCACCTGTTCAGGGGGAGCTATGACTGTCTATAATGCATGTTATTGCAATCATGAGCACTGATTTGATCAAATCATATAAATGCTCTAAACGATTTGGTTAATGAACATTAACTAATCTCGAAAGTTCGTCTCCGAACTAATCACTGGTCTGAGCAAGCAATAATTTCGATCGAAATTAATCCGCTTAGATTCAGGGGGAGTTACTACATATTGTAGCTTCTGTGTCAACCATCTCGCAACAAGGAAATCTGTAAGACCATTAAAACTCTTTAATCATTACTCTCCAGATGAGAATGGTTTTGACATCATAAAAAATGGGGAGATTGTTGATATAATATGGTTTTGATGATGACAAAGGTTATGTATTGCTAATATGCTATTTAAGTGTATAGAAGAACAGGTCTTCGGTATGGAAGCTGGTCTCTGTTATTTATGCAATACATAAAAGAGTTATGTGGAGTACTTCAACAGGGGAAACGATCTATCCATCAGAAATGGAGTTCCGAGGATAAGATCTATTATCGAATCCACTATCTTTGTTACAGAGATGAGCATCTGTGTCACAGTTGCTATAACTCTCCTTGTTGGATTACTTGCTATGGTTTACATAATGATATTTCTTTGAGTGATGATTTCCTTCTGGGAGATTGTCCTATATGCGAGCACGTGAGATATTTATCTCACACAGGTTCATCCTATGACCTTGAGTTATTTGGAAATATTTATTTCCTTAACTAACGTGATCTTATGTTTACGTAATTTGGCAATGACCTTATCAGGTTAAGATCTCCCTATATGGTGAGAAGAATTCTATGAAGGGAATTGTCGATACCCCAAATTGTAAAAAAAAATACAAGAAGAAATGTGTAAACATGATTACACTCGACCAGTTTACTATTGTTCTATGCGTGGATACCGTGAAATCAAGGTAAAAATGTATCGTTGATGAGGGTCTGATTCTAATTTCAAACCCAACTCTTGCTAACCTCCTCGAGGTTTCTTCATTCACCAAGGAAGAATGATGGACAGCAACAAACGGATTTATTGCTGGGCTTTATTCAATTGATCATACATGTTTTGCAGTTTATTCAGTAGGAGTTTCATGTTTTCCTAAAAATGAATTGAGCAATAATTCCACTCCCAATCAAGGTTTGCAAGGAGAGACAATTTCTGCCTAACAAGCAATCAAAAAGTGCCCAGGATCACACGCAAACCAGCTGCAACAAATGGACAACCAAGCCTACAATCGTTGAGCAATTACACAAATATAAGATTGTCTCTGGGATTGAGACAATGACCCAATGACCTTGGGCACCTTGCCACCCACTTTGCACGAAATGAAAGAATCCTCGATGAAATGGGTTGGAAATCCAAACTCAAGGGATCAACATGGAGATACCCGATTTGAGCCCAAACGGCAACAAAATGAGATTAAAAGAAATCTGCCACCGTGGATTCTCCAACCACCTTTGACTCCCACGTTATCCATTTTTTTTCAGCCAGCAACGGCTATCCCAGGAAGATCCCTCATTCTAATCATCAACCCCGAATTTTCGGAGGAGAAAATCTTAACCACCCATTGACGTTATAATCCACGATCCTCTACTTATCAAAGGAGAGAGGACAGACACCACAGAAGAGAGAACATATCACTAACCTAGAGAGGAGGAACCGGAGAAGAGGAGAACCTTTCTCCTGAGAGCGCTTGTTTTCGATCGTTCCCCCCCAAGACCTCCAAGGTAGGTTTAGCTCCACATGAGGAAGCCCCTTTGTTGCCAACTCCATCGCAACCTCCGCCGGCCACAACTGGAGATCATCACAGCAAGCTTCGATGCGATCAACAGAGGTCTATGTCTACGGGAGCCTTCCCCTGCTACAATGAAAGAAACAACATCTCCCTTTAGATGGATTTGCGAACACAGCTCACCCTACGTCGTCGATGAAAGATGGCGTCTCCGCTTCCCGTGACTGCACATGAGCGTCACGGGAAGCCTCCTTTATCTCTGATGATTTTATTTACCTGTGCAGGTTCAGGTGATGCCTGAATTTCCTAAATCCAACGCTTGGTGAACCAGCCAAAGAAACTCGGCCATCCTCCAGCAAAGTCCACAGAACAGTCGGCAAAATCTGAAGGCTCTCCCAAGATAGGTTGAGATGCGACCAAACAGCAGCAACACCCTGTCCTCTCAAAGCAACGGCAAGCCTGATGTTGCAGCTAACCCCAGAGAGTGGTGGGGCCATCCTCTGCCGGTGTCTTCATCGACAACACCGCTAGTAGATTCGCCGACAAGCGGCCGCGATTCTTCTCGCAACCAGATCCTGACTTCGACAATGTTCCCAGTTGCACCTGTTACAGCCGACATCCTGGCTGGTAAGATGAGCGCACTGCAATCAGCGAGCGACACCTTCAAACCCGCTTTCAACTGTCATCCCTAGAGCTAGCGGCGACAGAACCCAGCGCTCCATGAAATCCCTTGATTCAACAGCGGTGGCAATCCCGTCCTCCTCGGGCGTCGCCAAGCCCGACAACGGCAGATCCCCTTCCTCCAAACCACCGATCAGCAGCGGCAGTCCCGTCCTCCTCCGGCGTTGCCAAGCCCGACAACGGTAGCCCTGCCCTCCTCCGGCGTCGGCAAGCCCGACAGCGGCGACGTAGCTCACGTCTTCTCCAAACGCCTCCAGAGCCAACAATGAAGGACCAACTCCCCTTTAGCGTCTCCAAAGCCACGACGACCCACTGTCCCTGGAATCCCGAGGGCTCGCAGCAGCGTTTCATCAACGGGGTCTCTGATCGGCATCTCCACCACCCACCTCAGATTCGACGGTGACGGCCTCCTTCCTCCAACGCGCTTCCAGTTCGGCGTCTTTAGAAGATGGCGATGGAGGATCCATCTTCCTCGGGCGTTCAGCGGCGACCCTCTCTTACCCAGTTTCTCGGATCATGGCGTTTCTCCCGGCGATGATGAGGCTGTCCTCCGTTTTTGAACTCCCCTCCGATTGGCGCTCCTAATGCCAGCCATTAATCGAGACCCAGATTTGGCGTTGGGTCCTCCCTCGTTCGTGAGTTGGCGACACCCCCCCCAGACACTGGTTGCTCTTCGTGTGCTTCGGGGTTGAACGAAATCTAACCCATTTACGAGCCATCAGAAAGGTGACGAGTTCTCCCATTTAGTGAGTTCTATTTTAATGTTAAATAAATTGACCGTACCGAGCTAGTTTATTTCAAGTTATTGTTCACATTTTAACTTTTGTAGCAATAGTTAGAAAACGTGATTAGGATATGTCTTTTATGATCTTTATTATTGTCAGAAGCTTTAAACGTTTTTTTTAGAATTCACGTGACTTTATTTTCTCATGTCCATTTATATCTTTCAACTATTAGCTACGTTTCATTTTTTTAAGTACATTATCATCATCCTTTGCTTCCTCTTTATTTCGCAAGTAAAACATGGAGAACTTAGCAATTATTTTTAACAATACATGCCATTTGAGTATTTCCGATTAGAATAGTAAGACATGCCTTACTTTTCTCAATTTTATCCACTTTCATTTAAATTTAACAATACTAACCACACTTACATTTTATTTTGTATGTACACTCAGCATGCGATTCCGGAAGGCCAACTCCAAAATTTCGAAGACTACTTGAAGGCACGTGTATCAAACCGCGTGGATCTTTCCGGGTGTGTAAAAAACCGCGATGTCAAGATATTAAAGCGGCCCCAACCCTCATCTCAGATACATGAGGGAGGTGCGGGCCTCCCAATATTTTATTATTTCCACATGTAACGGGTCGTGGGCCCAAGTGCATAGGCCCACGATCATCACCCTTCCCCGCTCCCTTTGATCTAAATACTTGATCTGTGGTTGCGGTGCATGCTATTAGGCTTTTAGGGTTTTATCCTCGCATGTTGACTGATAAATCAACACACATGAGTTCGGGCCCAAAAGGCTCGAATCAGGTCCAACGCCCGTAAAACATTGACATGAGTCCGGAGTCATAACCGGATCGGGTCCAACACTCGTTAACCAAAAGTAAACTTTTAGAGCAAACGCCATCTTTTCGCATGTTTAATGTAAGGGTTAGTAATCAAGGATCCCCGAATCCTACTCTGGTTTTCCGACTTAGACCAATTTTTAAAATTAAGTCGGTGGCGACTCCGTAATCGTTTACCTAGGTTAAACAACATTTTTTTTACGAAGTCATTTTGGATGAGAGACTGGCGACACGAGCCGCTCCTCGAGTCTTCCTGAACGTTCCTTTGTGAGGCCTACGCGCAGCCTTTTCGCCCATCGCCTTCAAGACTGGAGACGGTTGGCGAAACGCCCCGCAGGTCCACTTAGGAACCAAGGGAGGGTTCGACCCAATTCCTTTCCGCAGCGTCCGACGCTCGAGTCGTGACGTCGACCGGTCGGGGCTTAGGGGAGCGGGCTCGGATCCTCGTGTCGTCCGAACCGCAGCGCGCGTGCTAGGCCAGAAGGCGCGCGTACATTGCGGATGGCGACTCCACTGGGGAGTCCGCATGTGGATTCTTTTCGAACGCTCTTGCATTTTTAATCCACATGCGGAAGGGAGTTCTTGTTTGCGCATGTACTTACTTGGATCGGTGCCTTTTGTTTGCTCTCATGGTTGTGTTTGTTTACCGCTTACTAGGCATTTCTAGACGAGTCCCTATACCCGAGACTAGGATCTCTAGGGGGTCACCGAAAGGCACGGCCTCGCTGCTTCCTACGGCTTGTAGGCTATGGACCGGGACCCGCCTCCCTTAGTCCGAGGGAGGTCTTAGAAACCTTCATCCGAGTCTAGAATTGTTTGTCCACTACAGGTACCAGACGCCACACGTGCATTTGTCTATTACTAAGTGCCTGTTACCTGTGCTGGGACAGGTGCATGTACGTTTTGTATTTGATAATTGTAAGAACTAACCTTGTTCATTTTGCAGCGGTTTGGGTTGGTTGCGGGAGTTTCCTCAATCCCTTTTCTCCCTTATTTACATTATCACATTCATTTGTATTCATTCTGCATGACTGTTTGTTGATCAATAGTCGATGCATCAACATATTTATATTTGTTCAATGTCATCATTCTTCAATCATAGAAAAACTCGTCTACAAATACACATCATATTAGGATTTGGATTGGATTATTTTTACAATTGAATGACGTCCAAGCATGTAGGTTGACCTCATGGAGTCAATAGCACTACGCAAGGAGATTCGATCTACCGATTTGCTTCGATGACGGCTTGATGTTCTCAGACCCTCAAAAAGGGAGTTCATGCAACGAAAGCTTGGAGGTCTCTATCACCTGATCCGCACGGAAGTGCATCACTTCCTGGGACCGCATTTGAAAACAAGCTCGATCATCTTCTATTTATTAAACCTTTTAGTAATCTTTGTATTAAACTTCAGTTTAGAACGTTTCGCTGACTTGCTTTCTCTCTCTTGGATCGAATTTATTGTAATTATAATCCAATCCTTGCATTAGACATGATCATGCATTATTACATATCATGCATCCAAAGTATCGCATTGCTCGTTGCTGATTCAACTCTTTTACCAATCAAGGTACCGAACAGCCAAGATTGATTCAGCAAGCAAACGTTTAAAAACCTGCTCCACCCAAGAAGCTATGGCCGACACTTCTTCAAGCCGCACCTCCACTTCTTCAACTACTTCCGCCGTGACCTCTGAGGCTATCCCAGCTACTCGTGCTGCTGTCTCAACTGTTACCACTGCGGGAACGGTTCAAACATCAGCACTATCGTCCCCTCCTGCTAGGTCACCCGTTCTCGCCGAGCTTTTTCCTAGAGCCCCAATGTTCACCATTGGGCCATCCACAGCCGGGGTCAACGCTCCAGTCTACATCCCACCTCTGACGGTTTTCACGACACCGGCAACTGAATCATCAACAGCTCCACCAGTGGTTAACATGTCTGAGGCGGCCCAAAGCGCTGCCAATACGTCCCTGGGAGTCAAGGTGGAAACCCTCACAACCGAGTTGTCATCCCTAAAAATGATGATGACCGAGTTCCTTCAGCGGCAACCACCAGCTACACCTGCTGTTTCTGTTGTCCCCCACAACCCGCACCTACCACCCTACATGCCTGGGTCCTCGGTGCCAACCAACGCACCACCCGCATTCAACCCTTACCCGTACCTACCACCGGATATGGCCGGATCCCCCACCGTAACACGACCATTTACGCCATCATACTTCCCTCGACCGCCGACAAGCCTTCCAACAAGCCTAACGATTGTGAGATGCTTCGAGAGATTCGAGCACTTCCAACAAGCCTTACGAAGTTGGACGCTTTCACTCACTATCCATCTCTCCCACAGGCAGTAGACGACACAGACAAGAACTGCGCATAGTGGCCGTACAAAAATACATAGAAGGGTGGTGGGGGGGGGGCATGCCACCGGCACATCACGTTCAGAAAGCCTGGGACGAGAGACATTCGAGCAAAGGCAGTTTCCGATCTACCTCTGGGAGGACAACCATTTCTTGCCAAACGGAATATCGTCGACCACGACGACCATGGCATGCTTCCCAAAACATCAAAGAAGTTGTTGATAATTCAAGTAGAAGTCTTCTTAGCATGTGCTCTTTGTTAATATTTTCGTCCGTTTCTACCTACCTTTTCATGTTTATATTATATATATATTTCATGTAATTCAAGAACGGGGGGAAGGAAATGTCCCTTGGAGCTTTGCGCGACACAACTTTTGTATTTGTCCCAAGTTGCCAAGAAATATGAATTGGAAGTAAGCCGATCCCAGGGAACAGGTTGATCTTCCCCAAGAGCTCACATCGACCAAATAAAAGGCTTGTTCAGGCAGACCATCTAATTCCCCTAGGTATTCATATGACCTGCGACTCAAAAGATTGCTCTTATTGGGCTGTTTAAGACTCAGACCCGAAGCAACTCAATCTCGCGATGCAATGTCGTAAACTTCATGTCCTTCACAACATTCAGCATCTGAGACCTACTTGGGTTGTAATAAGTAATTTCACAAAGGTGTCATACCGTGCCTCCTCTCCACGTCCATCAATGAAGTCAACGCAGTGCCGCCAACAGTCCATTCTGAAACGGGAGCGGCCAGATTCCCAACCTGGTCAAATCATCACGTGGAATAAAACACGGATGACTATGTCTGATACTTCAGTTTCAAGAGGGAGAATTCAGTGTAATTTACTCAAAAAGGAGAGAAGAATATAGTTCCGACCGAAGAAATCAATCCAGTTTTCCCACTCTGAAGAAGAGCCTCGGCAGCGTAACCCAAAGCATAGCAGGAAGTGGAGTCGAAGTTTGTTGGTAGACCACACCTTCCTTCGTACCTGAGAAAATCAGAAGCAAATGAGGAATCCAATTTTCACCACGATTTTAAAATGACTCGGCAAAATCGACAGGTTAGAAGGATATCAGACAAGCAGGAACTACCCAAAGAAGTGGGACTGCCCTTTGAAGTTCCCTTTGTAAGTTCCTTCCTGTTTCCTCTTCTCAAGCTCCGTCTCCACCATTTGAATGAGCTTTTCTCTGTCTCTATCTTAGCCACCTAGAAAAAGGTGGAACGAACAATAGTAAGAAACCATACGTAAAATATACTATATGAAGCATGCCACCAATATACTATAAGAGGCTGGACTTTCTCATTCATTCAAGGCCTGGGCCACCTCTTCTTCTCTTACTAGTCCAACACTTCCCCGGAAATCTAACTGCTCCACTTGTTGACTCACTTGTCCAACACTTTCTTGTAAATGAGACACCTCTCCTATTTGCTTCAGAGAGTCAACTTCAGCATAATCACCATCACTTGGTCTGTGTACAACTGTACATCTTGCACCGAAGAACTTTCGGGTTGGTATAACCTTTGTAAGAGAATCAACCACTTGTTCTTCTGAGATTACATGAACTAGCTGCAACTTACCTTCTGTAACATTTTCCCGCACAAAGTAAAAATCGATTCACACATATATGTGGGGACCCTCTCGTCTTAAATTGTCACCGGTAACATATATTTTATGCTTCTCATATATGTACTATATATAAATGGATTTATTTTTTGCATGAGAAATCATCAGTTTCACTCCATGGTCAAAAATCATTGATGCCTCCATCATCACTGTGAGATCAGATTGGAGTGGAGAATTTCGATCCTTGCACAGATACCTCATCCAAAATGAGCTATCATGTCCACATATTTTGGAAGTTGGCCTAACTCTCTTACATCATGCTAATGTTCCAAAACATTACTGGGTTTATGCTTCAATGAGACAGTTTTATTAATTAATATTTTACCATCCAAACTTGTTAAATTTAAAAGGCCTTTTGAACTACTACACAACTTTGTCCCAAATTTAAAAGGCCTTTAGAGTTTCAGGATGTGCTTGTTTTCCTAATCTCAGACCATATATTACCCATAAGTTAGAGCCCAAGTCAACTGCTTTTTTTATTGGCGTTCAGTGCCGATTTGGACGTGTTGTCGTGGAGCAAATAAAAAAATGTATATATTATTTAATTTAAAATAAAATGAGTTGTACATATATTAGTGTTTAATTTTAATAGTTGGGGTTATGATAGACAAAATGGGGCTAATGGAACACAACTCCATCATCCCCCTCATCATCACAAATTAATTAGTTCATGTTCCATGATTCTTCTCCGAAACCGCGTTTGATGGTCAAGGATCTTGTCTGCCTTCCCCGAAAGGAATAGGAAGTTTCGCACGCACCCACCGAAAGCGGTGCGTGGTATGACTTAATTGATCTACACCTTCACTATGTTGGATTTCTTTATGAGAGTTCGGTATGTGAGTGGGGGGTGTGGGGAGTCATTTATTAATTAATTATTTAATTTTGCTAGTAATAATAATTAATTGTTTCATTGGTAGGTAAGAAAGGTATAAATAATAGCTTTGTTTTTGTTAAAGAAAAAGTGAAAAAAAGGGGGACAGACAGCTAAAAGAAGACTCGCGAATTAAAAGTCTACCGCGTTATTTCCAGGTAAGTGATTGGAGGGACCATCATAAATTAAAAATAAGGGACAGCTGATTGACATCGGAAGACTCAATAACTGGTCTCTATCTTTCCCCATTACCTGCTTTTTCCGGAAAAGCTTTGGAAAATGAGAAGGATGGCTCCTCTTCCCCTTCCCCTCCTCCTCTTCCTCATCATCCTTTTCTCCGTCATCCTCCTCCGCCGTCCCACACAGCAGCAGCAGCAGCAGCAGGTGTTCCAACCCAGTTGTCTCGTGCGGTTCCCAACCAGTAGCTTCTCCATCAGCAATCCACAACCGTGTAAGTGGCAGCCCATATCCCATACATAATGATCCAGGGGCTGCTTCAATTACGTCATCGTGACTCACTTACTCTGCTCACGCCTCCCTAAACGAGAAAATGATGTGTAATTTTGCTGCAGCTTTGGCCATGAAATGGATTATAACGATCCTCGTCATGGCTGCATCCGTCGTGACGACTATTTACATGAAGCGACGCATTAAAGGAAACCAAGGCGCATCAGCCGGTCACACCAACACCGGTAACTACGAAACCACACATACTTGATCTTTGATCGACTCGGGTTTTACGAAAGGAATTACGAAATTTTAACATTCATAAACCTTCTGTTCGCGGAGCAAAGGAAGCATTGTGAGCAGATCAATAATGGAATCCATGCGGAGCGAGGGCAGTGGCCGAGATACCCCCACCTCCATCACATCCGGGTACGATGTTTTCCTGAGCTTCCGCGGACCCGATGCTCGATACGGCATTGTCGACCACCTCTACCAGCGGATGACTGAGGCCGGTCTCCGTGTTTTCAAGGACGACGAGGAGATCCGTTGCGGCGAAGTAATTGGGGGAGAGCTCGAGCGAGCGATCCGTGGTTCCAGGGTTTACGCCATCGTCTTTTCCAGAAACTATGCGTCCAGTGCGTGGTGCCTCAGGGAGCTCGACATGATGGTGGATCTCCACGGAGGCTCGAACGTTGGCAGGAAGATCATAATGCCGATTTTCTACGGGGCAGATCCGGCTGATGTAAAGCTGCGAACAGAGCTGTATCGGAAAGCGCTCGACGAACACAAGGATCGACATGGCCATGACGTCGTGAAGAAATGGGAGGAAGCGCTTAAGACGGTTGGCAGGATGAGTGGATGGGACTCCAAAGCCATCCAGGGGTAACCTCCAGAGCCATGTTATTTTGCTCACATTGGAAATAAATTTTCTAAAATATTACTCTATTTTTATCGTCGTCTTGCAGCGAAGGCAGATTCGTTCAATTAATAGTTCAGGACATTTTTGGGAAGCTGAGAATTAAAGACAAAAGTTTGCCTGATCATCTCACAGGGATCGATGATCGAGTATCCGACGTATTAAATCTGGTGGACTGCGACTCCTTGGGAGTAAGACTCGTGGTGCTTCATGGCATGGGGGGAATTGGGAAGACGACCATTGCTCGGGTCATCTTCAATCAATTACATTCCCGATTTGAAGGCTCCAGTTTCCTTTCCGATGTGCGTGAGACGTCCAAGCGTAATGGAGGCATTGAGAAATTGCAGAACAAGTTACTGGAGGACATTCTCGGTGGCCAAAATGCTAGATCTTGTAACTATGACGGTGAGATGTTACGAAGGATTCAGTGCAAGAGGGTTCTTCTGGTTCTCGATGATGTGGATGAGTTCTTTCCACTAGAAAAGCTGCTGATGAGAAATCCAGAAGACACTTTTGGAACAGGCAGTCGAGTCATAATCACGACTAGGGACAAAAGCGTTTGCAATCGATTTGTCCGTCCTGGTTTTGAATTACTTCATTTTTATGAAATGGAGACAATGACTGACAACTACGCCCTTCGACTCTTCAGCAGGCATGCCTTTGGCACCGATGAGCCTCCAGAAGATTATCTTTGTTTATCGGAAGAGATAGTAAAGACCACAGGTAATCTTCCCTTGGCTTTGGAGGTGATTGGAGGATACTTGTGTCGTCGGAGCAAAGAGTCGTGGAAGTATGCGCTCGGGAAGCTGAAGAACGTTCTCCATGATGGAGTCTTTGAGATCTTGAAGGTAAGTTACGAGGGGTTAGACTGGAGGGAGAAGGAAATTTTCCTCGATATTGCCTGTTTTCAGGAAGTGATACTTCCGAAGTATGGGGATTATCTCTGGGAAGCTCGTGAGTTGCATCCAAAAAGCGCAGTGAAGGTACTCATCAAAACATCATTGATAAGGATTGATTCAGACGGTCAATTCTGCATTCACGACAAGGTTCGAGACATGGGAAGAGAAATTATTCGATTGGAAAGCATCGGAAAGCCTGAAATGTGTAGTAGACTTTGGGATCCAAATTGTGCTTTAAAGATAGTGTTTCAGAAAAAGGTAAGGAACTCGTTGAATTAAGTTTGCATTTACAATATTACACTTTCTTTCCATGTGCATTACTATGGGATTGATGCCACTCTTCACCGATGACAATATGATTATTAATGTTAGTTGAATTTTTCCGTTTATTAGGTCTCGAAGGAAATCATACCAATGGTGTTGGACTTCAGAAGTATTACTCAAGAATGCGAACTCTCTAACAAGAACTTTAAAGGATTATCTAATTTGTTATTTCTTCACCTAGAAGGAAAGCATCAATTTATTGGAGATTTAGGAAGTATCCGGGAGACGTTATTGTGGCTTTCTTGGCGGAATTGTAATCAATTGTTGCAACCCGACTTCTTCAAGATGAGCAACCTAGTTGTTCTCCAAATTCAGGGTACATGGCGGGGTACTAAAAAGCTGGTATGAACTCGTCCTCCCCATCCTCCTATATGTCATGTGCTTCGTCGATGAATTTGTTGATAAATTATGGTACACGATGCATTTACAGATTATGCCTAATTTAAGGGTGCTGGCAATCTACAACAGTGATATGACGACGACACCTGATGTCTCTTGTTGCATAAAGTTGGAGATTATGGTTTTTGAGAATTTGCAAAACTTGGAAGAAATCCACCATTCAGTGGGTAAGTTGGAGAGTCTTACTTATTTCATGATCAATAGGTGTGAGTCTTTGAGGAGTTTACCAAAAGAGCTCTGTAGTGCAAGAGCTTTACGGGAGCTAATTGTGACTCATTGCAACATGCTTCGGGAGATTCGAGGACTTCCAACTAGCCTAACGGTGTTGAATGCTTCAGATTGTCCTCTCAAAAAAGGAATTCAAGAAGAGATCGGGAACCTATCATCTTTAGAAGAATTGGACCTTTCGGGGAGTAAGATTCTCTTCCTGCCAGCAACAGTGAAGCGACTCACGAGCCTTAAGTACCTCCGTTTGAGACATTGTGAGATGCTTCAGGAGATTCGAGCACTTCCAACCAGCCTAATGAAATTGGATGCTTGCTGGTGTCCTCTCAAAGAGGGAATTCCGGAAGAAATCGGGAACCTATCAGCTTTAGAAGAATTGGACCTTTCGGGGAGTGAGATTCGCTTCCTGCCAGCAACAGTTAGGCGACTCACGAGCCTTAAGTACCTCCGTTTGAGACATTGTGAGATGCTTCAGGAGATTCGAGCACTTCCAACAAGCCAAACAGAATTGGATGCTTGCTGGTGTCCTCTCGAAGAAGGGATTCCGGAAGAAATCGGGGACCTATCAGCTTTAGAAGAATTGGACCTTTCAAGGAGTAAGATTCACTTCATGCCGGCAACAATTAGCCAACTCACGAGCCTCAAGTCCCTCAATTTGAATGATTGTGACATGCTTCAGGAGCTTCCAAGACTTCCTACTAGCCTAACAAAGTTTTCATTTTCAGGGAAGACAGTGGGACTCTATGAAAAAATAAGTTGTACAAAAGAGTATGGAACGAGAGTTATTACATTTGAAGGAGCATTCGAGTTGGGGTTCCTTTCCAGGCTCAAGACTCTCGGTTTGAGTTTTCCAGACATGGCTTCCCCAGAGACAAGTGTGGAGATTATAAATTTCACATTGACAGAGATGGAGCTTGGTGGGCTTGATTCGTTACCCAATCTTACCATTTTGTCTATTTGGAGATCTGATCATCTCATCCGGGTGTCCAACATAGAGAGATTGAGGGGGCTGAGGTGGCTTAAGTTCAGAGAGTGTAGAGCATTGGTGGAGATTCCAGGACTGGAACAATTGGAGATGTTGGAGGAGTTGAGTTTTCACGGGTGCCATTCCATTTGCGGAATTCAGGATTTGTTGGGCTTGAAAAGATTGAAGAGAGTGAATATCTGGGATTGCTACTCATTGCTCCACGTGCCCCGTGTGATCGACGAGTGTCACCTATCAATTCTTCTTTCCTCTTCCGAACATGAAGAGGTGAATGAAGAACAATGGTTTTGGAATATTTAAATAATAAAGGCGATGATTAGAATTTTTGTTTTCCAGGTTACATGGCTTTTACAGCACTTACGGTGGGGTATGAATATGAATGTTCATCTCATTATGCATTCAAAGCTAAATAATAATCACAGTTCATACAAAAATAAATTATGACTTTTTCTTAAAAATCAAAAGTGCAGGAACACAGTAACGCCTATCTGAAATGTTTTGTTATGAAAAAATTTATTAAAAAAGTGAGTTGTGATATGTCAGCAAGGTTATTAAAAAAATTATGACCAATGATTCTATCTAATTACACCAAATTTTACCTAATTAAGTTTAAAAAGTTTCCCATATAATCTAATCTTTGACGACTCGTGAGAGAAAAAGAGAGAGCGTGTTGAAGCTGGGGACAGTAGACGGACAGAAACAGAGACAGACAAGACAGAAAACATTGTTCCGATGCAAATGCCAAAATTTTTATGAACATGAAAGAGTATTTTTATTTAAAAAAAACTCACTATTATTGTTATTTCAAAAAAATAATAAAATCTTAATTAATTATCCAATAAAAATGAGGAGTTAAGTGGTCACTAAATGTTAGATGATGTCAAGCCTCCCCTCTTCTTCTTCTTCTTCTTCTTCTTTTCTTTTTTTTAAAAGGAAAGTTTATTAAATGACAGGACCATTATTTTTTCTTACTCTTTCCCTTTTATTTAATAGAAATGGAAGTCTGCCGAGCATAAAATGCCCAGTGATTTTATGCTATTTACTATGTAAGTGGAATTGGGGCTTAGTTAGTTAAGCTACGTATCTTCATGCATTCACCTGTCCATTCAAAAAAAAAAAAATAACATTTCTACTTTTACTTCTAACTCATCAGTCTCCTCATCAGGATCCACTTTTACTTCTATACAACCCAGAAAAACACATCCTACCACCAATATATATATTTAGATTCAGCCGCTTCATTGTATCTGCTTGTTCAGCCAAACAACATCCAAATGACTTGCTAAAACTTTAACCTATCTAATCACAAGAGCGAACAATGAAGACAAAAGGTTTTAACAACATACCTTTGATGGTGACAAGAAGCTGCTACCTGGTTCCAGTGAGTCACAAACTGGGTCGCCACACTTCCTTCTTCGCCTCGGATTACGGTCGCCTTCACCTTCGCCTTTCCCTTCGCCTTCGCCTTCGCTTTCACCTTCCACTTCGCTTTTGCCTTTGATTTCATCAAGGGTTCTGGGCGAATTATGGTTCCAAAAGATTTTGTTGATTTCTGAGTTTGGGCTAGGAGGACCGAGGACCCCTCCACATAGGACGTCTCTGGTCTTTTCCACGTAAGACCTCCGTTATGTCCACGTCGACAATTTGCCTAACGTCGTCTAAATTAGGGATGTTGACAACAAAAAAGAAAGTTTGTCAATAATTAGGGATATATACGTATATTTTGCCTTAAAAAATATCAAAACTACCAATTTCCACCAGATGATTGATAGAACATATTAGTAACTTTTGGACCAAGCCATGGGATGCATGTACAACATGTGTTTGACTCTGCTTTTGGAGAACTTTATGCAATTACACAGTCGCATGATGTAAGAGAGCCTCCATGAAAAAACATTGGCAACCAAAACACATGCAAAGTATGAAAAAGGGGTTACCTCATTCCTGTAAGGGTAAACATAGTCAGAGGTGAGGTCCACATATTTGCATTTCATGATCCCAGCAAGACCACCCCTAAACCCATACAGCGTTCACACGCTCCTGCAAGTAGTCTATCACAACTTATTCACCCATGAGTTGTCAAGCCAAACTTCTAGCTGCAATTATAATCAAGTATGCGAATCAAGATCCTCACCAAAGATCACATTATTTAATGTGATATTTGCTAAGAAAGAGTCACCTCGGAAATGTAGTTCTTCAATGATGAGCGATAATGTTTCTGTTGGTCCTTTGATTGTGACTTGGAGGGTGTGAATTAGTCTTTTTGTTTGAATAGACCGTCTACAATAGGCCGCAGCCCCTCACCACTTACGCCTGCTATAGAAACCTTCTCTTGGATCTACTCTATGCCAAATCGGCATTACGGACAACTTGCCTAGCCAAGTCCTTCAGATTTGCACCCACTGACGCCCACAGAGTGGCTTCACCAATGCACACCTGCTGCAAACAAACAAACAACAAGATAACAACTACAGAAGGTTGGAGGTCCCTCACCGCTTATGCCTACTACAGACTCCTTCTCTCTGACCGACTCTGTACGCCGACCCGCCAACCAGCGACGCTACTCCCCAGGTCCTGTTGCTTGCAATCCGACGTTACGGACAGTATTCCGATCGAGTCCCATGGATCCATAACCACCGGCGTATCCGGAGCGGCTTCACCCACACTCAACCCGTTGTAGTCACCTCTTGCGAGAACGTTCACCTAGAGAATCCGTCCAAAACACTCCCACATATGTTAAACCAACGTTGTAAAATTGACAAGACTTACCACACTTAGTTAAAAACCAAAAAAATGAAGTTTTTGTGTTTTTCTTTTATACAGCGGTTCTAGTATTCTATTTAAGAAAATTTATTTTTATAAAAATGAATGACGACCAGATTCATTCCCATAACTCATAAATCATTTGGGAATCATTTCTGATTGATTTTGCATCAATCAATTAATCAATCAGATATTCTATTATTAGGCCAGATTTAGTCAACAAGCATCTATAGCTAGAAAGAGAAAATATTTTATTTCTCACCTGGGAATTCTAATTACAAGCTCGTGCGTTTATCCATAAGGGACATCCAAAATTAATTTTGCTTTAATTTGAAAGTTTAATCCCCATATTGTGCACTATGGAAGGTTCGGCCAGAGAAATCAATCAACCTTTTATACAAGAAAATAATCAACGATTTATTCCCAAAATTAATTGATTCGTTCCAGATTAGTTAATCATTGTATCGGGACGAAATTCATGTAAAAAATTCAATTTGAAATATTTTCTAAATAATATTATCTCTTAACAGAAAAGCACCGTAATCGAGTTCTCTTCCTTTCTTGCTTGAGATTTTGTATACATTCGAATCAGACATTAATCAAATGAAAATTTGTTTGAGATTTGTAGGGTACTGGTGACATCATTACACATCTTCGCCTTCCAGGGAAAAATCAATATAAAAAGACTTGAAATGGGGGGACACAAAAGTCTCCCCCATCAATTCATTCAACGACTCTTTTGTCGTCGTCCCTTTCTGTGCTCACTCGATTTTTTCGAAATCGAATTGAACGCTGTCTTCTCCAGGAACTACGCGTCCAGCGCGTGGTGCCTCAGGGAGCTCGACATGATGGTGAATCTCTGCAGAGGTTCGAACATCGGCGGGAAAATCATACTGCCAATTTTCCGAGTCCCGTGGGCGTGCCTTGGAAAATTTCAGGGAGGAAGTCTCTCCAGAAAAGAAGACGAAGTTTCGCACCGAAAGCACGTTAATCCTTTTCTCTCCCTTTATTTTCCTCCATTCAATCAATATTCATAACTTTCTTTTGTGAGCAGGTGAGAAAGTAAGAATGAGCTGCTCAATAATGAAGTCCGTACCGATATTCCCTCTCCTCCATGAGATCTGAGTTCGATGTCTTCCTGAGCTTCCGGGGACCCGATGCTCGTTACCGCATCGTTGACTATTCATCGAGCACAATATAATTGTGAATGCTGATATACTTTTTTCGTTTGTTAGGTCTCGAAGAAAATCATAGCAATGACCTTGGGGAGACACTATGAAACACACAAATTTTCTTATGAGAACTTCAATGGATTATCTAACTTATTGTTTCTTCATCTAAATGGGACGGAACTTGTTGGAGAATTTGGAAATCTCCGGGAGAGTTTATTGTGGCTTTCTTGCTGTCGTTACAATAAAAAGTTGAATTCCAACTTTTTCAAGATGAGAAGCTTAGTTGCTCTCATAATCAAAGGTGGATGGAAGGGTGGTGAAAAGCTTGTATGAAATCCTCTTCTTATATGTCATGTGTTTGGTAGGTAAATGTGTAAAGCACTCTTCTTATTATTATAATTTGTGGTGCATGCATTTACAGATGATGCCTAACTTAAGGGTGCTAGAGCTCAAGATTAGCGACATGGCTACGTCACCCGACCTCTCTTGTTGCTTAAAATTGGAGATTATGGTTTTTTCCAATTGCTTCAAGTTGAAAGAAATCCACCATTCGGTGGGTAAGTTGGAGAGTCTTACTTATATGAACATCTCCTGGTGTCCATCTCTGCTGGGCGAGAGCTTTACGGGAGCTATTTGTGACTCACAGCGAGATTGAAGAAGTACCAGAATCAATTGGGAGGTTGGAATTTTTGAGACACTTGACTTACAGCGTAACGAGATTAGAAGATTACCCACATTGATATATGATCTGAAGAACCTACTAGTGTTGCACCTTTCTGAGATGCTTGAGGAGCTTCGAGGACTTCTCTCTAGCCTAATAGTGTTGGATGCTTCGCATTGTCCTCTCGACAAAGGAATTCCGGAAGAAATCGGGAGACTATCGGCTTTAGAAGTATTGGACCTTTCGGGTAGCAAGATTCACTTCCTGCCAGCAACAGTTAGTCAACTCAGGAGCCTTAAGTCCCTCATGTTGAAATATTGTGAGATGCTTGAGGAGCTTCGAGGACTTCCAACCAGCCTACAAAAGTTGGATGCTTTTGGTTGTCCTCTCGACAAAGGAATCCCTAATGAAATCGGGAGCCTGTCAGCTTTAGAAAGATTGGACCTTTCGGAGAGCAAGATTCATTTCCTGCCAGCAATAGTTAGCAGACTCACGAACTTCAAGTCCCTCGATTGAATGGTTGCAACATGCTTCAGGAGCTTCGAGGACTTCCTACCAGCCTAACGTACTTTGAATTTTCATGGATGACGGTGGGACTCTCTGAAGAAATACGTTGTACAAAAGAGTTTGGAATGAGAAGTATTACATTTAGTGGAGCTTTCGAGTTGGGCTCCTTTTCCCGGCTCAAGACTCTAAGTTTGAGATTTCCAGGCATGGTGTCTCTGGAGACATGTCTGAAAATAGATAATTTTACATTGACGGAGATGGAGCTTGATGGGCTCGATTCGTTACCCAGTCTTACGAAGATGTCTATTTGGAGCTCTGATAGTCTCCTCGGAGTGTCAAACATAGGGAGATTGAGGAGGGGGCTGAGGTCGCTTGAGTTCAGAGAGTGTAGAGCGTTGGTGGTGATCCCTGGACTGGAACAGTTGGAAATGTTGAAGGAGTTGAGCATTTGGCGGTGTCATTCCATCCGCGGAATTCAGGATTTGTTGGGCTTGAAAAGATTGGAGAGAATTACTATCTTGAGTTGCTCGCATGCCCCGTTTGATCGATGAGTGTGGCCTATCAATTGATTACTGTGACAAGTTGCGGTCAATTGAGGGCCGTTATGGTGAGTACGAAGGAGAGAGCAGCAAAATTCAATTAGAAGATAATTCCGGGGAAGGAGGAGGTGGGAAACGAAGAAGAATCGAATAACAAGTTTACTTTTGTTTTGTGAATGAGGTTGGGGTTTACATCCTTAGAGTTTGCCATTTAAAATCAGAAAAAAGTAATATGAGTTTAAATATCTGATGACTCGAGCTCGAGCTTCATGTAAATTTGTTGAAATTAAATTTAGTATGTACTGAAATTTTGTATTGATCACATTTTAAAAAAAGAAAAGAAAAGTGGATGGGGGATGGATTCTAAATAGTAGTAATAAATATGTGTTAATAAGGATAACAATGTCAGACATCTAACCAAATCCACCAACATGATCTCACCAAAAGGCTAAATCGTTCTCATAGAGATCCAAACTTCCGTCATAACCGACCCCGGATGCGGCATACGATGAAGGTGGCCCAATCATGCCAATGCCAACATTATTTTTCTGATAACTCCCAAGATAACGTTTGTATATGCTCCCAGAATTAGAATTTCCACCACTAAGCTTGCTTCCGTTAACAAATCCGTCGCTCAAGCTAGAAGAGGAAGCCCAGAGATTTCGAATGCTTTCATAAGGATCCATCCATGAATTATCATTTCCAGATCCACTGAGAGTGCCAGAATTTGCTTTGAAGCCAAAGCCATCAGTTCCCCACAGGCTCCCTCTAGCCAGACTCGGTAACGGATTACCTCCGAGATGACCGATTGGACCATTGTTGGCAGGCCCAGTTGCCGACTGGGGATGAAGCATAACCGTCCTGATTGAGGAAGCTACTAACTCTACTCAGACCAGGACTATAACTACCTAAGGGGCTCCAATTCGACCATGGAGACATCTCTTTGGGGACTGCTCACTTGACCTCTACCATTTTACCATTAAGCTCGTGGAATGTCTTGTAAAGAGCTCTCTGTCCACTGCATCCTCTGTATCAGAAGTATAAATCCAAACCTCTGGGTCTTTGAGTGTTGTGATCATACATCACGACGACATCCGTAATCAATCCAAACTGATCAAAGTACTTCTTGAAGTCGCTCTCAGTAATTGTTGAAGGTAATCCACCCAGTCTTACAAAGTTGTCTATTTGGAGCCCTAATAGTCTCCTCCGGGTGTCAAACATAGGGAGATTGAGGAGGGGGCTGAGGTTGCTTGAGTTCATAGACTGTAGAGCGTTGGTGGAGATTCCAGGACTGGAACAATTGGAGATGTTGGAAGAGTTGAGCTTTCACTGGTGCCCTTCCATTTGTGGAATTCAAGATTTGTTGGGCTTGAAAAGATTGAAGGGAGTTTCTATTCGCTTCTCGTTGCTCCGCGTGCCCCATTGATTGACGAGTGTCACCTCTTGATTTGTCGCTGGACACTCTGTAACCTCTTCACTAGAAACTCGATATAAACCACTTGACAAATCATGGCACCACTGATCGTTACTTTGCCTGTCCAAACTCTCACACATTCTTTGCCTCAACCTGATAAAGAAAGGCTATACAATCAAAATACTGGATCAATCTCCTGGTATGTACTACTACTATATCAAAATTCTATTTCACCAAAAATAAAATTCAATGAGAACATATCCCAATCAAAGTCTCAGTCAAAAGAGACTCTGATTGGGTTATTAAGTGGTTTTGGCGTAAGGCCTTCTGGATCGAAAGTTTAAAATTTATTGTTTGAAAGAAAGGTCTAAGAACCTCATAGGAAGCGACTTTGATCATAGAGTTTTCACTGTTCAAGCAAATTCTCCATCCTTCAGACTGCTTACCAGTTGATGAATCCCGTTGGAAATAAATGGTTGGTTTACTAGTGGGTTTAGATAATCCGCCTTGGGGATTTTTCTCTTGCCTTGTGAAGAAAACAACACTTTGCTCTTGCGACCATCCCTATTGGCCCGGTGCTTTATTTTGCTCTTTTGAATTTCATCTTGCATTTTGCTTTTGAAGACTTTCGTTTTTGCGCTGATTTTATTTTGCTCTATTTTTTTATAGGGATTCGTTCTACTTTCTCCTCTGGTAACACGCTTTGAAATCTTTAGGAATTTGTAATCCTTGTGGTAATGTTTGAAAAATTCCATTCTTAGAAACAAATCAACTGGCAAGCTTGACTGTTGATGGTGCCTCTTCGCTTGAACCTTGAGGAAGTGTTGCCTCCATGGTCCGTTGCTTCCGGTTTCTGACTACAGAATCTTCGTTGACCTCAATGAGAGGCGGTCCTTAGACTTGTTGGGCATTGTGTATACATAAACTTCAACTTTGGCTCGAAAGGGGTTAGCAATGGTCAATATTTTGTATTTGGGTAGAGAAGAAATGCTCAATCTCATCCCAATTTGAGCACCTTTTGTCAAAGGATTCACCATCCGCTCAGACATTTGTGTATAGACTCTCACGGTGTTTGCGCTCATCTTTCTGGGTAAGTGTTTAGGAATAGATTCACCTTCTCCGTTCTCGCCCGAAAGCGTCTTTATTGTTAAAGTCTTTTGAAATTGTATGCAAATGAGCACACGAACGCTTAATAAACTATTAGGTTTAGGTACGCAAACCTCATTACGGAGAAAGTGTTTGCATTTTCGTGCTCCAATCATGTTCTTTTATATTAGGCTCGGAACGGCTTCCAACCGACCACCCACGCTGTTGTCTAGGAGTTTGTATCGTACTATGCAGAGGTCCATGTGTCTACACAGTTGACAACAGACAGAGATGACGTTAGCTCAATGTACTTAGACTCTTGCTTGGGGAGATGACAAAGCAAAGTATCCGCTGGGGATATGAGATGAATATGTCCATCTTGATGATTTTCTGGAAGAATATGCTTGTATATTCGACTCTTGTTGATGAATGCAGTGTATATAACCAACTCCAGCTTGGAGAAATGGAGGCGTGACTCCGGTTGGGGAATAGAGGTATGACTCCATCTGAGGAATGATAAGAATTTTATTAAAGAGCCGTGTAGATGGTATTCCTTTTTCTTATGGTCATCCTTGGCGACAACAAAGGCAATCTCGAAGCTTTGGTTCGAAATTTTCCACCCGACCACCCTCGCCTTTGTCAATAACATAGGATGTTCATGTACTATATTAGACAAGGACAAACAAGTGAGCTCATGTAACTTGTTTCTTTTAAGATAAGAATGAAGTTTGCTCATGTGTCTTCACTTATATAAAAGGCAAAGTAGAGTTTTAATACTTCCCTTTTCTATGTATTTCGTCATTGCATCTTTGTCCATAGGAATCAAAGGATTGACGAAGTTGTTACTCTTGCCTGATATCTATTGTGTAAGGGAGTTCATGTACCTATCAAATAGATGGCGATAACCAAATAAGTTCATGTGATTTGTTTCTGTTAGAGTAAGAATGAAGTTTGCTCATGTAACTTTATTTGTAAGAAAAGTGAAGTAGAGTTTTGGTACTTCCCTTTCGTAAGATTTCGCCATTGCGTCTTCGTCCGATGAAATCGATGGATTGACGAAATTGCTACAAGACTTTGGCTTGAAGCTTTGCCACCCTACCACCCTTGCCTTTGTTATAGGAGTCTTGTACCATTCGTGTGAGGAGCTCCTGTACCTGCCCACGAGACAAAGGACGTAATCGAAATGAGCTCATGTAATTTCACTTAGTTTAGCGAAGAGAGTAGTGATTGTGTGATTCTCCCTTTTCATGTTTATTGTCCGCATTCTTTGCCCCAATTGACTCCATGGGGATATAAAGAAATTTCGCTGACGTAGATCGCCTCGAAGTTCGAGCTTTGACACCTATTAGGTGTAATATCGTCGGAGAGCATCTGCATTGATTGCTTGTGGCAGGTCTTCTCCGTCCATCTTTGTCAAGATGGATGCTCCCCCTGAGAGGGCATGCTTAACGACGAACGGTCCTTCATAATTTGGAGCAAATTTTCCTCTTGGATCCTTGACATTTGGTAGGATTCTTTTAAGGACAAGGTCACCTGGTTTATATCTGATTGGCTTGACCTTTTTGTTGAATGCTCTGGATATGCGTTGTTGATAGCATTGCATATGATAAGCTGCAGCAAGTCGTTTCTCGTCGATGAAGTTGAGATGGGTGAGTTGATGTTCCGCCTTCTCTCCTTTTGTCATGTTGCTTTGGGATGAGATTCTGAGAGTTGGTAGTTCGAAGGGAGTTGCCCCGATCGAAGTGCGCGTTGTCGTTCGGTTGCGAGCAATGTTTGTGCCAATCGCGATATGTGATTGCCGTCTTTTGAAGAATCTTTTTCATGTTTTTGTTAGCGGCTTCGACTGCACCATTCATTTGTGATGTTTGATTCGAAATTCCACATAGAAGGATTTCATTAGTTTGCTATTGAAGTTTGAACCATTGTCGGTGACTAGCAGCTCTGGAACTCCATATCTGGCAATGATGTTTGCCCTCGTAAAATGTACAACGTTGTTTGTGGTAACTTCTTTGAAGGATTGTGCTTCAATCCATTTGGTGAAATAATCAATTGCAACCAATAGGAATTGGTGCCCATTAGTCACCTTGGGATTGATGGGCCCGATCACATCCATGCCCCACATTGAGAATGGCCACGGCTCAAATAGTGGGTAGAGTCTCGTGGGAGGTACATGTACCTTGTCGCTGTAAATTTGGCACTTATGACATGTCTTGACGTATCTAATGCAATCGGCTTTCATTGTGAGCCAATAATAGCCTTGATACATTATTTTCTGGGCGAGAGCATGTCCATTTATGTGCGGTCCGCAGACGCCTTCATGTATTTCTATGATGAGCGTTTGAGCTTCTTGTTCAATGACGCATTGCATGAGCATTGTCGTAAACGATTTCTTGTACAAGGTGTCACCATCAACAAAGTAGCCTCTTTTAATCCTTCGGATGAATTTGCGTTCTTTCCCTGTGCTACTCTAGGGAAATTCTCCTGATTGTAAGTAAGCTTTGACATCAAACCAACGTTGAGAGGCTTCAGGTTGACTCTACTCGATGTGCATACAACTTGGATCATCAGCGATGCTAATGCGAAGAGGTTCAATGTTCATTTCTCCAGCTAATGGAATCATTGACGCAAGTACGGCTAGCGCATCAACAAATCGGTTGTTAGTTCGTGGGAGATAATTAAACTCTATGTCGGTAAACTGTCGAACTAAGGTTTTTAGATAATCCTGATATGGGATAAGCTTTGAATCTCGAGTGCGCCATGCTCCATTTGTCTGGGAGATGATTAGTGTCGAATCTCCGTGAACATCATGAAGTTTATCTTGCATGTTGGGTAATACTGTCCATCTGGAGAGATTACAACGGCTCCTATTCCTGATCCTGAGGAATTGACTGCTCCATCAAAGCACATCTTCCATCTCGGTTCCTGTTCCATGAGTAAAATATTTTTGTCTGGTAGTCCGATATTCGAAGGTGAATCATCTGTTTCAGGGTATTCAGCGATGTGGTCAGCGATCATTCTCCCCTTAACTGATTTTGTGGAATGGAATAAAATGTCGAATTCAGCGAGTTGTAATTGCTATTTAGAGATTCTTCCCATCAATGTTGGTTTGTCGAAGTGATATTTGAGTGGGTCGTTCTCGGATACCAACAGGATCTGATAGTGAAGAGTATACTGTCGGAGTCGGTGGAGAGCCCAAATGAGTGCACAGCAGGTACGTTCGGAAGTTGTGTACCGAGACTCACAGTCTGTAAACTTCTTGCTGAGGTAGTAGATCGCATGCTCTTTGGCACCTGGTAACTGTTAGGCAAGCATGGCTCCAAATGATTCTTTTCTGACTGTGAGATAAAGTGTGAGAGGATGCCTTGGCTTTGGCGGGATAAGAACTGGTGGTTCTGTCAAATACTTATTGATTTGTTCAAAAGCAACTTTGTAATCGTCATCCCACTCAAATTTAACATCTTTCCTTAGTTTCTTGAACAAAGGTTTGCAAGTGTCAGCTAGGTTGGAAATGAACCTTCTGATGTAGTTAACGCGGCCCATAAAGCCTCGGATCTCTTTGACTGACTTTGGAGTTGGGAGATCACAAATTGCCTTAATCAGGATCAATTTCGATGCCTCTACTGCTGAAAACAAAACCGAGGTGTTTGCCTGAAGTTGCCCCAAACACACATTTGGCGGGGTTGAGGCGCAGCTTCTATTTGCGGAGCCGTTCAAATAGCTTTCAGAGAATGACAGTGTTGTTTTCTTCTTCTTTTGATTTATCAATCATATCATCGATGTAGACTTCAATTTCACGATGCATCATGTCATGAAATGGAACCACCATGGCATGTTGATAAGTTACCCCAGCATTCTTAAGTCCAAAAGGCATAACTCGATAACAGAATGTGCCCCAGGGGGTTGTGAAGGTTGTCTTCTTCAGCCATGGGAATCTGATTATAATCGGAGAATCCATCCATGAAAGAGAATCTACTGAATTCGGCAGTGTTGTCCACCAATAAGTCGATGTGCGGGAGTGAAAAGTAATCCTTGGGACTTGCTTTATTAAGATCACGATAATCGACGCAAAGTCAGACTTTTCCATTCTTCTTAATGACTGGGACTATGTTGGCGACCCATTGTGGATATGTAGCCACCTCGATAAATTTCACCTTCAACAGCTTGTCTACTTCTTCCTTGATGGCAAGGGCTAACTCGGGTTTGTACCGACACTGTTTTTGCTTGGTAGGATGAATCAACGGGTCGGTAGGAATTTTGTGCTCCACAATCTCCGAATCTATTCCCGGCATATCTGCATACGACCAAGCAAACACATCAGTGAATTCTTTGAGCAAGTTAACGATATCTTTGGCTTCACCATCTGATAAATCTACACCGATGAACAACTCCTTGGGGTCATCTTCAGTTCCGATATTAATTGAAACTATTTTTTGTAGTGTAAGGTCCTTTGGTTCCTCATGTCATCGAAGACCTTGCTCCAAATCGTAATACCCGTCTATAGATTTCAGATAATTTATTGTTTCCCTGTCTTGTTCTGAGGTTTTCTCAGATGTACCCGAAGCGCCATTCCTGAAATGAGAAAGAAATCATAATCATAGATTCAAATGAACCGTTTGAAGATGAAATATTGTCTAATATAACAGTCTAGTGCAAGTTGTGCACTTTGGAAAAAAAGGAAGCGTCGTGGGATCAGGACATGAGGAAGCGTTACATATTTACATATTTACATCCATGCTAGTCCGCGACCAGAATGTAGCAAGGTAATTTATTCTACTTATCTAAGTGCAGAAAAAGTAAAGATGGAAAGTTTCACCCGTCGTGAGGCATGTCTGGCTCGGTCGGGTTCGACGCCTCCATCATGTAGACTTCTTGTTCCGGCTCCTATGCCTCGGTCTTCTCATCTTCCTTCTCTTCTAGTCCTGTGCTGGTAGTAGGAGAATCCAACCGTCTGTTCGGAGGTGCTACTTTCAGTCCTTGGAGGCGTCCCGGGAGGCACTGGTACCACTAGAGCTTGAAAATAAGGTGCCCTAGCTTGCCGAATGTATATCGGCATCTGGTTCAAAGGAATGGCGACGTTGGGAGGTATGAAGTGGGCTCTCATGCGAGGTCGACCCTTATATCCTTGTCCCAAATTCACTTGGATAACATTGACATGTTCAACGCTTCTCCGCTCACTGCTGACCTCCTCTTCTGCCTCTTCACTCTGAATCTTCATCTCTTCTAGCTTCTCGGCCAGGATTTCACCATCCCTTGTTGCCGCTGATGATTTGACGAAGCGAACGAACTTGTTACTAGTACGTTTGTTCTGTCTGTGCCGCATCCTACCTGTAAAACGGAGCCCTTTAGTTCATGCCGGAGCCGGAAGAGTGATCGGTCAGGTGATTCCTTATCGTCTAACTCCAAGTCCGTGGCCTAGTTGATATCCGTGTCCGAGGAACTCCTTTGCAGCGCTGATGTTGCCCGACGTCAACAAAGGATCCGACTTATAGTTATGTATGACCATATTCACCATCTCCAGTGTTTGAACTGTTGATGGCTCCTCGGTTGGCTCTTCAACGTATGGCATGTCAATTTCATGGCAAAGCTCCATCGAGTATTCTCCCTTGACTGTGACAAGCTTGCCTTCTGAAGAGAATCTGACCATCTGGTGAAGTGTTGATGGAGCTGCTCCGGCCTGATAAATCTAGGGGCACCCTAGCAACATGTTGAAGGACCCCGCAGTCTCGAGGATTTGGAATTGGGAAGAGAAAAGCATCGGCCCAACTCTAATCTCCAATGTGACTCCTCTATGAACCTGACGTTTTGCGCCATCGAAAGCCCGAATAATCAAACTAGATTGTGGGAGCTTCTCCATATTGATGCCGAGTTTTCGAGCTACAGCCAATGGAATGATATTAACCCCCAACCCGCCATAGAACTTTGGACATGGTGGTTTCACGGCACTTGAGCGTGATGAAGAGAGCGTGGTTATGATCCGACCCCTGCTCCGATAGGTCATCATTTGAAAAGGTAATCACGTTGCTTGCCAGCATGCTACTCATATATGCATCCAGTGCGGCGACTTCAACCTGCTCAGGCACATGCACCTCGGCTAAAAACTTTTCCAGCATCTCCCTATGCTTGTCAGAAGAATGGATAAGGTCGAACAAGGAAATCTGAGCGGGGTGTTTCCGGAGTTGCTCAACTATGTCGTAGTCACTTCCCTTGACTGTGTAAATCACTTTGCAGATCTGCTCATTCGAGGGCGCCTTGGGCTTCGAAGATTCAGCAGGGACTGGGGCATCAGGGGTAGGTATTACTCTTTCCGAACGGGTGATTAATTCAACTTCTGGGCTCTGCGGCACACAACTGGGCTCGATCAATACCGGAATCCTTGGTCCCGTCACTGATGATGACTCTGCCTGGGGGGGTAGATGAAAGGATCGAAACAATTTGATTTACGCAAAAACATTACTTTTACATTGATTAGCAAAAGAATTGTTACATGTACGCGAGTTATACGCTCAAACTTTTCAAAATCTTGTTAATGTCTCTTCTTGCAAGAAACGCAGCCCAAAACACACTTCTACTACCTGCAAGAAACTAGAATTTATTTTATTTTAACCCCCACAAACAACCACAAGGACGGCACACACCATCAAAAGCTAACCGTACTCAAATAACCAATCTTTTTGTGCAACATAGTCATCGGTTTTCAACCCATTCGGCCTTCACCTTTCCTCATCAATTTCCATTCGTGACTACCATTTTCCACCTCTTAGATAAGGTAGGAAGACGCCCTTAAAATCTCAAAACCAAACTTCAAGTACATTTCCCCTTAGGCTAGTGAAACCATATACCCGTCTAATCATATTTCGGCCATTTTTCGTTTTCTGAACATTCCAATTATAACCAATTCAGCTTTGACCTTCCCCCATCTTTTTCAACTTGTTTCTACCACATTCCTACTCCCTTTCAAGGTGGGAATGTGGCCACAATTTTTCACGTCATAACTCCTTTCCTACAGCCCCTCATTTAAGCTCAAGTAACACTCATTACTCATGCCCGTTTCAAACGAATGTCACCCCATTCGGTCTCACCTCCCATCCACCCCCGAGCATAACTTTTCCATGCTTTTCTAGCATGAGTAACAGCCTTTCTAGGCTTCCATTCTGACCTTACAATACCTCATAATTTCCAGCCCTCGGCCGATTTAATTTCCATGGCCAAAGCCACGCGGTTCCGCTCTTAGAGCGCGAGGTGAAGCGCAGCCACCACGGGGCTCGACGCTTCCCTATGCCATACCTTAACTTCATTCATTTCCAGCCCCTAAGGACCGTAATTCATTCCCCTCCAGGCTCGCCCTGAGCGTAGCCTTTCGGTAAGCCAACAACCACACACATACTATACTCAACATAGAGGGGTTCGGGTGGCTTCTTGAGGGGTTCGGCCACCCTCTAACCCTCCCCAAACACCTTCCAAACCACAGCCAATACACATATAATATTCTCAACAGCATGCACCACAACTAAGCTTAAAAGCGGAGGTAGGTTGTAGGGGTTACCTTCCACTTGCTTCAACACACAACCGTGTGAGTTCCGCCCTTTGCCGGACCACTTCAGCCCGTGTAGGTAGCCTCCCCTTTGCCTTTAGCCTCTCGCTCGTTCGCCGCCTTACACTTCTCGCCCTCGAATCCACTTTGCCAAGTCGAAGGTCCCTACTTTCTTCTCTTTCTTCTTGGCCGAAAGCCTTCCCCAAGCTCTCCTTTCTCATTTTCTTTCCCCCAAAGTGTTTTTGGTGTGTAAATGTGGATATGTATGTAGGAGAGGACGAATTCTCCCCCTTTTACAGAGGGGTTCACCGCCTCAATCCCCCTTCATAAGAAATCCCACTTCCTCATCCATTAGTAGTTAAGGTCCAAATTACCATCATTCTAATTTGGACTCCCCTAACATTATTATATTAATATATTTAGTTAACTACTCAACATGATCCAATGGCCATATTTTATTCTTGGAAGTCTTTGTCTATGTCATCAAAATCAATAGTGGACATTCATTCAAGGGCCACATGTGCGCCTCTCTCATGAGGGAGGTATGCTTCGCCACCTAGACCATGGGCAGCCACTTGAACGTGTGAGGGTCGGTACTCATTGTCCACCTATCGTTCACGGTTCGCCCTCCGAGCGATGCGCACACTCACCTGTCACACGTTGGGGCAATGCGAGGGTCGATCCTAATTTATTCAGCTTCTTCGAAGCTCTTGGCTTAGCCGACTAATCATTACTCAGTCGCTGATGATGTTAAGTCGCACCTCCTTAAGTCGCACATGCTGAATCGCAATCATTGCTCAGTCGCTGATGATGTCAAGTCGCACATGCTGAATCGTAATCATTGCTCAATCGCTGATGATGTCAAGTCGCACCTCCTTAAGTCGCGTCGACTTGCACCTCCTTGCGTCGCGTCGACTTGCATCTCGCGTCGACTGGGATAACCTGTCCTCACACTTGCCTGGGGTTGTCTATCCATCATTAATCCATCACATGTCTAAACGTTCATACTCTTAGATATACATCGTTTATACTCAAATCTACATAAGTCATTATCATTCATCCTCAAACTCATCACATATACCTTAATTTCAAGAGTGTAAAATTTCGGGTCATTACAGTAAATCTCCCAAATTGTGTATCATCTAAACGGTGACAGGTGGACTAGACTAATACCGTTGAAGGATCGTTAAACATGATTAATGAACTGCAATTGATTGAGTGACTGATTTCGAATTTTAAGAATTAGACACATGAACTAATTCTCAGTCAAATTCTTAATTCTAAATTTTAACGAAGTAAGACTCATCTTTTGCACGTAACACTTCACTCGCGTTCTTGACTTAGTTTAGAATGAAAAAATAAGACCGGTTAATTCCCATCTCGGAAGCAAACTGACGATGTTTAGTCCTTCTTATTCATTTCTAACCCATTCGAGAGTCGCCTTTAAACATTTGAGGACTGATTTGTAATTTCCTAGAATTTTTTATTCAATTCATGACGATTTGAAAATGGGGAACCGAATTCAGGTGCTCGATTGCCATTTTTAAAAAGAAAAATAAAAAGGGGTAATAAAGAAAAAAAAAAGAAAAGAAAATCAAGCCTAGGCCCAACGATTTGCAGTCTGAGGCGAAAAATTATGAGAAAAGGAATGGGCGAGGCAACCTATTTCTGCGACCTCCCTCTCTAGGGACTGCAACTCAAGAACACCAAAACACCACCTGCGACGCCAACGACCAAGACACATCATCAACATTTTCCCACCTGCACGTGATAAAAGTGAGAAAATGGCAGACAGAAGAAGAGAGGAGAACTGGGAAAGTCGACTGCAAAGAACGACGAAATAATCCGGCCGCACGCAAAGGTTGTTTCTTGTCCACCCTCGGCCCCTTAACTCACGACGGGCTACTGCAAAGGATAACCACAATAATCTTCCTGGACAATCATTATTTGCTCTGCTCCTTGAGGTAGGTGCCACGATCTGTCGGATAATGGCCAAGCTCCTCTATTAAAGAAACGGATGACAGACGAAGAAAAAGGAGAGAGTCCGTCCTCCATAAAACAAAAAAGAAGGAAACGTCCACAGAGAGAATCAAGACCATAGACTTGTGTACGCGTGCCTTCCGGCCTAGCACGCGCGTGGCGGTTTGAACAACACGAGGATCCGGGCCCGCTCCCCCAAGCCCCGACCGGTCGACGTCACGACTCGAGCGTCGGACGCTGCGGAGGGGATTTGGGTGATCGCTCCCTGGATTCCTAACTGGGCCTGCTCGGGCCCTCGTCGACCGTCTCTGTGTTCCTAAGAGGCGGCGGGCGAAAGGCGGAGCATGATCCGAAGGAGGAACTGTCGGGAGGAATCGGGAGCGGCTCATGTCGTCAGTCCCTCATCCATGATGGCTCCGTAAGAAAAAGTTGTTGTTGTTTAACCTAGATAAACTATTACGGAGTCGCCACCGACTTTATTTATAAAAGCTGTCTAAGTCGAAAAAAAAAAATAGTTGGTTCAGGGATTCCTAGTTACTAACTCTTACAATTAGAGACATGCGAAAGGTGGCGTTTGCTCCAAAAATCTGTTTCTGATTAACGGGCGTTGGACCCGATTCAGACTTTTTGAGCCCGAACTCATGTTTATTTGTTTTACAAACAGCATGCGACGATAAGCCTATGGGCCTAAGGCATGCAGGCAAGCAAAAACAATTATTTAGATCAAAGGGAGCGGGGAAGGATGGTGATCGTGGGCCTATGCACTTGGGCCCACGACCCGTTACATGTGAAAATAAAAAAAAACGGGAGGCCCGCATCTCCCTCATGTACCTGAGGCTCGCCGGGATGGCATGTTATCGGCTAAGGCACCATCGATTGGGGCCGCTTTGAGATGTGCTTCCACCACGGTTTGTTCCCCGCGCGTCTTCAGTCCTCGAGACTTGTTTTCAGGGACGTTTTGTCAAATCCTCAAAATTGTTGGTGACTTTCATAAAAAATGAGAATTTGGTTAGAATATTCAAACAGTAATAATTAATCCGTAGGAATATTTTAGTATGATATTATTGAGCTATTTTTATAAATAAATAAATTGTTAAAAAGGTATATAAACAATGATGACTTGTGGGAATAATAAAAAAATTAATTGATGTTTTAGAAAAATGAATTAATTAACAATCAAATCCATTTTTAAGGAAATAATTGATGTAAAAAAAACGTGAGATATAAAACCAGAAATGATTTTAAAAGAAATTGTTATATATATATATATATATATATATATATATATATATATATATAAATGATTTGTTAATTTTTATAAAAAGTCAATAATGAAATTGAGTGAGTGTCATACGTATGTAATCATAGATCGATATATAAATTTTTAAATATTTTCAGATTCTTGAAAGAAGTGATCAATAAAAATTAAAAATTAAAATCAATATTATGTGACCTAAGTTGAATAAATGCCTGAATCAATTTGCAAAGATCTGGTTTTCCAAAGAAAAATGATAATCGGCCGAGGTAAAAATGAATATATAAAATAAATATTAAAAAAAATCAATAGGAAATCATTCTGAGAAGTTTGGTGTTTCACGGGTCAAACCCAAATTCATAAAAGGCCAAAACATATTTAAAATAAGGAAAAGCAAAAAGACCAAAACTTATTTAAAATAAGGAAAAGCAAAAAAAAAGAAATTTAAAGAAAGGGTTGTTTACCCACGGTGAAACCCATGGCTTTGGCAATGATTCGAGGAAAGGAGACGAGCACTAGCAAGGTGAGATCGCTGACACTCGGAAAGGAGGAGCCATCGTCGAAACGTGGGTTGTCCTACGTTTTTGTCCTACACATATAAGTAAGTTGATCAAAATATAAAACGACCAGCCAGCCGCGAGAAGTTTCAGACGACGGAGAACAAAAGTGGGTATGCTTGGAGATTGTTGCTGCCGATGATCTGGGGAATCATAAATTATTGTTGCAGGAGCTTTGGCCGATGCGACTGCTGCCGAGAAGGAAAGTTGGGCTGCCGGTTGGGTTGGCGTTGGGGTTTTTCCTCGCTGTCCTTGGACCTACCTTGGGGTCGCTGAGAATGGGTACAGGTGGCGGAAGAGACGTCTAAAGGCCAGGAGTGTGTGAACTGTGTGTCTGGTACCCGTCTCTAACTGAGTGTGTGGTGTATGTCCCGCCCTTTTTATATATGTGTGTCTGCACCCGCTTTTTAAGAAAGAATTCTTTTAGGAAGGCGATTTCTCACCCCAATATCGCGTGATTGATTGGATTATTTGTTTCCTTTTCTTATTTTCGGAAGGCGAAAATCATGGGAGTCGATAAGGTTAAGAGTTTTATCGAAAAAAAGTTAGGAAATGGATTGGGCCGAAAGAAGGATGGGCTTAGACCATTAATGATTTTTTTAGCCCATAAAATTTGAGGTATTACAGTTTGCCCCTCCTTAAGAGGAAATTTGAGAAGATTTTATCGCAAGGATATCATGAATACCTCAAATTACGTTTCGAGGTCATCCTTGGTCCACACGTATCCTGAGAGCTCATCAAGAAGATCATTAGCAATGACAAAGACAGACAGAGGTAATCAAACATGTATGATTACGATGCACTTGCATGTCATGTTAAAATTGCTTCTGAGTGAGATTGGAGAATGGCTTCCTAGCTTCTCTCACGACTCATCATTTTTTTATATTTTCTAAAATATATCTCGGTTAGACTTTAGACATCCTTTGATTTGGATGCTCATGTACCAGTGGAAAGAGTCTATGTACGTTGTAATGAAGCTTTGGCATAATGCCTTTTTAGGAAGAGGCTGCATTTGTCATTTTGAACGAATAAGTCTAAGGATCTCATTGGAAGCCGTTGTACTATAGAGGTTTCACCGTCCAAGCAAATTCTCTATTTGTCTGATAGGACGTCCGTTGAGATGAACGATCTATATGTTTTGGGGAATATCTTCTCCTCGTTTTGTCCGGGAGATGGCAACTTTGCTTTTGCGACCGTTCATGCTGGGCCTGGTGCTTTAATTTGCTCTTTTGTTTGCTTTGCTTTTGATCACTGCGATAATTTTGCCTCTATATTTTTTATTTATTTATTTTTACTTCTCTGTTTTTTTGTTGGTCTTGTCATCTTTTCTTTTGTTGGAGATGCTTTGGACTCTTTAGAAATTTTCGTTGTGTTGATGAAGACGACTATCTTTGGAAACGTCTCAACTATGCATGTCTGTTGACGGTGCTTCTTCACTTGGACCTTTAGGAAATGTCGCCTCTATGGTCCATTGCTTCCGGTTTCGTACTACAAGATCTCCATTTACCTCAATGTGAGGCGGTCCGTAGACTCGGAGGGCGTAATGTATACAGAAAACTTCAAATTTGGGTCGAAAAGGGTTAGCAATGGTCAATTTTTGTGTTTGGGGTAGAGAAGAAATGCTCGATCTCATCTCGGTTTGAGCATCTTTTGTCAAAGGATTCGTTGTCCGCCTGGGCATTTACATGTGAACCCTCATAGTGTTTGCACTCATCACTCCGGGGTAGGTGTTTAGGAATGAGCTTGCCTTCTCCACTTCCGCTCAGAAGCATTCTTAGTATAAAATATTTTCGAATTGTATGCAAATAGGCATCCAAATGCTTAAGAAATTAATAGGTTCAGGTACGCAAACCTCTTTGGAGATGTCATACTGAGGTGGTGCTCTTGTGCAAGCTTCGCGGGGAAAGTGTTTGCATTCTTATGCCCCAGTCATATACCGTATTGTGTGGGTGTCCATGTGCCTACACCGTTGACAACAGACGGGGACAAAGTTAGCTGATGTAATTCACCTCTCGCTTGGGGAGATAATAATAAAGTAAAGTGTCCGCCGAGGAAATGAGATGAATATGCCCATTTCGATGGTCGTCTTGGAGGAATGTGCTTGTATATTCGACTCTTGTTAAAGAATGTAGTGTCCGTAACCGAACCCAGCTAGGGAAATGGAGGTATGACTCCGTCTTTAGTTCGAAATTTTACACCCGACCGCCCGCGCCTTTGTCTATAATGTAGGATGCTCATGTACCTACATAAGGCAAAGGACATATAACAAGTAAGCTCATGTAACTTGTTTCTCTTAAAATAAGAATGAAGTTTGCTCATGTAACTCCGTTTATATGAAAGGTGAAGTAGAGCTTTGATACTTCCCTTTTTTTTTGTTTCGTCATTGCATCTTCGTCCAATGGAATCGAAGGATTAACGAAGATTACTCCTACCCGATGTCTATTTTGTAAGGAAGCTCCTGTACCTATCAAATAGATAGCGAAAAAAAACAAGTACGTTCTTGTGACTTATTTCTATTAGAGTAAAAATGAAGTTTGTTCATGTAACTTCATTGATAAAAAGGGTGAAGTAGAGTTTTGGTACTTCCCTTTTGTATGGTTTCGTCATTGCATCTTCGTCCGAAGGAATCAAACGATTAACGAAACTGCCGCAAGCCTTTGGCTTGAAGCTTTACCATCCTGCCACCTTCGCCTTCGTCACAGGATTTTTGTACCATTCATGTGAGGTGTTCTTGTACCATTTAAGTGTAGTAACGTCGGAGAGTGTCCGCATTGATTGGTTGTGAGAGTTCTCCTCCATCCATCTTTGTTAAGATGGTCGCTCCTCCCGAGAAACCGTGTTTGACGACGAATGGTCCCTTGTAGTTTGGAGCAAATTTTCCCCTAGGATCTTTGACGTTTGGAAGGATTCGTTTGAGGACAAGGTCTCCTGATTTGTATTTGACCTCTTTGACCTTTTTGTTGAATGCCCTGGACATGCGTTGTGGATAACATTGCATGTGATCGATTGCAGCAAGTCGTTTTTCATCGATGAAGTCGATGTGGGCGAGGTGGTGATTAACCTTCTCTTTTTCGGTCATGTTGCTTTGGGACGAGATCTGGAGACTAGGCAGGTTGACCTCTGCTGGAATGACTGCTTGAGTGCCATAGACGAGTTCGAAGGGAGTTGCCCCAGTCGAAGTGCGCATCGTCGTCCGGTAAGCACGTAATGCGAAAGGGAGCTTCTCGTGCCAATCCCGATATGTGATTGCCGTCTTCTGAATAATCCTTTTCATGTTTTTGTTGGCAGCTTCGACTGCACGAACAGCAAGAGCGTCAGCGACACGATTATTTGCTCGTAGGAAGTAATTGAATTCGATATCAATGAATTGGCGGGCTAGTGTTTGTAGGTAGTCCTGATATGGGATGAGCTTTGGATCCCGTGTGCGCCATGCCCCATTTGTTTGGGAGATAATGAGTGACGAATCTCCATGAACGTCAAGAAATCGAACCCGCATGTCGAGTGCACGTAATAGGATGCACGCTTCGTATTCAGCGATGTTGTTTGTGCAGGGGAAGGTGACTTTTGCAGCTGTTGGATAGTATTGTCCGTCTAGGGATATCACTATCGCTCCAATACCTGAACCGGAAGAGTTGACTGCACCGTCGAAATTCATTGTCCACCTTTGCTGCGACTCGGTGAGGAAGATGTTTTCGTCTGGTAATTTGATTTCCAAAGGCGAATTGTCTGTCCCTGGATATTCCGCAATGTGATCAGCGATTGTTCTACCTTTGATTGACTTAGTTGAGTGGAATCTGATGTCGAATTCAGCTAGCTGCAACTGCCACTTGGAGACTCTTCCTATCAGTGTTGGTTTGTCGAAGAGATACTTGAGGGGATCGCTCTCGGAAACTAGTAAAATCTCGTGATGGAGGGTGTATTGTCGGAATCGATGTAGTACCCAGACGAGTGCGCAACAGGTACGTTCTGACACCGTGTACCGAGCCTCGCAGTCCGTGAATTTCTTGCTTATGTAATACACCACGTATTCTTTGGTGCCTGGCAGCTGTTGGGCAAGCATGGCTCCAAATGACTCTTCTCGAACTGTGAGGTAGAGCGTAAGAGGGTGCCCCGGCTTTGGCGGGATGAGGACGGGTGGTTCTGTTAAGTAGGCCTTTATCTGCTCGAACGCGGTTTTACAGTCGTCGTCCCACTCGAATTTTACATCTTTCCTTAGTTTCTTGAAGAGAGGTTTGCACGTATTTGCCAAGTTAGAGATGAACCTTCCAAAGTAGTTGACGTGACCCATGAAGCCCCGAATCTCCTTAACTGACTTTGGTGCTGAGAGATCACGAATAGCCTTGATTTTGTCGGGGTCGATTTTGATGCCTTTGCTGCTGACAACGAACCCTAGAAGTTTGCCTGATGTCGTCCCGAAGACGCACTTGGCCGGATTGAGACGAAGCTTGTACTTGCGAAGTTGTTCGAATAGCTTGCGGAGAACAACAGTGTGGTCTTCTTCCGCTCTGGATTTTGCGATCATATCGTCGACGTAGACCTCGAATTCTCGGTGCATCATGTCATGGAAGAGGACCACCATTGCGTTGATAAGTTGCCCCAGCGTTCTTGAGTCCGAAAGGCATGACCCGGTAACAAAATGTGTCCCAGGGTGTTGTGAAAGTCGTTTTTTCCTTGTCTTCTTTAGCCATACGTATTTGGTTATACCCGAAAAATCCATCCATGAAAGAAAACCTGTTTAAACCAGCAGTATTGTCTACTAGCAAGTCGATGTGCGGTAGAGGGAAGTCGTCTTTAGGACTCGCTTTGTTAAGGTCACAGACTCGGACCTTCCCGTTTCTCTTGTTGACGGGGGCGATGTTGGCGACCCATTGTGGGTAATTAGCTACCTCGATGAAGTTGACCTTGGGGAGTTTGTCGACTTCTTCCTTGATCGTAAGAGCTAGCTCGGGCTTGTACCATCGTTGTTTTTGCTTAGTGGGACGGATCAGTGGATCAGTGGGGATTTTGTGCTCCACTATCTCCAGGTCGAGTCCTGGCATATCCGCATACGTCCAAGCGAAGATATCTGAAAATTCTCTGAGTAGGTTGACGATACTCTCGGACTCATCTGTTGGGAGATCAGCCCCGATGTGTAGCTCTTTGGGCTCATCGTCCGTTCCAATGTTGATCGTTTTTGGTTCTTGTAATGTTATCTCCTTTGGTTCCTCATGACGTTGGAGACCTAGCTCTAGACCATGGTAGCCATCGAGGGATCTCGGGTTATCTACGATCACTCCGTCATGTTCTGGGGTATTTTCAGGTATGTCCGAAGCGTCGTTCCTACATGTAAGAAACAAGTCAAGATCGTGCTTGTAGCTGAATTGCATGAAATTTGAATTATTAAACTATGTGACAACTATGGTAAGTCAAGTGTTCTAAAATAGAACAAAAATAAAATATTGTGGGATCAGTCCTCAGCGGGGCCCTCGTTGTTTCCTCAGATTCGCCCTTTAACATCAGCGTCCCGATCCCACCGACACTAATTAGAGTCGCGTTACATACGGACAACCTTGCTAGTCCGCGACCAGAATGTAGCAAGGTAATTTATTCTAGACTCGATTATTCTAAGTGCAAAAAGTAAAGTTGAAAAGGTTCACCGTTCGAGCGGCATGTCTGACTCAGTTGGGTTCGACGCTTCCATCATGTTGATTTCTTCTTCAGGCTCTTGTGCTTCAATCCTCATACCCTCCATCTGCCCGGAGAGGATCTCACCTTCCATTGTCGTTGCCGATGAACGAACAAAAGGGATAGTTGACTTGCCGCCAGCGCGCATGTCCTGGATTGTTGGTTTAGGCCTCCGTGATTCATTGCCCTTGGATCCGAGACCGCGTGTCCCCAGCTAGGTAGGTATGTCGATCGGGTGTCGAATGCCTTGCCCCTGAGCTTCGAGTTCTTGACCAGGCCGGTATCCGAATCTGATGAACTGTCGAGCAGTCCTTGACCAGGCCCCTGATCTCGAACGCTTGAGCCGTCGATGGTTTGCCAGCTGGTTCTCCAACGTAAGGCATGTCAATTTCATGGCACAACTCCATGGTACACTCCCCTTTGACTGTGATGAGCTTGCCATCTGAAGGAAATCGTACCATCTGGTGCAGAGTCGAAGGGATTGCCCCGACTTGATGGATCTACGGACGTCCTAGTAGCATGTTGAAGGATCCAGCGGTCTCAAGGATTTGGAATGCGGAGGAGAAGAGAGTGGGTCCCACTTTGATCTCTCGAGTCACCTCGTCGTAGGCCTGTCGTTTTGCGCCGTCAAAAGCTCGAATGGTCAGGCTGAAAGGTGGGAGTTTCTCGATGTTGATACCGAGCTTATGAGCCACATCGAGTGGGATGATGTTGACTTCGGACCCTCCGTCGATGAGCACCTTGGAAACAATAGTATCGCGGCATTTGAGCGTGATGAATAAAGCGCCGTTGTGGTCCCGTCCTCCTTCCGGGAGGTCATCTTCCGAGAAGGTGATAGCTTGGGATTCCTCCAAGCTGATGTCGAACTCGAGCTGGGGCATAGTCCGAAGTGCCCCCGATCCCCATGATTGGACTAAAGTCTCCGTCTGTGGAAGTGATGATGGCACAGTCTGTGTCGAAACACGGGGCCCTTTGGTAGAAATCAGCGAGTTTCAGTGAGCGAAAAAGTGTGTTGACTCCAGCGAATGTGCATGCTGGTAGATGAGCGCGCTCCACGATACGGGCAAGTAGCCTCAGGCAATGTTCCCTTGTGAATGCTTCTCCTATGATTCCAAGATGTGTGTAAAACCAAACTTGTAATAATGCAGGGCTAAAGGTTACCCGATGTTGTTAGATCCCTTGTCTGGCTCTCCGAACAATATTGGTGAGACTGAAGTTAATTTCTCCGATCAAATTTGGTAGGAAAGGGCGCTCTTCCAGTATAGCTTTGGTGATGTAAACTGCCCGCTGATGTATCGTCTTCTTTTTGTATGGATACAAAATCGTCCCGACGAATAGCAAGATGAATGATCGCGCCGACCCTTGTCTTTCACACATGCGGGGGATGTACGGTACTATTTGAAGATCAATGACGTTGTTGATGCTGAAAGTGAACAAGTCGGGTACACCTGGCGAGGAAATTCGGAGGAGTTTTGGTATGTATTCCTTTGGTTTGTCAACTCGGGGAAGAGGCAGTATCCCGGTGCGATGATGCATCTCGGCCAAATGCTCATACTCTTCATACAATGGCGCCAACTCTAGGTCTCCGAAGTGAAAGGTGTAAGAATCCGGATCCCATCGTGCAACAAGGTTCTGAAGTAGGGCCCAATCCAGCTCGAGGTAGATGAGATGAAACAATCCTTTGAGTTTGGATTGGACATATTCTATCTCTGAGGGCCTTAGAAGAGTGAGCCAATCGCGAAGATCGTGAAGATCCGAAACTTCTGGGCGTAAAGAAATCGACTCCATGAAGCTAACCTGCATACTTGGGTGTCATTCGAAAGTGACGACATTCCAATCCCTGACCCTAGCATGATATGATATCACATGTGATTTGTACACAATTTTGAAAACGGAACAAAATAGCATATTTTGGGTGTAAAAACAAATATAAGTTGACAAAGGATCATGCAGTGATGAATGCATGCAGATGCAGTAAAGCGGTAAAAGGATGTAGGGAAAGGAGGAAAGTGTTGAGGAAACCCCTGCAACCAACCCAAACCGCTGCAAAAACAAATTAAATTAGTATTGCAACTAATCACATACAAGTCATACCTGAACCTGGCCCTGCACATGTAGCAGTCATTAAGTAACAAACAAATGCACGTGCGGCGTCTGATACCTGTAGTGTGCAATCAATTCTAGACTCGGAAGAGGTTTCTAAGACCTTCCTTGGACAAAGGGAGGCGGGTCCCGGTCCATAGCCTACTAGCCGCAGAAAGCAGCGAGGCCGTGCCGTTCGGTGACCCCCTAAGATCCTAGTCCCGGGTATAGGGTCTTACCTAAACATGCCTAGGAAAGCAGTAAACAAACACAACCATGAGGGAAAACAAAGGGGACCGAGCCAAGCAAGTACATGCGCAAACAAGAACTCCTCTCCGCATGTGGGTTAAAAATGTAAGAGTGCTCGAAAGGAATCCACATGCAGAGTCCCCAGCGGAGTCGCCATCCGGGATGTACGCGTGCCTTCCAGCCTAGCACGCGCGTGGCGGTTCGAACAACACGAGGATCCGGGCCCGCTCCCCCAAGCCCCGACCGGTCGACGTCACGACTCGAGCGTCCAACACTGCGGAATGAAATTGGTTGATCCCTCCCTGTGTTCCTAACTGGGCCTGCTCAGGCCTTCGCCGACCGTCTCTGTTTTCCTAAGAGGCGGCGGGCGAAAGGCGGAGCATGATCCGAAGGAGGAACTGTCGGGAGGAATCGGGAGGGGCTCGTGTCGTCAGTCCCTCATCCATGATGGCTCCGTAAGAAAAAGTTGTTGTTGTTTAACCTAGGTAAACTATTACGGAGTCGCCTCCGACTTTATTTATAAAAGTTGTTTAAGTCGGAAAAAAAATAGTTGGTTAGGGGATTCCTAGTTACTAACTCTTACAATTAGAGACGTGTGAAAAGGTGGCGTTTGCTCCAAAAATCTGTTTCTGATTAACGGGCGTTGGACCCGATTCAGGCTTTTTGAGCCCGAACTCATGTTTATTTGTTTTACAAACAGCATGCGACGATAAGCCTATGACCTTAAGGCATGCAGGCAAGCACAAATAATTATTTACATCAAAGGGGGCGGGGAAGGATGGTGATCGTGGGCCTATGCACTTGGGCCCACGACCCGTTACATGTGGAAATAAAGAAAAACGGGAGGCCCGCATCTCCCTCATATACCTGAGGCCCGCCGGGATGGCATGTCATCGGCTAAGGCACCATCGATTGGGGCCGCTTTTGAGACGTGCTTCTACCACGGTTTGTTCCCCGCGCGTTTCCAGTCCTCGAGACTTGTTTTTGGGGACGTTTTGTCAAATCCTCAAAATTGTTGGTGATTTTCATAAAAAAAATGAGAATTTGGTTAGAATATTCAAACTGTAATAATTAATCCGTAGGAATGTTTTAGTATGATATTATCGAGCTATTTTTATAAATAAATAAATTGTTAAAAAGATATATAAACAATGATGACATATGGGAATAATAAAAAATTAATTGATGTTTTAGAAAAATGAATTAATTATCAATCAAATCCAATTGGCTTAATTATCAATTCTACCCTCAAATTTACTCAATGTTTTTTATCTAGCCTAATGTTTAAAATGTAACTTCTTACAGCCTGAAGTTTTCCCTTGTTTCAATTTTATCCTCACTCAAATTTAATCCTTATGATTAAATTCTCAGAGACAATTAAACTATTATCTTAAGCACGCTCTGATACCAACAATCCGAACAGGAATCGAGGCTTAAGATGGTTGTCTTAATTGTCTCTGTCGTCGGTGTTCAGCCAACCTCGAAAACTCGTTTGAGTACTTCGAACTTGCTGCAAATCCCAAATTAGATCTGCCTTCAAGGAAATATTTCTCGAATTCACTCTGCAAGAGAGTCAGCTCTTCCAATTTCTTAGAATAGCTATCCACAAGCTCCGTCAGCTGCTGTATTTGCGCCGATAGACTTGCCAATCGATCTACTACAGTGTTCAGAAGTACCGTAGCAGAATCCTTGCCAACACCGTGATCCAAATGTAGGAGCTCGGGGTTTGGACAATCTGTCATATGACTCTTGCTTTTACAGCAACCGTGCTTGCGCACCACCTTCACAATCTTCTTAGATCACGAAGAGTTTCATAAACTACACAGCGGAAAGTTTATCATACCTTAATCCAGTGGGTTGCTCAGAGGGTTCACCAAGCTTCCGCAACGGCAAAAATCCAAGAGCAGCACAATTCTCAAGCAAGAGAATTCAGCGAACGCATCCGCAAACTGGAGAGGTTCTTCTGTGTCGTTCCAATGCCCTTACACTGAGGGTCTTATATAGACACTCCTCATCCCAAGGTTTCAGCTCAAGGCTATACTCCCTGTAAGGTTCTTGATCTTTCGATCTGACCTTTCGTTAGTCTTAACCAATGTTGATTAATTCTAACCACCTTACTCTTGGTTTCTTAAGGTATTCGGAGAGCGATTCAGAGATTTCTTACTCAGAGTTTTGAGAGAGAAAATTCTCAATTCGATTCGCCTCCCCTAAATAAGGTAGAGAGCGTGTGAATATATACACAAAGGAGCTGGTGCCTATGCACTGTTTGCCAGCTCAAAAGCTAAAAAGCTAAAAAGATAAGAAGGAATCTAAGGTTAGTGGGTGCTTTCAAAAGCCGACAAAAATTGTCCTAAACTATCCTCTTCTTCTCCCGTCTGCATCATTGCGTTGTCTTGGGAGATTCCTTCCTCTTTTTCGTTGGCGCTTGATGGTTCGCCAACTGGTGCTTCAGAGAGTTGTCCGCCTTGTTGATGGCTTTCTATGCTTTGTCTCACTCTCTCAGCATCGTCTTTAATTCGCTGATCCAAGGTTTTGTCTGCATGGTCAGCTATCTTCTTCCAGACTTCAAAGGTGTCGGTCTGGAGGTGCAACTCAGAGTTTTATCTCTGCCAGAAACTCTCTAGCAGTTCATTGTAACTCTGCCATCCCCTTTCCTCTACCTGCTTGTCAACTAGACTCAGGTAAAATCGGAGGATCCTGACGGTAATGAAACCATCACAGAGCACATAATATTGCTCCTTGCGGGGCAGTATATGCTTTAACACATCCTTAAAGAACTCAACCCTTATGGCTTTCCGGACTGTTTTGTCCTGGTAGTACTATCGCCATAAACTCCTCTGATCGGAGTCCTGTCGTTGAGGTTCCGTAAGATGTCTACTCTCACAAGGGTGGATGTCCCAAATCTGCATATTAGGAAGGATCACCTTCCCCAGCTTTGGATAGTCTACCATCTCCTTATTGTGGAAGTAATCAGTGCCGTGGCATACTTTGGTCCGTAGCCTAGACACCCGAGTACATACCTCACCACACCAGGCAAATTTGCTATCAGTTCTGGATCTGATCGATCGATCTCCAGAGCATCAACGTACCCAACTTCTAAATATGGTAAAGCTAACTCTACCATATCTGCTCTCAACCGCAGACACGGCCACTTCTCCTCTACCCAGTGTAGGTATGGTCGAAGTACAGCGTTCTCCTCAAGCGAGGATCTGCTCATGTCGTCTACTACCTTAGGGTCCTTATATTTCTTGACCTCATACGGTAATATGGACATAGTTGTCTTGAGAATCTGCTGATGATCCATTCTGGTTCGCAACAGCTCCTCACCATATGAAATTTCCAGCTTTAGCTTTGTTTCCAGATATCCGATGTATTCTCTTACTTTATCCGCGAAAAACTCAATCAGGCGTTTTTCATCACGTTTGATGCCACAAAAGAGTCCTCCACAGATCACTCGTGCATCCCAAGATAGGGATTCATCGGTGTAAGCGACCTCATCGAAAAACCAGGATCTTCGAAAAACCAGGATCCTTCCAGATCCTCATGGATAAATCCATCGTGACTTCTGTCACCGTGAACAAGTTCACCAGCCTCATTGAATGAGACTACAAGAATTGCTTCCTCAAGGTTCTCCTTAGATTTCGGATTACCTTCAACGAGTTCCTCTGCTTTTCGAAGTCGAACAGCAGATTGCACTCCATTGCTACCGCTTCCTCAGTATCTACCCTTGGTGCGGGTTCTACCCTCGGAATTGGCTCGCCTACCAAGGCCTTGAATTCTGCTTCAGCCTTAGTATTATTCTGAGCATACTCATCCTCAACCTGCCTTTTCTGCTCCTCTTTACTCTCCAACAGAGCTTTGTAGAGCTTTACAGCTTGGTTGATAGAGATTCCTCGCTCTTTAGCAAGGTGCTCCCGACAGTAATTAAACTGTACCGTGGTTAAAGGAAACCACCAAGGTTCTTCCACCTTATCGTCCTTCTTTGGACCAGAAGATCCAAGCCTCTTGGCTTTCTTCTTCTTTCTGGCTTTTTCCTGGGTTTCAGCTTTTGCTTTCTCTCCCAGATCTGCCACTTTCTCTTTTCCTTTGGAGCTTACCTCCTTAGGATCGGCCATCTTCACTTGAAGATTTTTCTTCGTGTTTCTTCTAGAGTTGGGATTACCTTTCTCCTCCAGATCCACCATCCCTTTCTGGGAAACTTTCGCTTTATCCTTAGGATCGGTTATTACCTTTCCTTTAGGTCCAGCCATCCCCTTCTGGGATCCTTCCTTCGCCTTTCCCTCAGATATAGCCTTAGCCTCTTTGGGATTAGCCATCTCCTTTTGGAGATCTGGTTTCGCTTCTCCTTTGGACTCGGCTATTGCCTTATCCTTAGGTTCAGCCACTCACTTCTGAGAGTCTGTAGTTTTCAGCTTTTTAGGACATTCGTAAGAACGATGCCCCGGCTGCTTGCACTGCCAGCAGAGAACTGCTGCTTTCGTTCCAGATTCGGAACCAGCCTCACTCGGCTCACTTTCTCTCTTATTTAGACATACCTTCTTGGAGTGTCCTTCCTTCTTGCATCCCCAGCACACCTTCCTCTTCGCAGAAGCATCCATCTGCAGAGGATTTCGCATGTTCTTTAGAGAGAGAGTCGGCTATTATGTTGTGGTCGGATGAGATGTATTCGATCTCATATTTATAATAGCTAAACCATTATTGCAACCTCAAGAGTCTAGTTTGCCTAGCCTCCTTAAGGTTCAGACTCATAAACCTTTTTACGTAGGTCGAGTCAGAGTGCACTAAGAATTTCTTAGGTGCCAAAAAGATGTAGAAAGCCTTTATTCCATTTTTTAAGGCTAACACTTCTTTTTCGTGTATCGGGTACCGTAGCTCGTACCCCTTGAAGCTACCTGACCAGTATTTGCATACAGGTTCTGGTTTACGTCCTCTAATTTTGAGAACCGCTCCCCAAAACTCGTCAGAAGCATCAACTTCCAGGACTAACTCATCCTTATCAGAAGGCAAAGCCAACTGTGGCAAATTGTTTACCTTAGCTTTTATCCTCTGAATCGATTGAGTATCATCATCTTCCCATATCCAAGGATTCGTAGAAGAAGTTTTCTTTGAAATCCTTCCCAGATCTCGGGATAGATCTTTCACAAACTTTCTAGCATAGTTCACAAATCCGCAGAATGTTTGGACTTGCTTCCTATCCTCAAGTCAGTCAGGAAAATCAATAATTTTCTCAGCAATATGACCTTGGAGTTTAATTTTACCCCTTTCGATCTCCATGCCAAGGAAATTAACAGATTCCTTAAACCATTCAATCTTACGTTCAGACAGAATCATGCCCTCCTGACGGAAGACATCAGTCACCTTTTCAAGGTACCTCATGTGGTCATCCTCAGTCTGACTGTAGACTAACTCATCGTCAATATAGACCGCACAAAACTTACGGACCTGCTTGAAAGCATTATCCATCTTGCGCTGAAACACGCCTGGAGCATTCTTCAGGCCGAATGGCATAACCAACCATTCAAACATCCCTTGCGGAGCATTGAAGGCAGTTAGAGGAACCGACTCTTCCTCCATCTTGACTTGCCAGTATCCACTTTTCAAGTTAAATTTGGAAAAGTATTTTGGTTGACTCAGACTGATCCTATCAATAAGATCTCCCGCAGTTGGAATCTTATAGCCATCGTCTGTTGTAGCTTTGTTAAGCTGACAATAATCTATAACCATTCGTGCTTTTCCTCGCACCTGCTCGGCATGGTTTATTACCATAAAGGCAGGACTAGAATGTGGACTGTAACTATCCCTAATCAAGCCTTTCCCAAGCAATTCAGGAATTTGTTTTTCAAACTCCTCAACCATCTCAGCCGTATATGTGATGTTTCGGGCTCGAATAATGGTTCCGGGATCCTTCAACTCTAATCTAGCCTTTAGGCCATTTCGAGTCCATAACTTCAGTGGATCTTCACTAAAGTTATCGGCCAGTTTTACAAGGAACTTATCCCATTTTATCCCTGTTAACTTAACAGCCATGCACACTTCCTGTTTTGCAATTGCAAACAGGTTGTCATACCAGCTAGAACTACTGGTACTCGTTGGAGAAAACAAGGTTTCCATCCAATCCTCCTGTTCTTCCAACCAGCATCCGTTCATGCTTATTCGTGTAACACCACGCTGAGCGCGCACTCTGAAAGCTCTTTCGCACGGTGTATCGCCACAGTACTCTGTCCATTTTACCGGATAAAACCCAAATTTGAGCCTGAGTTTAGGCTATGGGAGAATACTGACTTTCACACCACCAATTGTGATGTCGTCTGCATCCTGCACAAAAGGAAGATTTTCCCTTTGTCCCTTCAGGAAAGCGTTACCAAGTATGATATCAGCTTCCAACAAAGGATGTGCAAGGATCTCTTTTATGATGAATTTTTGTCCACCAATAAAGACCGGCACGTTTAATGCCCTATGGCTAAAAAATGTTGCCATACCGTCAACATTGACCATGTGGATGGATTTCTGCAGTGGTTCCCACCACTCATTTGGTAGAGCATTGAGTCAAGCACAGCTTATGCTACACCCAGTGTCTATCAAGGTATCCAAGGAGTACTCATAGTAACCCGAAAATTTGAAGGTTAGAGCCACATATGTGCTTAGCTCTTCTTTCCGGACACTAAAACTCTTGTGTCTGGTCACCTCTCGGGATGGTTCTATCATCCTCCAGATATCGTCTACCGCAATACACCTCTGTTTAGCTATCTTTTCAATAACTTCATAGACCTCAGGAATCTCAGATAAAGAGCTACCTGGATTGGTTTCTCTTAACATCCTTATAGACTCCTCTCTCGGTTGATCTACAGGGTCCTCATAGACTGGTAATGATAATACCCAACAATTCTACCCGTATGTTGTGACGGGGTCCTTGAATCGACAGATCTACGAGACACCTCTTCTACTAGCGGGGGTGCGCTTGCAACCTCTGGTCGAGAGACTATAACATCCTCTCCAATCGGTAAATAACCCTAGTATGATACGCCAAAAACTTGGCCTGGGGATTCATACGATCCATGTTCATCGACTTGATCATTAAGGTCAATGAAGTCCCCAAATAGCGATCGTTCAAAGTCATCATGAAATTTGGATGAACTTGGAACCATACAGGGCCATGTGCAAGATTGGCCTGTATACCTGATATCAGCTGATCTTTAAACTCTCGCCACTGTTTATCGATCACAGCTGCTACCACAGGAATATCCGCCGGTAAATGAAACAGCGGAATTAATACTATCTGTATTAACCCAATGTGTATATAGTTATATACACCTCTATCATTCCGCATGGTTTCCCTTATGCGGTTTACATTGAGCAAGGGTATATCCAACGTCTTGAGCTCAGTGCTCGTGACTTGTGTCGTCGCCTCAGACTGCGAGATGTCAATTATCGATCGAAAACTAAATCTTGATACATTGTAGACTTATCTCACATTCACATTAGGCAACCTCCATTCCAGAATTGACTGGGATGGATCTTCGTACTGGTGAGTTTCCTCCAGTACCTGACTTGTTGTTTCCAATGGAACCAACTCATCACCATCTCCTTCCCGCTCTGCTCGCATCATGAACAGATGTTCGGTCTAGAGATCAGAATCATCATCTGAGTCTGTATCATAGTCTGACACAACTTCATAGATCGATTCTACTTCCGAGTCCAAGTCAGAAATGTCTTGCTCGTCGATAGGCTCGTAAGCAAGAACTTCCTCCTCCTGACTCCTGTCGTCAAGAAAAACCATCCGGAGTCTTTCTCTCCTCTGATTCTTCTTTGGACAAGCATCCGCTTTATGGTCTTTTGAACCACAAAACCAGCAGCAATTGCAACTGCTCAAAGGCTTCCCCTTAAGACATTTAGGCTCTCTGCCATACTTACGCTTGAAGGCTTCGATCCTATCCTTATCCCTCAGGTTATCCCTTTTCCTTACAAACCTCCTTGGCTTGTAAGCAGGACCTCCGCTTTGTTTACGCTGGAGATCTCTCTTGGGCCAAACTTTCTTTTTGTTGTACCCAACAAACCTCCTCTTACGAGGAAAGTTCCTTCTCTTCAAAGAGTCACCTAGAGTACGGCGAGTATCGCATCCATACCTCCCAGGCACATACTCAATCTGAGAACAACAGCTCTTGTTCAGGTAGGTAGCTTCTTAGCAGCCTCTTTCACCTGGAGCTCAGTACACGCCTTTCTCATCGCGTACTTTACAGCCTGAATTTTTCCTCCCAGTCCAGGAACAATTTTATCCTCGACTAAAAGTAATTCATAGGCCTTTTGCGCAACCTCCGGCCATGGTTCGGGAAGTTTTGCAAAAAAGGTTCCCAATATGAACAGCTGCGACACTACATCCAGATTGTAATAATACTTCTGGAACTCACACACGTAGTTGTCGAACAGACACATATCACAGATCTGTAGTTTCACCAGGGCTGTCATAGACTGCTCTTTCTCCACAGTTTCAGTGAACAACGAAAAACCACAGAACTACCGTTTAAGTGCGTCAGCTATGATTGCCAACACACCATCAACAGTCAGCGCCTAGTCTATTTTTTCCTTGATGTCTGTGTGTGCCACCAAGGTTTTCCAGTATTTTTGTGCCGTTCCCATGAGGGCTGCCACACATAATTCATAGACTGACCCAGGGGCTAGTATTCCAGCCGATGCAGTCATCCGAATAAGTGATATCCACTCATCTATCTTTTCAGATACGTGCTTTTCATAATCAATGTCCAGAAAAGCACCAGGGGTGATTATGGGCTTAAGGACATTGTCCCTCGGAATGAACTGAGGTTTGGTTCTGTGAGGATAGTCCGGCCTGTAAATCTCCCTCTTCGCAGAGACTAGTTCATTAAAAGTTCTTTCGTCTAAATAAACCGGAGTGTCATTTGCTAGACCTAAAGACTTCCTTAGGTCTTTCGCCAACTCTCCACTCTGAGAGCTCATGTTGGTCTTTCGCTTTTGCTGATCCAAGATATACGGAGCCACAGACTCTTTGTACATCTCTTCAACGCTCTTAGCCTGACCCTGGTTGGAATTTCTTCCTCCCAGTTTTCGACTGGTTTTCCTATTGTACTTGCCAATCCAGAAGTCGCCTCTGTCTCATGCCTTTTTAAACTTCTCTCATGTTCTAATGAGTCCAACATTGTATTGACCATCGAACCTACTTCCTCAGCAAGGATTCGGCTTTCACGACTGTCAACACCTCCTGGCCTCGTCAGCTGAGTTAACCAATCGTTAATACTTCTGCTGATGCCGTACGGAGTCATTCTAGACTGATTAACAAGCTCCAACCTCTGAGGAGCTCCGGAGGGATTGCCTGTAGGCTTTCCTTCTCCTGACATTCTGAAAATCTAATCAAACAATTTTGATGGGGTATTTCTGAAACAGGTCTAAAGTTTAGGCTACCCGGAGATATTTCCTAAACTTCGGGGTAGATTAGAAGATTTTTGTAACTTTGAGACAGTTTTGATAAATGAGCCAATCCATTTTTAAGGAAATAATTGATGTAAAACAAACGTGACATATAAAACCGGAAATGATTTTAAAAGAAATTGTTATATATATAACTGATTTGTTAATTTTTATAAAAAGTCAATAATGAAATTGAGTGAGTGTCATACGTATGTAATCATAGATCAATATATAAATTTTTCAATATTTTCAGATTCTTGAAAGAAGTGATCAATAAAAATTAAAAATTAAAATCAATATTATGTGACCTAAGTTGAATAAATGCCTGAATCAATTTGCAAAGATCTGGTTTTCCAAAGAAAAATGATAATCGGCCGAGGTAAAAATGAATATATAAAATAAATATTAAAAAAATCAATAGGAAATCATTCTGAGAAGTTTGGTGTTTCACGGGTCAAACCCAAATTCATAAAAGGCCAAAACATATTTAAAATAAGGAAAAGCAAAAAGACCAAAACATATTCAAAATAAGGAAAAGCAAAGAAAAAGAAATTTAAAGAAAGGGTTGTTTACCCACGGTGAAACCCATGGCTTTGGCAATGATTCGAGGAAAGGAGACGAGCACTAGCAAGGTGAGATCGCTGACACTCGGAAAGGAGGAGCCATCGTCGAAACGTGGGTTGTCCGGGGATTTTTGACGGATGGAACTGCGGCTGGGATCGCATCGTCTGGTATCTATCGTTTTTGTCCTACACATATAAGTAAGTTGATCAAAATATAAAACGACCAGCCAGCCGCGAGAAGTTTCAGACGACGGAGAACAAAAGTGGGTATGCTTGGAGATTGTTGCTGCCGATGATCTGGGGAATCATAAATTATTGTTGCAGGAGCTTTGGCCGATGCGACTGCTGCCGAGAAGGAAAGTTGGGCTGCCGGTTGGGTTGGCGTTGGGGTTTTTCCTCGCTGTCCTTGGACCTACCTTGGGGTCGCTGAGAATGGGTATAGGTGGCGGAAGAGACGTCTAAAGGCCAGGAGTGTGTGAACTGTGTGTCTGGTACCCGTCTCTGTTGACCTGGCAAATAATTTTGGGCCTGGGCTTAGAACAGAAACCCAGCAATCACTCAAGTCACACTCCGAGTCGGCCCAAGATACAGTCGCACAGGCCGACTTATGACGAAGTCGACTAAGTCGACTTATGACGAAGTCGACTAGGTCGACTCACAACGAAGGAATATGGTAATCAAAGTCAACCAAGATGACTCAACAGTAGCTAAGTCTACTAGTAGGGTCAAGTCGACGGAATTCTGGATAAGTCGACCAAATCGGTCGTAGTCCATACAGATCAGTCAAGTCGACAAGGTTGGAATAAATTTATTCATTTTCAATCACGTTTGTTAAGGATCGTAACTGATCCTAATATCCAGGAACGTGATCCCATATATCAAGGGGATTGTTGAGACACTCCCACGATATTAGGGATCACGATCTATAACACTATCTGCAACACGATCTATCTGTTATGTGTTAGACACGTACAAGTCCTCTATAAATAGCAGAGGAATTTTTCAAGAAAAGACACGACCATGCACAGCCAAAGCTCTGAAGTTTGTTCGTCAACCTTAGGAATTAGATACCTTGACCCGATTTATAGGTCAACTCCCCTTCCACCGACGGAGTGAGCTCGTAGGGCCTTTGTCGTCAACCCCCCGCCAGCGACACCACCGACGGAGTGAGCTCGTAGGGCATTCGTCACAGCCTCCCGCCAGCGACCGCCACCGACGGAGCGAGCTTCCAAGGCTTTCGTCACAAGTTCTCCGCCGTCATAGGATTCCACATCGTTGTCACCACTTGCTCCCTTTTCGTTTTTTATGGCTGTAAGCCCCTGTTCTTAATTCGTCAAGATTGTAAGACTTGCATTCTGTTTTTGAATAAAATTGTGCATCTTCTTACTGGCGACCACAATCCAATTCCTGTGAGTCCTTTGCCAAATATTTCCGACGTGATCCGTTCTATACGCGAACACGTTTTTGGCGACCACAGTGGGAAAAGAGAAAAAAAAATCTTAGTCTCAAATGCCGAGAAATACTCGAAGTACTATTGGCCGTGAGCCTCAGAATCCCTTAGATGGGGAAGACCAGGAACTTCCTCCGGGAATGGACTTGGAAGTGCCGGCCCTAGGAGGCCAGGCAGCTACAAACCAGTCCACTTTTGATTCACATGCCCCGTCCGAATTTATTTCGAGACTGGAGTTCCACAAGGAATTGAGGGATGTGCGTCAGGAGTTGACTGATATGAAGGGTATTCTAATGGATGTCCAAACTCTAATAGGGCGTCTTTCTGGCCCGAGAGACGAGGAAAGAGTGAGACCTCGTATGAGAGAGGCCCCCTTTAGGGAGTCTACGTTCATGGCAGACGCTCGTCGGACTGCTCAAGGGCCACGTAACGTGACTTTTGAGCAATCTGAGATAAGGACGAATGCTCTCTTTGAACCCGGGAATCTGGTTCCCCCTGGTCGACCCTCTTCTTCACGTAATCAACCAGCGAATACGTATTGGAACGAGGCAGAGGACTTCCAAGAGGAAACAGATCGGGGGGAGGATTTTATTCCGTCTCGTCGCCCTGGAAAAGAGCCAATGGTCGATGCAGTTGGAGATCCCTATGAGCCTGGACCCCGGAGTAGTAATCATCGTGAGGAGCCTTCATTTTATGTAAGGGATCCAACGAGCCAAACAATGGGAGAAAGGCCTCCGTATAGCCCGTTAAGGCCAGCTCGACCCGCAGGGCAGGGGCCGGTAGGCGGTGTACCCCCAGACTTAAGAGAGGCCATAACTCAGGTTATAGAGCAAGTCGTCCCCGGAATAGCTCGGCGAGATGACACCTGTTTATACAGGTCTCCTTATCCTGCGTACATTGATAGGGATTTCCCTTTACCTAAAGGTTACAGGGTGCCCGACTTCACTCACTTCTCGGGCGAAGATGAAATGACTCCACTTGAGCATATTGCTCGCTTCACTCATCAACTTAGCGAGGCGGCCGGGAATGACTTCTGGAAACTAAAGCTCTTCCCGAACTCATTAACCGGGGATGCCTTTACCTGGTATGCAACTTTGCCGTCGGGGTCAGTAGCTTCATGGACTCAGATGCAGTCCATGTTTGTTAAAACCTTTGCTCGACTCAATACCCCCATGTCGATGTTTGAGGTTATGCGCCTTAGGCAGGCTAATGGGGAACACCCGGGGCAGTTTTTAATGAAACTTAGAATAAGGTTGAGAGTTTCATCGAAAAACTTAGAATAAGTTTTTAATGAAACTTAGAATAATGGGGAACACCCGGGCCAGTTGTTTCCTTTTCTTATTTTCGGAAAGCGAAAATCATGGGAGTCGATAAGGTTGAGAGTTTCATCGAAAAAAGTTAGGAAATGGATTGGACCGAAAGAAGGATGGGCTTAGACCATTAATGATTTTTTTTCTTTTTTTTAGCCCATAAAATTTGAAGTATTACAACTTGCATCTGCACTCCCTCTCAGTTTACCGACGGACATCTGCACTTCCCGAACTCATTAAACAATCAGCGTCGCGGAAACCCCTTGATGATCAACCCAAGCGGGGCACCCAACGACAGTAGCAATAGGTGTTAACGCAAAAATCTCACGATCTGTACATAGACCGGAAATGGCGTACAAATTGTCGTATTGAAAATATGGCGGGTTCAACCTCTAGTCACGGACAAAACACGTGAGTCATCTGATTCGATACTTGTAAGATATCCTAAGTATAGATGTGCTGATGCTCTGGCGAATATGTGCTGGAGCTTCAGGGAGGTATGTTGATGAGGACGCTGGAGCTGTAGAGCTTGATCCGGCGGGTCTTCAGGAGTGGCGAAGATCACCAGGGCTGTTGTAGAAGCTTGATCTGGAGTCTTCAGGAGTGACGCTTGATCCGGAGTCTTCTGAAGATGCGAAGAACACCAGGCTGCTGAAGCTTGATCTTGGTCTTGAAAGCTTGAACTTGATCTTCAGACTTGATCTTGAAGCTTGATCTTGAACCTTGATCTTGGCAGCACTTCGTCGTTGATTGAGTGAGGAAAAGATGCTCGAAAACTTCGCTATCGAAGGAGCTCCTCACTCTTGAAGTTGTCGAGGCCTACAGAGGAGCCTTCGGATATATACCCGCAGAGGGGCCTTCGGAGATATACCCGCAAGAGGGGCCTTCGGAGATAAACCCGCTATGAGGGGCCTTCGGAGATATACCCGCAAGAGGGGCCTTCGGAGATAAACCCGCAAGAGGGGCCTTCACCGCACTACCCGTAGAAGGGTCTTCGCCGCGCCGCACCACCCGCAGAGGAGCCTTCGCCGCGCCGCACCACACACGGAGGGGTCTTCAAAAAATAACTAGAATCTCTTTATAACCCAATGGGGCTTAAGAGAATAAGAGAGAAGAGAGAATTTTTTTGTGTGTCCCAAATAAGGGGGAGGGACTCCTTTTATATAGGAGTTGAAGAAGCCTTGGGTGATTTCTCTTTCCGATGTGGGACAAAGAGTGTCATGGGCTTGAGGTTATATTGGGCCGACATTTGGATTGGGCCGAAATATGAATGGGCCGAAATATGAATGGGCCGATATATGGACTAGGCCCAGTTCATTTTATAATTGGGTTAGGCTTATTGGGCTAGCATATGGGCTGAACCACAATTTTAAAACCCAATAATAAATGGGTTGGGCTTGGACTTTTTTATAATCTCAGGCCCGTGTATTATATTTACACTAAGATATAAGTGCAAAATATTTCACATCGTGATGTCTTATAATATAAAGACAATCAATCATATTCAGCCAATATAATATATGGTTTGGGCCGAATGACATTATTTCGACATTAATAAAATTTCAATGTCTACAAATGCCCCCACTTTAATTCGTATCTCGTATGCGTATATATATTGTCGAGAGATTAGAATTAAAGTACGTAAATATTGGGGTGGGATTCGTACGACACATGATGTGTATTTCAGAAATCAGAACCGTGGTTTATTTCAAGAAGACAACGGTATCTGTGTCTTGTGAATGACGAGAACCCACAATATGAAGATATGCTGAAGTTACCATGTCTTCCATCCAAAATGGGCTTTTGTGCTCCGCACATCAGGCTTGATATCCAACACTGATCGAAGGAGATTCCATATTATTCTTATCGCCTCATGGCCTGGTCTTTAGTGTCTCCATCTACGATGTCCTATGCCGAGCCAAACCTTCGCTTACATTTGGCGAATCTTGTTGGGAAGAGTATTTTCGGGAGTTGCTGGATAATCATCAACGGCAGCTCGAATTCCAGAAAGGATTGCTCAGCTCGAAGGGAATAAAGAAGTTGATGACGCTTCTGTCGACCATAACTTGAGTGACCCAACTGTGGCTTCTTGAGCTTATATATGGGAAGACATCAAGGAGAAGATTTTCAAAACTCCCTTTAGTCAGGGTCACACAATTATTGAGTTGAAGAATATTCTCGATCTCATTGATGAAAGTGAGCATTTGGAGCGGCCTCTTATCCATGCCTTGGTGGAAGAATATATGCAAGGATCGACAAAATATTCAGATCTATTGTCCACCGTTGAAGGGACAACAACAGAAGAACAACTAGCCACCGTTAAAGCCAAGATTGAAGAAATTTGACAACAATTGTCTGATTGCATTGGGGCTAAAGCGACCTTAGAGGATTCGCTAGAGTAGACTGTTGCTATCATTAAGGAGGCAGATGAGGACATATCAAATTTGAAGGGGCCATGTCTGCTTTGAAGAATGCCTGGATAGTCCGTGATGAAAATCGTTTGTCCTTCAATGATTCGTGAAGAGTTTGCCCAATTTACCTGGGAAGCTTGATTTCACTCTTCTAGCTTGTTTAGGCTCTAGAATAGGACTTTCCTTCTTTGTAGGACTATCACTTTTTTCAAATAAAAGTCCTTTCTTTTTTAAGTCGTTCATCTCTTATACTCATAGAACCACGACTTTAATATATATTTTTAAGCCGTTCACAATTTATACTCGTGCGGGCCAGGAGTATTACATTTTGTTTAGCCAGGCCAGGCCCATTTTATATGGGCTAGGCCCAGTTCATTTTATAATTGGGTTAGGCTTATTGGGCTAGCATATGGGCTGAACCACAATTTTAAAACCCAATAATAAATGGGTTGGGCTTTGACTTTTTTATAATCTCAGGCCCGTGTATTATATTTACACTAAGATATAAGTGCAAAATATTTCACATCGTGACGTCTTATAATATAAAAACAATCAATCATATTCAGCCAATATAATATATGGTTTGGGCCGAATGACATTATTTCGACATTAATAAAATTTCAATGTCTACAATAGGAATACCATACCTGTGGCTGCAATGGTATTAAACTTTTCCGGACGCGACAGGAGTGACATCGACATTTGATGACGATTCTGGTTTCATCGGTTGCGATCTGCGGCAATGGGCGTCCCTCCGTCTCTTCGCTGCGGCGATGAGGGCAAGCCTTCTTTCGACGAACTGACCAACTCCAGTCCTCTCCCCTCGGCAGAGGGCCATGTCTCAGCTTCCGGCAGATGCACGTTAGCGTCATGGGAAGCCCTCTGTCTGCTTTGAATGTTTCTCTTCTTTGTGTCCACACACAGGTACCCATCGTGGAAATAATGACTCTCGAACCTCACAATCGGGAAAGGCAGTAGAGATCTAGCGACTGCAACAGTGATTCAGCCGGTTGCAGCAGCCATTCCAGCGACTGCAGCAGCGATTCAACCAGCTGCGGCGGCTTCTGGCAGCCGCCGCCGCTTTCGGCAGCCGCGGCCGCGATCCCGCAGCAGCCGCCGCCGCCGCAGCAACAGTCCCACAGCGACGCCTCCAGCCGCCTCGGATTCAATCACAACAAAACAGCTCCCAGAGTTGTCCTCGACAAGCCAGCCCCCTTCCCCGGACGTCCCTTTTCAGCCCAGCATCTCCCGACATCCCGAATGCGGTCGCAGCTCCCTGTGTGAAACTAATAATTGCATTATCAATGTCGAAGGAGCGAGCAATCAGTTAGAAATCTTCTGGCTCTAGTGAACGGTAGAGTGCGGCCACTCCGGTAAATGTGCGAGCTGGAAGGCAGAAACGCTCTGAGATACATCTGAGTAGTCCCGGATAATGCTCTCGAGTGAGTGACTCTCCCGTGATGCCGAGATGAGTGAAGAACCAGGCGCAAAAAAGCTAGGCTGAAGGTAATGCGATGGTGTCGAACCCCTTTTCTGGCCGCCTGTACGATGTTGGTAAGGCTGAAATTGGTTTCTCTTACTAGATTTGGTAAAAATGGACCACCTTCCATCAGGGCCTTCATCAGATAAGCTGCTCGTGCATGTAATGACTTTTCTTTGTAAGGATATAAGATTGTTCCGACGAACATTAGAATAAATGCGCGTGCTGAGGTTTGGCCTTCGCTCATATACGGAATGAAAGGAGATGTCTGGACGTCGAGGAGCGCCTCAGCGTTGATGTGCCCTTGAGTAATGAACAAGGACGGAGCACCAGCTGAAAAAATCTGAAGCATCCTGGCTATGTAATCCCGAGGTTCATCCAATCGAGGAAGAGGAAGTATCCCTGGGCAATGGGGAATCTCCGACAGATATCCATACTCTTCGTATAGCGGTGTTAATTTCGGAGCTCCAAAGCAAAATGTGTACTTCTCGGGATCCCAGCGCGCGACTAAATTCTGGAGGAGGGCCCAGTCGATCTCCAAGTAAATGAGATAAAATAACCCTCTCAGCTTGGACTTGACGAATTCTTGTTCTGATGGATGAAGCACACTGAACCAATTGCGTAGTTTGCAGGACGATGGAATGTCCTGGCGTAGTGAGATCGTCTCCATGACTGCTGACCTGCATGCTTGGATGTTACTCATATGCAATAACAACCCAATCCCAAGTGTTAGTATGATGATGTATGCGGTTTTTGTAAACGCGTTTTTTTATTACTATTTTAGGAACAATTATACCTTTGGTGTGCAAATATAATAGTCGCAAATTGAATGACATTCATGAAAGTCAAATGTGCATATGGATGTACTAAAGCAATAAAAAGGAGATAAGGGAGGGAGAAAAGAAGTGCGGAAACCCCCCGTAACCAACTCAAGTCGCTGCAAAACAAACAGAGTTAGTTTTACAGTTATCACCTATAAACGTACCTGAACCTGTCCCTGTACGAGTAACAGTCACTTAGTAACAAACAAATGCACGTGCGACGTCTGGTGCCTGTAGGGTAATCAAATTTAGAGGGGAAGAGATTTCTAAAACCTCCCTCGAACTAAGAGAGCCGGGTCCCGGACCATAACCTACACCGCAGGAAGCAGCGAGGCCGTGCCATTCGGTGACCCCCTAAAAATCCTAGCCCCGGGTTCGGGCATACCTAGAAATGCCTAAAAAGCGGTAAACAAACACAAACAAAAGATCATACAAAAGGCACCCAGCCAAACAATTACATGCGCAAACAATCACTCCTCCCCGCATGTGGATAGAAAGAAAGGGTTTTCGGTAAGAATCCACATGCGGGGTCCCCAGTGGAGTCGCTATCAGAGATGTGCGTGCATACTCCGGCCTAGCACGTGCCCGACGGTTTCGACAACACGAGGATCCGGGCCCGCTCCCCGGAGGCCCAACCGGTCGGCGTCACAACTCGAACGTCGGACGCTGCGAAAGAGACTTGGGTGATCCCTCCTTCGATTCCCGAGTGGGTCTACGGGGCATTTCACCAACCGTCTCCAGTTCCTCTGAAGGCGACGGGCGAAATGCTGCGATAAGGCCTTGCTTGGGAATTTTCGGGAGGAATCGGGGAGCGGCTCGTGTCGCCATTACCCATCATAAATGACTCCGTAAAAATGGTATATTTGTTTAACCTAGGTAAACTATTCGGAGTCGCCATCGACTTATTTAAAAGTTTGATTTAAGTCGAAAAATCATAGTTTGGGTTCGGGGATTCCTATTTACTAACTCTTAATTCTAAACATGCGAAAAATGCGGCGATTTGTCCAAAAATGTTCTGATTTTGATTAACGTTTGTTGGACCCGGTCCGGACATGACTCCGGACTCATGTCACTATTTTACAGGCATTGGATCCGATTCAGGCTTTGGTCCTGAACTCATGTTTGTTTAGTTTAAAAAATAACAGCACACGACAATATAGTCTAAGGCCTAAATCATGCGAACAACCACAAACAAGTATTTAGATAAAAGGGACGGGGAAGAGTGGTGACTGCGGGCCTATACACTTGGGCCCACAGCCCGTTACAAGTGGATTTAAAAATTCACGGAGGCCCGCACCCCCCTTCGTACCTTTAGTGACGGTTGGGGCCGCTTTGTCTTCGAACCGACGGTTTTTAGGCCGTGATAGATCTACGCGGTTTGATACATGCGTCTTCAGAAAATCTTCGTACGCTTGATCGGGGCATGTCGCCGAGGATATCCGAGAAGCTCCACCATGTTTCGCATGTGAAACAAAGAAAGATGAATGTTAATATTAATTTTCATGCAAGTGAGTGAGAATAAAATCATACTAAAAAATTTGAGATTTTGGTTGACAATAAAATAAATATGTTCAAATCATGCTTTGTTAAGATCCTAAACGAATTAGCTAAAAATTATCTAAGATTGAAATGTTGAACGTAACAATTATTAAAAGGACAAAACAACTTAACGTAAAAACAATTTGCGAATTAGACTTATAGCCGTTCGAAACAAACAAAACAATGAAAGGGGAGGATTTCACCTTTTTCTGAAAACTCGACCTCACGGAGTCTCATTCTGCGAGATCGAGTTCCTCCTCCGCGCGCAATCCAGGTGAAGTTTGAAGAGCAGCGAAGGAGAGCGTATCAAAGTGGGTTGTCGCCACCATTGTGAGATTGTCGTGGTCTGGAAGTGTCGGAGGGGGAAGGGGCCATCGTCACCGCTTGAGCTCGGGACGCCATAAGGTGGGTTTGTCATCGCGAGGCCTGGAAACACCCGAGGAAGGGAGACCTGCTACTGTGAGCTCTGGGGACGCCGGGGAGGAGGTGATTTCGTTGCCGTGAAGCTTGGGACGCCAGGGGAAGGGTGATCCTGCCACCGTGAGATCTGGGCACGTCGGGAAGGTAGAGGGAAGCCGCTTTGGGGTGCCTGAACTCCAGATCTGAGGCGAAGATGGTCGGGGACGGCCGGATCTGGTGGCAGCTTTGTCGGGAAACAGACCCAGCTATGAGGGACGGGTCTGGAGCTGCAACGGTCTGGAGCTTCGAGCCGGGGGGGACTGGAGCTGGAGTAGGGAAGCGCTGGTAAGGCTGTGATTCGCTGTGAGCGCGGGAGGTCCGAGGGAGGATATGCCCGCTGGAAAACTATACCACTGCAAAAATATCATCGTCCCGCTATGGGGACTTCGGATATAAACCTGCAAAAGGGGCTTTCGAAAATATACCCGCTAGAGGGGCCTTCGGAGTATACCCGCTAGAGGGGCCTTCGCTGCACCACCACCCGCCGAAGGGGCCTTCGCTGCACCACCCATCGAGGGTCTTAAAAAATAACTATAATATCTTTATAAGTCAATGGCGCTTAAAGAGGAGAGAATTTTTGTGTCTGAGAGGTATCTTCGTGAGGGGGTTGAGATTCTCTTTATATAGGAGTTGAAGTACTCTTGGGGTAGTGTTTCTTTTCGATATGGGACAAATGCATGTGGGCTGAAACTCATTACTGTTGTGTGAGCAGGAGGAGATTGTCGTGTTCATGTTATTATAAATATTATTTAATAAATTTTAAAAATTTTGACGTAAAATATAATATTATTTTGTGGAGGGGTTTATCGAATATAGAGATAATAACGATAATTTCATTTAAGAAAATGTAATTGGGCCAAGAAAATGATCAATACATTTAGATAGACTTAAAAAGGTAATTCCCATCGTGTTGACCGTCTGGAGCCTCCGAACATCACTCGCCCCTGATTGTGGTGGGGACGAGGAAGATAGAGATAACGTTAAGTTAAAGACCAAAGACGACTTTTTAGTCTTTTTTTTAATGAAGTCGTTGTCGGTTTGGCGACGAAACTTCATCGTTAGTTTCATGTTTTCCCAAGCGAAACTTCTTGGTAATTTCTAACTTCTCCTCCCCTTCAATTATTTTCATCCAAACGATCCCTGCCTTTTGGTCAAAGTTGGATCATTTGTCGGCTGCCTTGGATGGCGGGGACATCGGAAGCAGGGACTAGCCGCGGCACTGTGAACACCCCCGCCAGATCAGCTTACGATGTGTTCGTAAGCTTCAGGGGACCCGACACCCGATACGACATCACCGATTACCTTTACGAGACCATGACTGGTAAGGGGATCCACGTGTTCAGGGATACAGAGGAGATCCGTCACGGCGAAGAGATCGGGGACGAGCTTCGTCGAGCTGTCCCGGACTCTAGGATCCACATTGTTGTCTTCTCCAGGGGCTACGCGTCGAGCGTGTGGTGCCTCCGAGAACTCGCCATGATGGTGGACTGCTGCAGGGACTCCGTTTCTAGGAAAGTCATCTTGCCCATCTTCTACAAGGAAAGTCCCAGCGATGTCAAGCTGCAAACCGATCTGTACCGGGGCGCCCTCGACAAGCATAGGGAAAGGTACAAGGAAGAGGATGTGGAAAAGTGGGAGGAAGCTCTGAGGAAGGTTGGGGGTATCAGTGGTCTAGAATACAAAAGAGATATTGGGTAAATAACTCATCATCTTTAACATCTCTCTTTATTATTATTATTATTATTATTATTATTATTATTGCCTTTTGAGATATTTCAACAGCAGTTTTTTTGTGTGTTGTAAGTCGGCAGTTTGTTGAACAATTCATCTCCAATTGATTTTGGGCAGGAAGGGCAAGTTTGTAAGCGATGTGGTTGTGGTTGTTCAGAACAAGCTGAAGATCAGTGATAGGATATTGCCGGTTCATCTCATAGGGATGGATGATTGCATTGGGAATGTTATGGGCATGTTGAATTTGATGTCTCAGGTTGAACCACAACTCCTGATGGTACACGGAATGGGGGGGATTGGGAAGACAACGCTGGCGAATGTCATCTTTAACGAAATCTATTCCCAATTTGATGGATGCAGCTTCCTTGCTGATGTGCGAGAAACGTTGTCGACTGGCGTGGGGGGTATTGAAAAGTTGCAAAAGAAGCTATTGAAGGATATTTTCGGGAAATCGGATCGGGAAATTGGTGACTCTAGCGATGGATTGAATGAGATCCAAAGAAGGCTTCGTAACAGAAAGGTACTTATCATTTTTGACGATGTCAGCCAGAGTAGTCAACTTAGAAAGTTGGTTGGGAATTTTGATTTCTTCGGACCGGGAACGAGAATTATCATCACAACGAGGGATTCGAGCGTTTGTGAGGGCCTTATGAGATCAAGTGATATTGCTTATGAAATGGAGGGAATGAGCAATGATCACGCTCTGCAACTCTTCATTCGGCATGCTTTTGGTGGAGAGAGGCCTCCGGATGACTTTGTTGATTTATCGAAGCGGGTTATTCCTATTACAGGAAATCTTCCCTTAGCTTTGGGGTGATTGGAGGGCACTTACACCGAAAGGAAAAGAATGTGTGGGAATATACATTGGAAAAGCTTCAACGAGTACCTCACAAAGACATCTTGAATAAACTGCGGATCAGCTACGATGACTTAGAAGAAAGTGAGAAGCACATTTTTCTGGACATTGCATGTTTCGACCATTATGTGATGCCAAGGAAATATGCTAGTTACATGTGGGAAGCCTGTGGTTTTTATCCGAAATATGGATTGGACGTCCTCCAGAACAAATCATTGATAAAGATCCTGAATGTCTTGGATGACGATGGAGACAAGTATTGGATGCATGACTTAATAAGAGAGATGGGAAGGGAGATTGTTCGTTCCGAGAGCCCTCTTCATAGCCCCGGCATGCGCAGCAGGCTGTGGGATCCTTTGGAGGCCCTTGATGTTGTACGCCAAAACCAGGGCACCCATCACGTTTTAGCCATCAACCTGTCACATGTTAACAATTTAACTGAGAAGGAATTCGAGTGTGTAATACCCCAAATTTTGGATCACCGTGACACGTGGGTTCGATCGTTTTGACTTGAAAGGATACAAAAAGAACAACTTAAAATCTAGGGACCAATAAATGATTTTCATTTAAGTTTAGGGTAATTTGAAAAGTTTGAAGAAATCTGAGGACTCAACCGGTAAATACCTAACGAAATCATTTTAAAATTTTTACAAAATAACTTCTTTTCGTGCATTCATGATCAGGTGGGAAAGAGAATCCGCGTGGCAAATGCTTGCTTTGATTTGATGCTTAATTAAAATTCATTTGATTGCTCAAAATCTGCAATTTCCATCCGGGTGGTGTCCTGAGCCTTATCTCCAGGTCTGATGCTTTCTACAAAATAGGAAGAGGAAGAACATCCCAAAGGAGGATCCTCCCCAAAGGGGTTACACACAATCTGAACCTTCGTATACACCATCAGACACTAAACAAACGATTAGAGCCAAGGCCTCCTGATTCAATCCAACTCGCTCAACCTGCAACAACAAGGACGTCCGAGATGTTTTTTCTTGACTCCAAGCAGGGTTTGCAGGAACAGGATGCTTGCTCTGAGGCCGTTTCGGAAACGACGAAGGGGATGTGGCTTCTCACCGACTCTTCCCGACAGACAGGGATGAAGATATCACCCACCCTCTCACGGATGAACAACATCCTAGAGGCCTTTTCCAGCCCCCGTCTTCCACAACAATGAACAAAAAGGATGCCCAAGGCGTGTTCCCGTTTCTCCTCTCCATTCCGGCTCCAAGGCAAGTAACAATGTTGTCCTCGACGACAGAGAAGTCGACGTCCAGACAACCACATCCCGGGATTCCTGCTAAAACAAGAACATCAGATCGTCCCCTCCTCCGCAATCGACAGCCCATCTCTATCACCGACGACCCAACCTCAGTCGCAGCAAGCCAAAGCCTTCTCGCGATGGCCTCGACCAATTAGTCTGGATCCAATCGCAACGCCTCGCATGATGTCCTGTCGGATTCACCCCGCAACAACCTCAGGCGCCAATCCGACCCGCTAACTTAAGTCCTCCCCGTCAGCATCTTCTCTCTCGACCACGACCAGAGAGGTTTTACCCGTGGCTCTCCTCCCTTGGCCATAACAACTTGAAGAGCAAAAGCCTCCCCATCTCCGCACCGCCTCCCCATCTCCGCACCGATTCTCCTGACGGCCAACTCCAAATGACATCATCTGGCATTGGCCTTCCGGGCACCCATCAAACAGCAACATCCAACCAGTTATCCCCTTTCTCAAACGCCGACATGCCGCTTCAAAAAAACCCAAGAGGCTCCCGGCTACTCCTCTCCTCAGTCACACCCCCAGGACTCGAGAAGCAGTCGCCATCGCCTACGCACAATGCTCCAGTGAAAGCCAGATTCGGGCAGCCCCACCTCTCTCCGTCCTCAATAAACGGTGATGTGCCCCATCACCCCCGCTGCGGCTCCAGTGGAAGGCGCCGACACATTGCGCCAAAGGACCCCAGATCTAAGCCTCGACAACTCCGAATGGGCGCCCCAACAAAGCAGCAGAGGCGATGTCTCCTCACGTGGCGGACGACGCCTTCCTTCCCAGCTCCGACAACGCACTCGACCACCTCCTCTGTCTCCTGGATGGCCCCAAGGCGACCCCATCCTTTTTGTCGTTCAGCTCCAACGTTTCTCCAGCAAACCCCAAGGTGGTTCTCCGCTGCTAACGATCAGTCCGACGGCGACAACCAATGTCATCTCTGGCGTCCCCTCCAGCAGCGGTTTCTCCAGATCCGGCGGCGGCCATACTCCCGTCCCTCCCGGACATCTCTCAATCCATCGACGGTAAACCCTTGTTGCCCCGGTGTCTCCAGATCCAGCGGCGACGGATCCCCATCCTCCAGATGTCTCCATCTTCGACGGACACGGACTCCAAGTCTGCTCCGTGACTTAGCCATCTTCCAGTCTCGGATCCGCCTTCCGTCCGGCCATCAACTTCTTTTTCCGCGCCAGCTTCGCCTCCTTGATTACCCTATCTCCCTCCAAGTTGCATTCGGGACTTCCGTCTATTCAAAGGTAATGTTTCTTTTGTTTTAAAAAAAATGAATGATGATTCAGCTTGTGCGTGTATATGGGATTGATTGATTTTTTTTTTTTTATGTCAATTTAATCCGTCTGCGCATCTTAGCATTTACATAAAAGTCAATTCATTTTGCATGATCGTATAAGTTTATTTTAATAAAACGTTAATTTAATTCGCATGATTGTTTTGATCGAATTCCGACTTTACAAATTGTTTTAATAATTATAGTTTTTTTTTCATTAATTTAAAACAAACTCATATTCTCTTTTAACAATAGCTTTTTAAATAGTTCCCTGACTTATTTTAACAAATGAATATACAATTTGTACGAAAATTCTTAATTGAGATGTCCTTCAAATATAATTTTTAGCATGATTTTCATCATATTAGTACATGTCACTGTCATTTTCTCCGTTTTGCATGGAAAACGCGAGAATTACATCGACCAAGGAGAATTTAGCACAAGGATTCTTCGTATAAACTTCAACGGGTTACGAAATACTTAATTTAATTCAACCATTTCAAACGGTAAGTCATGCCTTACTGTTTTAGTTCGATTAAATTTACGTCAATTTAACCGTTACTAACGGCTTTGCATATATCTCTCGTCTCCTCTGTTTTGCATGTAAAACAACGAGGAATTCACTACCAAGGAACGTTATCATCCGACATCGCGGATGATCAACATCAATGGATCACACAACGCCCCGTTCTCTTTCGACTTCGCGGAGTATCAGCATCAACGGGCCACACAACGCCCCGTAAGTCTCACTCCGACTTATAATAGTTCATTTTAATTGTTTCAAATATTCAATTAGAATTTTCTGACCACCGCATTCTGGTTTGATTTGCATGAAAATCACCCGAACCTCATGGGAGTTTGAAAAAACGAATTTCGAAGACTAGAGGAGCGGGAGGAAGCACGTCTCGAAAGCGGCCCCAACTGACGAGCCCGACCGATGACATGCCATCCCGGCGGGCCTCAGGTACATGAGGGAGGTGCGGGCCTCTCGATTTTATTTATCTCCACATGTAACGGGCCGTGGGCCCAAGTGCATAGGTCCACGGTCACCATCCTTCCCCGCCCACTTTGATCTTAATAATTGTCTGTGCTTGTTCGCATGCCTTAGGCCCATAGGTTTATTGTCGCATGTTGTTTGCTATCAACAAACATGAGTTCGGGCCCAAAGCCTGAATCGGGTCCAACGCCCGTAAAACATTGACATGAGTCCGGAGTCATGCCCAGATCGGGTCCAACGCCCGTTAAACAAAAGTAAATCTTTTGGAGCAAACGCCACCTCCCTTTTTCGCATGTTAGAATGTAAGAGTTAATAAATAGGAATCCCCGGACCAACTGTTTTTCCGACTTAAACAGCTTTTAAAAATAAGTCGGTGGCGACTCCGTAATAGTTTACCTAGGTTAAACAACAACAACCTTTTCACGGAGCCATCATGGATGAGGGACTGACGACACGAGCCGCTCCCGATTCCTCCCGAAAGTTCCTTCTTCGGATCATGCTCCGCCTTTCGCCCGCCGCCTCTTAGGAAAATAGAGACGGTCGGCGAGGGCCCGAGCAGGCCCAGTTAGGAACTCAGGGAGGAATCACCCAATTCCTTTCTGCAGCGTCCGACGCTCGAGTCGCGACGCCGACCTGTTGGGTCTTGGGGAGCGGACCCGGATCCTCGTGTCGTTCGAACCGCCTCGCGCGTGCTAGGCCGGAAGGCGCGCGTACATCCCGGATGGCGACTCCGCTGGGGACTCTGCATGTGGATTCCTTTCGAACGCTCTTACATTTTTAATCCACATGCGGAGAGGAGTTCTTGTTTGCGCATGTACTTGCTTGGCTCGGTGCCTTTTGTTTGTTCTCATGGTTGTGTTCGTTTACCGCTTTCCTAGGCATATCTAGGTGTGCCCGAACCCGGGGATAGGATTTTTAGGGGGGGTCACCGAGAGGCTCTGCCTGCTGCTATTTGCAGTTTGGTTTTTGGCCGGGACCCCGCCTCCCTCAGTCCGAGGGAGGTTTAGAAGCCTTCATCCGAGAGTCTAGCATTGTTTGCCCACTACAGGTACCAGACGCCGCACGTGCATTTGTTTGTTACTGAGTGACTGCTACATGTGCAGGGACAGGTGTCAGGTACGCTTTGTCTGCTATAACTGTAAAACTAACAATGCTCGTTTTTACAGTTGGGTCGAGCTTATTACAGCGGGCTTCAAGAAACCTCTTTTGTCTTATTACCCTACTTGATATTACCGCCTATTGCATATCATACATTTGGGCAACCACATGAGTGTCTGTCTAATTATAGTTTTCAAATTAACAAATCATTTACAATAATTGTTTCATGACATTATTTCATTTCTTTCGTAAATGCATACACATATATGAGTGCGATTAAGCAACAACATAAACTTATCATGCATCGATTACACTGTTGCATGATACTAATCCAATCATTCTTTCTACTTTCTTTTCGAGGTTTAATTCTCCAACATGGCTCCTCGAACGGGACTAGGAACAAGGCATGACATTACAAATCTACAAGCACAAGAATACCAAGGATACCATGGCGGCAACCAAGGCCCAAAGCCGCATATCCAACGACACAAAGGCCAAAGCTATCCTGACAACTGCCAAGGCCCAAAGCCAAACACGAAAACCAAATTTCACCCAATGGCTACCAAAGTTCAAAGTCGAATCTACAACAATATGAAAACCCCGAAGAGGTTACATCTCACCAGCCAGCCGCAGTCAACATCGGAGCTAATGACGACTCCAAAGAGCCGTTCACAAACATGCTACAATCGGACACGCCGGGAACATCATGCCCCTATTAATCCGATAATCACTCCAAGGAAATAGAAGCGATCCCACTACGTTATCTGTCAGTACAACTTCGGCACCAACGAAAACATTTATTTCAGACATGAACGATTCCCCAGCATACAACCCAAGCATCGATCATCAACATGGGGCAGTCCTTCAATCTACTTCTCAAACTCTCACCCTCGACATTGACAATCTTGACAAGAGTCACAAGAGACAGATCCTCTAGCTTACATCCCATCATCGGCTTTCTTCACCATGCCAACAATACATTCCAGCACAATGGGCAAACTCCATCACTCAGAATGACATCGAGAGATCAGGACAGCTGCAAGCAATCAACCCCAAATACAAACACTTCATTCAACCTCGTCGTTTCTCCGACAATAAGGACTTGACGAATGCCGGATCCACAGTATCCCAATGACTAAAACATGAACATGGACGAGATTCTTCAAGCGACGGCGAACACATAGCGCGACTGGCATTAGAAACACCCATTCGCTCTATTCGTCTTTCAACAGTTCAAAACATACATGATGAACTTATCGATATTTAAACTGCTAACACCAAGACTTCAAATTTACCTCGCAGGTATAAGATGTCTCGTCTGAGGCTCACACAACAGCTTACAAAATACCAAAGAACATGATGTCTACCCAACGACGACGCATACTTCGACTGGGGCAATTCCCTTTGAATTCCTTACGGCACTCAAGCGGTCATCCCGACAGTAGTAAGCCACCAAGTCTCATCAAAGAAAAGAGGAGAAGGTCAGTCACCGCCTCACGCATTGACGAGAAACAAGCACCTCGGCCCACCACATGAGCGGCCAATCCCCTAGCCCGCCGACCACAGTTGCGGTCATCGCCCACGCGCACCACAAAGAGCTATCAACTTTGCACATCCGGGACATTCAATCGAAGTCAATCATCTTATCAGAGAGAACCGTTACAAACACTCAACGTAGACAATCTTCGATATTACAATACATTAAAGGGAGTATATATTCCTTGATCAATTCTTCCTTGCAAAAATAAGTTACATGAGCTCACTTATTTTAGCCCTTGTCGCATGTTGACGAAGGCGAGGGTGATAGGGTGGAAAAGTTCCGAGCTAAAGTTTCAAAACAGCTTTCGACGACGACAATACGTAAACAATCAAGGGTAAATCTCCATGCGGTCTAGGGGCAAATCTCCAAATGATCATGGGATAGATCTTCGAACAATCCTGAGGCAAATCTCCGAGTAATTATGGACAAATCTACATGTAATCTTAAGGCAAATCCCCAACCGATCCAGGGGCAAATCTCCGAGTAATCATGGACATATCTCCAAGCGATCTTAGGGCATACCTCCAAGCTATCTTGGGACAAGACAGAGCAATCTTGGTTAATTCCCCGTTGACAAACTAACGAATCACATGAAAGGGAGTATTCGTTCCTTAACTAATACTTTCTTCGCAAAACGAGTTACATGAGCTTACTTGTTGTGCCCTCCATGCTTATCTCAGGAAGTACATGAACATCCTAAACAGACAATCAAGACAATCAATAAAGTTCGAACCAAAGCTTTGGAGCAACTTGTCATCAACAAGACAACAAATTACATGAAAGGGGTACATGAACGCCCTAGGCAGACAATGAAGACAAACAATAAATCTTCAAACCAGAACTTCATAACACAACCTTCATCAACAAATTTCTTTACATCCCCAAAGAACTGGGAAATGAACACCGACAATACACAAGAAAAGGGAGAATCACACAGTCATTACTCTCTTCATCAAACTAAGCGGAATTACATGAGAACATTTCGTTTACGTCCTTTGTCTCGTTGGCAGGTACAAGAGCACCTCACACGAATGGTACACAACTCCTATGACAAAGGCGAAGGTGGCAAAGCTTCAAGCCAAAGTCTTGTAGCAATTTCGTCAAACCTTCGAATCCATCGGACGAAGACGCAATGACGAAACCATACAAAAGGGAAGTACTAAAACTCTACTTCACTTTTCTTATAAATGAAGTTACATGAGCAAACTTCAATCACACTCTAAAAGAAATAAGTCACATAAACTCACTTATTTTTTTTGTCGTCTGTTTGATAGGTACATGAGCAACCTTATACAACGGATACAAAATCAGAGTAGCCACTTCGTCAAGCCTTCGATTCCATCGGACGAAGACGCAATGACGAAACCTTACAAAAGGGAAGTACCGAAACCCTACACTACTTCACCTTTCCTATAAATGAAATTACATGAGCAAATTGCATTTCTACTCTAGAAGAATCAAGTTGCACGAAGACACTTGTTTTCTTTTCATCTGTTTGATAGGTACATGAGCAACCTTATACAACGGGTACAAAACCAAAGTAGCCATTTCGTCAAACCATCGACTCCATCGGACGAAGACGCAATGACGAGATCATACAAGAGGGAAGTACCAAAACTCTACTTAACCTTTCTTACAAATGAAGTTACACGAGCAAACTTCATTCTTATTCTAACAGAAACAAGTTGCACGAACTCACTTGTTTCTCGCCATCTGTTTGATAGGTACATGAGCTTCCTTATACAACAGACGTCAGGCAAGAGCAACCATTTCGTCAATCCTTTGATTCCTACGGACGAAGATGCAATGACGAAACACATAGAAAAAGGAAGTATCAAAACTCTACTTCGCTTTTCATAAAAATGAAGTTACATGAGCAAACTTCATTCCTACTTTAAAAGAAACAAGTTACATGAGCTTACTTGTTGTCCGCCCTTTGGCGAGTGTAGGTACATGAACATCATTGCATTACGAACAAAGGCGCGGGCGGTTGGGTGGAAATTTCGAATCAAAATTCGAGATTACCTTTGTTTATCACCAAGGATAATTACATTAATTCAATTTTAATACTTTCTCTATGAAACAAGTTACAAGAGCTCACTTGTGTTTCCGCCCTTTGGCGAGTATAGGTACATGAATATCCTGCATTACGAACAAAGGCACGGGCGGTCGGGTGGAGTATTTCGAACCAAAGTTTCGAGATTGCCTTCGTTGTCACCAAGGATGATCGTATCGAAAGGGAGTATCATCTACACTACTCTCTGACAAATTTATTATCATTCCCTAGACGGAGTCAAACCTCCATTTCCCCAGTTGGAGTCGGTTACAAATACCGTATTCCTCAACAAGAGTAGAATATACAAATATATTCTTCCAGAACGACCATCGAGATGGGCATATTCATCTCATATCCCCAGCGAATACCCAAAAATTTATTATAATCTCCCCAAGCGAGAGTCGAAGTACATGAGCTAACTTCATCTCCGTCCGTTGTCAACTGTGTAGGCACATGGGTTCCATACAGTACGGCACAAACTCTTAGGCAACGGCATGGGTGGTTGGATGGAAGCCGTTCCGAGTCTAATCTCGAAGACCATGACTGGGGCATGAAAGTGCAAACACTTTCCCCGCGAAGCTTGCACAAGAGCACCACCTTAGTACGATGTCTCCAAAGAGGTTTGCGTACCTAAACCTATTCACTTCTTAAGCATTTGTGTGCCCTTTTGCATACAATTTTAAAAAAAAGTTTGACAATAAGAATACTTCTGGGCGAGAACTGAGAAGGAAAGCCCATTACCCAAACACTTACCCAAAGAGTGATGAAAGTAAACACTGTGAGGATTTACCTACACAAGCGTCCGGGTGGACAAGGAATCCTTTGACAAAAGATGCTCGTACTGGGATGAGATCGAGCACTTCTTCTATATCCCAAACACAAAACATTGACCATTGTTAGCCCTTTCGAGCCAAAGTCGAAGTTTCTTTATACACTATTCCCTCTAAGTCTAAGGACCGCCTCACATAGAGGTAAATGGAGATCCTATAGTCAGAAACCGGGAGCAGCGGACCATAGAGGTGACACTTCCTCAAGGTTCAAGTAAAGAAGCACCATCGAGAGACATGCACACCAGTCGAGATGTTTTCAAAGATAGTTGTCTTCATCAACACAACGAAAATCCCCATGGAGTCCAAAGCACCTCCAACAAAAGTCGACAAAAACAGAAAGTGGGGCAATTTTCTACAAATCGTCAAAAAAATTATTATCAAAAAAGAAAGCAGGGCAAATCCCATGTTCCAGCAAAGAAAAAGCAGAATCAGCGCAAAGACTAAAGTCTTCAAAAGCAAAGCGCAAAAAGAAATAAAAGAGCAAATTAAAGCACCAGGGCCGACATGAGCGGTCGCAAAAGCAAAGGCGCTATCTTCCGGGCAAAACAAGGAGAAAGCACTCCCCAAAACACATTTCCAAAGCTCTAGTGGACCGGCCATCAATCCCCAACGGCGCGTCTCAACGGGCATGCTGTCTGATAGATGGAGAATTTGCTTGGACGGTGGAACCTCTGTGGTACAACAGCTTCTGATGAGGTCCTTAGACTCATTCCTTCAAAATGACAAATTCAGATTCCCTATCCAAAGCCCTTATGCCAAAACCATATTACAACCCACACAAAGACTCGTACGACTGGTACATGAGCATCCAAGTCAAGGGAATTCTATAATCCAACTGTGACAGGTTTCAGAAGTAAGAGCGAGCTGAGATAAATGTCAGAAGTCCTTCTCTGTTCTCGCTTAGAAGTGATCCTAATAAGCTTCATCAAAATAAATCATGACATGCATGAGTGTTGTGATCACACATATTTCATTACCCCCGTATTTCACGGGGTCTCGTTTATTACTAACAGTTTTCTTGATAAGATTCCAAATTACAGGTCTACCAAGAGTACCCTGACTCCACAATTTGGGGTATTAATGAAGTCTTTGCGAGAAAATCTTCTCCAAATTCTCTCGCAAAGAGGGGCAACTGTAATACCCCAAATTTTGGATCACCGTGACACGTGGGTTCGATCGTTTTGACTTGAAAGGATACAAAAAGAACAACTTAAAATCTAGGGACCAATAAATGATTTTCATTTAAGTTTAGGGTAATTTGAAAAGTTTGAAGAAATCTGAGGACTCAACCGGTAAATACCTAACGAAATCATTTTAAAATTTTTACAAAATAACTTCTTTTCGTGCATTCATGATCAGGTGGGAAAGAGAATCCGCGTGGCAAATGCTTGCTTTGATTTGATGCTTAATTAAAATTCATTTGATTGCTCAAAATCTGCAATTTCCATCCGGGTGGTGTCCTGAGCCTTATCTCCAGGTCTGATGCTTTCTACAAAATAGGAAGAGGAAGAACATCCCAAAGGAGGATCCTCCCCAAAGGGGTTACACACAATCTGAACCTTCGTATACACCATCAGACACTAAACAAACGATTAGAGCCAAGGCCTCCTGATTCAATCCAACTCGCTCAACCTGCAACAACAAGGACGTCCGAGATGTTTTTTCTTGACTCCAAGCAGGGTTTGCAGGAACAGGATGCTTGCTCTGAGGCCGTTTCGGAAACGACGAAGGGGATGTGGCTTCTCACCGACTCTTCCCGACAGACAGGGATGAAGATATCACCCACCCTCTCACGGATGAACAACATCCTAGAGGCCTTTTCCAGCCCCCGTCTTCCACAACAATGAACAAAAAGGATGCCCAAGGCGTGTTCCCGTTTCTCCTCTCCATTCCGGCTCCAAGGCAAGTAACAATGTTGTCCTCGACGACAGAGAAGTCGACGTCCAGACAACCACATCCCGGGATTCCTGCTAAAACAAGAACATCAGATCGTCCCCTCCTCCGCAATCGACAGCCCATCTCTATCACCGACGACCCAACCTCAGTCGCAGCAAGCCAAAGCCTTCTCGCGATGGCCTCGACCAATTAGTCTGGATCCAATCGCAACGCCTCGCATGATGTCCTGTCGGATTCACCCCGCAACAACCTCAGGCGCCAATCCGACCCGCTAACTTAAGTCCTCCCCGTCAGCATCTTCTCTCTCGACCACGACCAGAGAGGTTTTACCCGTGGCTCTCCTCCCTTGGCCATAACAACTTGAAGAGCAAAAGCCTCCCCATCTCCGCACCGCCTCCCCATCTCCGCACCGATTCTCCTGACGGCCAACTCCAAATGACATCATCTGGCATTGGCCTTCCGGGCACCCATCAAACAGCAACATCCAACCAGTTATCCCCTTTCTCAAACGCCGACATGCCGCTTCAAAAAAACCCAAGAGGCTCCCGGCTACTCCTCTCCTCAGTCACACCCCCAGGACTCGAGAAGCAGTCGCCATCGCCTACGCACAATGCTCCAGTGAAAGCCAGATTCGGGCAGCCCCACCTCTCTCCGTCCTCAATAAACGGTGATGTGCCCCATCACCCCCGCTGCGGCTCCAGTGGAAGGCGCCGACACATTGCGCCAAAGGACCCCAGATCTAAGCCTCGACAACTCCGAATGGGCGCCCCAACAAAGCAGCAGAGGCGATGTCTCCTCACGTGGCGGACGACGCCTTCCTTCCCAGCTCCGACAACGCACTCGACCACCTCCTCTGTCTCCTGGATGGCCCCAAGGCGACCCCATCCTTTTTGTCGTTCAGCTCCAACGTTTCTCCAGCAAACCCCAAGGTGGTTCTCCGCTGCTAACGATCAGTCCGACGGCGACAACCAATGTCATCTCTGGCGTCCCCTCCAGCAGCGGTTTCTCCAGATCCGGCGGCGGCCATACTCCCGTCCCTCCCGGACATCTCTCAATCCATCGACGGTAAACCCTTGTTGCCCCGGTGTCTCCAGATCCAGCGGCGACGGATCCCCATCCTCCAGATGTCTCCATCTTCGACGGACACGGACTCCAAGTCTGCTCCGTGACTTAGCCATCTTCCAGTCTCGGATCCGCCTTCCGTCCGGCCATCAACTTCTTTTCCCGCGCCAGCTTCGCCTCCTTGATTACCCTATCTCCCTCCAAGTTGCATTCGGGACTTCCGTCTATTCAAAGGTAATGTTTCTTTTGTTTTAAAAAAAATGAATGATGATTCAGCTTGTGCGTGTATATGGGATTGATTGATTTTTTTTTTTATGTCAATTTAATCCGTCTGCGCATCTTAGCATTTACATAAAAGTCAATTCATTTTGCATGATCGTATAAGTTTATTTTAATAAAACGTTAATTTAATTCGCATGATTGTTTTGATCGAATTCCGACTTTACAAATTGTTTTAATAATTATAGTTTTTTTTTCATTAATTTAAAACAAACTCATATTCTCTTTTAACAATAGCTTTTTAAATAGTTCCCTGACTTATTTTAACAAATGAATATACAATTTGTACGAAAATTCTTAATTGAGATGTCCTTCAAATATAATTTTTAGCATGATTTTCATCATATTAGTACATGTCACTGTCATTTTCTCCGTTTTGCATGGAAAACGCGAGAATTACATCGACCAAGGAGAATTTAGCACAAGGATTCTTCGTATAAACTTCAACGGGTTACGAAATACTTAATTTAATTCAACCATTTCAAACGGTAAGTCATGCCTTACTGTTTTAGTTCGATTAAATTTACGTCAATTTAACCGTTACTAACGGCTTTGCATATATCTCTCGTCTCCTCTGTTTTGCATGTAAAACAACGAGGAATTCACTACCAAGGAACGTTATCATCCGACATCGCGGATGATCAACATCAATGGATCACACAACGCCCCGTTCTCTTTCGACTTCGCGGAGTATCAGCATCAACGGGCCACACAACGCCCCGTAAGTCTCACTCCGACTTATAATAGTTCATTTTAATTGTTTCAAATATTCAATTAGAATTTTCTGACCACCGCATTCTGGTTTGATTTGCATGAAAATCACCCGAACCTCATGGGAGTTTGAAAAAACGAATTTCGAAGACTAGAGGAGCGGGAGGAAGCACGTCTCGAAAGCGGCCCCAACTGACGAGCCCGACCGATGACATGCCATCCCGGCGGGCCTCAGGTACATGAGGGAGGTGCGGGCCTCTCGATTTTATTTATCTCCACATGTAACGGGCCGTGGGCCCAAGTGCATAGGTCCACGGTCACCATCCTTCCCCGCCCACTTTGATCTTAATAATTGTCTGTGCTTGTTCGCATGCCTTAGGCCCATAGGTTTATTGTCGCATGTTGTTTGCTATCAACAAACATGAGTTCGGGCCCAAAGCCTGAATCGGGTCCAACGCCCGTAAAACATTGACATGAGTCCGGAGTCATGCCCAGATCGGGTCCAACGCCCGTTAAACAAAAGTAAATCTTTTGGAGCAAACGCCACCTCCCTTTTTCGCATGTTAGAATGTAAGAGTTAATAAATAGGAATCCCCGGACCAACTGTTTTTCCGACTTAAACAGCTTTTAAAAATAAGTCGGTGGCGACTCCGTAATAGTTTACCTAGGTTAAACAACAACAACCTTTTCACGGAGCCATCATGGATGAGGGACTGACGACACGAGCCGCTCCCGATTCCTCCCGAAAGTTCCTTCTTCGGATCATGCTCCGCCTTTCGCCCGCCGCCTCTTAGGAAAACAGAGACGGTCGGCGAGGGCCCGAGCAGGCCCAGTTAGGAACTCAGGGAGGAATCACCCAATTCCCTTCTGCAGCGTCCGACGCTCGAGTCGCGACGCCGACCAGTTGGGTCTTGGGGAGCGGACCCGGATCCTCGTGTCGTTCGAACCGCCTCGCGCGTGCTAGGCTGGAAGGCGCGCGTACAGAGTGCATCTCCAATCTCATATTTCTGAACCTACGATATCCAGTAGAATTCATTGGGGAGTTTAGGAATTTCTTTATGAAGCTACTGTGGCTACGTAGGTATGTTTCGTGGAATAATCTCCCTTTTTTCGAGATGGACAATCTCATCGTTCTCGAGATTGTGGAGGTTACGGATGATTCGTGGAAAGATTTGGTATTAATTCCCTTTTCCTTGTATTCATCTCTGATGAAGCAGAAAATCAACATTAACTAATGGGGGACACTTTTTTTTTGTTTGAACAGAGGATGTGTAATTTGAGAGTACTTGATATCACGAATGGGATGATTACAAGACTGCCCGACCTCTCTCGTTGCCCAAAGCTGGAGATAATTCATCTCAAATATTGCCACTTATTGGAAGAACTACACAGTTCTATCGGTGTGTTACGGGATCTTAAATACTTGAAAATAGATAATTGTCGGGCCTTCAGAAAGTTACCGGATGAGCTTGGATTCGCAAAAGCTCTACAAGAGCTCATTTTGATCTGGTGTGAAAAAATTACGGAACTGCCAGAGTCTATTGGGGCGCTAGGGGACCTGAGAATACTCTATGTGAAATGGACTAATATAAGGAAACTGCCGTCCTCGATCGGGAATCTAAAGAGCCTTGAGGTGTTGAATATTGTCGAAAACCGCTCATTCGGTGGAATTCCATTGTTAGAGACTTCTTCGGAGGTGCCAAACCTTGCAAGATGCAATCTTTCCGGACTCTCCAGCCTTCGCTCCCTTTATTTATCCGGCCTCGACGAGGTTTGGGACTTATTGGGGATTGAGAAGTTATGTGGGTTGCAGAAATTATATTTGGATGATGGTGGTGGAAAGCTAGATCTTCTGTCTACAAAGTTGGGTTCCATGTCTAGGATGGAGGCACTCGGTCTGTATAATTGGAGCATTTCATCGAAATCACAGCTTCCTCCGTCCTTACGTGGGTTGAAACTCGTGGGATACCCAAGAAATGATTATTCGTGGCCAATATGGAATGTGACTTGGAGGGACGCACGATATAGTATGGAAAATCTGGGTTATCATATAAAGTTGTCAGATTTAGGATCGTTGAGGAGGCTTTGCACATTACATTTGTCGACATTTGAACGCATTGACTTTTCCGGGATCGAGAGGATGGAGCTCTTGGAGGAATTACTTGTCTCCGATTGCGGTGATTTCGTGACTCCAGACCTGTCAAACATGAAAAGATTGAAGAAGGTGAAGCTTGAATCCTGCCACTCTTTGCAAAGCGTGCCCTGGATGGGGGAAGACTGTCACTTGTGGATTGTTAACTGTCGCAAATTGAAGTCATTTAAAGGCCCGTATCGACAATACCACAACAAATGAAAAACGAGAACATGAGGTGGAATCATGTACTCAACAGGATGATTAATGTTATCTCAAATTTATGCACATGGAAAGATCAAAGTCTACTAGTCACGATGACATCCAAGAGCTCAAGGAAGGGCCATGATTGGCTTCCCGAAAATGAAAATTGTTGTTGTTGCCTCCTTTCAAATTGATTTCCAATGTTGTCTTCTATAGTTAGTCGCCGTCCTGGCTGTTTTCAGAAGATGTGAAGCTACTACTGCCTAATTGACCCCTAACTTAGTGTCGCGGTTCCGAACGGCTACACTTGGACACTAGGAGAAATTTCTCCTAGTGTGCTAGTGTCACCGTCGAGAACCACGATAATATATTGAGTTTCAATGACGCTGGTTTCCAACCGCGCTTTGCCCTCCCAAACTAGTGTCGTGGTTGGAAATTATGTCTTACTTATAAATTGAATGACATGCAACTGCGCCTTAAGGACGATATTTTGCAAGTTCTTCAAAGTCGTACCAACTAACCCTAGTTATGTGCAAATCTCCTGTTTTACCATACCAATTATGAATTAGGCATAACGGGCCTAATTAGGTCCCGAAACCCTATACCCTAAACCACTACAAGGGAAGAAGGGAAGGTGAGGAGGAAGCGAGCAAGGTAGAGGATGCTAGGCAAGCTACCTTCGGATGATGGGGGAGCCGGTTGTACTATTCTGTACCTTGTCCCTGATGATTTCGTAAAACGATGGTTGGTAGGGGAGGCTGTGTTGGACAGCCACTACTTTGAGAATAAATCTTCAATCATCTGCAACGATATGGAGACTGAGCTATATCTGTTGGGCTGACCGGATGAGTTGATTCGCTATTTTTGCATGAGATTAAGATATGTTCCCGACTGTGTGTCGGAGGAGAATAGGGAGGTGGTGCCACTCGCGATACCTGTTGTCGTTGCTCCGGGCGCTCCCGGAGGAGTGGATGGGGACACAATGCGGTGGTCCTGATACTGTATGAAGTGTTGATATATGAGTGACGGTGAAAGGAGGGAGTCACATTGTTACTTTTTGCCTTTCTGTTGGCTAAACTGTTTATTTCTATGCCTGCTATTATTGATAATTGTTATACTATTTGTATCTTTATAACTTTTGTTGTTCTGAATCGTATGGTGTATTAACTATCTTTAAATATACACGTTAGGAATGGTTTAGAGGTCGCACGATTTTCGTGTGTGTATGAGTGGGGGCGTAGTCAGCGTTTATTGGTGACCCCGGTAGGGGATATTATTTTTAGTCTCGTAGAAAAAGAAAGGGAAAGGACACGTACGCAGAAGTTTGTCACGGTAAAAGATTGAAATTCGGCTTCCACTGAATTGACTGGTCAAATAAATAAGTCTTCTGAGAAATTATATGAAAATGCAGGTGATTATATTTCTAGGTTTCGCATAGTTATCTGCTCGTATCGGTTAAGCTTTGTTATGCGTTCCTTTGCCCAGGCTTTGCTAGGTATTTCGTTAGGCTCAAATGGATAGTAGTTTTAGGCTATTCTTAGCCGCCGATGAAGGTGCTTGTAGGGTGCGCCTTTGTCTCTCTGGGATATGCCAGTATGCACGTACTGTTTGACTATTTATACCATCATTTACCTACCAAAAAAATCCTAAACCTTCAAACCATGAAATGAGGAGAAGTTTCGAGGTATGAGGAACATCTGCATAAGCCTAGCGTCCCTCGGTGATGATGCTAACCAATGGGGTCGGTACATGATATACCAGAACAGGCATTTGGTTTGGAAGACTGGGAAGATTAGACTCAAAATTAAGGACCTGGATCGCTTGTCTAATTGATGGCCTTCGGCTCTGATCTGGATGTATACACCACAAGCAGACAAGCAAGAGATGCTCGACTTGTCACTTGTAAGAATCTGATGTCATCTTCTCATCTGCTGCCGTTAGAACATTCCCGCTTCCGTGGAGACCCCAAACCCATTCAACCAGACCAGCGATCATCGAGGATGTGTTCTTGCTCGTCCTGTCCATCGCTCTCCTCCCAGTTGCGATCTCCAGTGCCACCACACCAAAAATAAATACATCGGATTCTTTGGAAGCTTTCTGCGAGGTCACGTACTCTGGGGCAAGGTACCCAAGCATCCCGGCCAGTCCAGTCGTCTGTGGACCAAGCTCATGGTCCATCAACCGAGCCAATCCGAAATCCCCTAGTTTCACATTGAATTTCGAGTCTAGCATTACGTTACTGCTCTTTATGTCGCGATGTATGACACATTGTTCCCACTCTTCGTGTAGATATAGTAATGCCGAGGCCAGCCCAAGCGAAATCTTATACCTTGTCGGCCACAAAAGAGGGGCATGTTTCCCGAAGAGATGAGCATCAAGGCTGCCATTGGGCATGAACTCGTAAACGAGCAGGAATTCGTTTCTGTCGTGACACCAACCGATAAGTTGCACCAAGTTCCGGTGCCTCAGGCTGCTAATTACCTTCACCTCGGTGATGAACTCTTTCCTACCCTGTTTAGATCCTTGTGAGAACTTCTTTACCGCAATCGGTATGTCCAAATCTAACAGGTATCCCTTGTACACGGACCCAAATCCTCCTTGTCCCAGCTTTCGCTCGCTTGAGAAGTTATTTGTTGCCGAAGCAAGATCTTTGTACTCGAACCTCCTTGGTCCTGCCCCTTGTCCAAGGTCTTCGTTGATGGACGTTGAGTCTGTGGCCTCAACAGCCTTCTCCTTCATCCTATTCTTCCTTCTCCTGTTGTTCCGCAACTCAAATGCCGCGAAGATGACGAGGAGCAAGAATACGATTGAAGCAGCTCACCCCGGTTGCGATCTCAGTCCTCTTTGATTTTTGACTGCTAGTATCCTTCATGACCAAATTTGACATGAAATCCCACGAACGAAGCATGTGACCCTCCATGTACGTACTGGTAGTGGCTGAGAAGCCGATTGTGACCCACTCGGGAAGAACGGACCTCAGGTCTACTGGGTACGAAAGGCTCGTGGTTTTGTTAATATTCGGCGTGGTCTTGTGGCTCCATGAAACTGTTAAATTCATGGTGGAGGCATCATATGAGATGGTGACGCGATTGTGTCTCCACTGTGGTACGTGACGTTCCACGGTACCGTGATGTTTGAAGAGATTGAGTTCTGGTTTATTCTTACATGCTCGTATTCTGGATCCCATCTCGGATTAAGATGGGTCGACATGGATGATCTGGTTCCTTGAGGAGTCACTGTAAGCCGTGTTGTACAGGCCTAGGAACCCGCCATTTGAATTCACCGGGATCTGGAACCCCTCGGGAGCCATGAAGAAGGCAAAACCAGACCCATAATGAATACTGCTCCCTACATTGATCCTGAAGGCGAAGTGGGTGGTGAAATCACAAAGCCTCCCAGAACTCGAGTCCCATAACCGGACCCTCCCATTGTAGGTGACACGGCCGACGTGACAATATTGGACATGGCTCGTCATGTCCACGACCCCGACGTCCGGGTGTGCATCGCCTCCATACAAAACTGCAGTTGATGCCAGGTCGAATCGAGATATGTTGAAGAGCAAGGGATTACCCGAGGGAGCCAGGAAGGCTACGACCAAAGGAACAACAAGGGCTCTCAACATCCTTCTTCTTTTGAGTAATCTTCTACTAACGTTGCTAGCAATCATGTGTCTCTTGGGATGTATAAATAATCTGAGGTAAGGAACAAAGCAACAAACGAATGTATAAATCACGCACATAAAAGTTTAAATGGAGACTTTGGAACCCCTGAGACTCGGAGTCAATGAGAAAATTACTTTCGAGTCAAACTCCGACAAACTTTTGATGACTTGTGAGCGACTTTGACTTTTGATGGCCTTCACAATATCATATGGAATCTATTCTATTACACAAAACTCATAAAAGTATCGAGGACCATTTTTTTCCTACATTTCTCGTTAGAACACCAGGTTTCGTAATATCGACTGTATTTGTTCCTTCTTCGATAAAGAGAGTAAGATAACTAGTTCAGAAAGCCATTTTGTCTCTCTTAAAAGAAATAATAAATGTTAACAAGATCTGTTCTCTTGCCATTGAACAAGAAGCCATAACCAAGTCATATAAAAGGATGAACAACGCAAAAACAAATATAATTATTAAGATCTATTTTGTTATTTAGTTTCATACTTAAATAATTATTTATTAACTAAATAATTATCGAATAAAAATGTTCATAAGGAGCGCTTTATAGTCCTAAAAAAATTTAGGCTTATGTCTCGCGAGAATCAGATTAATATTTTAAATATAATTATACTTTTAATTCGTGATACTTTTAATTATACTATTTAGAAAAAAACATGAGTTACTTTTGCTGGGGGAAAATGTTTGAGAAGCAGACAGCCACGACTGACTTGGACTCTTAAGGTGATTATTACCCAACAAATCAAGATTACTCTTTTGTTTTAACACTTGATTTCCTTAATCTCGTCGGTGGTTATAAAAACATTGCCTTTTTTACCATTTCCTCCTCTGCCTCCCTTCCATGCCAAATGAAATATAGGGGCTGGTGACTGATGCCCGTCATCGCCACCGCCACTTCGACTGTCGTAGCCCTTGCCACGGGAGGGTATCATATCGTTGAGTTGGGGTTGTGGGCTATTTCGGGGCCATGGTGGGCCCAACATGGTATTTACGTAAAAACACTTTGGAAATATTGGCCACAAACAACATTGGTTTTGGATTTCGAGTTTTTGATCGTGACTGGACTACTTTTACGTCGAACGTCAAACAAATGACTTTTAATGAACGTATACTGACCACCTTACAGCAACGAGGCACAACCGGATGCCAAAGTCATCAGGAGTACAACAACACTTGATCATCAGGAGTATAACAACGAGGCACAACCGGATGCGTTTTGGAGATTGAACGAGGGATCTCCACTTGGATGTACCTTTGGAGATACATAAAAAGAAAGTTTATTCTTAAATCACATCCCTTCTGATCTCATTTTGCAATCCTTAATAAATTATGATGCTGGATTTCTGTTTATAAATCATAAAATGATCTTGCTGTAGTTATTAAAACAAGTGATTCGGAAGTTCCCTTAAATTTTATCATAATATTCGTATACTGTTTCCTAATTTTACTTTTAGAATAATTCACGCGTTGGATCTAAAATATCGTACATATTTGAGTTCATAAAACCATGAGATGATTTTTCTTTTTTTTTTCACTATTTATGCTCCTTTTTTGTCATGTAAGAATGCTAAATGTATGACATTAAGACGAATACGACATTTTTGTTTACAAATTTTCACTTAAGTTTAAATTTTAAACATTCGCAGAGTTCATTAAAAAATATAGTAACTACAAAAAATGGAAAATTTTTTAGCACCGTGAAACAAATAATATATATTTGTGAAGATTAGGAAATGCTACTTATTCATTTTATTGTTAATTTAATGAAATAAAGTCATCATTGAAATATTCCTGGTATATTAAAAGATATATATATAGAGACCAAACTCTTCATTTTACTCTTATGTGAAGTCCAACCCTTCATTTTACTTATTTTGGGTATAATTTCGATGCTTGTGTGAGTTCGATTTTAAGGCTTAGACGTCTTTCCATCTCATCGTCCTCATTTTGCTGAGTCTCTCACTCATCTGGCAAACCAAAAAAGTCTTAAGAGTCTCTAACTCATCTTGCTTGTAGACTATCGCACGTAGACTTCGCTCGTTGCTCAGACACTTAAGTCTACGACTGTCCAGATCCCTGGTATTTCTATCTTCTTCTGTTTGTCTACGTTTTCTATGCACCTAAAGTGTAGTTTACTTTTCCTAAGCACCTTCAGTGTTGTTGATAATGGTTGTTGCCTTTGATTAGGACTAATTCATTTAAGGTTTTGTAATGTTTCTTTTATTAAAAAAGCGAATTAGATCAGATTTCTACGTTGCAAGTTTTCTTCCAAAAGAAAATCTAGTGTTCCTTGGTCATACAGCATTCTCGGATCTAGTCGTTTCTCTACAAAAACTTCAATGGCTGGAGACGAGCAGTTCCGATATCATGATATGCATCGGGCACGATTACTCCAATCCAATCAACTCATAGATGATCGTATTTGAATAAACGATCTTGCGTTATATGACAATTGGAAGATATATCTAAATACAATCAACTCAACCCCGGGGCAAAGAAGAATGATGGAAATCAATTTGATGAATTAAAAAAAACAGAGCAACGTATGCTTCTTCATTCAGGGTGGCAAATACATAACACGAACAAACAGAGACAAATACTTGGATTTGAGTTATTTCGGCTATTACCAGCAGCAACCGATGGGGGATTCAATCCTTTCAGCTGGCATTCGGCCATTCGCAGTTTCATCAGCCTGCCAGAGATTTGATGGATCGTAGTTTCGCTGCGGCCTCACGGATGTCCATCCTTTCTCCCGGCGACTCACTACAACATGCCACTCCGATTTCGAACACCTTCGCCAGACATTCTAGAATCCTTCGCGGTGCACGGGTGCTCGATCCTACTCCAAACTCATTTTGAAACATACAAGGGTCTGCTACTTCTCCCACTCTTTCCGGTAACCCGGCCTCACAATGGCTTCGGATGTTCCAAGCATCCTGGAACATGTCGTCGGTCGGCCTCTTTCCCGTAAACATCTCTAACAGAAGAATTCCAAAACTGTATACATCGCCTTCCCTCGACACTTGCCTTCCCATTCCGTACTCTACAACATTTCGCGATAAACGTCCTATATTACTGAGTACGATCTGACAAATATCCAAGAACCACATTTACATAAAAATTTACGCACCTGGAGGGCTGTAGCCGACCGTCCCTCTCACTCCCGTGGAGCTTAATTGCCCAACGATATCATCGGCAGAGAGAATTCTCGTGAGTCCGAAATCACCGACCTTTGCTGTCATCTCTGCATCCAGGAGGACATTGCTGGGATTCAAATCGCAGTGGATCACCCGCACCTCACCCTCATGATGCAGATACTCCATGGCACATGCAATGTCCACGGCAATACTCAGCCTGTGCCTTAAACTTAACTGCCGGCGCACACCCTCGGGTGTAACTTTAGGATGCAGCCAATCATTCAGGCTTCCATTTATCATGTACTCATACACAAGCGCCTTAAAATCATTACCTTGAAAGTCGATGGTCGAGCAGACAGTGTAAATCTTAGTGAGATTTCGGTGTCTGATCTTCTTCAATACCTCACACTCTGCTAAAAAACTCTTTGAAGCTGCTCGAGTTTGGAGGTCGAGAATCTTAATGGCTACCACATTATCAGAACTACCAAGGATCCCCTTATACACGGAACCAAAACCACCGACACCGATCAAGTTATTTTGATCGAGCCCACCGGTTGCCTTGATTATATCCTCGTATGAAATTTGTGGAAATGGGACTTTGGGAACCAACCCAGACTGAGACTTTACGTTTCTTCCTTTTCTGTTCATGCAACGATACGATGCAACAAACAAAAGCAGAAAAAACAGGAGTCCGATCCCACCGGCGATCATGATGATGATCTTCAACGATGTTTTGTTTCTTTTGCGCTTCAAATTAGAGGTAGGACAACTTGGTAAGTTCAATGCTGGAATCCCACCACAGAGTTTGTAATTTCCCATGACAGAGATCTCTGTGGCATTTAGGAAAACTCCTTTATTTGGAACTTCTCCCTCGAAATGGTTAAAAGATAGGTTGAGGTATGTGAGATGGAAGTCTCCTAAGAATTCTGGGATCCATCCAGAGAAGTTATTATGCGACAAGTCTAGATGTTGGAGTCCTTTCAGAGGAGACAGAAATGGGGTGACGTTGCCTTCAAACAGATTATTCCCAATGTCCAAAAACACCAAGCTGGTGCATTCACCTAGAGTTTCCGGGACTTGTCCAGACAGTCTGTTCCTGCTCACGAACAATACTGCTAGGTTCTTTAGATCGCCAGCTTCATCTGGCAGTGTGCCTGTTAACTTGTTCTGGGATAAATCAAGAAAGCCCGATAAGGAAGAAATACCTAAAACTTGCGATGGTATAGCTCCACTTAGGTTGTTCTGAGAGAGATCCAAACTGATCAATTTTTGACATTTTCCGAGGCTAGCGGGAATATTCCCACTGAATCCGCTCCCTCGCAACGTCAATTCCATCAACATAGTCAAATTTCCAAGAGACGATGGGATTTCCCCAATGAATTTGTTGTACTCTGCTCGTAGGTTCTTCAACCTGTGGAGGTTAGCGATTTCCTTTGGGAGCATACCCGTCATTGGGTTCCTGCTAATAACTAGAACTTCCAGGTTGCGAAGATTCCCGATGCTAGAAGGGAGTGTCCCCGTGATCTGATTGGACCAGAATGACAACCCGTTCAAATTGGAAGATAAGTTCCCAATAGACCGAGGCAACGTACCTCCGAAATTGTTTCCACTGAATTCCAGAATCCATAGCTCGGTGGAATTGAGGGACTCGAGGAATTTCAAGTCGCCCGACGTGCCGTTTCCCAAGTGGTTAACGGCAATATTAAGCCACTCCAACTGATTGAGATTTTTGAGATCAGGTACCGATCCGGTGAAATTGTTCTGGAACAGCCCTAGGCCCAATAAGTTTGTCGCGTTCGCTATTGAAGGGGGGATAGGTCCGGTCAGCTGATTAAGACCGAAACTGGAGAACTTGAGATTGGGGAGAGTGATTCCGAGATCCAGAGGGAGACCTCCCTGGAGTTTGTTCATCGTGAACCATATTTCATTTAGAGAGGTTACGTTGAAAATTGAGGCGGGTACCAAACCGGAAAAGTAGTTTCCTGCGAGAACAATCCATTGCAACCTTTGCAGTCGCCCAAGAGATGCTGGGATGGGGCCGCTAAAACCATTTTGCATTCCGCCAATGAACACCAGAGATGAGAAGTTGCCGAAGAAATCAGGGAACTTCCCAGTGAAGTTGTTTTTGTGGACTTGGAAGACTTGAAGCTTCGACAGAGCCGATAATCCACGAGGTATTTCTCCAACAAGGTTGCTGTTTCCTAGCCAGATCTCTCGTAGGTTTGTGCAGCCCGAGATGTTCTCAGGGAGCTGACCCGAAAACGAGTTGTTATCCATGTGCAACTCTCTCAACCGGCGCAAGTTCCCGATTTCAGGAGGGATTTCACCAGCAAAACCGTTGTTGTTGATGTTGATTATCCTGAGGAAGCTGAGATTCCCGATGAAGGGAGACAGAGAGCCCCCCAGTTTGTAGCCTGGGAGCACCAATTGGGTGATGCGGGGACGTCTCCTGCTGCAAGTTACGCCAGGCCAACGACAGAAGTGGACGGTGCTATTCCACGAGCTGAGTACCCTGCCGGGGTCGTCAGGTATGCGGCCCTTGAACTCGAGCAACGCAGCCTGGTCGGTGTCGTTGGCCATAGCCAGCGCTGCTCCCTGGACAACAAACGTAACGCAGGGAGAAAACGGGAGGAGGCGAGTGAATAATATGATAACAATAGTATGATAAAAGCAGGAGGATATTGTAGTGAATCCACCCATAATTATGTTTTCTGATAAAGGCACAAATCTTTATATATATATATATATATATATACATAATTATGTCTTTCCTTTTTACTAATATTTGTCTTAATGTTTGAAAAGTAGACGTGAGCAGCAGCGTGCCCTCCGGGGCACAGACTCTCAGTCCCTCCCACTTTGCTTCTTCTTCTTCTTGTTATTCAATGACTTTGCTTAAAGGTAGACAACCGAGACGACTGACTGACTGACATTGGAGTCAATGGAGATTGAGATTGCCGTGAAATATACTTCCCCTTCTATCTCCGTCTTATTTATCGGCTTCCTAGCGACTTTAACTCCTTCCGGCAGCACCTTTGACGTTTGTTATGCATGTGATGTCCAACTATTACTTACTTAAACCAAAATTTCTCGGTCTCATTAAATGTCCAACGTCCGAAGGATTATGAGTTTTGATACCAACAAATGTTTGCGTCCGTCGACAAGGCATACGTGTTCGGTATGAGTTTTGATACATATAAATTGTACATAAAGAAGACATATTGATAGTTCGTGATATTCGTACACAGTGACGAGTCATCCCGCATCAAACCTGTTAAATATTTTGTCAGGCCTTTCAAAGGAGCTAAAAGAGTAATATGTTGGGTACCAAAGTCGAACTTTGACGAGATTCATTGATGGTAATAATTAATGTGTTGTTATTTTGCAAATGTAAATGGAAGGGAGATGGTGTCAAAGAAGCTGACGCTCGCAAGAAGAGTCCCACTTAAGGTGACTTGAAGGTTACACCATTTGTATCCTTCAAGTCAAATACCGATATTTTACTAAGAAAAATGTTTGAAAAGTAGACGCAAGCAACGATAATGGCTTGGGACAAAAATATTATCCTCCGATCAAATTACCAATAGTTTCCCAACACAATTGATTTCTGACGGTTCGATCTTTTAAGATAGTTAGTGTTGGCTGCTGTTCAACAAAGATATCCCATTAAAAACTGATTAATGATGGTTAAATATATAAATGCTCGTTATGGACTAAAGTTGGTTAGTATAGCGCAACGTCTCAAAATTAGATTATATATATTATAATGTGAAACAACTTTGACAAATACATTAATAGATTTTTATTTAAAAATATAAAGAATGCACGAATAAGTATTTGTTAATATTTGAAAAAAATTATTTTCAAAATATGATAAAATTAAGTAATTGTGATGAATACTTTGTTCTAAATAAGTAAATAATAAACGAAATGTTAATATGAAATTTTAATACATTATGCACAGAATGAATTTAAGAAATTGTTTATTATGTTACTGGTCCCATACTGATTTTAAGGCTAGAATTTGGAATCTTGGTACCGCCGATTCTCGTACATTTTAAAACCTCACATTGTCACTTAAAAAAAGTATGTCTTAATACCGACCCTATGGAAATGATCCCAGTGAGTTACAGGTCCAAGCCGGAGTCAGGAGCACCTCTCACCCTTGGTTGGAAGAAGACAGCCTCCACGGATGCAACATGCCGTAATGGGAACTAATATAAATAGATATCCCCCTGTCACCCTTGGGCAGGAGAACGAAGAACGAACACAATCCCGTGTGATCCACCAGGTTTTTGGCTCGGGCCCTCTCCCCTTCCAGAACGGCTCGCCAAAAGGAAATTGGCGAATTGAGCAGGAAGATACCGCCTACGTAAACATAGGCTCCCGAGCAAGCTAAGGTGATGAACATAGACCTTGGGCAAATCGCCGGGAAGAAGAAAAGTCTCATGACTTGGCTATTCTCAAGAAACGGAGGCTTGTGAATCGGTCCTCTCATGACTCTGCTATAAATAACGACGCTTGAATCGGAAGCCGATCCAAGCGTCGTTATTTATAGCAGAGTCATGAGAGGAATAAAGGCTCTGACAACGTGATCCAGAACATCGACGGTCAAAGATTTATGCTCACCTACACACATTATTACTAGGGTGTAGGGGAATGATTACTTAGTCTTTTTCAAGGCGAGACACATCACTCAGTCTGCCTTGAGGGGGCTTATATGTTTAGCAACAGGGGTTTCTGTGTGTATGTGGTCGCCATATGGAATAAAGAAAGAAAGGGAAGGCAGGCAACGGATGCCGACAGCACTTATGGATGTCATCGTTAATGCCTTCTGAAGTGAGCAGGAGCACATGGGAACTTGATCAAAGGATAAATGAGGAATATGTCCTTCTGTATTGATATGTCTATAATGTGTTGATGTTTTTTTTTATAATGTGTATGGATGACTATTTATACTACGTTAGACCTATGTATATCCAGTAATGAAATATTGCACATATATTACGTTTCCGTTGCTGTCGTCGAAACATCTTCTTTCCATATGAACAATCTTGGCAACAATTCCTTCTAAATCCTGGGATCGTCTGAAATCCTCCTTAACAGCTGCTAGTCGCCTGGTTTGTCCATTAGCCTTCGCCGCAGAGTTTCTTCGTTCGCCCAACTAAACTGTCGCTTGATGTCCTTCTTGACCCGTGTCGCCTGATAGCCCCGTCGCTTGGTTACTGTTTCGCCGGAACATTCGCGTGCTGTGTGTCCACATGTACCTCCTTACTGGGCTTCTTATACCTTGGGTCTTGATTCTGGATCATTGATCCATAGATGAACTCAAGATCTGTGGCCCAGAATTTCTGTTGCTAAACACTCAATCACACCAATGCAGACTCCGTAATGAATCGAATAACAAACGTTAGGCTAGGAAATAATCTTCTTGCTCCCCTATTATCCTCGTGAATGTTGAAATCAAACGAGTATCGATAGATAAGACCGTGGGAAGAGATCGGACGAGGTTGTCTTCCACTAAAGACGAAGATTTGCTTTCTGTCGTATTGTCCTTGATTTGGTATTGTGAAAGGTGAATAATATAATAATAATAAGGTAAAAGCAGAGGGGGATTGTATTAATAATTATGTTTGATAGATAGATGGTAAGTAGCAACTTCCCAAAAAATCTCAAGGCACATCTTTATATATAATAAATATGTCTTCATTTACTAATATTTTGTTTTAATGTTTGAAGAGTAGACGCTGCGATGACTGACTTTGGAGATTACAGACATGAAGATTACTTTTCCTCCTCCGGTCCACGAAATTATCAATAATTTTACGTTTCCTCCTCCTCCTCCTCCATGTTTCTCACTCATCAAAGATGTTTTCTATCTGATTTCTCATTCATTAAAAAAATTAATTTAAAATAACTTAATTTTGTAATCACATATATAGTCTCCATTTTTTTAAATATTACTCCAGCCCTAAATTTTAGGCACCGTAAACATATTAACTCCCCTCATTACATCCTACTTTTAAACGAGAGAAATGAATATAAGAATGGATTTCCTTCCTCTCTTCTCCAAATCTTATTTTTGTTTTTCTAGACTGACTGCCATCCTTTCCCTCCCCCATCACAGACTGTCTGTCCCCACTTTTAGCTTCTTGTTGTTATTCAATGACTTGTTCTTAGTTAAGTAGACAAGCCATGACTGACTGACTTTGGAGTCAATGGCGGAGATTGCTTGCCATGAAATATACTTCCTTTTGAGTCTCCCACTATCTCCATCGGCTTCATAGCCTGTGAATTTGACTCCTCTGGCAGCACCTTTGACGGGACAAAAATTAATACGATTAAAAAGAGTTTTAGTTTAAAATTAAAAAAGTAAAGATGTCGAAGTAAGGCTCGTCGAAGTACAGACAAGGCGAAGTTCGATCGAGATGTTATCGAAGAAGGTGACCCTCGAAGGAAGAGAACTAGTTGAGGTGACTTGAAGGATACACCATTTGTATCATTCAAGTCAAATACTTGACGACCTGAGGTCGTGGGTGGAGATTGTGGGATGCATTACAGACTGTCTGTCCCACTTTTTGCTTCTTCTTGTTGTTATTCAATGACTTGTTCTAAGTTAAGTAGACAAGCGATGACTTGACTGACTGACTCTGGAGTCAATGTAAATAATAATACTTCCCTTTCACTCTCACTATCTCCATCGGCTTCATAGCGTGTGAATTTGACTCCTCTGGCAGCACCTTTGACGGGACAAAAATTAATACGATTAAAAAGAGTTTTAGTTTAAAATTAAAAAAGTAAAGATGTCGAAGTAAGGCTCGTCGAAGTACAGACAAGGCGAAGTTCGATCGAGATGTTATCGAAGAAGGTGACCCTCGAAGGAAGAGAACTAGTTGAGGTGACTTGAAGGATACACCATTTGTATCATTCAAGTCAAATACTTGACGACCTGAGGTCGTGGGTGGAGATTGTGGGATGCATTACAGACTGTCTGTCCCACTTTTTGCTTCTTCTTGTTGTTATTCAATGACTTGTTCTAAGTTAAGTAGACAAGCGATGACTTGACTGACTGACTCTGGAGTCAATGTAAATAATAATACTTCCCTTTCACTCTCACTATCTCCATCGGCTTCATAGCGTGTGAATTTGACTCCTCTGGCAGCACCTTTGACGGGACAAAAATTAATACGATTAAAAAGAGTTTTAGTTTAAAATTAAAAAAGTAAAGATGTCGAAGTAAGGCTCGTCGAAGTACAGACAAGGCGAAGTTCGATCGAGATGTTATCGAAGAAGGTGACCCTCGAAGGAAGAGAACTAGTTGAGGTGACTTGAAGGATACACCATTTGTATCATTCAAGTCAAATACTTGACGACCTGAGGTCGTGGGTGGAGATTGTGGGATGCATTACAGACTGTCTGTCCCACTTTTTGCTTCTTCTTGTTGTTATTCAATGACTTGTTCTAAGTTAAGTAGACAAGCGATGACTTGACTGACTGACTCTGGAGTCAATGTAAATAATAATACTTCCCTTTCACTCTCACTATCTCCATCGGCTTCATAGCGTGTGAATTTGACTCCTCTGGCAGCACCTTTGACGGGACAAAAATTAATACGATTAAAAAGAGTTTTAGTTTAAAATTAAAAAAGTAAAGATGTCGAAGTAAGGCTCGTCGAAGTACAGACAAGGCGAAGTTCGATCGAGATGTTATCGAAGAAGGTGACCCTCGAAGGAAGAGAACTAGTTGAGGTGACTTGAAGGATACACCATTTGTATCATTCAAGTCAAATACTTGACGACCTGAGGTCGTGGGTGGAGATTGTGGGATGCATTACAGACTGTCTGTCCCACTTTTTGCTTCTTCTTGTTGTTATTCAATGACTTGTACAAGCGGGATGACTTGACTGACTTTGGAGTCAATGGAGGAGATTGATTGCCGTGAAATATACTTCCTTTTGAGTCTCTCACTATCTCCGTCTTAATTATCTTCATCGGCTTCGTAGCGACTTTTGACTCCTTCTGGCAGCACCTTTGATGTGCCAAAAATTAATACGATTTTAAAAAGTTAAAATTTTTTTAAGTTTAAATTAATAATTTCTAATATATATTTGTGTCCAATAAACTCGCATCATCGTCCGATTCATTGATGGTGAGAAATAATATGTTGTTATTTTGTATTTGTAAATGGATTGGAGATGTTGAAACCAGAAAAGCAATGTGAATTATATGACTGAACATTGACTATTTGGAAACCTCATGATTTTAGAATAATACCTCTACTTTTTGTTATTCTTACTTGTTGAAAATTGAGTGCTCGCCTGAGTTCAACCACAAAAATTAGATCCGAGTTAAGTCTTACCGTTCCAGCGAGGGATAATAAAAGGATAGCTTGGAAAGTATAGGCCATTCACCGATAAAATTCTAGAACAAATAAATGAAAATAAGATATAAAAAATAATTTTGAAAAATTAAAATTATTTTAGTTAAAACCAACTGCCTCCTTGAATTCTTGGTGCAATGAAGATACGATGATGATTCTTCCAAGAAAGAAGAAAAGAAAGACGATCACGGAGAAGCTAAAAGTGATTGACAATTGTTTTCGAAAAGTAAGGATGTCGAAGTAAGGCTTGACGAAGTACGCACAGGACGAAGTTCGATCGAAATGTTGTCAAAGAGTCTTAGTTGAGGTGACTTGAAGGACATACCATTTGTATCCTTCAAGTCAAATATTTAGGTTTTAAAGTTTATGTTGTAATATTTTAGTTTTTGGACTCACATAGTTGAAAATGAAATATATAATATACCACGCATGCACCTAACAGTTAGAGCTTTTAGGACAGTTGGCGTTGGCTGCTTTCAAAAATAATAACCCATTAAAAACTTATTAATGATGGTTAAATATATAAATGCTGATTATGGACTAAACTTGGTTAGTTCCGTGTAAGGTCTTGAAATTAGATTATATATATTATAATGTGATAACAACTTTAACAAATACATTAATAGAGTTTTATTTAAAAATATAAAGGTTACGGGAATAAGTATTTAAAAATATAAAAATATGAGGCATCCGTTGGATCCATTTGATGGTTATGGATCTATTGCGTTGGTTGAGGACGACTATTATGCTTACTCTGATGACTCCATGGGTTCTGATAACTCGTCTGACTACTCTTACTACTCCCCTCCCCTGCCACCACCACGCTACTGGACCCGTGATCCGAAGCCCAACTGGCTCGAGCTCCCTCGCGCAATCCTCACTGAAATTCTCATAAAGCTCGGCGCCATCGAAATGATCGTGTCTGCTCAGAAAGTGTGCACCCTCTGGCAAGATGTCTGCACGGATCCTTCCACATGGACACGCATTGACATCCGGAGCAGCCGTTACCTCCCCAATATGCCCTACGACCTCACCAAAATTTGCCACCATGCTATTGTTCTTAATCGTGGGGGTTGTTTGGATATCAGCTTGGAGTCGTTAGGCGACGACGACCTCCTGAATCATAGAAAGGCGCTAAAATTTCGCTACTCTCATTGAGTTTGATATTCTTTTCGATTATGCACTTCAAGTCTAGTTTCTTAGTTCGCCGATATACTTTGTTGCAGGGGTTGTCAGCTCAGACGCCTCCAGGTGATGTATTGTTGGTCCATATCTGATGAAGGAATGGCTGAAGCAGCTCGAAGAATGCCTTTTCTTGAGACCTTTGAGTATTGCTTTGGTAATTTCGATGAAAACACTCTTATGTTCATCGGGATGAACTGCCCATGCTGCACGACCTTTATATATGGAAAAGGAGGTAAGGGACAGTGCATCTGGGACGCCGATGGTGGGGCATTTGCCATTGCTAAGTACATGCCTGGATTGCGCCGTCTCTCCCTCTTTGGCAACGGGCTCATGAACAAGGGCTTAGGGGCTATACTCGATGGTTGTCCTCAACTCGAGTCGCTCGACCTACGTGATTGCTATAACATTGTTCTCAAGAGCAGTGACCTGGAAAAGAAATGCGAGCGGATCAAGGATATGAGGTGGCCGCAGGTTGCCACGGCCAGTGGATCCAATGGCTATGACTTTTCTTTTGATCCCTTAGATAGGTGTTCTGAATACAACTACCTAGATGATTCCTTAGATTATTCGGATGAGTATTCTGTTTATGACTACGAAGGCAACACCTACAATCATTGGGATTTCTACGGTTATTAGGTGCCACCCACCAAGCTGGGCATCTGTGCTTGTAGATTTGCATGGCTGGGGAATGTTACTCGGAAGTTTCTTTCTGTGGCCGATTTCCAGGGTTCCCGGAATGTTTTTTGATCACTTGGTCTCAAAAATGAAGGCGTTCTTCCTGCAGTACGAGACTGTCCTGCATTGTTTTTGTTGGGACTTTCTTCGCCAGAGAACTTCGAGGCCGTCACCGATGGTTGTCGTACTCTCGAATCCCTGGACCTACCACGACCAGTCTCTCCTTCGACATGATGCATAAAACTCTTCCGCGTGTTATCAAGTCGAGTGCCGGTCGTGCCATTTCGACAGATCCTCAAAGGTTTCCTCGGGCTATTTTTTAGGATGATATCTTTGGCTTAGAATTTTCCTTGGAATTTTATGTGTAATCATTAGTCTTAGTGATGGGTGCGTTGGTCCTTGGCAGGAGAATCTTCTTCCTAGCAATTCACTCTTGGACCTGTATGCAAAATCCGGTTGTGTCTAGGAAGCAAGGAAGGTGTGAGGAATGTCGTCTCTCGGACATGCTTGATCGTGGGACTTACAGTGAATGGGATTGGATTTGAAGTGCTGGAGCTTTTCAAGGAGATGGAGAGGGAAGGTCTGGTGCCCAGCCAGATAACTTTTGTCGGGCGTTCTATATGCTTGCAGTCATTGCTGGATAGTTGATCAAGGATTCGAGTACTTCAGGAGAATGCAGGAGGAGTTTGGGATTGTGCCGCTGATCGAACATCACGGTTGCATGGTTGATTTGTTAAGCCGTGCAGGGTTAGTGCAGAGGGCATACAATTACATCAAAAGCATGAAGATGCGGTCGAATGCGGTTATCTTGTGAACATTATTGTCGGCATGCACAACTCATGGGCATTTAACCTTGGCAGAGGTCGTGAGAGCGGAGCTCGCTGAATTGGAGCCTAACCACAGTGGGGATTATGTTCTGATCTCGAACCTTTACGCAAAAGAGTGTCGATGGTCGTACGTCCAAACTGTTAGGCGAGAAATGTTCGGCGACGGAGTCCGTAAGTTTCCCGGCCACAGCCTCGTTGAACTAGGGAACCAGATTCACGAGTTCACGATGGATGAAAAATCTCATCCTCAGAGCGAGTCAATTTACGCGAAGCTCGCCGAGATCACAAATTCCTTGAGATTAGAAGGGTACGTCCCTCATACGAGGAACGTGTTTGTCAATATTGACGACAAGGAGAAGGAGTTCGCACTGTCCTATCACAGCGAGAAGATAGCCGTGGCTTTCATGCTCATCAACATGGGTGCAGGAGTCCCGATAAAGGTGGTGAAGAATCTGTGCGAATCTGTGCAGATTGTCACCTGGCGATGAAGCTCATATCGAAGATCTATGGAGGGGAGATCATCGTCCGGGATCGAAGCCGGTTTCACCATTTCAACGGCAGCACGTGCCCTTGCAAGGATTACTGGTAAGGGGGAACTTGTGCTCTTTCTCCAGGAACACAGAAATACTTATCATGCATTGAATAATTTGTAACTTACTATTGGGTGACATTGTTAGGACCACAAACATAGTTAGAATGTATTTAACTCATATTAATATTATTATGCTTAATAAGGTAAATAATAATGAAGCATGTCAATGTTTCAAATGTTTAAATTACCTTAATCAATTTAACCCCCAAAGGCAAAGAAGAATGATAGAAATCAATTTGATGAACAACACACAAGATTTGATATAAACAGAGCATTATCCTTCAGTCATTCATTCAGGTGGCAAAGAGATTGAGTTATTTCAGCTACTACCACCAAACATACATCGGGATGGTATTCTGGATTCGGAGCTTCAGCCCACCTGAGATTTGATGGATCATAGTTTCTCCAGGTGACTCACTACAACATGCGACTCCAATTTCAAACACCTTTGCTAGACCTTCTATAATCCTTCGTGGAGCATGGGCGTTCAAACCTTCTCCAAACTCATTTAAAAACAGACGAGGGTCTGCTATTTCGCCCATTCTTTCCGGCAATGCGGCCTCGCAGTGGCTTCGAATGTTCCATGCATCCTGGAACATGTCGTCGGTCGGCCTCTTTCCGATAAACATCTCCAGTAGAAGAATTCCGCAGCTGTAAACATCACCTTCCCTCGACACTTGGCTTCCCATTCCATACTCTACAAATATTTCATATTAAATGGCTTATACTACGAGTACAAGCTAACAATTATTGGAAACCACATTTACATAAAACCGACACACCCGGAGGGCTGTAGCCGACTGTCCCTCTCACTCCCGTCGAGCTTACTTGAACAACAACATCCTCAGCATAGAGAATTCTCATGAGGCCGAAATCACCAACGTGTGCTGTCATATCCGAGTCCAGGAGAACATTGCTTGACTTCAGGTCGCAGTGAATCAGCAGCATGTCACAATCATGATGGAGATACTCCACAGCACAAGCAATGTCCATGGCAATACTCAGCCTATGCCTTAAACTTAACTTCCGGCGCACTCTCTCATGTGTAACTTTAGGATGCAACCAATCGTCCAGGCTGCCATTTTCCATGTGCTCATACACAAGCGCCTTAAAATCATTACCTCGGAAGTCGATGGTCGAGCAGACAGAAGAAATCTTAACGAGATTTCGATGTCTGATCTTCTTTAATACCTCACACTCTGTCATGAAACTCTTAGAAGCGTCCTTGCGAGGACACCCAAGTGGCGTAAGGTGGGTGGTGGATGTTTGGAACCTTGTCATGATCCCTGGTTCGAACCCCATCACGCACACTCCACTTGGAAAATTAAGGTTGGTCTCCTGGGTGATGGCTAATAAAGCCCAGGAGCCGCCCACCTGCTGGGCCTTTGGGCCTCAACTGAAATTGGACCGACAGGGGAGCAGGCCTCAAGTCGGGCCTAGAGGGGATGTAGTGGGGCCGGGCCTGAGGTTCGCAGGCTTGTAAAAGGGCCTCCGAACCTCGTGAGAGGGCTCGCAAAAAAGTAAGTCCACCACGAACCCCGCTGATATAAACAAAAAACAAAAAAAAAAAACTCTTACAAGCTGCTCGAGTTCGGAGATCGAGAACCTTAATGGCCACCACATTATCAGAATTACCAAGAATCCCCTTATACACGGAACCAAAACCACCGGCACCAATCAAGTTATTTTGATTGAGCCCACCAGTCGCCTTGAGTATATCCTCGTATGAAATTTGTGGAAAAGAGCTTTTGGGAACCAACCCAGACTGCCACTTTACGTTTCTTCCTTTTCTGTTCTTGCAACAATACGATGTAAGAAACAAAAGCAGAAAAAACAGGAGTCCAATCCCACCGGCGATCGTGATGATGATCTTCAACAGCGCTTTGTTTCTTTTGCGCTTCAGATTAGAGGTAGGACAGCTTGGTAAGTTCAATGCAGAAATCCCGCCACAGAGTTTATAATTTCCCATGACCGAGACGCCCGTGGCATTTAGGAAGACTCCTTTATTCGGAACTTCTCCCTCGAAATGGTTGAAAGATAGATTAAGGTATGTGAGCTGAAAGTCTCCTAAGAATTTCGGTACCCAGCCAGAGAAGTTATTCTTGGATAAGTCTAGATGTTGAAGTCCTTTTAGAGGAAATAGAAACGCGGAGATGTTGCCTTCGAACAGATTATTCCCAATGTCCAATATCACCAAGCTGGTGCATCCACCGAGAGTGTTTGGGACTGGGCCAGACAGTCGGTTCCCGTGCATGTCTAATTCTGCTAAGTTTTTCAGATTGCCGACTTCATCTGGTAGTGTGCCTGTTAATTTATTCTGAGATAAATCGAGAAAGTATGATAAGGAAGAAATACCGAAGACTTGTAATGGTATAGTCCCACTCAGGTTATTTCTAGATAGACCCAAACTGATCAAGTTTTGGCAATTTCCGAGACTTGCTGGAATACTCCCACTGAATCCACTCCCTCGCAACATCAATTTCATCAACATAGTCAAATTTCCAAGAGAAGATGGGATTTCTCCCGAGTAATTGCTGTTATCTGCTTGTAGGTTCTTCAACTTGTGGAGGTTACCGATTTCCATTGGGAGCATACCATTCAACGGATTCCAGCTAATAAATAGAACTTCCAAGTTGTGAAGATTCCCGATGCTTGAAGGGAGGGTCCCCGTCAGCTGATTGGACCAGAATGCCAAATAGTTCAAGTTGGATGATAAGTTCCCAATAGACCGAGGCAACGCGCCTCCGAAATTGTTAAGACTGAATTCTAGAACCGTTAGCTTGGTGGAATTGACGGACTCGATGAATTTCAAGTCCCCCGGCATGCCGTTTCCCAATTGATTATCTGCAATAAGAAGCTGTAGACATTAAATTTTTTGTCTGCTATAATAATAAGGCCTAATGAATCTTAACCAATTTTATGGTCTATAAATGGGCTATAAACCCAACCCATGAAGAAATTAAAATGGGTCATAATTTCAAGTCTAAAGAGATACATATTGGGCTATAAGTTAAAGGCACAAGCCCAACCCAAACTTAAGCATTTTGGGCTAAACTAAGCCCAAATTCAGGCCCGGCCCATAGTCCGGTCAATGAGAAGTTGCCTAATATGGGATGACGAGCTTCCTAATATAAATTAGCCCTGGAGGCCTATAAATAGAGGCATTCTCATTTTTCATAGAGGACACCCAACATACTACACACAAAGGTGGAGAGAAGGAGCTCTCGAAGACTCTCGCCGAAGCTCTGCCGACGTCCATCGCCCGGTGTTCTTCTGCAACGCGCCCTGAGGATCTGCCGGAACACGCCTAAAGGCCCCGACGACTTCCTCAAGCTACCGAAGCTCTGCCGGATCACGCCTAAAGGCCCCGACGACTTCATCAAGCTACCGAAGCTCTGCCGGATCACGCTTATAGGCACCGACGACTTCATCAATATTTCATCCTGAAGTTCTGCCGAAATTCTGCCAGAGCTTCAAGATCACCATCCACAACTGTTATTCTTCGAAGATCGAATCAGAGGAATCACGTGTTTCATCCGTGACTAGAAACAGAACCCACTTACATATTTTTTTATACAACAATTTGTACGCTGATATTTCCTCGCGAAATTTTAGTGTTCACAAATTTCTGGCACGCCCAGTGGGACCATTTCTACCTCTCATCTCTTTACTTTGAGGAATTCACATGGCACCCAAGATGATTAACGTCAAGAATGCGGTCGCTTACAATCGACTTGCTGCTTTTCCTTCGCTCTCATCCGGGGGTTCTTCATCTGCTGAGTTTCCAAGGTTGGTCAAGGCTAGGACCATCGCTGAACTATATAAGGAGACTGAAGAATTGCTCAAGTCCGTATCCCCCAAGGCATCCCCATCTTCCAAGGATGTCACTGAAAAGAATATTTTTAATGACGGAGACTCTCCAAAATGGACTTATGCCCAGTCTGTGGCCATGACGCGCAAACAGGCTGAAGAGATAGAAGAAATGCTTAAATCTATCTCCCCTAGGGCTTCCCCATCTTACAAGGATGTTCTCAAAGAGGGGGGCTCTCCGAAGTGGACATATGCCCAATCTGTGGCCAAAACTCGTAAGCAGACTGAGGAAATAGAGGGAATGCTTAGAGCAATCTCCCCTAAGACATCTCAACCAACTGCTGGTGGCAACCCCTTCGACAAGGTTCTGGCGTCTCCTGTGCCACATATAAGTTTTGAAAATATCTCGTCAAGTGACTCTCTGTCGGATTCTTCCCCAGGAGCAGATTGAATTAAAGACTTTCAAGTCATGCCAGTGATGATGGCGGATACTCCTTCACTTGAAGATCAGGTCGCAGCTCTCACAAAAACTGTGGATGCTATGATGCTTTTTATGAAAGAAAGAGAGCAGCAAATGGACTACATCGTCAAAAAGCTAGAGAGTAAGGATGCTGACAAAACATTTACAGAAGAAAGTTCGCACACCCAAGTTGACAAAGGAAAAGGGGTCATGACTGTTGATGATTCAGCAAAGCACACGTCCGTCATTGAAGATCCTATTCCAGCGAAAACAATGATGGAATTAATAAAAGAGACGGTGAAGAGCGAGCTTGAGGGCAAATCATCATCATCTTCGGCATACTATAAGCCTTACAGCCGAAGAATCGAAGGCCTCAAGATGCAAGTCGGATATCAGCCTCCATACTTCCAACAATTTGATGGAAAGGGGAATCCACGTCAACATGTGGCACATTTCGTCGAAACTTGCAACAACGCGGGCACTGATGGGGATTGGATGGTTAAACAGTTTGTTCGCTCTCTGAAGGGAAACGCCTTTGATTGGTACATTGATCTCAAGCCAGGCACTATTGATAGTAGGGAACAATTAGAAAGGGAGTTTTTAAACCGCTTCTACAGCAAGCGGCGCGTGGTGAGCATGATCGAGCTAACTAATACTCGTCAATGGGAGGAAGAACCAGTCGTTGACTATATCCAGCGGTGGAGGAATCTAAGCCTGAACTGTAGGGATCGTCTATCAGAGGAAACGTCCATCGACATGTGCATTCAAGGCATGCTTTGGAGGATTCGATATATTCTACAAGGGCTCAAACCACGATCATTCGAGGAGTTGGCGACAAAAGCTCATGACATGGAGTTAAGCTTTGTTGGGACCAATATAAATGGTATCCCAATTCCTGAGCCACCTAGAGGGACAGGAAGACCAGGGAACAGAACTGGGGGCAAGCCTGCTTTTAAGGACGCCAAGAAGCAGGTAATAACTACAAATGCAGTTCCTGTCAAAGTGCCAGTTGTAAAAGTAAAAGCCCCGCCAAATGGACAATCACCTGCAGAAGCACCCCGGATGCAGAACGCCCAACTCTTGAAGAAAGGCAAAACAAGAAATATCCTTTTCCTGATGAAGATGTTGCAGAAATATTTGATTATCTGTTATCTTCTAAAATGATCGAGCTTCCGCCATTAAAGCGACCGAACCAAGCGAATCTAGCTGACAATCCCAACTTCTGCAAGTACCATCGTGTTTTAGGCCATCCAATTGAGAAGTGTTTCGTCTTTAAGGAGAAGGTCATGGAGCTTGTACGTGACAACAAGATCGATTTAGGAGCCTATATTGCACCTTCAAATATCATCAGTGTTGCAATCAATGATACTCCAAACATCGTATTCGGAACTATCGATCATACTGAGATAATTGGCCTACCAAGTCAGGGGATAATGCATCAATGTATGACCAAGGTGTCGAGTTGTGTGGTTAGCTCCGAAGAGGCATCAACCGAAGAAGGCTGGACTTTGGTGACTCACAAAAGGAACCGGAAGAAGTCTTCTAAACCCGTGAAGAAAACGCTTCCTATACGAGCAAAGATTGCGAGGAAGTCACCAATAAAGAAATGTTCTAGGAAGATAACGAAAGAAGAGAGTTCGTTAGATATCCTGTCCGTGAAGAAGCCAACATCGGCTATGTTATGGGATTTCTTTTCGGAACGTTTTCGAAAACTTACAGACCGTCTAGGAGTTGTCACCTCATTGATGCAGATAAAGAAGTGGCAACCATGAAGGTTAACAGTCCAGAAGTTCCCGCAATGATGAATGTTGTGAAATCACGAGAAGATGGCGGAACAATTACGTTTTCTGATGAAGATCTCCTTATAGGTCACAAATCTCACAATCGGCCGCTATTTGTATCAGGATATGCTTATGGTACGAAGGTCAATCGCATCTTGGTCGATCCAGGATCGGCGGTCAATATCTTGTCACTGAAAGCCTTGAAAGACATCGGGCTAGGGTTGACGATTTATCAAGTAGCTGGCTAATAATCCAAGGATTCAACCAGGGGGGAGAACGAGCCGTTGGGAAGATCTGTCTCACCCTCACTATAGGAGATATGGAAGCTGGAGCGACATTCTACGTCATCGATGCTAACACCACCTACAATATGTTGTTGGGTCGACCATGGCTGCATGAATATGGAGTTGTTGCATCCACGCTCCATCAATGCTTCAAATTTGTGAAGGATGGGGTAATCCATACGGTATGGGCAGATGCAAAACCCTTTACGGAAGCAGAGTCATACTTTGCTGATGCCAAATTTTACTTTAATAAGGGTACCGATGCTGAAGAAAAAGTCCCAAAGCCTGCACCGATTGTGAGGGATATCGCGAAGAAGTCGGAGTTTTACCTATTCAACAAGAGGTACCTTCAGTTAATCCGACAGTTGAAAATAAAAAGACAGACGAAAAGTCAAAACAGAATGTGCCGATCTTGCGCTATATTCCAAGAGCCCTTCAAAAAGCCGGGGAACCACCTTTCGTGAGTAGCCATATCGAAGACATAGTAGTGCCAAAAGAACTCAACTGGTCGGTGACGAAAATGAAAACAATAGCTCAAACAAATACGGCTTTAAAAGGTTTTGTTCGACCTAAACAGGGGGCAATTATCTATCCAGATTCATTGCCTGACATGCGAACCAACGGGTTTGATCCAAATGCATTCAGGTTAATCTCCGCAGCCGGCTACACTAAGGACTTGAAGACACTTGGGGATGCTTTAAAGGAAACTAATCCAGGAAATGATAATCAGAAATCGAAATATGGTCTTGGATATGTCACTCCTAAGCCTGTCAACCCTCTGGCGAAGAATGCTTCTATTCAATACATTGAAGCTGATGATGAAAGTACGGCCGAATCAACTATAACTTCAGTATTTGATCGACTTGGAATCCCGTCTAAGCGAAGATCCTATTCGATAGACTTGGCACTCAGAAAGAAGAGATTGATGCTCAAAGGTCGGCATGATTAAGATTGAGTCAAGCTCCAAAAAGTCGAATGGTGTGGAAGAGAGTTAATAAAAAAGAGGATATCCCAATTATTATAGAAGATACAAAGGATCTTCATAGCAAAGTTCTTTCTCGAATGAAGCGTCAAACGGTTGTTGAAGTAACTACCGGCAAAATGCTGAAAATGAAGACGAAAACATGGGTATCTACCAATAGCAAAGGGGAATCGTCTCATGGTGATAATGGAAATGATGTTGTCGTTTTCAACCACGTCACGATTACTGAAACTGATGAAAACACTTCTCCTAAAGAGGATGATGCAGAAGAAGCTCCAGAAGTATTCGAGGATAGAAAAAAGTCTACTATCGACGAATTGAAGGAAGTCAATCTTGGTGAGGAAGGGGATCATCGCCCTACATTCCTTAGCGCAAGTTTAACCACTGAAGGAGATGAGTTATACATCCAACTGTTGAAGGAATATAAAGATGTCTTCACATGGAGCTACAAAGAGATGCCTGGCCTTGACCCTAAGATAGCGGTCCATAAGTTGGCTGTTAGGCATGGAGTTTGACCCATAAAGCAAGCTCAACGCCGTTTTCGCCCAGAGCTGATCCCATTAATAGAAGCCGAAGTCAACAAGCTTATTGAAGCCGGATTTATTCGGGAAGTAAAATATCCAACATGGATTGCAAATATTGTACCTGTTAGGAAGAAGAAAGGTTAACTCCGAGTTTGCGTTGATTTTCGTGATCTCAATCATGCATGTCCTAAGGACGATTTTCCTCTTTCGATCACTGAGATAATGGTAGACGCGACCACCGGCTATGAAGCCCTCAGTTTTATGGATGGGTCATCAGGATATAATCAAATCCGAATGGATCCAAAGGATGAGGAAATGACGGCTTTTCGGACTCCGAAATGAATATATTGTTATAAGGTGATGCCTTTTGGGTTGAAGAATACGGGAGCAACTTATCAACGGGCCATGCAACGAATCTTTGATGATATTCTCCACAAGAATGTAGAGTGTTACGTGGATGATCTACTTGTCAAATCCAGACAAAGGCACGATCATATTAATGACCTTAGAAAAGTATTTGACAGATTGCGTAAATATCAACTGAAAATGAACCAGTTGAAGTGTGCATTTGGGGTCACTTCAGGAAAATTCCTTGGATTTATCGTCCGACATCGAGGCATTGAAGTCGATCAATCGAAGATAGATGCAATTACAAAGATGCCAGGGCCAAAGAATATACATGAGTTAAAGAGCCTTCAAGGGAAGCTTGCATACATCCGAAGGTTCATATCGAACTTGGCCGGACGATGCCACCCCTTTCATAGATTGATGAAGAAAGGTACTCCATTTGAGTGGGACGAAGCGTGTGAAAATGCGTTCAACAGCATAAAGGCTTATTTGTCAAAGCCACCGGTCCTAAATGCTCCAATCCAAGGAAGACCCCTCATACTTTATATAGCAGCACAAGAAGCTTCACTAGGAGTTCTGTTAGCTCAGGAGAACGATAATGGAAAAGAAAATGCCTTGTATTATTTGAGCAGGACTTTAACTGGAGCGGAATTAAATTACACTCCAATTGAGAAGACTTGTCTGGCTTTAATGTTCGCTATACAAAAGTTGCGACATTATTTGCAAGCATACTCTGTTCGTCTCATATCACGGGCAGATCCTCTCAAGTATATAATGTCAAGGCCGGTTTTATTTGGTCGTCTCGCGAAATGGGCACTTATGCTTCAAGAGTTTGAAATCCTGTATGTACCTCAAAAGGCTGTGAAGGAACAAGCTTTGGCTGACTTCTTGGCAGATCATCCTATACCAGATGATTGGAAAATATCGGAAGAACTGCCCGATGAGGAAGTAATGATGGTTGATATTCCCCCTCCATGGAAAATGTTCTTTGATGGGTCAGCTACACAAAGAGGCGCGGGAGCTGGAGTTGTCTTCGTCACATCCGATGGAGATATCATTCCTTATGCATATACCCTCACTCAATTATGCTCAAACAATATGGTTGAGTATCAAGGTCTCATACTCGGGTTAGAAATGGCCATGGATAACAAAGTATATAGTTTGAGGGTATATGGAGACTCCAAGCTTGTGATTAATCAACTTTTATCCTCATACGAGGTTCGCAAGCCAGAGCTCTTGCCTTATCATGACTATGCCGTTAAACTCGCAGGGTGGTTTCCAGACATTACAATAAGTCATATACCGAGAAAAGAAATTGCACAAGCAGATGCCTTGGCATCTCTAGCCTCTGCACTTACTTCGGTGGATAAGGAGGTCGGCATCCGGCCATGTCAAGCATGGGCGGTTCCGCCAATTCATGATGATGAGGAAATGGACGAAGTTAATGTCGAATCCGTCTATAACATTGAGGACCAAGATTGGAGAAAAATACTCATCGACTTTCTCGAGCAAAAAGTGGATGTGAGGAGAAGGGCACCTCGATTCATATATTTTAAGAATACTCTCTACCGACGATCCTTTGAAGGAGTGTTCTTGCGATGCCTGGGAGTTGAGGAAGCCGTGAGAGCGCTAGAAGAGGCGCATTCTGGAGTTTGTGGAGCTCATCAATCAGGCCCTAAACTTCACTTCCAATTGAAGAGAATGGGTTACTATTGGCCGACAATGGTAAAAGATTGTATGGAGTATGCAAAGAAGTGTCAAGCTTGTCAATTTCACGCCAACTTCATCCATCAATCGCTCGAGCCACTTCATCCAACTGTAGCATCTTGGCCGTTTGAAGTCTGGGGGTTAGATGTTGTAGGGCCCATAACTCCTAAATCGTCAGGGGGCCATTCGTATATCCTGGCAGCGACGGACTATTTCTCAAAATGAGCAGAAGCCGCATCCTTTCGGGAAGTAAAGAAGGAAACAATGATTACCTTCATTAAGAATAATATTATTTTTCGTTATGGCGTGCCTCGCTATATCATTACTGATAATGGCCGAAATTTTTCTAATAAGGCCATGGATAAATTTTGCGAGCAATTTGGTTTCAAACAATATAATTCTTCTATGTATTATGCGGCCGCAAACGGGTTAGCAGAAGCGTTCAATAAGACGCTGTGCAATCTCTTAAAGAAGGTGGTCGATAAAGCTAAAAGAGATTGGCATGAACAAGTCGGAGAAGCTTTATGGGCGTATCGTACGACGTACAGAACTGCGACTCAAATGACGCCATACTCATTGGTCGACGGTGTTGAAGCGGTCCTTCCACTTGAACGACAAATACCGTCGCTACGAATAGCCATACAAGAGGGGCTTTGTCAAGAGGATAATGCGCGACTACGCTTACAGGAACTAGAAGCTTTGGATGAAAAACATCTTGAAGCCCAGCAGCGGATTGAATGCTATCAGGCAAGGATGTCAAAGTCTTTTAATAAAAAAATATGACCTCGCTCCTTTCAAGTAGGTGACCTTGTATTGACTGTGCGAAGATCCATAATCATCACGCACAAGACCGGGAGCAAATTCACATCCAAGTGGGATGGTCCATACGTAATCTAAGAGGCTTACACTGGGGGCGCCTACAAGATAGTTGATCAAGATGGGGTATGAGTCGGACCGATCAACGGAAAGTTCCTGAAGCGATATTATGCCGCACGAGCCTAAACTGCACGACATATATGTATATATGTATATAAAAAAAAGAGAAAAGCAAAAAAAGAAAAAGAGTAGTAATGTAATACTCTTAGCCCGCATGAGTATAAACTGTGAACGCCTTAATAAAAAAAATCATATCTTTCTACTAGTTACGCAGAGACGAGCCCTGCTGTTACCCAGCGGCCGAAGACTCGATGAGAAGCTTTTGTGATTCATGTGCTCCTAATCTTTCTTCTTCCCAGAAAGTGGTAATGCGGCTGACACCCGGTTGCGAGAACCGTAATGACGACAATCTTCTTCTTGTTGGCACCGAGTCCCGATTCACGAGGAAAATCCAAGCTGCCCTACTCGCTCATTTTAAGGACTTCAAGTCCATTAAGAATGACAATCGGCAAGTTTGGTTCTATGGTTGAAGTTGGGCCAAGCTGAATAATAATAGAACTGGTTCTGATAACTAACGGGCTTACACAAAGTCCAAGTAGTAGGGCATGTCCAATCCCACGGTTAGCAACGAGAGATAAAGGGCCAAAAGGCGGTAGTGATCCCACTGATGTACACGTTGAAGTAGAGTTCATTAAGGCTCGTGCTCACAATGTCGCAGAAATGCACACGGATAAGGTGTGAGAAACTTGGGTCACAATTGACCTCCCACGTGAGATTAAAGTAATGTTGGCTCCCTCCTGAATCCGTCATCAAATCGGCAGTTGCGTAAACCGCATAAGGACTAATAGGAGGTCCTCCAACATTCAACCAATAAATCACTTAGTGTCCGTAATCCAACAGTGATCCTTGGAATCCACCTGTGGGAGGAATCGCCGTCACACTAGTGGAAGTAGAGACAAATCCAATGAAGGCCTGGTCAGGAAGCAAGGAAAACATACACGGCATCATCCGGGAATCTCTTCGCTGTTCGATGCAAGAGAATCGTGAATAATGTCGGATAGTCGGATGACCCAGTCATCGAGATGGATCTAACCGAAGCGATCACATCCCTTCCGGTGGACAAAAGCGGAGAAGACTCCTGGTCGAAGCGAAAGGTTCTCCCATCATCAAGCCTAGTTTTCCAAGGCGAACCACAGTCGATGAGATAGTAGTCGGACGAAATGAACAGGATAGGCAGCGGGATGAAGGCAAAGTAATTACGTGGCGAAATTGCCTGGACATTGTATGACGTTCCAGCCCAACTAGTTTCAAGCACCATCACCTTCTTCCTCTTGCTCTTGGCATCCATTTCGATGATTGTTTGTACTCCTGGGTTTGACTCGGGATACGCAAGAAGGCTTCCCCCGCTAAAAAAAAAGAGAGCTAGAATTCACAATAATAATAATCGGATCCCGATTATTAACGAGAGCTCATCACAATCGTCCCGACTTTACTCCATGATCCCGATCTCAAAATAACGGGTGCTCACTGTTCACATTGACGCAGTCATATTTCCAATTTCGATCGATTCATTCCTTCCCAACATGAAAACAACGCGTCATAAGAGAGCCTAACTTAAAAAAAAAAAGGAGAAATAGTAATGTAATACTCCTGGCCCGCACGAGTATAAACTGTGAACGGCTAAATAAAATGTAACACTCCTGACCCGCACGAGTATAAACTGTGAACGGCTTAATAAAAAAAATCATATATTTCTACTAGTTATGCGAGAGATGAATGATAGGGGATTGGAGTTTGATGAATACACGCAATCTGCTTTGCTTGGAATGTACGTAGATGCAGGAAGGCTGGAAAGCTCATGGTCCTGGTCTATGAGATTTCATCTCAAGGGAGATATGAGTTCTGAATGCTATGCGGCAGATATAGATTCATATGGACAACGGGGGCTCGTCGAGTTTGCAGAGAGAGAAAGAGAGAGAGAGCTTCTCTCTGCCGGGAAAAGCATGCAAGGCACATGCTGCTTGAGTTTAATGTGATGATTAAAGCTTATGGTATTGCAAACAATCATGAGAAGGCATGTCAATTATTTGATAGCATGGAAACCCAGGGTGTAGATCCTGACAAATGCAGCTACAATTTTCTTATCCAGATTCTCTCTACAGCTGATTTGCCACGGAGAGCAATGCCTTATTTAAAGAAGATGCAGGAGGCGGGTTTGGTCAGTGATTGCTTTCAATATTGTGCTCTAATTTTGTGAGATTAGACGAGTTAGAAACTGCCGAGGATCTTTACAAGGAGATGCTCCTTAATAACGTGCCTAGGGATATTGTAGTGTACGGTGTCCTTATAAACGCCTTTGCAGAGGCTGGAAATATTTAAAAAGTAACCAGTTACGTGGATGAAGCCAAGGAAGCTGGATTGACTTTGAACAATGTCATTTGCAATTCTTTGATTAAACTCTACACTAAAGTGGGGCACTCGAGAGAAGAAGAAATAGCATACAAAATGCTTCAGTCGTCAGAGATAGGTGCTGAAATGCATCCAGATCGGTATGCTGTGCATGCAAGAGCTTACGACAGACCGGTCAACCATGTCCACTGTCGTATTCATGCTGGGAAACAATACAGTCCTCGCGTCGCCGCAGCAGCCCACATACATAATCAAGAAGAAGAATAACATGGGGACCACCAACAATTCATCCAGCGATAACGCCGCTTCTGTCAACCAAGTAACCATTTCCATCATCGAAGGTCGTTAGGCACTCAAGGAAGGCACAGGGACAGTTCCCAACAATGGCATTCTCGGGCAAAACACTACGGTGATTTCGGAGAGGGCCATGTACTCATACACCAGGATCATTTCCAAGTTCTCGTCACAGTACCTGTTAAGCGACACGAGGCGGCGATGCCGGATTTCGGATAACATTTGTGTTTCTGTCTGGAATTCGTTAAAACTGGGTTCCCTCTTTTAATTGTGACTTTTGACCTGTCTGGTAAAATCCCAGCATAGACTTCCCCGAACCCACCGATCCCAATTGCGCCTTTCATCTCCGTTCACCATTTAGAAGCTGTGGATCCATTTTTATGCTGATTTGAACTTATTGGAGGGATTGCAATTGTTTGCCAAGGCTATGAGAATGGAACCCAGGAACTTCTCGCAGCGGTCGATGTGCTATAACCATGCCCACAGCCTAACGTTTCTGGTTTCTCTTGGTTACGTCGTCCAGGTTTTCCCCAATGTCATTTATCCCCGTAATTTGGAGCGTTCCGAGCAAACGTACTCTGTCGGGAATGGTATAAATAACAGGAACGAATTTGACTTCGATACAAGGGACCCAGTGAAATCCTTATGCAAGAAGCCCTTTTTTTTAATTATTTGAAGCCTTTTTTTAGCACGTTGAAAAGAGTTCTGAGGAACCAGCGATCTGAGGAAAAGGAGTATTTTGCTTTCCACGATCGCCTCCCCTGCACAATGTTGAGAAGATCCAGGTTTTGGGGTATACTCTGGACGAAACTGGCATCTGGCATCTCCACGAATGTGTTGCAAGATTGACCACAATGACAATAGTATACTTCGACTGGTCGTCGACCAATGCGGGAAAGGATCTCTTGGTTCTTTCTTCTAAGTATCCAGGAATGGACTTTTCTCAATATTCCACAGAAGAAGCGGATCATGATGCAAGGAACTCAATAATGGAAAGGAAAAGCATGAAAGGAATTTATTTAAAGGACGTGGTGAATTTCATTACAGAAAGAAATAGACAGTAAAAAAAAAAAGAGTAATGATAAATCTAAAATTTCCAACTAAAATCCATAATGTCCTGGTGAATCTTCATCAGTCGGGCATGAGATTCTTTAGATGACAAGGACTCGGCTTTGCTAACTGCTTTCGTCGCTTCAAGAGTCGATACGATTTCACTTAAGTTGAGAACTTCAGCCTCTTCTTCATCGACTTGTTGGAGCACTCATGGAATAAAGTCTTCAGTAAGGATTCAGCTTCGATACATTCTGCAAGCTCTTTTCGAAGTTCGGAGATTTTGTCTGTAACATCTGCCATTTGTTCAGACAAAGTAGCCCTATGTGCAATAATAGATTTGACACTTTCCTTAGCTTGAGTAAGACGAGCTTTCGCCAGCGAAATCTCCTCAGCCGTATTCGAGAGCGCTCTTTCATCAGCTATTATTGAAACAGGAGAGCCAGAAACTTCCTCTATATACTTCGTAATTAAAGCACGAGCATGGGAAGTGTCCACCGAGATAAGTCCGTCAAAAAGGTTGAGCACCTCCTTTGCTTCGGCAATAATTGTCTGACCCTTCTCGAGCGGCGTTTGGGTAATCATCTCCTTAACTTCTTCCCACATATTAATAGCACATTTCTGATGAACGCAAGAGGTCGGGCGAATAGAAGAGTTTGTTAGGAGCCCTTCGCAAGCTGAGTTATCCTGCTTCAAAGGCATCTTCTTGTTTTCATCTTTTATCCCGAGTATCGGAGACTGCAAAAAAAAAAGAGCATAAGTAATGATTTTGAAGGAAGCTGAATAAAACTAAATATTCACCGATGGTTTGGAAGTTGCCGTAGCATTGTCGGATACATCTTGACGACGTCTTTTCTGCTTGAAATAAGTTTTATCCGACCCGTCGAAGGAATCTTCTAAAAAAGGAGAAGAAACAGCGGTTATAGAGTAGTAATAACAATAAATAGAAATGAGTGAGAATGGACTCTGTATACCGAGTGCCACTAATTCTTTTGGCGAGGCTATATGAATGGATTCTTTCTTAGTTGATGTCTCACGAGTATCGCTGGCTGTTTGTGGGCGAGGACAACTTTCGGTGACGAGTGCTTCAAGTCCACGTAAGAGATAGCCACCATGATTTAATTCCCACCATTCTTGAAACTGTGTGGTCATATAATTCCACGGTTCGCTGGGTAGGGATATAGAGTTGGGAGCCGTTTCTGAATTGCGTAGAATGATTCCAAAGAGCCAAGCCTTCTTCTAGGGAAAATGATCGAATGCAGTCTTTTGGGACGCGAGGGATGTCTTGACAGAAGCCAAATTGACGGCTAAAGTTAGCGGGATTATACGGTTCTGCAATAAAATGATCTTCACGGCGTAATGTCAAATAACAAAAGCGAATACTTAGGAAAAAGCTCAAGATCGGATCCTTTAATTCGGAGTCATCTCTCAATAGAAGATCGCCCTTCTTGGTGAGGAGATTGCTACGCCAATAAATATTCGCTCCGCTATGAATATATTTTCGAGCTTCACGCTTGTTATAACAATGTGCACGCCCTTCGCCAGAATATCTCACCATGAGAGGTCCAGGTGGCAAATCGGGAACTGCGTGATGAGTTCGGAAGTAAAGTGTTAACCATGCATATAAATAATGGATCGGGAAGCATATTTTAGAAGTTTCAGCCTTCTTGGAGATTTCATTTAAACCCCGATATAGAGTTGCTAGTACAGGAATTGCCATGCTGAAACATTTTTCGGTGGCTATTAAGCTGGATACTTTGAACGTCTCGGGACGTATAAGTGCATCTTTATTCGAAAATACGAAAAATGCATAGCCAACAAGAAATAAGGGCCGCAAGGTATACTGAAGACAATTCTTCGGCCTCAATTTTTAAGTCTTCACATATCCCCTGTGTGACATCACCCCACGGAGACGCTTCTGGAAGTGGTCCTTCAGGATTCCGAGTGGTATTATCATATGATTGCATTTTAGACGAACGCTTCGGCCGACAATACCTTACAGCTCCTCGATACCATAAGTCAATCCAAGTCGTGGCTCGCACAATCTTTTTACCATGCTTTGATTCGTGGAGACGTAAAAATGCCTTAAAGAGATGTTGACAGCTTTTAGGGAGAGTTTTGAATTCATCCAAGACTGGAATTGCTTCGTAGCATTCTCCATGAACAGATAATCCAGCAAGCCTATACAAATCCCATAGGGAAATCGAAATAGTACCACGGGATGTTTCTAAGGCATTTAATTCTGGATTCCATGCCTCAATAAATGCATGGATTATATCAGGATCCCGTGAACCATAAAGAGAATTTAAAATTCCGGCCTCCACGAGCGTTGCTTTATAACGAGATAGAACATCCTCGAGCCACTCCCAATATCTAGGAATATGAGTTGCCTCGCCGCATACACGAAATACGGAGCTCCAATATAATTTCCCTGTGACAATGTTTCTATCCAACGGTGGAGGAATGGATGTTGGGGGACGCAAATATAACGGTGGTTTCAGCATCCAAGCGTTTGATAAAGGAGAATCTGCAGGGAATTTTTCTGATAATTGACTTGAACGATCTCGACGGTCGATAAATTTAAGCCGTGCCGGGACATAAGTATGAATCGATCGAAGCGACAGTAGTTGTAGTGTGCCCTCCTCATTGTTGTCTTTATTCTCCGAAACGTAGAAAAACCTGCGACCGGAGATGATTTTTTCCAAGAAATAAACCATATCCTGCAGGGAAAGTTAATGGAAAGAGTTATTGTGAGAAACGTATTATATAGGCTGCAAAAGTAATTATTTTCAAAGTACACGAAGGATACTTTTGGATGGAATTAAAAATAATAATAATGTGAATCATGCACCACATACGGAGCACCACAACGGGAGCAATATTGCTTTAACTGATGGAGTTCCAATCTTGTCAGTCGATGTCCCCACGCGCTGTTAAAAAAATGGAGATCAATGTTTTACAGGAAGCTACAAAGGGTGAAATCTTTCAAATAAAAGGGTATCACAGATAAAAAAAAACGAGGCTGTTTTCTCATTTTGGTCTCCTACCGTTCCAGACTTCTTGCCCACGGAGAAAGAGTTGGGTTTTCAGAAGACTATTTGAGGATGAAATAAGACTTGGATTCGGTGGCCGGAACCTGCAAAAAAAAAAATGCAGAAAGAAGTAATCTTCAAATATAGTGGATGCGGTTCTGTTAAAGGAATGAATGAAAGCAATGTAGCTGCAAACGCACGAAGAAATGATCCGTGCATTCGATTTCCTCTTCGAATGGAGTTCTCGAAACATGTTGAGTAAATATTGTTCGTCAGCATGTTACATCACTCGAACAAGCAAAGAAAACACTAGAATACAGGTGTCGGCCAATCATTTCAGAAACAAAAAAAAAACGCAGATAAAAAAATAATAATCTATCAACCTGGTAACCAGGGAACGAGAACAGTAATATCATACCGACGTGCTCCTATTTATAGTGCGTTGTGAGAGACATAGGTTGGAAGGTTATAATTGTGGTAATCAATTATAATTATATAATTTCCTCAAATTTGACTTGATTTACGGCCAAAGTTTCGAGAAATAAATTATCCATCCGAAATCTTTGATCGTATCTTGAAAGGAGAAGAAGAATATGCTCGGAATATTATATCGCCACATTTAAAGTTTGGATAGGAATTGGATGTACGAGGACTCTTTACAATACAAAGGAAAATTTCTCGATTTTCATCCAAGAATATCCTAAATGAAGAAAGATTGATTCCTTTAATTTCCAGCCAAAAGTCAGGATTAGAAAGCATCCAAGATGAGATTATCGAGAGAAAATATTATTTGGAAAGTGGCACGAAATTGGCTAGCCTGGATCTGGTTTGCGGATTGCCAAGTCACTCAATCAGCCAAGAGATGTCAACCTAACATCCGATAATTGTGGAAACACATACCCTGAAGTCTGGTTTAACCGATTGATTTGTTCTGACATTTTCATGGTTTAATCCTAATGCCACTATTTGTACATGTGACTTTTTGACGATGCCCGTGATTTTGTCCAAGATGAGCAAGTGTTTCTCAAAGAAGACCGATCATATACAAGTCGATGATATCTGTATATCAAGAACTAGCCATGGATGCTGTGAAAAAAAAAATCCTAGACCTGAAGCGCCCGGGTTGGTGTACGAAATCGCAGACGACAACTATGTGAAATTGCTATACACGTTGGGTATCAATGCAGCCGCCATCTCAAAGAAGAATGTCAACTGCAGTAAACTCCCTAGACTAAATGCTAGGGATGTAAACTACCCCTCGGTAGTGCTGGCCGCCAATGTCTCTCGACCCTTCTCCATCAATGTCACAAGGACAGTCTTGAATGTAAGACCATCGCACTCGACTTACAATGCTACCATCTTTGCCCATCTTGGGGTTAAAGTCTCTGTGTTTCCTGAGACCCTTCACTTCATATCATCAAAAAAAAAAAAAAATTAATTACTCGGTCTCCGTCTCCGAGGTGCCCCCCTAAGCAAGGGGAAGTCCTGTCCTTGTCGCCCATATGGTCGGACGAAGGTCACGTTGTGAGGAGTCCTATCGTTGCTTATTCACCTTGGTTCATGCTAGTTCCGATAAGGCATATATAATTGGCGATTCCATATGTACTCACGTATTGATGGATCGGAAATCTTGAAAAAAATAATGCTTGGGAAGGATCCTCATCAGTTGTCTGTTAGCGATGGGAAGGCTTCAAACTCCATAAAATATGTATTATACTTTAATTCAATTCTCTTCGTATTATAAATTACACAAGAGAAACGAATTAAAGTGGGAGCATTTGTAGACATTAAATTTTTTGTCTACTATAATAATAAGGCCTAATGAATCTTAACCAATTTTATGGTCTATAAATGGGCTATAAACCCAACCCATGAAGAAATTAAAATGGGTCATAATTTCAAGTCTAAAGAGATACATATTAGGCTATAAGTTAAAGGCACAAGCCCAACCCAAACTTAAGCATTTTGGGCTAAACTAAGCCCAAATTCAGGCCCGGCCCATAGCCCGATCCACGAGAAGTTGCCTAATATGGGATGACCAGCTTCCTAATATAAATTAGCCCTGGAGGCCTATAAATAGAGGCATTATCATTCTTCATAAAGGACACCCAACATACTACACACAAAGGTGGAGAGAAGGAGCTCTCGAAGACTCTCGCCGCCTCCTGCTCGCCGAAGCTCTGCCGATGTCCATCCCCCGGTGTTCTTCTGCAACGCGCCCTGAGGATCTGCCGGAACACGCCCAAAGGCCCCGACGACTTCCTCAAGCTACCGAAGCTCTGCCGGATCACGCCCAAAGGCCCCGACGACTTCATCAAGCTACCGAAGCTCTGCCGGATCACGCTTATAGGCACCGACGACTTCATCAATATTTCATCCTGAAGTTCTGCCGAAATTCTGCCAGAGCTTCAAGATCACCATCCACAACTGTTATTCTTCGAAGATCGAATCAGAGGAATCACGTGTTTCATCCATGACTCGAAACAGAACCCACTTACATATTTTTTTATACGACAATTTGTACGCTGATATTTGCTCGCGAAATTTTAGTGTTCACAGAAGCCACCACAACTTATTGAGATTTTTGAGATCAGGTACCGATCCGGTGAAATTGTTCAGGCTCAACTGTAGGCTCCGTAAGTTTGTTGCGTTCCCTGTTGAAGGAGGAATAGGTCCGGTCAACTGATTACTACTGAAATGGAAGTTCAGGAAATTGGGAAGAGTGATTCCGAGATCCAGAGGGAGACCTCCCTGGAGTTTGTTGTACGAGAACTCTATGATAATCGGAGAGGTTATGTTGAAAATCAAGGCGGGTACCGAACCGGAAAAGTAGTTTCCTGCGAGACTAATCCATTTCAACCTTCGCAATCGCCCAAGCGATGCTGGGATGGGGCCGCTGAAACCATTTTGGTTTCCGTCAATGATCTCCATAGACGAGAAGTTGCTGAAGAAATCCGGGAACCTCCTTGTGAAATTATTTTCGTGGGCTTGGAAGACCTGAAGCTGCGACAAAGCCGATAATCCACGAGGTATTTCTCCAACAAGCTGGTTGTACCCCAGAAGGATAACTTGTAGGTTTGTGCAACCAGAGATGTTCTCCGGGAGCTGACCCGAAAACGAGTTATTATCCATGCGCAACTCTCTCAATCGATGCAAGTTCCCTATTTCAGGGGGGATTTGGCCAGCAAAACTGTTTGTTGTTCCTGATGTTGATTATCCTGAGGAAGCTGAGATTCCCAATGTAGGGTGACAAAGAGCCCCCCAGTCTGGAGGCCGGGATCCACAATTCGGTGACGCAGGGACGTCTCCTGCTGCAAGTTATGCCAGGCCAATGACAGAAGTGGGTGGTGTCATTCCACGAGGTGAATACCCCATTGGGGTCGTCAGGTATGCGGCCCCTGAACTCGAGCAACGCAGCACGGTCAGTTTCATTGGTCTTACCGGCTGCTGCTGAGAGAGAAAACAGCAGAAGACAAGTGGATAATAGTATCATAAAAGCAGAGGTGGAGGAGGAAGCCATAATCTTTTTAGACTCATCACAGACTCTGTCCACTTAGCAATGTTATATCCACTCTCTCCCCCCATTCCATGACTTTTCTGAGGATGAACGCGAGTGACTTTGACAGCGATGACCGACTTAAACTCACTATTTCCATGTCTTATTTATCGTCGGCTTCTTAGTGACTTTGACTCCTTGCGGCGCATTTGACGGGGCAAAAATTAATATGACATGAATTTTTAAAAGAATAAGTTCCTTTTTTTTAAAAAAAGTTAAAAAATTAATTTTATAACCAAAAAACGACGGTACTAATTCAATCCTAAAAGATATCTTGAATTAGTAAAGAACTAAAATTTTACTATTAATAAATGGTACATTTTTTCTACGTTTTTTTAAGTACAAACCCCGTACATTTGTACTAAAATTGTACAAAGCCCGAAGAAAGACCAAGTACAAACCCCATACATTTTCTACGTATGTACCGTTGATTTTTTATACTTTTTTTTAAAACATTTTTAGTACTAAATTTATACATTTCACTGTTTGGTTAATTACTAAAAATTACTGTTTACTTTAGTATTTTCTTCCTAAACATGTTTAGTATTAAACTTGTACGTTTCAAATGATTAGAAACGTACAAGTTTAGTACTAAAATAAACAGTAATTTTTAGTAGTGTACTAAATATTGAAATGTACAAGTTTAGTATCAAACATGATTATAAAAATGTATTAATAATTACTTTAAAAAAAGTACTAAAAATGAAAAGTAAAATATCGATTTTCAAAACGTGTCACACATTCAAGTGTGTGCACCATTCATACCTTTGCTCAATTCCGGCCCCTTTCTGGCCCCAGTGTCCATAACACACCAATCTCTTCTCGTATCCAAACACCACAATTCGCACTCAATCCAGAGAAGCCGACCACGTTTCTATTCAAATTTTTTTTTACTCAAAGAAATCAATCAACACTCAAAGTTCACTTTCGAAAGTATCACTCGAATGTTTGAACCAATTCATGTTTGAACTAAAAAAAATCTACTCGTTTTTCCTTGAAAACCCATCCTCATCACTCAGAGTTCAACCCAAGCTTTGATACCATCGGAAGGATCTAAGATTTTTCTTCTATAATAAAAGAAAAAAAGATTGAATTTTTATTTATAATAAAAAATGTGATTACAAAGTTATATATAAGCCAATTTTCCAACATGTTTGGATTCGGCTTGTGTAGACGTCACTTCCGGAGCAAACACATGCCATGCGGCATATTCATCCCATGTCCCTGCCTTCTTGGAACAGATTTCTTAGGACATTCCCTACATCCACAAACTCCAGGTTGTTACATTTAGGCCAGCATAAATAGGTGTTATCGTCTTCTTTGCATGGCACGAACAACTAACGCTCACACTTTTTTATCCTATGTATCTTTTCTCTCCGCTTTGCATTTTGTAACTGTTAGTGTAATAATGACATTAAGAGGAGGTGAACTAACGATATCCTTTTTTGGACTTTCCATAAATAATAAACCCAGCTGCAGAAGGTTAGGCTTATGTGGACACCAAAACTTTGAGCATCAGTAGAAGGTCGATGTACAACCTTAACGCGTCTGCTGTCAAGTCCCTGCAGATTTGACTAGTCAAGACGTGATCGGCAAAGTCTAGTCTATGCCCTGAAAGGCACCTGTTGTGGTAGAACGTTGGTACAAAACCTTATAGGTTTCTACACTACCAACTGGTGATAAGTTAAAGCTCGATCAACAGAATCAATTCCAGAACCTTAAAGATTGTTCTAGCTGATAACGTCAATGAGATAATCTGACAAAAGGAACAACGACACTTATACAGAGGGTGATGTGAATAACCTTTCAGCTTCTCCACAAAGAACCATTAAGATATATTGCATAGAAGCCCTATGACTAACTCCAAACACTATCTGGTAGAGATATTGCACTACGAGTGGCTAATTCCCCAATCCATGTGATTGGGGTTATGCATTACGAACAGTGACTAGCTCCAAAATCCCTCCGGTTGGGTTTTAACCCGTGGCTGCTCCACGCAAGCACGTAGCGACCCTACGTAGGGAAATAACACATTTGTCCTTGGTTGGAATTTCTCTCTGGCGGCTCCACGAACCATCTGGCTCTTCACCAAAACTTCACAATGTTTAGCGCCTCATCAAGACAGCCTAGAAGCATATAGCACCCTTGGGGCTTCTCCCAAGCCTGCAGCAGGTATCACCCCTTCTACATAATCACCAATGTCAGTGACTCACCCTGTTCCTTCAGACGTGGCCTTTTTCTTTGGATAACACCCTTGGGGCTTCTCTCTCACATTCAGCACAGCTTGCACCTTAGACATCAACCTTCTGAAACGGAATTATTTCCCCAAAAAGGAAAATGAAAGCTCACGAGTTTAAAATAACAATAAACAAGATAGCTTATCTCTTCTCGAAATCACTCATAACTAACTAACAAGACTTCCTATCTTAAAGTATTTGAAATACAACATCGAAAGAGCAGATAGATTATAAAATGCAACTGTTACTTACTTGAGATTGTTTACTATTTTTTTGACCCGTTGGAATATTAGCATACATAATGTATTTACATGTATAATTGAGAGCAAGTTGAGTTCATTCATATTTGTGTATGATAATAAATATTAGTTGGGCACTCACATAGTCGTGAGTTTCCTAATTACATCATTTTATTTGCTTTTGAGCTATATCATAAGACTCTACAAGTATACTGGAGTTGGAAGATTTCATATGATAAAACAAACGTTTGGTTGACAAAGCGACTCGCTTGTTGAGATCCAGGGATATTGTTGAGATCCGTTAAAATCCACTTATATTATGTGCTATGCTTATTCATGATGATTTCTATGCTTATTCACGTTTGATTGTTACATTATCATGAGTTCGATCTTATTGGTTATCTAAAAAACTATAGTGACTCGCTAACACCGTGTAAATTAAATATATTTATTAGAATATTAATTATTCTGTATTATAAAGATAATATAAGCAAGCATTGTTTGACAATGCTTTTGCTATTGTAAAGTATACTTAAAAAAGTATTTGACTACTTTTCATAAAGTTAATTATTGAGTTTTAGTTGTGATTTGAAAATTAAATTATAATGAAAATAAAATTTTAATTAAAGTTCTTTTTATCAATGATTCTAATTTCACGTGTTAAAATTATTATATTTTACTGATGTTATTAGTTAAAATAATTTTGTTTTTCATATCTTACCTTGATTGCAATAGTTTTTATTATAAAATTTATTATTTTTAATATCATATCGAATAATAAAACAATAACTCAAAAGGAATTATTATCACATAATATTGGTGTCACCACATATTAAGTTGATTAATTTAAATAAATACTTCTATTGAGTAATCTTTCATTATCACATAATCACTTTTTCATAAGTTTTCGAGAAAAAAGAAAGTTTTCATAATAAAATTGATTAACAAACACGAGAGATGATATAAACAGAGCATTACAAGCGGTCTGGGATACGATGGATTCATTTTAGGTATTTCTAGTTTGAATCTCAACTGCTATATCTGAGCGGGATTCCGAGCTTCAGCCCACCAGAGATGTGAGGGATATTAGTTTCGCTGCGGCAACGCGGATGTCCATCCTTTCTCCCGGCGACTCACTACAATAGGCTACTCCAATTTTGAACACCTTCGGTAGACATTCTTGATTGAGCCCACCGGTCGCCCGAGTATATCCTTGTACGAAATTTGTGGAAAAGGGCTTTTGGGAACCAACCCAGACTGCGACTTCACGTTTCTTCTTTTTCTCTCCATGCAACTATGCGATGCAATCGACAAAAGCAGTACAGACAGGAAAGCAATGCCGCTGGCAGCCGCGATGACGGTCTTCAACACGGTTTTTCTTCCACGCTTCCATTTAGAAGTAGGACATCTTGGAAGATATATCTAAATCCAATCAACTCAACCTTGGGGCAAAGAAGAATTATGGAAATCAAATCGATGAACAAATACGCGAATTGATAAAAAAACAGAGCATCGTATGCTTCTTCATTCGGGGTGGCAAATACATAACAGGAACAAGCAGAGACAATACTTGTATTTGAGTTATTTCGGCTTCCACCGGCAAACAAGCAAGTGATCGGGGATACAATCCTTCAGGCTGGTATTCGGGATTCGGAGCATCAGCCCGCCAGAGATTTGATGGATTGTAGTTTCGCTGCGGCCTCACGGATGTCCATCCTTTCTCCCGGCGACTCCCTACAACATGCGACTCCGATTTCAAACACCTTCGCCAGACATTCTAGAATCCTTCGCGGAGCGCGGGCACTCGATCCTACTCTGAACTCATTTAGAAACATACAAGGGTCTGCTACTTCTTCCGCTCTTTCCGGCAACCCGGCCTCGCAATGGCTTCGGATGTTCCAAGCATCCTGGAACATGTCGTCCGTCGGCCTCTTCCCCGTAAACATCTCCAGCAGAAGAATTCCAAAACTGTAAACATCACCTTCCCTTGATACTTGCCTTCCCATTCCGTACTCTACGACATTTCGCATTAAACGGCCTATATTACTGAGTATGAGCTAACAAATATCCAAAACCACATTTACATTAAAATTCACGAACCTGGAGGACTGTAGCCGACCGTCCCTTTCACTCCTGTCGAGCTTACTTGCACAACAACATCACCGGCAGAGAGAATTCTTGTGAGTCCGAAATCACCGACCTTTGCTGTCATCTCCACATCCAGGAGAACATTGCTTGGCTTCAAATCACAATGAATCAATGGCAAGTCACACTCGTGATGTAGATACTCCACAGCACATGCAATGTCCACGGCAATACTAAGCCTGTGCCTTAAATTTAAATTCCGGCACTCTCCCTCCTGTGTAACTTTAGGATGCAACCAATCTTCTAGGTTTCCATTTTCCATGTACTCATACACAAGCGCCTTAAAATCATTACCTCGAAAGTCGATGGTCGAGCAGACAGTAGAAATCTTAATGAGATTTCGGTGTCTGATCTTCTTCAATACCTCACACTCTGCCACAAAACTCTTTGAAGCTGCTCGAGTTCGGACGTCGAGAACCTTAATGGCTACAACATTATCAGAATTTCCAAGGATTCCCTTATACACGGAACCAAAACCACCAACACCGATCAAGTTATTTTGATTGAGCCCACTGGTCGCCTTGATTATATCCTCGTACGAAATTTGTGGAAATGGGCCTTTGGGAACCAACCCAGGCTGCGACCTCACGTTTCTCCTCCTTTTTCTGTTCATGCAACGATGCGATGCAAGTAGCAAAAGCAGTTTTTTTCTCCACTGGCAATCGCAATGAGGATCTTCGACAACATTTTTTTCCTTCCGCGCTTCAGTTTAGAAGTAGGACAGAATGGTAAGTTCAATGCTGGAATCCCGCCACAGAGTTTGTAATTTCCCAAGACCGAGACCCCTGTGACATTTAGGAAGACTCCCTTATTCGGAACTTCGCCCTCGAAATGGTTGAAAGATAGATTGAGGTATGCGAGCTTGAAGTCTCCTAGGAATTTTGGGATCAAACCGGAGAAGTTATTATGTGATAAGTCTAGATGTTGAAGTCCTTTCAGAGGAGATAGAAATGTGGAGATGTTTCCTTCAAACATATAATTCCCAATGTCCAATGACACCAAGCTTGTGCATCCGCCGAGAGTGCTCGGGACTTGGCCAGAAAGACTGTTCCCGTACACGAATAATATTGCTAGGTTCTTCAGGTGACCGACTTCATCTGCTAGGGTGCCTGTTAATTTGTTTTGAGATAAATCGAGAAAGTATGATAAGGAAGAAATAACTAAGACTTGTGATGGTATAGTTCCACTCAGGTTGTTTCTAGATAGATCCAAACTGATCAAGTTTTGGCATTTCAGGGGGGATTTCGATTTCAGGGGGGATTTCGCCAGCAAAACTGTTGTTCACGATGTTGATTATCCTGAGGAAGCTGAGATTCCCAATGTAGGGTGACAAGGAGCCCCCCAGTCTGGAGGCCGGGAGCCACAATTCGGTGACGCGGGGACGTCTTCGGCTGCAAGTTATGCCAGGCCAACGACAGAAGTGGACGGTGTCTTTCCACGACGTGAATACCCCATTGGGGTCGTCGGGTATGCTGTGCCTGAACTCGAGCAACGCAGCATGGTCGGTTTCGTTGGTCTTACGGGCAGCTGCTGAGAGAGAAAACAGGAGACAAGTGGATAATAATATCATAAAAGCAGAGGAGTAGGAGGAAGCCATAATTTTTTAGACTGCCTTTGCCTCATCACAGACTGTGCACTTAGCGATGTTATATCCACACTCTCCCCCCATTTCTTGACTCTAAGGATGAACGTGAGTTGTGGGATATTATTAAAGATTAGAAAGCGATGACCGACTTAAACTCACTATTTCCGTGTCTTATTTATCGTCGGCTTCTTAGTGACTTTGACTCCTGGGGGCACCTTTGACGGGCCAAAAATTAATATGACATGAATTTTTAAAAGAATAAGTTTTTTTAAAAAAACAAGTTAAAAATTTTAATTTTAAATTAATAATTTCGGTTGGGTACGGTGGAACTAGCTTCCTTTAATTTTATACTCTACTAATTCAATCCTAAAAGATATCTTGAATTGCTAAAGTACTAAAATTTTACTATTCATAAATGGTACATTTCTTCTTTTTCTACGTTTTTAAGTACAAACCCCGTACATTTGTACTAAAATTGTACAAAGCCCGAAGAAAGACCAAATACAAACCCCATACATTTTCTAGAACATTTTTAGTACTAAATTTATATATTTCACATTTTAGTATTTTCTTCCTAAAACATGTTTAGTATTATACGACGTTCCAAATGATTAGAAATGTACAAGTTTAGTACTAAAATAAACAGTAATTTTAGTAGTGTACTAAATATTGAAATGTACAAGTTTAGTATCAAACATGTCTATAAAAATGTATTAAAAACTTTGAAAAAAGTACTAAAAATGAACTGTAATTTTCTAATCACGTACTACGTACACGTTTAGTACTACTATACATGTATTAAAAATCCAAAAATATAGTACACCGTAATGCACTAAAAATCTTATAATTTTAGTACATATTTACTAAAAAATTCGAAAAAGATTTGTACACCGTACGTAGACATACTTACAAGTACGTTTAGCCACCTCTAAGCCTAAACACTCTAAAGGAGTGGTTCCCAACTACTCGTAGCCTCAACTTCTGGCCTCTTTCATGCTTCCTGCTTCTCTGAAACAACTAGAAACTACACCACTGTAGCTCAATCACGCCAATGCAGATGCTGGAATGAACCGAATACCAAACGTTAGGCTAGGAAATAATCTTCTTTATCCCCTTTTTATCCTCGTGAATACTAAAATCGACATAAGAAATCGAACTATTATCGATAGATAAGACCGTGGGAAGAGATCGGACGAGGTTGTCTTGAACTAAAGATGAAGAAATAATTCGTCGTGAGCCCCTCCTCGAGCACTCGATCTCTCCCCTCGGATGTAACCATAGAAAGCTATCTAGTCCCATTGCCTGTCTCCATTTGCATATCTATCTAGTCTCCTAATATCCTACCCACCCCTGTAACTTTCAACGCCCAGTTCATACTAGTTACGCAAACTAAAGCCAGCTACAAATAGCAATGTTTGGCTTAACAATGTTGGCTCCCATTCAGCAGAACTCCACGGGCGCTAAGACCCCTTTCCCGTTCTGCTCTTCGTTGTCGTCATGGCTTCTCATGCTTGGGGAGTCGGAGGAGCTGTCATACAAGTGGACGACGGTAGAACCAAAATGCGGCGAATCACATGCACTCATTTGCCTTCAGTTGAAAGGGTTGCCTTTAAAATGTGGCAAAATCAAGTCCCAAATCTGAAAGAGAAAACAGTCCGCCCTAGTATGTAAACTTAAGCGAATTACTTTCTCTTCGGTCAATTGGTTTTGGAATAAAAATATGTCGGGCTTATATATTGGACTTGGTGATCCGATATTACTAACACCAAGTTACTCTGATCCATGCTCGTCGATTGTAATGTTAATTAGCCGAGCCGGCTTATCGAATTCGGGTCCAAACTTGGCCTTAATTTTTGACAATTAAGCGACGCTCGAACTGACATATTAATTTGACAAGCTCGGCTCGACTCGATAAATTTTATAATAAAAAAAATATAATGAATTAAAAAAATAATAATTAAGTATGAGCGGTTAAAACGGGAAACGGGCTCAGGTTAAAAATTGTTTCGGCCGAACTCAAGCTCGGATTAGACTAAATTGAGTGCTCCCTCCTCCGGATAAGGAGAAGGACATACAGGCCCAATTATGAAATTTGGCAAAAATATTTTCCTGTTAAGGTTTAAGGTTATGTTTGAACTAAAGACACTGAACTCCGGCGATTTCGTCCTCCCAAGGATGCTGCCCGGATTTAAGGGCACAACAAACTCTGCTCTTTTGCTGCGAAGATCGGTGATGTGCTTCGAATTACTGTCGAGGAACGCTCGGAGCCGGCGTAAAGTTTCCTCCTTTGCACGCCCTTCAGCAGGCAGTCGTGTTTTTAGGTTTGATTCGGTTGATTTTGATCGTGGTCTTAGAAGGGGTTCGAAAAGTTTCGATTTTGATGGTTGCGACGGTAGCGGCAATGTGATTAGGGAAATGGGTTTTTCGGGCAAGGGCTGTTCTGCTGTGTTGGATTATGGTGGTGTGGAGCCCAGCCCAGGAGAACAAGCTGTGTGAAGCTCAGCCCGAGCTAACAGGCCAAGCAGTAATTGAAGGCCGAGCTGTCTGTGCGAGTGTTGTTTCTAGAAGAGAAGTTGGAATTGTAAGGACAAAGTAGTAATTGAAGGTGGTGGCCGCTGTAACAGATTGAGTGCTATATGTACAGTGAGGACGATTGTATTCGGTGTGGGGTTTACAATGAAAAAACAGAAATGCAGAGGTTGTTAGTTCGTCTTCTTCCTAGCCTTTCTTCTTCCTCTTCTTCTGACCTTCTTTTTCTTGCTTTCTTCTTCCCACCTTCTTCTTCTTCTTCTTCCTTCTTACCCATCTTCCCTTCTCAGCCTCTGCAATTCCACATGGTATCAGAGCTTACAAAAGCTTGAAAGCTGTTGACAAGTCGTTCCTGGCTCTATCCTGCGCAAGTTAAACATGGCCGAGCAATTACCCAATCCGACGAAGCCTCTACTCTTCTCAGGACAGACGCCTGGGTCTGGTGTTTCCGGGCTGACAGCTGCTACCGGATTTCACAGTCCCATACCTGCTGGAGTTTTTTCAGCCTTGGTGAAGTTGGATGAAGGTAATTATGTTCTTTGGAAGGGACAAATACTGGCTGCCATAATTGCTTCTGGTTTCGAAGACTTCATCTATGGTAGCACATCTCTCCCTTCCCAATTTCTCGATGATGAAGGGCTAATAGTAAACCCAGAATACAAGAACTGGCAGCGCACAGACAAGGCCGTCATGAGCCTGTTGTTTTCCTCGCTGACTTCCGAGCCACTAAGCCAGGTGGTCTGCTGCAAGAATGCGCACGAAGTGTGGGAAATACTTCGGAATCGATATGAGTCAGCTTCGCCTTCACGAATCCTCAACTTACGACTACAGATGCAGCAACTCAAGAAAGACGGTCGTACCATGCAGCAGTACCTCAATGGCTTAAAATCTTTGTTAGACCAGCTGAGTGCAATAGGCGAGCCAGTCCGGTACCGAGACTACTTATGGTACTTGATGGAGGGACTACCGGCGGAGTACGACGCTGTTGTGACGGCGATTTACAGTAGAACCGACCAGCCGAAACTTGAAGAGGTGCACAACCTACTCCTCAACTTCGATATGAGACTGGAGCGGCGCTTCGTATCGGATAGCACTCTTCCTCAGGTAAATCTCTCTTCACTCCGCGATCCTGATGTGCGACCTTACGAAGGGTACCCCGCCTCACTACATAGCAGACCTGCTTCATTCCCTCACCCACATAGCAGACTTCACTGGCAACCCTCTACACCTCGCCCAGGTACCTTTCCCAGTTCTCAAACAGGTCTGCTTGGCAAGCCACCCTTTCGACCAAATGATACCACCTCTCCTTGGGAGGGCAGACCACCATTCCCAAAACCAAAGCCCCGCTGTCAGATTTGTTTTAAAATTGGTCATACTGCCCTCACTTGTTTCTACAGAACAAGCTCCTCTGTCCCTGTTCCAGATTATCAGTCTTCAGCACAGATGAATACCCCTTCTCGACCCTATATTCCGAATCCCTCCTCTTCATTCCAGGCTCAAGCACACCTCACTAACATCTCTCCTTATCCTGGCCCTTCTTATTCTACCACTCATATACAATCTTCTCTTCCAAATACTAATTCCTTTTCTGATTCTGAGACCTGGGTACTTGACTCCGGAGCCACACACCATGCAACTCCTACGACTTCTGCTCTTCATAATTTATCCCCATATACAGGTAACGCTTCTATTCTTGTCGGTAATGGTGCTCATGTCAGAATTCAGAACACTGGTGATGTGTCCCTGTTTTCTTCCTCCGGTTTGCTTGAATTACTCCATACTCTCCACACACCATCTCTTTCTCGAAACATCATTAGCATTTCGAAATTGTGTCAAGACAATAATGTGGTCGCTGAATTTCACTCTGACTCCTTCTTTGTTAAGGACAAGACTACCGGCCGTGTCCTACTTCAGGGTCGGATGAAACAGGGCCTGTACACTCTTCCCACTCTGCCTCAACCACATCCAGCTCCTCCGCGCCACCTCAGCAATAGACCTACTTCATCAACTCCCAATAGTGCCGTCTCTCTACCACAAACTATCCTGACATTATCAAAGTCCTCCGGTCTCAAGTCCTCTACTGGTGTTTCTGCCCTTTGGCACTCTAGACTAGGACACCCGAACTCTGAGGTTTTGTCTCGAGTCCTACAGCACTGTAAATACTCAGATACAGTGGACTTACCTTCTTTTTGTCATGCTTGCGCCGCCAGTAAACATCATCGACTTCCCTTCCCTCTTTCATCTTCGCGTGCTGCTAAACCCTTTCAATTAATTCACACCGATCTTTGGGGACCCTCTCCGGTTCCCTCCGTAACTGGTGCTAGATACTTCATGTTGCTAGTAGACGATGCCACGAGGTTCACTTGGATATATTTCCTTCGAGATAAATCTCAGGCCCTATCTGGATTTAAACAGTTTCAAGCCATGATCCAAACACAATTTCAATCTTCTATTACTACCGTTCGCTCTGACTGGGGGGGCGAGTTTCGCACCCTTCATTCCTACCTGTCACAGCTTGGCATTACCCACCAAATCTCCTGTCCCTACACACCTCAGCAAAATGGCTAGGTTGAGAGGAAGAATCGTCAAGTTGTCGAGGTGGGTTTGTCCCTTCTTACTCATGGAAGTGTTCCTCTGTCTTTTTGGGTATATGCATTTCATGAGGCAGTCTCGTTGATCAATATTCTCCCATCAAAACCTCTTCATTTCTCCTCTCTGCTGGAAACACTCACACACTCTAAACCTTACTATGATTCTATACGGGTTTTTTGCTGCTCGTGCTATCCTTTACTACGACCTTACAATACCCACAAGCTTGAACCTCGGTCTGTTCAATGTGTTCTCTTAGGGAGAAGTGCATCTCATAAAGGCTATATCTGTTTTGACAACCTTACTGGTCGCTTTTATATCTCCAGGGATGTACTATTCAATGAAACTGTTTTTCCTTTCCAAAATACTCCAGGTTCTACGTCCTCAGTCTCTCCTTCTCCGCCGTGGCTTCCTATCATTCTCCCTGTGTCTTCTTTCTCTTCTCCAGATAATGTTACTCTGTCTTCTGGTTCTCCACATTCCTCTTCAACTACAGCGCATTCTGTTTCCTCTCCATCTCTTTCTCTCTCAAACAGGTCTATCTCCAGTGACTCTAACTGTCAATCTGCACCATTACCGACAACAAATATTAGCGACAACCAGCATTCTGCTGCATTAAATATCCACCCAATGGTAACCAGATCTAAGGCGGGCATTACAAAACCAAAAGTTTACTATATGAACAATCCATCCTCCCAGTCATCCTCCCCATCTCTCTCCTCTGACCCAACTTCTCTTTCACTTACCCAGCCCAGCCTTCTTTTCTACCTTCTGAGCCTTCTTCCCTTCGTGAGGCTCTCACTACGCCCATCTGGAGGGAGGCTATGAGAGAGGAGTTTGAGGCATTGATGCGAAACGGTACGTGGCAGCTTGTTCCAGCCACTTCGGATCAGCGGGTGGTTGGTTGTAAGTGGGTATACAAGGTGAAGCTCACCTCCTCTGGCACCTTAGAGCGGTGCAAGGCTCGGCTGGTAGCGAAGGGCTTCCATCAGTCCCCAGGAATTGATTACACGGACACCTTTAGTCCGGTGGTCAAACACCAAACAATTCGGGTGGTTCTTTGTCTGGCTGTGGCTTCTGGCTGGCCCCTTCGACAGCTTGATGTCCGCATCGCCTTTCTTAACGGCGATCTCCAGGAAACAGTCCTAATGGCGCAGCCACCAGGGTTTGAAGATCCTGTCTTTCCTTCTCATGTGTGTCTGCTGCAGAAGGCTATATACGGACTAAAACAGAGTCCGAGGGCGTGGTACCTAAAGTTAAGCACTTGTCTGCAGGTTTTGGGCTTCACTAACTCAAAGGCAGATGCGTCGCTCTTCTATCAACATACTAGCTCAGGGAGCATCGTTGTGCTGGTTTATGTCGATGATACAATTGTGACAGGGTCGAACAGCAATGGTATCTCCATCTTGCTGGAACGTCTCAATAAAGAGTTTGCGCTTAAGGATCTGGGGGAACTCTCTTATTTTCTCGGCCTACAGGTTACTCGTTTTAAGGATGGTCTTCACTTAAGTCAGGATAAGTATGTGAGGGAACTACTGAAGAAGGCTCAGCTATCAGAGAGCAGATCGGTTCCAACACCTATGTCTACTACTGGAACGCTATCTAAGTATGATGGTGAAGTGTTGGCTGATCCTACGGAGTATCGGAGTCTAGTTGGAGCTCTCCAGTATTGCACGAATACTCGACCGGATATATGTTTTGCAGTAAACAAAGTGTGTCAGTTTCTACACTGTCCCACCACCTCTCACCTTCAAGCTGTTAAACGCATTCTCCGATATCTGAGGGGAACACCCACTTTTGGTCTTACTATTACAGCTGCTGATGATTGTAGCATCTCTTGTTTCACCGATGCTGATTGGGCGAGCTGCCCGGATGACAGGAGGAGTACGAGCGCCTACTGCACCTTTCTGGGACCGAACTTGGTTTCTTGGGTGTCTCACAAACAAAAGGTGGTGTCAAGATCAAGCACAGAGGCAGAATTTCGGGCCTTGGCTGATGGGGTTGCAGAGGTGATGTGGGTTAAGAATCTACTGGTGGAACTGAAGGGAGCACAGGTTTCCTCTGAAAATGCTTTCCCTCCTGTTCTTTATTGCGACAATTTGAGCACAGTACAGATTGCAGCTAATCCAGTTCTCCACGCTCGCACAAAACATGTAGAAATAGATTTTCATTTCGTGCGAGAGAAGGTGCTTGCTGGAGAGCTTCAGGTGCTGCATGTTAGCTCGGAGGATCAGCTGGCAGATCCTTTGACCAAGGTAATGTCGGTTCAGAAGTTTCTCAATGCTCGAAGCAAACTGACAGTGGCGATCAAACGAGGTACGAGCGTTTTAGGTGGGGATGGAAGTATGATATCGGGAACAGATCTATTAGCAACTGAAACTGCTGAGACGGAGGATAGTAGGGAAAAGGAAGGCAGTAAAAGAGAAGATGAAATTAAAAAGGAAAGAAGAAAGGAGAGTTCTTTTTGCGGGGAAGTATTGGATGATGGTGGTGTGGAGCCCAGCCCAGGAGAACAAGCTGTGTGAAGCTCAGCCCGAGCTAATAGGCCAAGCAGTAATTGAAGGCCGAGCTGTCTGTGCGAGCGTTGTTTCTAGAAGAGAAGTTGGAATTGTAAGGACAAAGTAGTAATTGAAGGTGGTGGCCGCTGTAACAGATTGAGTGCTATATGTACAGTGAGGACGATTGTATTCGGTGTGGGGTTTACAATGAAAAAACAGAAATGCAGAGGTTGTTAGTTCGTCTTCTTCCTAGCCTTTCTTCTTCCTCTTCTTCTGACCTTCTTTTTCTTGCTTTCTTCTTCCCACCTTCTTCTTCTTCTTCTTCCTTCTTACCCATCTTCCCTTCTCAGCCTCTGCAATTCCACATGCTGTAGCAAGGGAAGGGCGCGAGTGTGCGGTTGATCGGAGTCGGGGATTCGGTAGTTCTAACGGGTCAGAGGATGAGGGGAGCTAAGGGGATGATGGGGTTGATGAGGAGACTCTCCTAATGTTAGATTCGTCCAGTGGGAGGGGGAATTGCCCCGAAGTTAGGCGGAGCATTGAGGCGTCGGTGGAGGAAATGAGGGATCCGTTGGTGAAAGAGGTGTGCCGGTTGATGAGTCTGCGATCATCGTGGAATTCAAGGAATGAGAGAGAATTGAAGCGGTTGTTGAGGAACATGAAACCAAGGCAAGTGTGTGCTGTTATTCGCACTCAGGAGGATGAGCGAGTTGCCCTGAAGTTCTTTTACCGGGCCGATAGGCAGTGGAGATACCGACACGATCTGATTGTTTATTATATGTTGTTGGACTTCCTGAGCAAGACGAAACTGTGTCAGGATGCCCATCGGATTGTTCGCCTCATGAGGCATCCTGGGATCGTACGTGATCCTGAAGCTTTTGGATACCATATGCTATCGTATAGTAGGGCAAGGAAACTGAGGCACGCGTTGCGGGTTCTTACACTTATGCAGAAGGCAGGGGTTGTTCCTAATTTGTCAATATGTAATACTACGATGAGCGTCTTGATCAGGAACAATAAGTTGGAAAAGGCCCTTAAATTTATGGAGAGAATGCAGTTTGTGGGAATCAATCCTGATGTGGTCACCTACAATTGCTTGATCAGAGGGTACTGTGATATACATCGTGTTCAAGATGCTATTGGACTGATTGATGCGATGCCCGGTAAAGGCTGTCCACCAGACAATGTGAGTTACCATACGGTGTTGGTTTATCTTTGTAAGGAGAAAAAAATTGAAGAAGTAAAGGTTCTGCTGGACAAAATGTCAAGAGATCACGGATTAGTACCCGACCAGGTCACTTATGATAACATTATACATGCCCTGTGTAAGCATGGCCATGGAAACGAGGCTCTTGAGTTCTTGAAAGAGTCTCAGATTAACGGCTTTCAGGTAGATAAGGTAGGGTATCTGCTGTGGTTACCACATTTTGTAAATCGGGAAACATGGATAAGGGCTAAGGATGTCGTCGACGTGATGATCTCGAATAATTGTATGCCGGATGTAGTGACGTACACTGCTGTTGTCGATGGGTATTGTCGGTTAGGAAACTTAGATCAAGCCAGGAAGTTGCTTAAGCAAATGGAAAGCCATGGTTGCAAGCCGAACATGGTGTCCTACACGGCTTATTTGAATGGCCTTTGTCGTAGTGGGAGATCGCTAGAGTCTTGGGATTTGCTGAATAAGAGTGAGGAAGAGTGGTGGAACCCAGGGGCAATCACTTATAGTGCTCTGATGCATGGGTTGCGTCGGGAAGGGAAGCTGTCGGAGGCCTCAGATGTTGTCAGGGAGATGATCGGAAAGGGGTTCCTTCCAAATCCAGTAGAAATCAATTTACTGCTCGAATCTTTTTGCCAGGAAGGACGAGTGGACGAGGCCAAAAAATTTATGGAAGAGTGCAGACGAAAGGGATGTGTGGTCAACGTTGTGAATTTCACGACCGTGATTAATGGATATTGTAAGGGAGATAACTTGGATGCGGCTTTGTCGTTGCTTGACGACATGTATTTAGTCAATAAGCACCCTGATGCTGTGAGCTTGGCAAGTAAAAGCTGAGTTGGTACAAGAAGAAAGTGAGGAGGAAGGAGTGCTCGAAGCAGGATTGATGAACATGGGCCGAGCTAGAACAAGATAAGGGGGCTGGATCTGAAGCAGAGCCTAAAGCCTTTTATTGTAGTAGCAAGGGCAAATGTGTAATAGCGCCTTATTTTTAGTTAGTTGGTTGAGTGAGTGCAGTGTAGCAGGGTGGTGTAGACACGGGTACAAATGATTCGTTTTTGCCTGTGTATGGGTGCGCGGTGGTTAGAAGGTTTTTGGTAATCGAATGGATAAGTTTTTCTGGGTTGAGCTGAGGAAGTCGATGGAGTCTATTATCGTGTTTGCCTAACCTTCATAGTATCAGAGCTCGGCTACTAGCCGGAGGTGAGGCAAAGGCGACAGATGGCGCTGGAGATGGTGGACAACCCTCACTCACCATTTTTCGTCCATTCCGGCGACTTGCAGGTGGTGAGTATAGTATCTCCTGAGCTATCTGAGGGTAACTATCCTTCCTGGAGAAGATCGATGGAATTGGCATTATCAATCAGGAATAAAGTTGGGTTTGTAGATGGGACATTAGAGAAACCGGCAGTTAGTAGTCCTCTGTTTTCTGCCTGGGTCCGATGTGATAACTTGGTGAAAGCTTGGCTCCAAAAGTCAGTGTCAGCCACGATTGCTTCAACTATCTTCTACCTCAACACAGCCAAGGAAATATGGGAGGACTTGAAGGAGAGATATGGGGAGCCAGACGATTCCAAAATATGTCAGCTACAGTCGGAATATCATGGGCTGGTGCAGGGGACCAAAACTATTGCAGGTTTTTATAATGAAATGCTTTCAGTATTACGAGAACTGAGAGTCTATCGACCAACCCCGCATTGTGATTGCGGGAAGTGTGAATGCGGTTGGCAGCGTATCTATATGGAACAACAGCAAAAAGATATGGTATACAAATTCTAGAATGGTCTCAGCAAAGAGTATGAGGGGCTGAGGACACAAATTTTGCTACGGAAGCCTTTTCCTACCTTAGGAGAGGCATATAATATAGTGCAGCGAGAAGAACTCCAAAGGGGGGTGAGAAAAGAGGAGGCAGTTCTAATCTCACATCCCATGGCAGCAACTGCAGTTGGGAAAGCAGAACATGTAGAACAAAGCCATGTGAATTTTGTTGGGAAGAAGAGATTTGGACAAGAGATTGTTTGTGATCATTGTGGGAAGAAAGGGCACATCAAGCGGGAATGCTTCTTTCTGGTTGGGTTTCCACCCAGCGTTAGAGGAGGAAGAGGTCGAGGAAGAAGCTCGATGCGTTATCAAGGTGGAGACAACAGAAAGTCTGTCAACTTCATCAAGAATGGAGGCGAGGCTGATGTGCAGCAACTGTCACAGTTAAACTTGACTGGGAATCAAGTCCAAAAGCTATTGTCATTGCTTAATGTGGAAGAAAGCACTCACTCTACTGCCTTGGCTGACCAAAGTCAATCTGGTCAGACACCTATGCCCCTTGTTACTTCTGTTCCTTCTACAAGCTTTTCAGGTACGTTGTCTACTCATAGCAAAGCCATTCGGGCAAACCATGAAACCTGGATCTTAGATACAGGGGCAACATATCATGTTGTCTCTGACCTAGCCAGCTTTGACAAATATCAAAAACTGCAACCTCCTTTACAGATCCATTTACCAAATAAATCCACAGTCCTAGCTACCAATATAGGAGTGGTGCGTTTGAACTCAAATCTTATTATGGAAGATGCGTTATTTGTACCAGAATTCCAGTTTAATCTTGTTTCAGCTAGTAAGATCACTACAAAGCCATACATTTGCCTCATTTTTTCTCACAACTCGTGTTTCATTCAGGACTTGCGCAATTGGATGACGATTGGGTTTGCTAAGAGGAGAGGAGGCTTGTATGTGGTCGAGAAGATAACTGGGAACTTGCAGTCTACACAACCTTTTGTAAAGAGTCATCCATCACTTTAGTTATGTGTACAAGACACATTACATGCATTTACTACAACTAGACATTGCACTAGTTTAGATAGCTTTGATCTTTGGCACTTAAGACTAGGACATGTTTCACACAGTAAAATTCCTGTTTTGAAGTCTTTGGAACCAGCTATCACAGTGTTACAGAACAATGCATGTACAGTTTGTCATCAAGCTAAACAAACACGTTTGATGTTCCCAGTTAGCATAATACAAAGTGCATCTCCTTTTGATCTTTTACATTGTGATATATGGGGTCCCTGTGCAATCACAGCTTTAGGGGGCTATCGCTTCTTTCTGACAATTGTTGATGATTTCACACGGGTCACTTGAGTGTTTCTATTGCAAACAAAGGCAGAAGTTAGAGGGTTGCTGCAGGACTTTTACTGCTTTGTAGAAACACAGTTTAAAGCAAAAATAAAAGGTATTAGAAGTGACAATGGTAGTGAATTTCTCATGACAGACTTTTATAAAAAACATAGCATCATACATCAAACTTCTTGTGTGGAAACACCACAGCAAAATGGTGTTGCGGAACGCAAGCATCGACATTTGCTAGAAGTAACTAGGTCTCAGTTGTTTCAAGCAAACATGCCTCTATATTTTTGGGGTTATGCACTGCTAGCTGCAACACACATAATTAACAGGTTACCAAGCAAAGCTTTGCAACATAAAACACCATATGAGAAGCTTTTTCATAAGGTGCCTGCATATCACAACCTGAGAGTGTTTGGATCCCTTTGTTTTGCTTGTACACAGTCTCATGATAGAAAAAAGCTTGACAGAAAAGCTAGGAGATGCATCTTTCTGGGTTACCCCATTGGAGTCAAAGGGTATTATTTGTTTGATGTCCAAAAACAAACAGTTTTTATATCTCGAGATGTCTTTTTTCATGAATCAATTTTTCCCTTTCAATCACAGCAAGACATGCATTCATTCTCAGAGTCATTAGTCTTACTTGCATTTCCATGAGATTTCTGGTGATTCATCCTTTCATGATCCCAATCTGCATGCTACACCAAGTGGCAATCATTCATCCAGCACAGATTCTGCCGAATCAACAAGCGCAGCTTCTGCAGATTCTGTAGCAGCATTAGAGCATACACACAGTTCAGAATTGCATGACCATACAAACACTGCATCTCCCACAGACTCATTTTTAAGAAAGAGTACAAGAGATAGGCGAGTACCTGGTTATCTTCGAGACTATCATTATAGCCTTGCCTTACTCCAAGCAAGCCCTGACTCATCTGATTTGCTTCACAGGTCAGTCACCTCCATACCTTCTTCTTCTACTACTTATTCTTATGTTCTTTATCCGATTGAACCATTTATTTCCTATACACAACTGTCCAAACCGTATAAAACTTACCTGTTGGCTTTGGAGCATTTTTCTGAGCCGCATGGCTATAGAGAGGCTAGTAGTATTCCACATTGGCAAGAAGCAATGGCTGCTGAACTTAAAGCCCTTCAAGAGAATGAAACTTGGGAGATAGTTCCTTTACCTTCTGGTCAGAGGCCGATTGGATGCAAGTGGGTTTTTAAAACGAAACTCAAAGCTGATGGATCAGTAGAGCGGCACAAGGCACGATTGGTTGCCAAAGGCTACACACAGAGAGAGGGGTTTGATTTTCAATAAACTTTCAGCCCAGTAGCCAAGCACACCTCTATCCGCACATTCTTAGCACTTGCATCCATGCAGAATTGGTATCTTCGTCAATTTGATATTCACAATGCCTTCTTGAATGGAGACCTTTTAGAAGAAGTTTACATGGAAGTACCTCAGGGTTTGGACATTCAGGGGGAGAAGCACAGTGGGGCACCATTGGTCTGCAGGCTTAGGAAGGCACTATATGGTCTAAAGCAGGCATCACGGCAATGGAATGATAAAATGTCAGCTTGCTTACTGGCTGATGGATTTCAACAGTCAAAGTCGGACTACACACTGTTCACCAAACAAGGGGAAAAGGGATTCATAGCAGTGTTAGTATATGTGGACGACATGGCAATTGCAGCCTCATGTGATGTGCTTATTGATGAGCTGAGGAGATATTTACAGCAATTCTTTAAAGTACGAGATCTTGGAGTGTTAAGGTCCTTTTTGGGACTGGAAATAGCAAGATCCAAGGAGGGTATTCTGGTTTCACAGAGGAATTATGCCCTGAGGTTGTTGGAAGATATGGGGAAACTAGGAGTGAAGCCTTGCAGCATTCCAATGACTCCTAATCCAAAATTGGGGCGTGATGAAGATCAGGAAGTTGTTGAAGCAAATGCGTACAGAAAACTAGTAGGGAGGCTTATATACCTGGGAATCACAAGGCCAGATTTGGCTTTCACAGTGCATATGCTTGCCCAGTTCATGGATAGGCCGACCAAGAAGCACTGGGATTTTGTAAATCAAGTTCTCAGGTACTTGAAGAATACTCCTGGAAAGGGACTGTTCTTCTCGAGTAGAGAAGCACCACGGCTTGAGGCATATTCGGACAGTGATTGGGGTGGATGCATCGACACATGTAAATCAACCACTAGGCTAGCCGTGTTTCTGGGGAGTTCACTGGTGAGCTGGAAGTCGAAAAAACAAACAACGGTGTCCAGAAGCTCAACGGAGGCGGAATACAGAGCAATTGCAACCACTACAGCAGAGGTACTGTGGCTGATATCATTGCTGAAGGACTTTGGGATTGAAACCAAGCTGCCAATACCACTTCATTGTGACAATAAATCAGCAATATACATAAGCAGAAATCCAGTGTTTCATGAGCGCACGAAACACTTGGAATTGGATCTGCACTTTGTTAGAGAGAAGGTGGAGCAGGGTGTTGTTGATCTGCTGCACCTCAGAACACATCAACAATTGGCAGATCTATTTACAAAAGCACAGCACCCTGGGAGACAGAGCCAGCTCCTGAGCAAGATGGGAATGAGGGATATTTATAATTCCCACCTTGAGGGGGAGTGTGAGCTTGGCAAGTAAAAGCTGAGTTGGTACAAGAAGAAAGTGAGGAGGAAGGAGTGCTCGAAGCAGGATTGATGAACATGGGCCGAGCTAGATCAAGATAAGGGGGCTGGATCTGAAGCAGAGCCTAAAGCCTTTTATTGTAGTAGCAAGGGCAAATGTGTAATAGCGCCTTATTTTTAGTTAATTGGTTGAGTGAGTGCAGTGTAGCAGGGTGGTGTAGACACGGGTACAAATGATTCGTTTTTGCTTGTGTATGGGTGCGCGGTGGTTAGAAGGTTTTTGGTAATCGAATGGATAAGCTTTTCTGGGTTGAGCTGAGGAAGTCGATGGAGTCTATTATCGCGTTTGCCGTTCAGATGCGTTCACGTACACTACGATAATTGACGCATTGGCAAAGAAAGGTAGAGTCGATGAGGCGACAAAGTTAGTCGAGACGATGCTGGGAAAAGGCATCGTTCCAACGCCTGCTACCTTTAGGACTGCTATACATCAGTATTGCGAGATAGATCGGGTAGAAGATTTGTTGAAATTATTGGACAAGATGTTCCAGCGGAAGAAGTTCCAGACTGCATATAATCAAACAATAACGAAACTCTGTACTTTATTGAAGACGGCTTCTCGACGAGATGCGGATTCGTGTCATCTCCTCATGGAAAGTTATATGAAGAACGGGTTATCTTTTTCTGCATATCAAGTTGCCCACAAGATGTTCCACAGGAATCTTACCCCTGATTTGAAGCTTTGTGAGAGGCTGAGTAAACATCTCGTGTTGGAAGGTAAACCTGAGGCTGCAGATAAACTAATGATGTGTCTTGTTGAGCGGGGACAACTTCAACCGCAAAGTTGATGTGGTCCCGCACTTCCTCTCTCTGCAATGGACTAACAGGGAACATGCTCAGCATGACCTTCTCTGCCTCCATCGAACTTCAAGGTAAATGATATATTATTCGCGCCGTTATTTAAGTTCCCAATTTCTTCCCTTTACTGGATGATTGAGATATTCTGGTGGGAGGCATTGTGACTCTGCAAATGCCGATTTGGCCTTGCACATTTTGTGCGTTGGTTTCCACTACACGAATCTGAGTGAATTCACAAGCAGTTTATTATGTAAATCGAATAATGTGCATAAGCTGACGATATCCACTTTGAGGTGTAGATATTTGGGGGAATAGAGATCAACAGAGGCGCACCAACAACGACTGTAAACTGTCTGTTGCCTATTGAATTGTGCCAGGAAAACTACCGAGGGGTTCTGGGAAAAACAAGATTTGTACCGATTCATTAACAAGGGCTCATCTGATCTCTGAAGAATTCACATTTTCCTGTCACTTTTGCCGATCACTGGACGGTCGGCCCATGAAGAAGATCACAAGGTGACTGCTGTTGCAGTGGCTGCAATCTTCTTTGCAGAATCTGTCCCCCGTCACAAAGGGTTCCTTTTCCGGCGACCGTACGCAACTGGAGGGCACACACTCTCTTATTACGTGGACACCGCAGCAAATTTTGACCCTTGTGATGACTCGAGAAACTCTTCTTTCACATTTATCTTAAGCATGGAGTGGTGCAACAATCAGAAAAACAATTCTTTCCTATCAATCTAACAGTTTACGTAGTTGTAACAATGTCATGTGATTGTCATATGGACATTTTTTTATTAAATTTCTTAAATATCAAATAAAGTGGTACTTGTATCTGAATAACAAATCATACATGCATTCTCCCTAGGACACCTAAATCAACTTTAACCCGGGACAAAGACGATTTAGAGAAATCAATTTGATGAACAAACACGAGATTTGATACGAACAGGGCATCATATGCCTCTTCATTCATTTAGATGGAAATAGATAAGAGATAATAATGGGATTGAGTTATTTCAGCTACAACCAACAAACAAGAAAGCGATCGGGTCTACAATCCATCTGGGTGGTATTCGGGATTCAGAGCATCAGCCCACCAGAGATTTGATGGATCGTAATTTCGCTGCAGCCTTGCGGATGTCCATCCTTTCTCAAGGTGACTCACTACAACATGCAACTCCGACGTCGAACATCTTTGCCAGACGTTCCAGAATCCTTCGCGGAGTGCGGGCACTCGATCCTACCCCAAAGTCATTTAGAAACATACAAGGGTCTGCTACTTCCCCGGCTCTTTCCGGCAACCCGGCCTCGCAATGGCTTCGGATGTTCCAAGCATCCTGGAACATGTCGTCGGTCCGTCTCTTTCCTGTAAACATCTCCAGCAGAATAATTCCAAAACTGTAAACATCACCTTCCCGCGACACTTAGATCTTTCTCCATTTTTCTCGGAAAGCTCTAGAGAATTCTTTAGAAATATCTTTAGTCTAGAATTATCTTAGGCCAAAGGACGAAAGGTTAAAAAATAGGAGACGTGACATTATCTTATACACATGTGTTGACCCTTGTTTCGATGATGACGTGTACATGAGAAACTTATTACTATACCATTTGAAAAGTGTGTTGCTACACTATAGCAAAGTTGTACTACACTACTACGCTACATTATGGCAATATATTATTTCCTATCCTATCCTCTCTTATTCTCTACAATCACTAAGGAATATTATTATTTCTATGCTGTCGTTGCTGATAACAATCAAATAATTGATTGGACCAAATCACATTAGGAAAGTTGACAAAGATTTCTTTCCTTCTTGATCATAATGACTATTAAGCAGCTGTCTGCTGAACCTCATCACATCGTGCTGAAATCTAATAATCGGGAAACAAATTATATGATTTGTTCCCTATTAAAACCAAAAGACATCCATACATTAAATGATGAATCTGTGTGATCTGTATGGTTGTCCAAAGCATGTGCGTTCTATATGAAGCTATGAGAAGCTGTGTGAGCTGTGTGATTGACGGAGAACAGAAAGTGCTAAGTGATTGCCTTGTTCTTATTTCTTGTACTACGTGTGAGAGTGCCAAGGGCTGTGTACCACCTTGGTCGTCGTGCGAGCGACTGTGTGTCCTCAATACGTTCAACGAACGGGTGGCGAATCGTATAAGGGAGGCAAAGTGAATACCTGTTCTGATTGTAGTAACCAGTTGCAGACCCATCGGCAAGATGCCGTTCTTGTCGTGTCTTTTACAGGGAAGTTTCGAACCTACAGAGTTTGAGTGGTTATACACGCACTTGCGGGTGCATACAAGAAGTCTCGTGCCTGCAGGGTAGAGCAGGAGTTGGGAACGCCGCCAAAGTGGAAAGAGGTCCTCCCGAGCACAGGGGTGCTATGCAAAAGTCTCAACCTCCTGATACAGAGGGACAGTAGAGCAGGTTGCGTGGGAGTCGCCGGAGTTGAAAATTCTACCCTAAACACTGGGTGTGCAGTGTAGTGAGTCACGGTTGTGGTAACCGTGCACCTCCGAACTGAGTGTAAGACGGACACCTCGACTTCGAGATGTGAGAAGTCAAGTTCCGCAGTGTGAGGAACCAAATCTTTTTCTTTTGTTCTCTGACTCTTTGTGGTTGTCTCTCTTGTGCTTATAGACAGGATCTATCAGATAAGAGACAAAAGCTGTGTGGAAATCCTTTACTGCTTGACTAAGTGTCAAAGCAATCATCTGTTATGAATCAAAACTGGACTACTCCCTAAGAAGTCATTCTGTCACTGTATGGAATAATTTCGAAGAGGATTTACATTTTCTAACATAAAGTTGTCCTTGAGCTTTGTTAGACAGATCTACGCTAAAGAGACAATGTGCTATGTGGAAATCCTTTGAGCAATCAACTGCTGAGTGTGATCATCAATCTGTTGGAAACGAGAAGACGTCCACTATGTGAGGAATTGATCGTTGCCCAGGAATGATCTTCTATTGTAAAAGATTTCAAATATCACTTGTTGAAATACCAAAAGCTTAGTGTAAAAGGTTCGTTTGCACCCATTATATTTATATAGTGGAATCACCTCTATGGTAGAAAGTAGACGTATGTCAATTAAGGCCGAACCACTATAAAACAACTGTGTCCCTTAAGATCGTACCTACATCTTTACGAGTATCTAACAATCGAAATCGTAACGCTTACAGCTGACCGCCCATACTTCTTAGTAACGTCTCGTTGTGACGTAGTACTCTTCTGCTAGCATCAAGAAAGAGCAGAAAAGTTACAATCACTAATTCACTCCCTTTCTTAGTGCAGCATAAACGATCCAACAACAATATGTAATCGAAATCTCCGCCTATAAATGCAATCGGTCTCAGTCCCATTTGTGTCAAGCAATTAAAATCAAGTATAAAGGATTACATTAAAAAGTCTCACCGTCTCCTCCTCTCTTCCTCCATTCCTATCCTTTTTTTATTCTTGGCAATTTCTTAGTGTCTCAGAGGAAGTCATAAAGTCTAGTGTACTAGTTCGGTAATCTACATTTGGTATCAGAGTCGGGTTGTCGGGGTCGAGTTGTCGAAATCCAGCGAATGTTCTGCCGAAGTCCAACGGAGGTTTTGCCAAAGTTCCGCGGATGTTCTACAGAAGTACAGGAGAGGTTTTGCCAAAATACTGTTGAAGTTCTAGCAAGGAAGCTACAATCCTAGATTACGTCGGGCATAGGTTGAGGACCAGGGTACGCTTCCAGAAGTCTAGTTCGGTATGATGGAATTTGATACTGTCGGCATGGTTAAGAAATTAAGTAACTAAAATTATAGCACATGAAAGATGTGCATGGAGTCTTATCTCCAAGGTCAAGATCCCTAGGAGATTGTTGGCGGAAGTAAGATGATCCCACTGGAAGAGGATGGTGCCGCATTATTGCTTTCTATCTGTCCAACTATCTGACATTATAGTACATCCATATCGAGACCAACTCTGTACATGGTCTTTCATCGTTTCTTTTGTCAACCCAACCTCCTTATTCATGAGTGGTATACGAAACTTATTATTGGTTTCTCCAAATTTGGACCGTATCGACCAACTGCATCCAACATCTCACTGAAGCTCTTCAACTTGGAAATATTGAAAGGAACACTGGCTTGATAAAACCATCTGGCAATGGCTTGAACGGTCCAAGCACGAGCTTTTTTTAAAAAGCATCCACTATACTTGTTTGCTTTGTCTCTCCCTTTTGCATTAAGAAGAGATCCATAGGACCCTTACTCCGCGACGTGGCAATCTTTTTTGAACTGCATCTTCTATCTCAGTATCATTATCAATACCCACAGCAGAATAATCTACAGAGAATGAAGAATTCGAATTAACACTAATATCCATCTTCAAGCTCTTTGATTCCGTCAATTGCTTACGAAGCTCTTCTTTCACTTCTTCCGGGCATTTGTGACACGCTTTTGCATTTTTAAATTTCCCGACTTAATGTTGCTTAGCCCGGTATATCCCTCCTTTTGACACATATCCACAAAAAGTACAATTCACGGTATTGGAATCTTTGGGATCTTGAAGGAAATTATACCTCCAACCAATATCCCTCTTCGAACTTCTTACTTGGGAAAAATCCGCCATTCTTCAATAATCTATGACAATTGCTTAAGCAAATCAGATAAATGATAATTTCTTAAGGAAATTATGAAATGGCCGGATCAGACAGACATGCAAACATCCAAGACCCACTCGATCCATAGCCAAAACCACAACCAAGAACTTAGATTGAACTCTGCCTACTCCTTGCCGCACAAGATTCAAACTCCACCTCACCCTTCATAACCAGAAAACATCACGCCTAAAAAGCAACAATCCAAACCACGAATTGTCCAAGCTGAAACGAAATAGCTTCGCGGCATAATTCCAGCAGAATCAGCACACAAAAAAAGCCAAACCTCCACCTCACATCAACAAACAACAAACTCAAACTCAATCAAACATCAACAGTAGGAAGGAGGAGAAGAAGGAGGAAGGAGGAGGAAAAAGGAGAAGGAGGAAGGAGGAGGAAAAAGGAGAAGAAGGAGGAGGAGGAAGAAGGAGAAGGAGAAGAAGGAGGAGGATGAAGAAGGAGAAGGAAAAGAAGACGAACCTGGAGGAGGTCGACGGAGGAAGATGGGGGCAAGCTGAATAGGACAAAGGGGGAGTCGGGAAGGAAGGAATCTGATGGAGGGAGGAATTATGGGCCAATCGGGCATGGGCTTTAACCGGGCTTTAATCGGGATGGGCTTTAGGCTGCCCTAACGCCTAAACGAGCGCCCCAGCACCCCAGCGCCCGAGCAAGGCTCTACCAAGGCGAGCGCCTTTTGCGTGGCGCCCGTCCTAGCCCTAAAAAAGCGAGATGGCCCCGCATCGCCTTGCCCGAGCGCCTAGGCGAGCGAGGCGCGGTGCCTTGACAACACTACTTTATACAGATTACACAAGCTTTAGACAACCACACAGATTCGTTCATTTATGTATGGATGTCTTCTGGTTTTAATAGGGAATTAATCATATAATTTGTTTCCCGATTATGAAATTTCAATACGATGTGATTAGGTTCAACAGACGGCTGCTTAACGGTCTCTATAACCAAGAAGGAAAGAAATCTTTGTCAATTTATCTAATACGTATGATTTGATCCAATCAGTCATCTTGTTGTTATCAGTAGCGACAACCCAGGAAGAATAATATTCCTTAGTGATTGTAGAGAATAAGATAGGATAAGGTAGGAAATAACACATTGTCATAATTAGAGATTCTTTCTCCTAACATAGCTATCGTATCCCCATATACAATTATCTGATTAAGATAATGCAATTTATCATAAATATGATAAAATCCCTACAATTGTAGGGAAATAATAATTATTTTCTTGCGGTAATTCTAACGTAGTAATGCAGTACGCAACACACTTCTCATGTGATACAACAACGAATTTCTCATGTGCACGTCATCATCGAAATAATTGTCAACATAAATGTGAGTGGGTCAGAGACTTGAAGCATCCGTTAGATTTGTTCCGAAATTGAGATCTTTTGAAATTACATAATATTGCGGAAGATATTGTAAGAATATAATATTTAATATGATTATATATTATATGATTCTGGGCTAATATCTAGATCTTATTGTATTAGATATCTAACTTGGAGGATAAGTTAGGAATATCTATAAATAGGGGCTTTGTCTAAATTATTAGGGGTGAGGTGACACGGTTAGTGTGTGGTATTCAAGAAAGAAAATCATCGGATCGAGTAGAGATTATTCTACAGATTCAGGGTTAGGATTTTCTTGTATCTCGGGTGGGTGAGAGACACACCTGGTGCTTTTGTAATCTCGGTTGTCTAATGGAATCTCCTTAGGACCTCTCCGTGGACGTAGGCTGGTTTTGGCCGAACCACGTAAATCTTGCGTGTTCGATTTTTTGTCCAAATTTCACCATCGAGGCTCGACACGATAGCTGAATTTTCCTAACAATAGGTATCAGAGCAGGTCGTGAAGATGACTGAAATTTCGCTTGCAAAGTTCGATGTGATGAAGTTCGACGGGACTGGGAACTTCGGACTTTGGCAGCAGAGGGTAAAGGATTTGCTAGTGCAGCAGGGGATGGTGAAGCACAAGAGAGCTGGAGCCACGGTACATGGTGGTTACCCGGGAGCACAACTACTACGATCATGTGAAGGGTAGAGCGATAATCTGAGGCGGTGACAACGCTCTCAGGAATACACGATGGATGAAGAGGTGAGCTTTTCAGCGTTTCGGAGGTCCAAGAAAGGAGAATTTGGTAACTTCGACCCGAAGTGGAGATTGTTAGGATTTGGTCCGAAGTTGAGATCTTTTGAGATTACATAATATTGCGGAAGATATTGTAAGAATATAATATCTGATTAGATATTATATGATTCTAGGCTAATATCTAAATCCTATTGTATTAAATTTCTAACTTATACGACAAGTTAGGACTATCTATAAATATGCGCTTTGTCTAGATTATTAGGTGTGTGGTGACACGGTTAGTATGTGGCATTCGAGAGAGAAAATTTTCAGATCTACGGATTCGGGAGTAGGATTTTCTTATATCTCGGGTGGGTAAGAGACACACTTGGTGCTTTTCAGACCTTCTCGTGGACGTAGGCCGATTTTGGCCAAACTATGTAAATCTTATGTATGCTATTTTTCGTTCAAGTTTCAATTGAGGCTCGACACGATAGCTGAATTTTTCTCAACAAAACTAGGGAACCAGATTCATGAGTCCACGGTGGGCAACAAATCTCATCCTCAGAGCGAGGCGATCTACGCAAAGCTCATGGAGATTACGAATTCCTTGAGATTAGAAGGGTACGTCCTCATACGAGACACGTGTTCGCCAGTATTGAGGACGAGGAGGAGTTTGCGCTCTCTTATCACGGCAAGATGATAGTCGTGGCATTCATGCTCATCAACACAGGTGCGGGAGTCCTGATAAGGGTGGTGATAAACTTGCGAATCTGCACAGATTGTCACCTGGCGATCAAACTCATATCGAAGATGAACGGAAGGGAGATCATCGTCCGTGATTGAAGCCGGTTCCACCATTTCAATGGCGGCATGTGCTCTTGCAAGGATTACTGGTAAGGGGAACTTTCCCGCCTCGGTTTCGCTTCCGATGAAGAACTGAACGACGAGCTGTTCCCAAATCGTGATACGCTGAGAGGTAACATGAAATGTTTAGCTGAAAAGCCATTCTTATCAATGATCTTAATCTCACATGTATTAAATTTATTATATTTTACTGACCTTATCACCTAAAAAATATTTTTTTTTCCTATTGACCTTACGATATTTTCTATTATATATTTCAATATAATATTTTTTAATAATAAAAGAATTTCTATTAGTGATACCAAATATTAAGTTGATATACATCCGAAAAAAAATAATTTACAAATTTTATTTTATTAGATTTTTGTGGCAATTGGAAGATATATCTAAATCAACTTTACCCCCGGGACAAAGAAGAATGATTAGGGTTGAGCATAGATTTTTGGTAAAACTGCCAACCGGTTGGAACTGGTATCATAGGGTCAGTGTCAGTATAGGTTCTTGAATACATCGGGCAGGTTCAAGATTCTAAATTTTTGAAAACCGACATTATTAAGTACGTTTTCTGGTTCTGACCTTGGAACCAACCCGAAAAAACTTGGAACCTGACATTATATATTTTAATATATAATTTATATTATATATATTTATAATATCTTTATATTTATATAAATAATTTTATTTTAAAATTTAAATATTTCTTATTTATATTTAGTAATTTTGCGCATAATTATATGGTTGGACAAGTCACTTTTTATGGATACCCGAACCGGCCATCCCTTGCCCTTGCCCTCTTCGTGAGGCCTTGACCAGTTCGCTTGAGGTTTTTTTAGATTGATTGGAGTAATGCTTGATGTATTTTTAGATTGATTGGAAAAATGTATGAGGTTTTTTTAGATTGATTAGAGTAATACTTAAGGTTTTTTTAGATTAATTGGAGTAACGTGGTTGATTTAATATAGAAGTATCACAAGGACATGGAATCGGAACCGGCACCAAAATCGGTACTAAAACTGGCGGGTTGGTTCTTGAGTGTTTCTGTTAGCCACAGGGTAGGTTTTAAATTCTAAAAATAAAGAATCGATCATTACAGAGTTGGTTCTAGTTTCTACCTTCGGAACCTACCAATCCTTGCTCGTCCCTAAGAATGATGGAAATCAAATACGAGATTTGATTAAAACAAGAGCATCGTATGCTTCTTCATTCAGGGTGACAAATAAATAACAGGAACAAGCAGATACAATACTTTGATTTCAGATATTTCGGCTACCACCAGCAAACAAGCAATCAATCGGGTATACAATCCATCCTTCAGGTTGGAATTCGGGATTTGGAGCATCAGCCCGCCAGAGATTTGATAGATCGTAGTTTCGCTGCGGCCTCACGGATGTCCATCCTTTCTCCAGGCGACTCACTACAGCAAGCGACTCCGATTTCGAACACCTTCGCCAGACATTCTAGAATCCTACACGGAGTGCGGGTGCTCGATCCTACTCCAAACTCATTTAGAAACATACAAGGGTCTGCTACTTCTCCCGGTCTTTCCGGTAACCCGGCCTCGCAATGGCTTCGGATGTTCCACGCATCCTGGAACATGTCGTCGGTCGGCCTCTTTCCCGTAAACATCTCTAGCAGAAGAATTCCAAAACTGTAAACATCACCTTCCCTCGACACTTGCCTTCCCATTCCGTACTCTACAACATTTCATGTTAAATGGCCTATATTACTGAGTACGAGCTAACAAATGTCCAAAACCAGATTTACATTAAAATTCACGCACCTGGAGGACAGTAGCCAACTGTCCCTCTCACTCCTGTCGAGCTTACTTGCACAACAACATCACCGGCAGGGAGAATTCTCGTGAGTCCGAAATCACCGACCTTTGCTGTCATCTCCACATCCAAGATAACATTGCTCGGCTTCAAATCACAGTGAATCACCGGCACGTCACACTCGTGATGCAGATACTCCAAAGCACATGCAATGTCCACGGCAATACTAAGCCTGTGCCTTAAACTTAACTTTCGGCACACTCCTTCGTGTTTAACTTTAGGATGCAGCCAATCTTCCAGGCTTCCATTTTTCATGTACTCATACACAAGCGCCTTAAAATCATTACCTCGGAAGTCGATGGTCGAGCAGACAGTATGAATTTTGACGAGATTTCGGTGTCTGATCTTCTTCAATACCTCACATTCTGCCACAAAACTCTTTGAAGCTGCTCGAGTTCGGAGGTCGAGAACCTTAATGGCTACAACATTACCAGTATTTCCAAGGATCCCCTTGTACACGGAACCAAAACCACCGACACCGATCAAGTTATTTTGATTGAGCCCACTGGTCGCCTTGATTATATCCTCATATGAAATTTGTGGAAATGGGCCTTTGGGAACCAACCCAGACTGCGACCTCACGTTTCTCCTCCTTTTTCTGTTCATGCAACGATGCGATGCAAGCAGCAAAAGTGGAACAGACAGGAAAGCAATCCCACTGGCGACCGCAACAACGATCCTAATCAAGGTTGTTCTTCCTCGCTTCCGTTTAGAAGTAGGACAACTTGGTAAGTTCAATGCTGGAATCCCGCCACAGAGTTTATAATTTCCCATGACTGAGACCCCTGTGGCATTTAGGAAGACTCCTTTATTCGGAACTTCTCCCTCGAAATGGTTGAAAGATAGGTTGAGGGATGTGAGCTGAAAGTCTCCTAAGAATTTTGGGATCCAGCCAGAGAAGTTATTCTGTGATAAGTCTAGATATTGAAGTCCTTTCAGAGTAGATAGAAACGCAGATATGTTGCCTTCGAACAAATTATTCCCAACGTGCAATAACACCAAGCTGGTGCATCCACCGAGAGTGCTCGGGACCTGTCCAGACAGTCTGTTCCCGTGCACATCTAACATTGCTAGGCTCTTCAGATTGCCGACTTCATCTGGCAGAGCACCGGTCAGTTTGTTCTGAGATAAGTCGAGAAAGTTTGATAAGGAAGAAATACCAAGGACTGGAGATGATATAGTTCCAGTCAGGTTGTTTCTCGATAGATCCAAACTGATCAAGTTTTGGCAATTTCCGAGGCTTGCTGGAATACTCCCACTGAATGCGTTCCCTCCCAACATCAGTATCGTCAACATAGTCAAATTTCCTAGAGAAGATGGGATTTCCCCGATGAATTTGTTGTACCGTGCACGTAGGTTCTTCAACTTGTGGAGGTTACCGATTTCCTTTGGGAGCATACCCGTCAATGTGTTCCAGCCGATATGTAGACTTTCCAGGTTGTGAAGATTCCCAATGGTAGAAGGGACCGTCCCCGTGAGCTGATTGGACCAGAATGACAACAGGTACAAGTTGGAAGATATGTTCCCAATAGACCGAGGCAACGTACCTCCGAAATTGTTTCCGCTGAAATCCAGAATCCATAGCTCGGTGGAATTGAGGGACTCGAGGAATTTCAAGTCCCCCGACGTGCCGTTTCCCAATTGATTGTCACCAATTAGAAGCAAGTACAACTGATTGAGATTTTTGAGATCAGGTACCGATCCGGTGAAATTGTTCTGGGTCAACCCTAGGCTCCGTAAGTTTGTCGCGTTTGCTATTGAAGGGGGAATTGGTCCGGTCAATTGATTAGCAAAGACGTGGAAGCGCTGGAGATTGGGAAGAGTGATTCCGAGATCCAGAGGGAGACCGCCCTTGAGTTTGTTTAGAGCGAGCTGTAGGACAATCAGAGAGGTCATGTTGAAAATCGAGGAGGGTACCGTACCAGAAAAGTAGTTCCCTGCGAGATAAATCCATCGCAACCTTTGCAATCGCCCAAGAGATGCTGGGATGGGGCCGCTGAAACCATTATAGTTTCCGCCAATGAACTCCAGAGATGAAAAGTTGCTGAAGAAATCAGGGAACTTCCCGGTGAAATTGTTGTTGTGGACCAGGAATAATCGAAGCTTTGACAGAGCGGATAATCCACGAGGTATTTCTCCAACAAGCTTGCTGTTTCCCAAAAAGATCTCCCGTAGGTTTGTGCACCCCGAGATGTTCTCTGGGAGCTGACCCGAGAACGAGTTATTATCCATGTGCAACTCTGTCAACCGACGCAAGTTCCCGATTTCAGGGGGGATTCCGCCAGAAAAAATGTTGTTGTTGATGTTTAATATCCTGAGGAAGCTGAGATTCCCAATGTAGGGTGACAAAGACCCTCCCAGCCTGAAGCCTGGGAGCACCAATTCGGTGACGCGGGGACGTCTCCTGCTGCAAGTTACGCCCGGCCAATGACAGAAGTCGACGGTGTCATTCCACGAGGTGAGCACACCGTCGGGGTCGTCGGGTATGCGGCCCCTGAACTCGAGTAAAGCAGCTCGGTCGGTTTCGTTGGTCTTAGCCGCTGCTGCCGAGAGAGAAAACATCAGAAGACACGTGAATAATATCACAAAACCCATATCTTTTGGACAATCAATCGCTAAATGTGTACTTAGCTTTTTATATCCCAATACTCTTCCCATTCCATTTCATTATTATATTACTCTGTGTATGTAACCCTTATTCAATCCACAGAAAAAAAAAAAACGTTCAAATAAACGTGACTTACGTATTACTTTTGCTTGGGGAAAAAAGCTTGAAAAGCAGACAGCAACGACCGACTTGGACCCTGAGGAGGAGACTACCGACAGAATTACTCTTTAACTTGACACTCCATTTCCTTAATCATGTCGGTGGTTTCACTCTTGTCGACTTCTAAGTGACTTTGACTTCTGGGGCCCAAACCTTTTATGTTTTTTTTTATAAGTAGCTATAATCAAATCCATTCCATTCCGGTTAAGTGCCCGTTTGATTTTGCGACGTAGAGAAAAAAATATAGTGATTAAAAAAGTAATGATATGTTTAATTTAAGAATAAAGATGATGGGAATAAGAGAAGAAATTAGGAAGGGAATGAACAAGAGTAATATATTTTGAGTCTTTACATATGCTAAGAGAATAACAATATCATTCTTGGGTTTTATTTCACTCAATTTCGACTTATACGGACCACATTATTCCATCGCATGGTAGAATAGGAGAGTTACTAATTAGAAACTCCGATCTCTCTATTTTATTCGACTTTATGCCATTTACTATCTCGTGTCTTCGAACTTGGAGCATTACACGATGGAGTTGTTAGCGATTTCCGTCTCGAAGCATCGCATATTAAGATAATGGTTAACGAAAACTGACGTTGATAACATACATAAAAACATCGAGGAACACTCTTAAACGATAGTAATAATGATGGTCGAGGAATTAAACTGTCGTATTCCGTTTGATGTCAGATATAACTACGATGAACGTCACTGTAGAATACATTTCGAAATGAATAATAAAAGTTAATATTGTTACAAACACAAATAACGTTGGCGATCAAGGCTCTTTCTTCTTTTTTTTATGGTCATGTTATAAGTTAATACTTGCTATATATGTAATAAAGTAAGGAGTTTAATTTTGAGTGTAATGTACTTTGCACAATGTAGTTTACATGACATTTTAATGATTAATACATGAGAGGATTATCTATCACATGTTGTCTGCCAGCAATCCTGTCTATTGTCCGACAATCCATGATTAATACATGGGCTCCTCCCCCGTGCCCAAGTGTAGGGACACACGATCGGATACTTAAAGCATTATCTGTTATATGTGTTCTGCAGGCAATCCTGTCACTTGACCGACAACCCTAATGTATGATGGAGAAATCTAAAGAATTCGTTGAATCACGTTGTACTTATACGACGGACTTGAGGATGGGCCGACCCGAGTATTCCACATGAATTTTCTTCTCGTTGTCTCCACCTTTTTTTTTAATGATGAAAATGGAGAAAATATAATTCAAATTTAAGTACATTCTTTTCATTCACAAGATAAGTTTTTTTTATTATTTAAGTTTTTTTAAACCATAAAATCACGCACATAAAAAGTTTAAATGGAGACTTTGGAAAAGTAGAGTCGCGATGACTCGGGAGTCTTCTTATGAGGAAATTACTTTATCGACTCACTCACTACTATTCCCAGTCTATAAATATCAAATAATTTCGGACAAACTTTTGATGACTTCTAAGCGACTTCGACTTTTGATGGCCTTCACACTATCACTTACTCTTTTGTCACCTTACGGGCTCAATTCCTCCCATAGTTAATTAATTTTATAAAAATGAATAGAAAAGTTCACGTTGAATAGAAAATTCCTCACAAACTAGCATATATAGGTCACTCCCTCTATTGCCAATTGATTTAAAAATTAAATAACGTTGGACTTATATACTGAGCTTGAGATAGGCCGACCCGGGATTTTCCATAGGATATTTGTGTTAGTTTAGTCTCTCGAGATTTTTGGACATCTATTATTACCATAAATCAATCACGCACATAAAAGTTCAAATGAAGGAGACTTTGGAAAACTAGACCCGCGATGATGACTCGGAGTCTATGTGAAAAATTACTTTCGAGACAAACTCCGACAAACTTTTGATGACTTGTAGGCGACTTTGAAAAAAAAAAATCAGAAAAATTTGTTACTTAAAAATTAGATCGGAACCAAATATACAACCACTTACTTAAACATTTCTCTACACACTTTTTGTCAATTTTTATCGTCTTATTGTTTGGTAATAATTTTGATGGTTTGCGTGTGGTTTCCATCTCATCCCCCGCAATTAAACTGAAAAGGGAAAGATAACTCAAGGACATTTTAATAGACCCAGCCAGCATTATCTTATTAACTGCTTGCTTGTTGATCCTAAGAATGGCATTCACATCATCATCTTCCTTTCTGTCCAATCATTTCAGGACTTGAATGGCATTTACATCATCAGACGACTTGGTGGTCGTCTGTGCAGACCCGGTCAGTCCTACCTTTTGTAGACTCCTTGTAGACTCAATAGTCTTTCCTTCCGTAAACTTCGTACGGATTTGCGTCCTTTAATCTTTTGTTTACTTCAATGAGCTAGCATAATGAGTTTTTGTACGGGCCATACTATAGTTAGTCCCAGGATTATTCATCGTGTCAACAAAATCGAGATGATTTTTTTTTTTAATATTCTTGCTCCTTTTTTTGTCATACAAGAATGCTAAAAGTGTGAAATGTATAATCAAATACTTTGTTCAAGCTTACCCAAAACGAACTGATTTGTAAACATTTTCACTTAAATTTTAAGCATTTGCAAAGTTCATGAGAACAATAGTAACTACAAAAATCGAAAATATTTAGGCAAATAAATATATTTGAAAAGATTTGGAAATGCTAATTTATTCATTTTATTGTTAATTTAATGAAATAAAGTCATCATTGAGATATCCCTGGTATATTAAAGATAAATATATCGAGACCAAATATACGACTTATCTGCACATCTGCTGAGTCTGACTCATGGCAGAAACAAGAATGGCTAAACAATGTACAAGTATATAGTGACAAGAGAGGTGCTTCGCGGGCGCGTACATTTGGCTAAGTTTTTTTTTAGTTGTACACTGGTTGCTTGACTGCCAAAGTAGCTTAGGCAAAGTGACAGGTGAAGAAGTTTTCTCACATTCGCACGCATTCTCAATTATTAAGAAAGATTATATTTGTGCCATGAATGCTCGGTCAACAAAACGGCTCGTTTATAGTAACATGTAGGATTTTCTTGATATTGTTGATAATATGTTTGGTGACTTTGGTGTACTGGTGTAGGGCCTTTTTTCAGCCCAAAGGTTTAGTTCTTGCACTTGGCGAATTTTGAGAACATTTGGGAGGTTGGTTGTTTGTGACATACTTTGCCTAAAGGAGAATTTGAGACACTGCATTGATCTCTATTTGATGGTCATACATTCATCGATTATCATTGTATTTATTGCTTACTGGCTCACGGGATATCTCGTATAAACAACATCTTATGGTAGTATGCATAACCGATAATAATTTAGATGTCTTGAATGAACTTGTGTATGATAATAAATATTAATTGCTTTCTTACATATTGTCGTGAATTTCCTAATTAAATCATTTTAGCATATTAGAGTTGGGATATTTTGCATAACGATATAAGCGTTTGATTGCCAAAGCGACTTGCTTGTTGAGATACGGGGAATCCACTTTTGCAGAACGTGTTGTTGATATCCGTGATGATTTCCATTGATCGGTTACTGAATTTAGCGATGTTTGATCATCACATTAGGATGATGAGTTCGTTCTTATTAGTTATCTACGAAAAGATATAGTGACTCCCTAAGACCTTGTAAATTATTTCATTTATCTTATCTTACCTTGATTGCAATAGTTTTTATTATATACTTTAATATTTTTAATATCATATAGAATAATAAAAAAATAATTCAAAAGGAATTATTATCACATGGTATTGGTGTCACCTAGGAGTGAAAATGAGTCGAGCCGAGACCGAGTACTTTCAGGCTCGAGCTTGGCTCGATTAAGAAAAGCTCGAGCTCGAGCTCGGCTCAAGCTCGATCGAGCTCAAATAATTGGAGCTCGAACTCGGCTCGTTCCAATTATGGAGAGCTCGAGCTCGGCTCGAAAGGCTCGAATGTAGATCGAGCCTAAACTTGGCTCGAAAGCTCGGCTCGAAAGCTCGAGCTCGATTTCAAAATATACATATATTGACGTTGACTCGAACTCGGCTTGGCTCGGTTGGCTCGAAAACATATATAATAAAGTTCACTTCACAAACATAAATATGAACAATGTTGTCAAAATATTTTAACAAAATCATAATTCCAAAACATCTCCAAACTATTCTCCCAAAATATCTCCATAAATAGAACCAGATTTATCAAAACAATCACAAACCACAAGAATCATACTCTTAAAACATCTTCACGATATAACTTCATTACCAATCATAATAATATCACAAGCATCATCACCTGCATATAAAATATTATAAAGAGTATTACAATCACCATAACAATAATAAGACAATAAATATCTTAAAATTTTATAAAGTATGTAACGATATTTAGCTTACTTCAAGAAGTTGAATTAGGTACTTGAATAAATATCTCTTGGTATGTTTTCCCTTTCTATAAAAGAAACAAAAAAGAGAAATAAAAAGCTTGGGTTAGTTATTAAAATTTATTATATAATATTAGGCTCGCGAGCCTTCGAGCTGTTAGTGTTTCGGCTCGAGCTCGGCTCATTTCGTTAACGAGCCGAAACGAACCGGCTCGAGCTCGGCTCGAGCTCCACCAAAGTCGAGCTCGAACCGAGCTTTGACCGAGCTAGCTCGCGAGCGGCTCGGCTCATTTTCACCCCTAGTGTCACCACATATCTAAGTTGATTAATTTAAATAAATACTTATATTAAGTAATCTTTTATCATCACATAATCACTTTCTCATAAGTTTTTCAGAAAAAAGAAGTAAGTTTTCATAATGAAGTTGATGAACAAACACGAGAGTTGATATAAACAGAGCATTCAAGCGGTCTGTGATACGATGGATTCATTGTTGGTATTTCATCTCAACTGCTATGTCTGAGTGGGATTCAGAGCTTCAGCCCACCAGAGATTTGAGGGATCTTAGTTTCGCTGCGGCCACGCGGATGTCCATCCTTTCTCCCGGCGACTCACTACAACAGGCGACTCCAATTTCGAACACCTTCGCTAGACATTCTTGAAACCTTGGCAGAGCACATGCGCTTGATCCTTCTCCAAACTCATTTAATAACATATAAGGGTCAGCTATTTCTCCTGCTCTTTCCGGCAACGTAGCATCGCAGTGGCTTCGGATGTTCCAAGCATCCTGGAACATGTCGTCGGTCGGCTTTCTTCCCGTAAACATCTCCAGCAGAAGAATTCCAACACTGTAAACATCGCCTTCCCTCGACACTTGCCTTCCCATTCCGTACTCTACAACATTTTGTGTTAAACGGCCTATATTCCTGAGTACAAGCTAAATATCCAAAACAACATTTACATAAAAAATAACTCACCTGGAGGGCTGTAGCCGACTGTCCCTCTCACTCCTGTCGAGCTTACTTGCACAACAACATCATCTGCAGAGAGAATTCTCGTGAGGCCAAAATCACCGACGTGTGCTGTCATCTGCGCATCCAGAAGAACATTACTGGGCTTCAAATCGCAGTGAATCACCGGCACATCACACTCGTGATGCATATACTCCACGGCACATGCGATGTCCACAGCAATACTCAACCTATGCCTTAAACTTAACTTCCGACGCACTCCCTCGGGTGTAACTTTAGGATGCAGCCAATCTTCCAGGCTTCCATTTTCCATGTACTCATACACAAGCGCCTTAAAATCATTACCTCGGAAATCGATGGTCGAGCAGACAGTAGAAATCTTGACAAGATTTCGATGTCTTATATTCTTTAATACCTCACACTCTGCCATAAAACTTTTTGAAGCTGCTCGAGTTCGGAGGTCGAGAACCTTAATGGCTATTGCATTATCAGAATTTCTGAGGATCCCCTTATACACGGAACCAAAACTACCGGCCCCGATCAAGTTTTTTTGATTGAGCCCACCGGTCGCACTGAGTATATCCTTGTACGAAATTTGCGGAAAAGGGCCTTTGGGTACCAACCCAGCCTGCGACTTTACATTCCTTCTTTTTTTGTTCACGCAACGATGTGATGCAACTAACAAAAGCAGAACAAACAAGACAACAATCCCACTGGCGATCGCGATGATGATCTTAAATAACATTCTTTTCCTTCCACGCTTGAGTTTTGAAGTAGGACATCTTGGTAAGTTCAATGCTGGAATCCCGCCACATAGTTTGTAATTTCCCAAGACCGAGACCCCTGTGGCATTTAGGAAGACTCCTTTATTCGGAACGTCACCCTCGAAATGGTTGAAAGATAGGTTGAGGTATGTGAGCTGGAAATTTCCTAAGAATTCTGGGATCCATCCAGAGAAGTTATTCTGCGACAAGTCTAGTTGTTGAAGTCCTTTCAGAGGAAATAGAAACGCGGAGATGTTGCCTTCAAACAGATTATTCCCAATGTCCAAGGACACCAAGCTGGTGCATCCGCCGAGAGTGCTCGGGACTTGGCCAAAAAGACTGTTCCCGTTCATGAATAATAATGCTAGGTTCTTCAGGTGGCGGACTTCATCTGGCAGCACGCCTGTTAATTTGTTCAGAGATAAATCGAGAAAGTATGATAAGGAAGAAATACCTAAGACTTGCTCTGGTATAGTTCCACTCAGGTTGTTTCTAGATAGATCCAAAGCGATCAAGTTTTGGCAATTTCCGAGGCTTGCTGGAATACTCCCACTGAATGCGTTCCCTCCCAACACTAGCATCGTTAACATAGTCAAATTTCCAAGAGAAGATGGGATTTCTCCAAAGTATTCGCTGTTCTGTGCTTGTAGGTTCTTCAACTTGTGGAGGTTACCGATTTCCTTTGGGAGCATACCCGTCAATGGGTTCCTGCCGATACTTAGATATTCCAGGTTGTGAAGATTCCCAATGCTAGAAGGGAGTGTCCCCGTGAGCTGATTGGACGAGAATCCCAGCTTCTTCAAGTTGGAAGATAAGTTCCCGATTGACGGAGGCAACGTACCACCGAAATTGTTTAAACTGAAATCCAGAACCCACAGCTCGGTGGAATTGAGGGACTCAATGAATTTCAAGTCCCCCGACGTGCCGTTTCCCAATTGATTATCTGCAATTAGAAGCCACCCCAACTGATTTAGATTTTTGAGATCAGGTGCCGATCCGGTGAAATTGTTATGGTACAACCCTAGGCCCAATAAGTTTGTCGCGTTTGCTATTGAAGGGGGAATAGGTCCGATCAACTGATTACCACCGAAATTGATGATCTGGAGATTGGGAAGAGTGATTCCGACATCCAGAGGGAGACCTCCCTGGAGTTTGTTCATCGTGAACCGTATTGCAGTCAGAGAGGTTATATTGAAAATCGAGGCAGGTACTGTACCGGAAAAGTAGTTTCCCCCGAGAAAAATCCGTCGCAACCTTCGCAATCGCCCAAGAGATGCTGGGATGGGGCCATTGAAACCGTTATAGTTTCCGCCAATGATCTCCAGAGACGATAAGTTGCCGAAGAAATCAGGTAACTTCCCGGTGAAATTGTTTTTGTGAACCCGGAAGACTTGAAGCTTCGATAGAGCGGATAATCCATGAGGTATTTCTCCAACAAGCTGGCTGTTCCACAGAAGAATAACTTGTAGATTTGTGCAGCCAGAGATGTTCTCAGGGAGCTGACCCGAAAATGAGTTATTATCCATGCGCAACTCTCTCAATCGACGCAATTTTCCTATTTCAGGGGGGATTTCGCCCGCAAAACCGTTGTTGTTGATGTTTATTATCCTGAGGAAGCTGAGATTCCCAATGTAGGGTGACAAGGAGCCCCCCAGTCTGGAGGCCGGGAGCCACAATTCGGTGACGCGGGGACGTCTCCTGCTGCAAGTTACGCCCGGCCAAAAGCAGAAGTGGACGGTATCATTCCACGAGCTGAGTACCCCGTCGGGGTCATCGGGTATGCGGCCCCTGAACTCGAGCAAAGCAGCCCGGTCGGTGTGGTTGCCCATAGCCAGTGCTGCTCCCTGGACAACAAACGTAACCCAGGGAGAAAACAGGAATGTGAATATTATAATAGTAATAAAATGATAAAAGGAGAGGGGGATTGTAGTGAATACACCCATAATTATGTTTTAATAGATTGTACTAAAAATCTCAAGGCACATATTTTCATATATATTAAAAGATCTAAAGAAGCTAAAAGGGTGTGGTCCAAACGAGCAAATGACTTTGTGGGTTGGGTACCAAAAGTCGAACATTGACGAGATTCATTGATAGTGATAAATAATATGTTGTTATTTTGTATATATTAAAAGATCAGAAGAATTCAAATTAATATCTCTGCTTTTTGTTAGTTGAAAATAGAGTGCTCGCTTAAGTTAAGTCTTACTGTTCTAGCGAGGGACGATAAAATGATAGCTTGGAAAGTATATGCCGTACACCTATAGAAGAAATAAATGAAAATAAATTAAATTTAGTTTACCTAAACCCAACTAACTCTTTGAATTCTTCGCGCAAAGAAGAAACCAACTAACTCTTTGAATTCGAGGTACACATAAAGCGAAGTTTGATTGAGATGTTGTTGAAGAAGATGACGCTCGAAGGAAGAGCCGTTGTCGTGACTCGAAGGATATACCATTTGTATCCTTCCAGTCAAATACCGATATGTTGCTCCGAAAGCAGCGATGATGACTTGGGACAAAAGTACTATCGACCGGTCAGATCATCAATAATTTTTCAGCACAACGTTGTCTCGGGGGTCAAACTTACAACCATTTTAAATAAAAAGAAAATAGTGGTTTCTTTTTGTTTATCTTTCTTAACGACCATTTGAGAATGGACAGGAGAGCCAAAATTAAAATGAGTTGAATTTTTACAGTGATAAATTAAAAAAGGTTAATTAAATAATCAAGTGTAAATTAATAACAAACTCGATGTTTGGTTAAGTGGGATTCAACGGAGGAAGCCTGCCTTCACACGAAAATGCATTGCCTACTCTGAGCGCTCTCAATGGCCTGAGGTCGTGGATGGAGATTGTGCGATGCTCAAATAATATCCTAAATATTGAAATTTTTTTCACTAGTTTCAGATTTATGGCGTTATTTCAATTATATTATCCGTTAGTTGTCTTTGCTAACAGAGGCCTACGTGGCAACTAACACCGTGAATGACACGTTTAATCTAGACGAAATTATTAAATATATTCAAAACTTTCCCATTAGTTGCAGATTTATCCTGACATTTGAAAACCATCTTTGTATAACCTAATATTAAAATGTTATTTCAAAATTGTCTATCGTTAGACCTGACCCCTAATGGCAACCGACTTGATGTTGATATGTAAGACAACACAAATTTTCTATTAATTTAAAATTAAAATAATACAATTTAGCCACCTTAAATTTTGTTTAGTTCAATTTGACCCCCTTTAGTTAATATTTCTAGCTCAGCCACTGTGGTTACTGTGTGCGTGAGGAAGCGACGTGTTGAAAGGAACAATCCTTCCGATCATTGTTGTAATACTGTAAGTTTAGGACTCACAAAGTTGAAAATGAAATATATAATATATATCACGCATTCAACTAACAGTTCGAGCTTTTAGGACAGTTGGCGTTGGCTGCTTTCAACAATGATAACCCATTAAAAACTTATTAATGATGGTTAAATATACAAATGCTCATTATGGACTAAAGTTGGTTAGTTCCGAGTAAGTTCTCGAAATTAGATTATATATATTATAATGTAATAACAACTTTAACAAATACATTAATAGATGTTTATTTAGAAATATGCGGGAATAAGTATTTGTGAATTTTATTTGAGAAAAAATTATTTTCAAGATATGATAAAATCAACTAATTGTGATGAATACTTTGTTCTAAATAAGTAAATAATAAAGGAAACGTTAATATGAAATTTTATTACATTATGCACAGAATGAATTTAAGGCTAGAATTTGGAATCACAGTTGGTACCTCTCGTACATTTTAAACCGACCCTATGGAAATGATCCCGGCGAGTAACAGATCCAAGCCGGAGTCAGGAGCACCTCTCACCCTTGGTTGGAAGAAGAAAGCCTCCACGGAACTACTATAACTAGATATCCCCCTGTCACCAAGAAATGTCAAGTAATAATTCTTAGCACTTGTCATTTGCTGGCCCTGCTCCTTCGTTCATACTCACCATAAGTACCGTCAAATATGTAGGCGACACTCGTCGTAGTGCCTTCGATGAAAATGTCAACTTTGTTAGGCCTGTAGGAAGTCTTGGAAGCTCCTGAAGCATGTCGCAATCATGCAATTTGAGGGACTTAAAGATTCAAGAGTTGGCTAACTGTCGAATGGCAGGAAGCGAATCCTGCTGCCCGAAAGGGCCAAATAATGTATAGCGGACGGTCTCTTCCTTCGTCGAGAGGGTTGCCCTCAGCTTCCAACACTAGTAGGTTCTTCAGATCACATATTGAGGAGGTTCCCCTCATTACACTCCTACTTGAATGAGAGAAATGAACAAACATAAGAAAGTGAATATAAGAATGGATTTCTGTTGAATTATCTCAGTTAGCCACCTGCATTTCCTCTCTCTTCTCAAAAGCTTTTTGTTTTTTCTGAATTATCTCCCTTTGCTTCTTGTTGTTATTCAATGACTTTTTCAAAGTTAAGTAGACAACCGATGACCTGACTGACATAGTCAATGGAGAAGATTGCCGTGAATAATAAATACTTGCTTTTTACTCTCCGTCTTATTAATCTCTGTCCGCTTCTTAGTGACTTTGACTCCTCCTGACACCACCGGGTCAAAAATTAATACGACATGAATCTTTAAAAAAAAATTAAGTTTAAATTAATAATTTCTAAAATATATTGGTGTCCAATAAACTCGCATCGAGTATTATTCTAATGTAATTATAAATATTAAATATGTAATTTAAATAAAATTTTCTAGGGGGAGTTTGAACAACATTAAACTAATTTTATAACCTAAAAACTACTGTACTAATTCAATACTAAAAGATATCTTGAATTAAAATAAAGTACTAAAATTTTAATGTTCATAAATGGTACATTTTCTAAGTCCATTTGACGTTTTTTAGTACAAACCCCATACAATTTGTACTAAAATTGTACAATGCCTGAAGACCAAGTACCAAAGTCCGACGCGACCCAAGGAAATTTAGTGATCATTTTGAGTACATTTTTCAAGGTAAGTACCGTTGATTTTTACTACTTTTTTTTTCTAAAACATTTTTAGTGCTTAAGTTTAATTTAGTGTTTTCTTCCTAAAACATTTTTAGTACATATTAAAAATTACTGTTTATTTTAGTGTTTTCTTCCTAAACATGTTTAGCATTAAACTTGTACGTTCCTAATGATTGGAAATGTACATGGCCACAGCCTCGTTGAACTAGGGAACCAGATTCACGAGTTCACGATGGGTGAAAAATCTCATCCTCAGAGCGAGTGAATTTGCGTGAAGCTCGCCGAGATCACGAATTCCTTGAGATTAGAAGGGTACGTCCCTCATACGAGGAACGCGTTTGTCGATTTTGAGGACGAGGAGAAGGAGTTCGCACTGTCCTATCACAGCGAAAAGATAGCCATGGCTTTCATTTCATGCTCATCAACACGGGTGCAGGAGTCCCGATAAGGGTGGTGAAGAACCTGCGAATCTGCGCAGATTGTCACCTGGCGATGAAGCTCATATCGAAGATCTATGGAAGGGAGATCATCGTCCGGGATCGAAACCGGTTTCACCATTTCAACGATGGCACGTGCTCTTGCAAGGATTACTGGTAAGGGGGAACTTGTGCTCTTTCTCCAGGAACACAGAAGAATGATAGAAATCGATTTGATGAACTTAACACAAGATTTGATATAAACATAGCATTATCCTTCATTCATTCATTCAGGTGGCAAAGAGATGGAGATAATAATGGGATTGAGTTATTTCAGCTACCACCACCAAACATACAACCAGTCGGGGATACAATCCATCAGGCTCGTATTCTGGCTTCGGAGCTTCATCCCACCAGAGATTTAATGGATCGTAATTTCCCAGCGGCCACGCGGATGTCCATCCTTTCTCCAGGCGACTCACTACAACATGCGACTCCGATTTCAAACACCTTCGCTAGACATTCTATAATCCTTGGGGGAGCACGGGCGATCGATCCTTCTCCAAACTCATTTAAAAACAGACGAGGGTCTGCTATTTCGCCCAAGCTTTCCGGCAATGCGGCCTCGCAGTGGCTTCGGATGTTCCACGCATCCTGGAACATGTTGTCGGTCGGCCTCTTTCCAGTAAACATCTCCAGCAGAAGAATTCCGTAGCTGTAAACATCGCCTTCCCTCGACACTTGGCTTCCCATTCCATACTCTACAAAATATTTCGTATTAAATGGCCTATGCTACGAGTACAAGCTAACAATTATTGGAAACCACATTTACATAAAATCGACGCACCTGGAGGGCTGTAGCCGACTGTCCCTCTCATTCCCGTCGAGCTTACTTGAACAACAACATCATCAGCAGAGAGAATTCTCGTGAGGCCGAAATCACCAACGTGTGCTGTCATATCCGAGTCCAGGAGAACGTTGCTTGGCTTCAGATCGCAGTGAATCAGCAGCATGTCACAATCATGATGGAGATACTCCACAGCACAAGCAATGTCCACGGCAATACTCAGCCTATGCCTTAAACTTAACTTCCAGCGCACTCCCTTATGTGTAACTTTATAATGCAACCAATCGTCCAGGCTTCCATTTTCCATGTACTCATACACAAGCGCCTTAAAATCATTACCTCGGAAGTCGATGGTCGAGCAGATCGTAGAAATCTTAACGAGATTTCGATGTCTGATTTTCTTTAATACCTCACACTCTGCCACAAAACTTTTCGAAACTGCTCTAGTTCGGAGGTCGAGAACCTTAATGGCCACCACATTACCGGAGTTTCTAAGGATCCCCTTATACACGGAACCAAAACCACCGGCACCGATCAAGTTATCTTGATTGAGCCCATCAGTCGCCCCGAGTATATCCTCATACGAAATTTGTGGAAAAGGGCATATGTGAACTAACCGAGACTTCGACTTTACGTTTCTTCTTCTTTTTCTGTCCATGCAACGACGCGATGCAATCAACAAAAGCACAACAAACAGGAAAGCAATCCCACCGGCAACCGCAATGTTGATCTTCAACATGGTTTTTCTTCCGTGTTTCCGTTTCGACGTAGGACATCTTGGTAAGTTCAATGCAGAAATCCCGCCACAGAGTTTGTAATTTCCCATGATCGAGATCCCTGTGGCATTTAGGAAAACTCCTTTATTTGGAACTTCTCCCTCGAAATGGTTGAAAGATAAGTTGAGGTATGTGAGCTGAAAGTCTCCTAAGAATTTCGGTACCCGGCCAGAGAAGTTATTCTGTGATAAGTCTAGTTGTTGAAGTCCTTTAAGAGGAGATAGAAACGGGGTGATGTTGCCTTGGAACATATTATTCCCAATGTCCAAAACCACCAAGCTGGTGCATCCACCAAGAGTTTTCGGGACTGGACCAGATAGTCGGTTCCCGTGCACGTCTAATATTGCTAAGTTCTTCAGATTGCCGACTTCATCTGGCAGTGTGCCTGTTAATTTATTCTCAGATAAATCGAGAAAGTATGATAAGGAAGAAATACCTAAGACTTGCGCTGGTATAGCTCCACTCAGGTTGTTCTCAGAGAGATCCAAAGCGATCAACTTTTGGCAATTTCCGAGACTTGCGGGAACACTCCCACTGAATATGCTCCCTCGCAACGACAGTTTCGTCAACATAGTCAAATTTCCTAGAGAAGATGGGATTTCCCCAATGAATTTGTTGTAGTTTGCTCGTAGGTTCTTCAACTTGTGGAGGTTACCGATTTCCTTTGGGAGCATACCATTCAACGGATTCCTGCAAATAACTAGATCTTCCAGGTTGTGAAGATTCCCGATGCTTGAAGGGAGGGTCCCCGACAGCTGATTGGACCAGAATGCCAACTTGTTCAAGTTGGAAGATAAGTTCCCAATAGACCGAGGCAACGCACCTCCGAAATTGTTACGGCTGAAATCCAGAACAGTTAGCTCCGTGGAATTGAGGGACTCGATGAATTTCAAGTCCCCCGACTCGACGTTTCCCAATTGATTATTACCAATACGAAACCACCTCAACTGGTTAAGATTTTTGATATCAGGAACCGATCCGGTGAAATTGTTCCGGGTCAATCCTAGGCCCAATAAGTTTGTCGCGTTTGCTGTTATTGAAGAGGGAATAGGTCCGGTCAACTGATTAGCATTGAAATTGATGAACTGGAGATTGGAAAGAGTGATTCCGTGATCCAGAGGGAGACCTCCTTGGAGTTTATTTTCCGAGAACTCTATGCTAATCAGAGTGGTTATGTTGAAAATCGAGACAGGTATCGTACCGGAAAAGTAGTTTCCTGCGAGACTAATCCATTGCAACCTTCGCAAGCGCCCAAGAGATGCTGGGATGGGGCCACTGAAACCATTATCTCCTCCATGAATTACCTCTAGGGACGATAAGTTGCCGAAGAAATCAGGGAAACTCCCGATGATTTTGTTTTTGCTGACATGGAAGAGTCCAAGCTTCGACAGAGCGGATAATCCACGAGGTATTTCTCCAACAAGCTGGTTGTTCCCCAGAAGGATACCTTGTAGGCTTGTGCAACCAGAGATGTTCTCCGGGAGCTGACCCGAAAACGAGTTATTATCCAGGCCCAACCCTGCCAGCTGACGCAAGTTCCCGATTTCAGGGGGGATTTCGCCTGCAAAACCATTGTCGTTGAGGTCTAATATCCTGAGGAAGCTGAGATTCCCGATGTAGGGAGACAAGGAGCCCCCCAGTTTGTAGCCAGGGAGCACTAATTTGGTGACGCGGGGAAGTCTCCTGCTGCAAGTTATGCCAGGCCAACGACAGAAGTGGACGGTGTCATTCCAAGAGCTGAGTACCCCATCGGGGTCGTCAAGTATCCGGCCCCTGAACTCGAGCAACGCAGCCCGGTCGGTTTCGTTGGCCTTAGCCAGTGCTGCTCCCTGGACAGCAATCAGAGAAAACAGGAGGAGACAAGTGAATAATATGATAATATGATAAAAGCAGAGGGGGATTGTAGTGAATCCACCCATAATTATGTTTGATAGATGATAAGTAGTAACTTTCCACTTCCCCCGCTGTACTAAAAATCTCAAGGCACATCTTTTTATATATAAATATATCTTCATTTACTAATGTTTGTTTTAATGTTTGAAAAGTAGACGAGAGATGACTATGGAGAAGAATAGTTTTCCTCCTCCGGTCGTCAAGTTATCAACAATTTCCAAACACCACCGGGTCCTCCGGGGGGTCAAACTTAATTTGATATTTGCCAACGCATCACAGACTGTCTGTCCCACTTCTTCTTTTTCATTCAATGACTTTTTGAAATGTTAAAGTAGACAAGCGATGACTGACTGACTTTGGAGTCAAAGGAGGAGATTGCGGTGAATAATACTTCCTTTCGAGTCTCTCACAAGAAACGAGAAAGAGAAAGAAGGAAAACTAGAGAACACAATTTGGAGAGAAATTGTAGAGAATTTTTTATTGATTTCCGAGATCAAACGTATACAATAGATTTTACCGAATGAATAATAAATGATTACAATAAATAGGCATTCACATTATATTTACAATACTCTACGTTAAATGTCCATTACGATATTGCCTCGTTAAAAACATTTTCAAGAAAATCCCGTGGAAAAGAACCATGGTAAAGGATAAAAGATTATTGTATATAGTCGTAAGATTACTTTAAATCTCCAAGTTTGCGCATTCTAATTTTATGCACCAGTCTTTCAAAAATTGTTGTAGGCAAAGCCTTTGTGAATAAATCTGCCAGATTTTCTGATGAACGTATTTGTTGAACATCAATATTATCACTCTTCTGGATATCATGGGTGAAAAAGAATTTCGGAGATATATGTTTCGTTCAATCACCTTTTATATATCCTCCCTTTAATTATATACAAAAGCATTAAAGAAAATAAAAACAATCATAACGACAACAAAAATACTCAAAACATATAATTAGGTAATCATACAATCTTGTTTTAAAAATAAATAAACACATCAAGAGAAATAAAATTAAATAACATTATTATTTTCATGCTCGACAAGAAAATCAGCTATGTCAAATTGGAAGAAATCATCAAAGCCAATGTCTATTCTTTCATCACCGGAAGCCTTCTATTGTTCTTACATTAGTACCTTAGACCAGATCTTATAGGAATTTTAAAGGTCTTGCTATGGTTTTTATGTATAAGTGTCTCTAAGACACGCCTAAATCGTTTCTAAATGGACTGTTTCTACCTTCTGCAATTATGGTTTACCTTCTGCATAGCCATTCTTCTCCGTTTTTACCTTATACTCTTTCTGATACGACAAAAAGGGGGAGAGACCTCGGAGATATTTGGAGAAATAGGAAATAACGATTAAGGGGGAAGTGAGATTTAAAGAGATATAGCCAAAGCTAGTTCTCAAAACCTCAAGAATTCTTGAATATTTAGCGGGATAGAAGGTTAAACTTACTATGAGGGATATCAACCTTCTATAGGGCATGCAAAATTTGAGTACAACTCATTTTTGCTGAGAGTGCAGAAGCACATGCTACTGTCGGGCTAAATATACAGGAGCCTTGTCCCTATGATACATTCAAGCTATATGGTTATACAGAAACTTTTGCAATCTGCAAAAGAAAAAGCTTGTTCAAGCTTCTATATAGTGTTAGACTCTTACATTTTCTATCTGAGGGGGAGTTTGATACATCAACTCACATTAACATATCTCCTATGGATGAATGTTTCTTCATCATCAAAAAGGGGGAGTTTGTTGATATGGTTTTGATAGTGTGTCCACAGCAGGTTTGACATGCTATGACTTTACAGAAGTTGTAACCTTCAGTAACAATGATATGCTTCCTAATAAATGAAAAATATTAAAAAAAAATTTTCTCCATCTTTCAATGATCATTTCAGATCAAATAACGTGATTAGAAGATATTTTCATAATTGGATATTTTTAATAATTAATTAATGGTTAATTAATTATTGATTATCTTAATTATTTTATTAATTCAAATGAGGAATATTCTTAAAAATATTATTTGAATTAATATTAAATACCTATCTGGTACAACAAAAAAAATGATTGAAAGTTAAAATTAACATATTTTTCCAAATCAAAAAAATTATTTTATTATTTTTAAAAAAATCTATCAAACCTTTTGTAAAGAATAACGCTATTTAGAAATCACTTTCATATAAATTTTTCACATGAATTTCGTCCAGATACATTGATAAACTTATCTAGAACGAATCATCTCATTTTGGAAAGAAATGATTGATTATTTTCATCCATAGAAAGTTGACTCTCAATTACGGCCGAACGTTCTATAGGGCATTATCTAGGTACTAAAACATCAAATTAAACAAAAATAATTTTGAATAGCCCCTAACGGATATATGCACGAGCCTATAATCAGAATTTCCAGGTTGGAAATAAAATATTTTTTCTTTCCAACTATAGAAGGTTATTGACTAAATCTGGCTCCAACAATCTATAATACAATATCTGGTGATTGGATAATTTGATCATTGAAATCAAATAGAAATTGTTCCCAGTCATTTTATGTATCTTGAAAATGAATCTGGTCGGCTTTTATTTTAGAAAAATAAATTTCCTTAAAAACAGAAGGTTAGAACCGTTGTACAAGTGAAAAGATTAAAAACCATAGTTCAGTCTAATTTTTCAAAAAAACGTGGTGAGTCTTGACATTTCAGCAACGTTATTGTGGTGCTTTAACGTGTGTGTGAGTGTGCAGAACGGATTCTCCAGGCGAGCGTTCTCGCAGGAGGTGACTACAGCATGTTGAAGCCACTTCGGAGACGCCGGTGACTACGGATCCGAAGGACTCGATCGGAACATTGTCTGTAACGTCGGACTGCGTACAATAGGGCCTTGGGAGAAGGGTCGCTGGTTGGCGAGTCGGCGTACAGAGTTAGTCGGAGAGAAGGAATCCACAGCAGGCGTAAGCGGTAAGGGAGGTTCAACCTTCTGTAGTTGGTTATTTGTTTGTCTGTTTGTTTGCAGCAAATGTGCATTGGTGAAGCCACTCCGTAGGCGTTGTTGGTTGCGAATATGAAAAACTTGGCCGGGGAAGCTGTTTGTAACGCCGGGTTGCCGTACAGCAGGTCCAAGAGAAGGTTTCTACAGTAGGTGCAAGTGTCGAGGGACTGCCTCCCTTTCATTTTTATGTAAATGGAAGGGAGATGGTGAAATAAGAAAAGCAACGTGAATTATATCAATTATATAATGTAAACATCGCCTTCCCTCGACACTTGCCTTCCCATTCCGTACTCTACAATATTTCAATGGCTACTTATATTACTGAGTACGAGTTGACAAATATCCAAAACCACATTTACATAAAAATTGATGCACCTGGAGGCAGTAGCCGACTGTCCCTCTCACTCCCATCGAGCTTACTTGCACAACAGCATCATCAACTGAGGGAATTCTTGTAAGGCCGAAATCGCCGACCTTTGCTATCATCTCCGGATCAAGGATAACATTGCTCGGCTTCAAATCGCAGTGAGTCATCGGCACGTCACACTTATGATGCAGATACTCCACAACACTTGCAATGTCCACTGCTATACTAAGTATATGCCTTAAACTCAACTTTACCAATTGAAATCAAATCACAATTGAACTTTCTCAATTGAAATCAAATCACAATATTCATTTATTTGCAAAAAAAATATGCATTTAATTTTTAATAACTTTAGTTACTTGTTGGCTTAGGATATAATTGACTATGAGTCTGGGCTTTCATGCTTCCATGACATTCTTCTAAAATATATGGGTGGGGTGGGTCCTATGTTTGGTTATGTTTTTTGTATCAGATTTTTCTTCTTTCTTTTTTTATAAAAAAATATATTACTTGAAACTAAATATCCTCCACGATGGGTATCCTCACAAATCGGGTTGTATGGCAGAGTAAAGAAAACAGAGGCACGCGTGTGGAATTATTGGAATTAATCACAAAGCAAGGTTGAACGCCCGTAAAACAGAAATACAACTTTTTTTTAGCAAATACCACTTTTTTCATGTCTAGCATAAGAGTTAATAATTGGGAATCCTCGAACCAATTTTTCTGACTTAAACCGTTTTATAAATAAGTCGGTGGCGACTCCGTAATAGCATTCTTAGGTTAAACAACACCAACCTTTTATGCAACCATCTTCGATAGGTAAAGGCGACACGAACCCCTTCCTGAACCTCTCGAGACTTCCTTCTCGGGCCATGCGCTGCTTTTTGCCGTCACAAATCGGGCCGTTCTTACACGTGATCTCAATCTCACATGTATTAAATTCATTATATTTTACTGACCTAATCAATTTTTAAATATATATTTTTTTCCGGTGATCAATTATCTTACCAAAATTACTATATTTTCAAATATTATATATTTTAATATACGGGAGCCATGTTTGCAACAGTGATCTTGTGTACATAACAATTTGGAATATATATCTAAATCTTATTGCAACCGGTTGAGCTTTACATTTGTTCTTTTAAGACACCAATTTGATGAAGATTTGAGATAAAGAGAGCATCATATGATTCAGATTCAGGGTGGCAAATAGATAGTAACTGGAGTCGAGCTATTTCAGCTACCACCAGCAAGCGTACATTCTGTCTGGGTTCGAATCTCAACGACTACGTCACATCTGAGCAGTATTCGGGATCCGGAGCTTCAGCCCACCACAGATTTGATGGATCGTAGTTTTGCTGCGGCCACGCGGATGTCCATCCTTTCTTCTGGCCACTCACTACAACATGCGACTCCGATTTCAAACATCTTCGCCAGACATTCTTGAATCCTTCTTGGAGCACAGACGCTCGATCCTACTCCAAACTCATTTAAAAACAGACAAGGGTATGCTACTTCTCCTGCTCTTTCTGGCAATGCAGCCTTGCAGTGGCTTCGGATGTTCCAAGCATTCTGGAACATGTCGTCGGTCGGCCTCTTTCCCGTAAACATCTCCAGCAGAAGAATCCCAAAACTGTAAACATCGCCTTCCCTCGAAACTTGGCTTCCCATTCCATACTCTACAATATTTCATGTTAAGCCGCCTATATTACTGCGAATGAGCTAACAATTACCGAAAACCACGTTTACATAAAAATTCACGCACCTGGAGGGTTGTAGCCGACTGTGCCTCTCACTCCCGTCGAGCTTACTTGCACAACAACATCATCGGCGTAGAGAATTCTCGTGAGGCCGAAATCACCGACTTTTGCTGTCATCTCCGCATCTAGGAGGACATTGCCCGGCTTCAAATCACAGTGAATCAACGGCACGTCACACTCCTGATGTAGATACTCCACAGCACTTGCAATGTCCGCAGCAATACTCAACCTATGCCTTAAACTTAACTTCCGGCTAACTCCCTCGGATGTAACTTTAGGATGCAGCCAATCTTCCAGTCTTCCATTTTCCATGTACTCATACACAAGCGCCTTAAAATCATTACCTCGAAAGTCGATAGTCGAGCAGACAGTAGAAATCTTAACGAGATTTCGGTGTCTGATCTTCTTCAATACCTCACACTCGGCCACAAAACTCTTTGAAGCTGCTCGAGTTTGGAGGTCGAGAACCTTAATGGCTACAACATTATCAGAATTTCCAAGGATCCCCTTATACACGGAACCAAAACCACCGACACCGATCAAATTATTTTGATTGAGCCCACTGGTCGCCTTGATTATATCCTCGTATGTAATTTGTGGAAATGGGCCTTTGGGAACCAACCCAAACTGCGACCTCACGTTTCTCCTCCTTTTTTTGTTCATGCAACGATGCGATGCAAGCAGCAAAAGCAGAACGAACAGGAAAGCAATCCCACTGGTAATCGTGATGAGAATCTTTGACAACATTTTTTTCCTCCCGCGCTTTAGTTTAGAAGTAGGACATCTTGGTAAGTTCAACGCCGGAATCCCACCACAGAGTTTGTAATTTCCCATTACCGAGACCCCCGTGGCATTTAGGAAAACTCCTTTATTTGGAACTTCTCCCTCGAAATGGTTGAATGATAGGTTGAGGTATGTGAGCTGGAAGTCTCCTAAGAATTTCGTTACCCAGCCAGAGAAGTTATTCTGCGATAAGTCTAGATGTTGAAGACCTTTCAGAGGAGATAGAAATGAGGTGATGTTGCCTTCAAACAGATTATTCCCAATGTCCAACCACACCAAGCTGGTGCATCCGCCGAGAGTGCTCGGGACCTGTCCAGACAGTCTATTCTCATGCACGTCTAAATTTGCTAAGTTCTTCAGATCACCGACTTCATTTGGCAGAGCACCAGTTAATTTGTTCTGAGATAAATTGAGAAAGTATGATAAGGAAGAAATACCTAAAACTTGCAGTGGTATAGCTCCACTCAGGTTGTTCTGGGAGAGATCCAAAGCGATCAACTTTTGGCAATTTCCGAGACTTGCGGGAATACTCCCACTGAATGCGCTCCCTCCCAACACCGGCATTGTCAACATGGTCAAATTTCCAAGAGAAGATGGGATTTCCCCGATGAATTTGTTGTTGTACGCTCGTAGGTCCTTCAACTTGTGGAGGTTACCGATTTCCTTTGGGAACATACCATTCAACGGATTCCTTCCAATAACTAGAAGTTCCAGGTTGTGAAGATTCCCGATGCTTGAAGGCAGGGTCCCCTTCAGCTGATTGGACCAGAATCCCAAATAATTCAAATTGGAAGACAAGTTCCCAATAGACCGAGGCAACGTACCTCCGAAATTGTTTAAACTGAAATCCAGAACCCACAGCTCCGTGGAATTGAGGGACTCGATGAATTTCAAGTCCCCGGACGTGCCCTTTCCCAATTGATTGCCACCAATTTGAAGCCACCTGTAATACCTCAAATTTTTAGCCCATTGCATAAACCCGTTACAAAAATGGTTTAAGCCCACATATATTAATTTTGGGCTAACAAAAAAGGGCCAAATCCGTCGAAACCTACTTTCTTTAATTTTAATTTTATTTTTATTCTTCTTTTCTTATCATCTCCTTCGCTAATCTTCTAATCAATCTAAGATTTCACCAATATTTCTTTCTCCTATCCTAATCTATTTTCTTTCTAAAAAATTCTCACATGATTGCTCCAATATGTCGATAATTATGGGAGAAGAATTGATTAGAATTTCTCTTATCGTAGGGGGAGGAATTTACTTCCAAACGAACCTAGACCCCTTTTAAAATCGTCAATCATCGGTTTAATTGATTTGTCATCATCCCCTCTTATTTGTCAATCTCCTAATTGGACACCAATAAAAGTCAATCGTAGATTTGTTTTAGGATAAAAAGAAAACAATAAGGAGAGATTGGTAACAAATAATCAATAACACGATATTTGCTTATTACATTGAGGGCAAGAATTTTCTTCCTAAAAGAAATTCTTTCTTAAAGAGGAGGGTCAGAGACGCCTATAAAAAGGGACACGTTTCCACTTTCCGAAAGGCTCAACCTTTGAGAGATTTTTCAGCACTCCTTTCCGACGTTGGTTCCGTCCTCTCCATCCAGCGACCCCAAGGTAGGTCTAGCCATTCCCACATGGAAATCCCTCCGCCATCAGCCCAAACCATCACCAAAGCTGCCGGCAATCCCGAACACCATCAAGTTCTTCTCAACGACGAGCAACAATACCAGAAACGAGGAATAAATTCACCCTGATGGCCATGACGATCTCCTTAGCAAAAGCTGCAAATTCCTTCGAGCTCAAGTGTTTTCGCCGTCGATAAAGATGGGTGTCCCAAACTTCTCGCGGCTGCACATCAGCATCGCGAGAAGTCACCTTATATTTTGATGAGTTATTTACCTGTGCAGGAATAACAGGAAGGAAAGAAGTCGACGCCTCCTAACCTCTATAACAACGAACAAAACGGACGCCCAAAGTGTGTCCGTGCTTTTCCAACTCCGCCAGAATCCAAAATTTTCAGAGAAGAGACGACCATCTTCCTCCTGAGATAGACACAATGTCCCTCAAGGATGGGACCAGAAACAGACATCCCTAAAGAATCCTGGCTCCATGACGACGACAATAGCCACCCCAAACCCCGAGCGACCAGCAACCTTTCTCGCAGAACCTCAGACGAGCCAAGGCCTTTCCCGTCGGTGATCGTCCCGACAACCCTGGCGACCCAGTAGAAGCAAACCCACTTGCATCGGCCACAGCTTGATTCTCCGACAACAGTGACTCAAACCAGAATCCCGTCTCTCGCCATCCCCTTTTCAGTGTTTCCTCTCACAAAACGAACCTCACTGCCCACATCTAAAAGGTCGCCTCCGTACAGCGCCAATCGGAGCATTTCGATTTGTCCCGCTGCCCAGTGCAACAAGGAATCGGGACAAGACCAGCGTTGTTCATCCCCTTTTCTGATGCAAACGAGCCAAACCTCACCGAGCCCCTCGACGTCCGACTTGGTCAACCACCATTCGCTCGAGTCCCTCCTTGGCTGCTGATCACGAGCCAAGTTATATGGCTTTCACAAATCAGTTTGTTCCGGATTGCACGACGCCCAGACAGCTTCGACATACCCACCCCGAGGTAAAACGTTATTTCCTTTTTCTCCCGTACAACTCCAAATTGATTTATTTCACACGTGTTGTTTCAATGAAAATAAATCAATTTAGTTCACACGATTGCTTTAACGAAACATCTGTTTCATCCGTATGTGTGAATGATGGATTTAGTAAAAAAATGTTAATTTAATAATGTGATTTATTTTAATTTTGCAAATAAACTTAATTATTGTTCGATGCCCATTTAATAAAAAATGTTTTAGTAAATAATTACTTGATCACAAATCATTAATTCGATATTGTAAGAATACATATTATATCGCATGATTCTTCGTCATCTCAAAATCATTGTCACTACCGTTATTTTCTCCCTTTACATAAAAAAACAAGAATCAGACTTTTTTCTAAAATAAAAAAAATCAACCTCAACGAGCTATCCCCTTTATGCTCATTTTATTTATTTATTTGATTTATTTTTATTTTCTAACCCAAAGTTTCATTTATTTGTATGAACATCATCAACAATTTCGAGCATTTGATAAAGTGTCCCCTGAAGATAAAGCTCGAAGACTGGAGGCGTGCGGGGAACAAATCGTGGTGGAAGCACGTCTCAAAAGCACCCCCAACCGATGATGCCTTAGTCGATGACAAGTCCCCTCCCAGGCGAGCCTCAGGTACATGAGGGAGGTGCGGGCCTCCCGTTTTTCTTTATTTCCACATGTAACGGGTCGTGGGCCCAAGTGCATAGGCCCACGATCACCACCATTCCCCGCTCCCTTTGATCTCAATAATTGTCTGTGCCTGTCCGCATGTCTTAGGCCCATAGGTTTATCGTCGCATGTGATTGTCAAACAAAACACACATGAGTTCGGGTCCAACGTCTGAATCGGGTCCAACGCCCGTTAACTAAAAGCAAACCTTTTGGAGCAAACGCCACCTCTTCGCGTGTTTAGATGTAAGAGTTAGTAATTAGGAATCCCCGAACCAACTGTTTTTCCGACTTAAACAGCTTTTATAAAGTCGGTGGCGACTCCGTTTTGTTTACCTAGGTTAAACAATAACATTTTTCTTACGGAGCCATCATGGATGAGGGACTGGCGACACGAGCCGCTCCCGATTCCTCCCGAAAGTTCCTCCTTCGGATCATGCTCCGCCTTTCGCCCGCCGCCTCTTAGGAAAACAGAGACGGTCGGCGAGGGCCCGAGCAGGCCCAGTTAGGAACCCAGGGAGGGATCACCCATCCCTTCCGCAGCGTCCGACGCTCGAGTCGCAACGTCGATCGGTTGGGCCTTGGGGAGCGGACCCGGATCCTCGTGTCGTTCGGACCGCCACGCGCGTGCTAGGCCGGAAGGCGCGCGTACACCACCTCAACTGATTGAGATTTTTGAGATCAGGTACCGATCCGGTGAAATTGTTATGGGACAGAACTAGGACCAATAAGTTTGTCGCGTTTGCTATTGAAGGGGGAATAGGTCCGATCAACTGATTACCACCGAAATTGGTGATTTGGTGATTGGGAAGAGTGATTCCGAGATCCAGAGGGAGACCTCCTTGGAGTTTATTTTTCGAGAACTCTATGCTAATCAGAGTGGTTATGTTGAAAATCGAGACGGGTATCGTACCGGAAAAGTAGTTTCCTGCGAGACTAATCCATTGCAACCTTCGCAATCGCCCAAGAGATGCTGGGATGGGGCCGCTGAAACCATTAAATTCTCCGCTTACGTCCTTCAGAGACGATAAGTTGCCGAAGAAATCAGGGAAACTCCCGGCGATTTTGTTTTTGCTGACATGGAAGAGTCCAAGCTTCGACAGAGCGGATAATCCACGAGGTATTTCTCCAACAAGCTGGTTGTTCCCCAGAAGGATACCTTGTAGGCTTGTGCAACCAGAGATGTTCTCCGGTAGCTGACCCGAAAACAAGTTATTATCCAGGCCCAACCCTGCCAGCTGACGCAAGTTCCCGATTTCAGGGGGGATTTCACCTGCAAAACCATTGTCGTTGAGGTCTAATATACTGAGGAAGCTGAGATTCCCGATGTAGGGAGACAAGGAGCCCCCCAGTTTGTAGCCAGGGAGCACTAATTTGGTGATGCGGGGACGTCTCCTGCTGCAAGTTATGCCAGGCCAACGACAGAAGTGGACGGTGTCATTCCAAGAGCTGAGTACCCCATCGGGGTCGTCAAGTATCCGGCCCCTAAACTCGAGCAACGCAGCCCGGTCGGTTTCGTTGGCCTTAGCCAGTGCGGCTCCCTGGACAGCAATCAGAGAAAACAGGAGGAGACAAGTGAATAATATGATAATATGATAAAAGCAGAGGGGGATTGTAGTGAATCCACCCATAATTATGTTTGATAGATGATAAGTAGTAACTTTCCACTTCCCCCGCTGTACTAAAAATCTCGAGGCGCATCTTTTTATATATAAATATATCTTCATTTACTAATGTTTGTTTTAATGTTTGAAAAGTAGACGAGAGATGACTATGGAGAAGAATATTTGATATTTGCCTCTTCTTCTTTTTCATTCATTGACTTATTTTAAAGTTAAAGTAGACAAGCGAGATGACTGACTGACTTTGGAGTCGATGGAGGAGATTGATTGCCGTGAATAATAATAATACTTCCTTTTGAGTCTCTCACTATCTTCGTCTTATTTATCTTCTTCTTCGGCTTCGTAGTGACTTTGACTTCTGGTGGCACCTTTGGGACAAAAATTAACACAATTAAAAAAGTTAAAACAAATTTAAGTTTTTAAATTAATAATTTCTAAAATATATGGGTGTCTAAATAAACTCACATCGTCATTCGATTAAGTATTATTTTAATGAAATTAAAATTTTGATAATTATTTAATCTAGAGCGAGTTTGAAAAACATTAAAAAAAATTAAAATTATTGTAAAACAAAGAACGAGAAAGCGGAAGAAGGGAAACGAGATAACACAATTTGGAGAGAAATGGTGGAGAATTGCTTATTGATTTCCGGGATCGTATACAAGAGATATTTCTTCTATTTATAGATATTTTACGACGGAAAGAATCAAATAATTGTAACCGAATATAATAAATTATTACAATAAATGGACATTCGCACTATATTTATAATACTCCACTTTGAATGTCCATTACAATAATGTTCGTCTCGATCACCCTTTTTCTTTTAGCGACATGAATATAAGTTACATTTCTTACTCGAGATGATACATGTAATACACAAATATTCTTTGTCATTTTCACTTGAAGTCTCAATGTGATATCTATTTCTGCTGATATCATTAAAACTCAATAAATTTCATTGAGATTTAAAGGAATATAACACATTATTGATGTTTGTTCCTCTGGATAATAAGATATTGCTCTTTCAAAGCCCTCAATGATTTTCATACTTTCAGATATCGTATTCATACTTGTTTCGTTCATTACCAAGACGGTAAAAAAGTTCTTGCTTTTCAAAATAGTATGTGTTCTACGAGACAATTACATTTTTCACTGGAACGATTCGCTTCCGGGAACCTCCATTTTGCTAATCAATTACGCATGGTGTCTTACCCTTCTTGGGATCGAAGATTTTCTTCTGGGAATCGAGTATCTGCTTTTGGAAAATGATAATTTGCTTCTAGGAATTGACAATCGATGATTCGCTTCTGGGGAGAGTGAATCCGCTTTGGGGGATTGTGGATCCGCTTCGGGGGATCAAGATATGGTACGAATAAACTTTTTCGATTGTAATAAAAATATTGAAATAGCGTGTAGGATTACCGTTTATAAAGTACAAAGAATCGTCGATTTAGCGCCATCTCAATCCGTGAAGCATCTTGCATATGATCGTCGTTTTCTTTTCTTTCCTCGCTTTTTGATAGAGCTTCGTACTAACAACGTGTTGTAAAACAAAGAACAGGAAAGAAGAAGAAGAAAAACGCGAGAACACAATGCAGAGAGAAAGGCGGGAGAATTTTTTATCCATTTCCAAGATCACACGTATAAAATAGATATTACTTCTTTTTATAGAGATTTTACAATGGAAAGAATCTAAAAAATTATAATCAGATGATTACAATAAATGGACATTCCCACTATGTCTATAATGAAAATTAAAATTTGGCCTTTAAAATTGCCTTTCAATTTTTTTGTGCTCGTCATCATCCTTCCTCTCCCTTTCCCCTCTCCCCTCCCTCTCGCCTCCTCTCTTTTTTTCAAAGGATTGCCCCGATTAGTTGGGTGGCGAGTTTCAAAAATACGTCTTTTTTATAAATTGAAAGATGTATTTTCAAAACCCGCCATACCGACTGTAAATTCGATATTTTCAAAACTCCAACCGTATTATGCAAAACTTTTTTAGAACTAGCCGTATAATTGTACAAATATCTTGAGTCATGGATATATTTTTTTACTGCGGGACAAAATGATTAAAGCTTAGACTGACTGACTTAAATTTACTATTTCCATCTTATTTAGCTTCTTAGTGACTTTTGACTGCTGGCACTTTTTAGTCATGTACATTTCAAGGCCTAGTTAATACTAGTTATTCAAACTAAAGCAACCTACAAATATCAATGTTTGGCTCCCATTCAGCAGAACTCCACAAAGACGCGTCGAATCGTCCCACTCATTTGCCTTTGGGTTGCCACTAAAATGTGGCAAAAAATCATGTCCCAAATTCGAAAGAGAAAGGAATTTGGCATAGTAAATAAACTTAAGCGAGCTACTTCTTTTACCGTTAATTAATTTTATAACGAAGCCCATTGGGCTTATGCATTGAGCTGGGGTCTGATATTACTAACACCAAGTTAGTCAGATATAGACTTTCGAGCTAAAAAATTCTCTTAACCGAACTCAGTCTCGATTAGACTAATTCAGTCCAATCAGGCTCGTGACCCATAATTTTTTACCCGAGCCGAATTCGGATAAGTGCGTGCAAAGCTCGACGCAGCTGATTAACGCCTCTAGTTTCTAGTATTCACGTTTGCAGTTATGCTCCCTCCTCTGGATAAGGAGAAGGGCATACAGGCCCAATTATGAAATTTGGCTCCACTTTTTTTTTTTACATTCTGGATTTATTAGGGAAAAATATTTTCCTGTTTAAGGTTTAAGGTTATGTTTGAACTAAAGACGCTGTCCTGCGGCGATTTCGTCCTCCCAAGGATGCTGCCCGGATGTAAGGGCACAACATGCTCGGCTCTTTTGCTGCGAAGATCGGTGATGTGCTCCGAATTACTGTCGAGGAACGCTTGGAGCCGGCGTAAAGTTTCCTCCTTTGCACGCCCTTCAGCAGGCAGTCGTGTTTTTAGGTTTGATTCGGTTTATTTTGATCGTGGTCTTAGAAGGGGTTCGAAAAGTTTCGATTTTGATGGTTGCGACAGTGGCGGCAGTGCGATTAGGGAAGTGGGTTTGTCGGGCAAGGGCTGTTCTGCTGTGGCGAGGGAAGGGAGCGAGTGTGCGGTTGATCGGAGTCGGGGATTCGGTAGTTCTGACGGGTCAGAGGATGAGGGGAGCGAAGGGGATGATGGGGTTGATGAGGAGACTCTCCTAATGTTAGATTCGTCCTGTGGGAGGGGGAATTGCCCAGAAGTTAGGCGGAGCATTGAGGTGTCGGTGGAGGAAATGAGGGACCCGTTGGTGAAAGAGGTATGCCGGTTGATGAGTCTGCGGTCATCGTGGAATCCAAGTAATGAGGGAGAATTGAAGCGGTTGTTGAGGAACATGAAACCAAGGCAAGTGTGTGCTGTTATTCGCACTCAAGAGGACGAGCGAGTTGCCCTGAAGTTCTTTTACTGGGCCGATAGGCAGTGGAGATACCGACACGATCTGATTGTTTATTATACGTTGTTGGACGTCCTGAGCAAGACGAAACTGTGTCAGGATGCCCATCGGATTGTTCGCCTCATGAGGCGCCGTGGGATCGTACGTGATCCTGAAGCTTTTGGATACCTTATGCTATCGTATAGTAGGGCAAGGAAACTGAGGCACGCGTTGCGGGTTCTTACACTTATGCAGAAGGCAGGGGTTGATCCTAATTTGTCAATATGTAATACTACAATGAGCGTGTTGATCAGGAACAATAAGTTGGAAAAGGCCCTTAAATTTTTGGAGAGAATGCAGCTTGTGGGAATCAATCCAGATGTGGTCACCTACAATTGCTTGATCAGAGGGTACTGTGATATACATTGTGTTCAAGATGCTATTGGGCTGATTGATGCGATGCCCGGTAAAGGCTGTCCACCGGACAAGGTGACTTACCATACGGTGTTGGTTTATCTTTGTAAGGAGAAAAAAATTGAAGAAGTAAAGGTTCTGCTGGACAAAATGTCAAGAGATCACGGATTAGTATCTGACCAGGTCACTTATGATAACATTGTACATGCCCTGTGTAAGCATGGCCATGGAAACGAGGCTCTTGAGTTCTTGAAAGAGTCTCAGATTAACGGTTTTCAGGTAGATAAGGTAGGGTATACTGCTGTGGTTACCGCATTTTGTAAATCGGGAAATATGGATAAGGCTCAGGATGTCGTCGATGTGATGATCTTGAATAATTGTATGCCGGATGTAGTGACGTACACTGCTGTTGTTGATGGGTATTGTCGGTTAGGAAACTTAGATAAAGCGAGGAAGTTGCTTAAGCAAATGGAAAGGCATGGTTGCAAGCCGAACGTGGTGTCCTACACGGCTTATTTGAATGGCCTTTGTCATAGTGGGAGATCGCTAGAGTCTAGGGATTTGCTGAATAAGAGTGAGGAAGAGTGGTGGAACCCAGGGGCAATCACTTATAGTGCCGTGATGCATGGGTTGCGTCGGGAAGGGAAGCTGTCGGAGGCCTCAGATGTTGTCAGGGAGATGATCGGAAAGGGGTTCCTTCCAAATCCAGTTGAAATCAATTTACTGCTCGAATCTTTTTGCCGGGAAGGGCGAGTGGACGAGGCCAAGAAATTTATGGAAGAGTGCAGAAGAAAGGGATGTGCGGTCAACGTTGTGAATTTCACGACCGTGATTAATGGATATTGTAAGGGAGATAACTTGGAAGCGGCTTTGTCATTGCTTGACGACATGTATTTAGTCAATAAGCACCCTGATGCGTTCACGTACACCACGATCATTGACGCATTGGCAAAGAAAGGTAGACTCGATGAGGCTTCAAAGTTAGTGGAGACGATGCTGGGAAAAGGCATTGATCCAACGCCTGCTACCTTTAGGACTGTCATACATCAGTATTGCGAGAAAGATCGGATAGAAGATTTGTTGAAATTATTGGACAAGATGTTCAAGCGGAAGAAGTTCCAGACTGCATATAATCAAACAATAATGAAACTCTGTACTTTTGGGAATTTGGCTGAAGCGGAGAAATTACTCCCTAAAATATTGAAGACGGCTTCTCGACGAGATGCAGATTCGTGTCATCTCCTCATGGAAAGTTATATGAAGAATGGGTTATCTTTCTCCGCATATCAAGTTGCCCACAAGATGTTCCGCAGGAATCTTACCCCTGATTTGAAGCTTTGTGAGAGGCTGAGTAAACATCTCGTGTTGGAAGGTAAACCTGAGGCGGCAGATAAACTAATGATGTGTCTTGTTGAGCGGGGACACCTTCAACCGCAAAGTTGATGTGGTCCCGCACTTCCTCTCTCTGCAATGGACTAACAGGGAACATGCTCAGCACGACCTTCTCTGCCTCCATCGAACTTCAAGGTAAATGATATAATACTCGCGCCGTTATTTAAGTTCCCAATTTCTTCCCTTTGCTGGATGATTGAGATATTCTGGTGGGAGGCTGCTCTGCAAATGCCGATTTGGCCTTGCACATTTTGTGCATTGGTTTCCACTACACGAATCTGAGTGAATTCACCAGCAGTTTATTATGTAGATCAAATAATGTGCATAAGCTGACGATATCCATTTAAGGTGTAGATATTTGGGGGAATAGAGATTGACAGAGGCGCACCAATGACGACTGTGAACTGTCTGTTGGCCATTGAATCGTGCCAGGAAAACTACCGAGGGTTTCTAAGAAAAACAAGATTTGTACCGATTCATTAGCAAGGGCTCATCTGATCTCTGAAGAATTCACATTTTCCAGTCACTTTTGCCGATCACAGGACGATCGGCCCTTGAAGAAGATCACAAGGTGACTGCCTGTTGCAGTGGCTGCAATCTTCTTTGCAGAATCTGTACCCCCGTCACGAAGGGTTCCTGTTCAGGCGACCATACGCAACTGGAGTGCGCACGCTCTCTTATTACGTGGACACCGCATCAATTTTCGACCCTAGTGATGACTCGAGAAAATCTTCTTTCACATTTATCTTAAGCATGGAGTGCAACAAGCAGAAAAAACAATTCATGAGAGAAATCAATTTGATGAACAAACACGAAATTTGATATAAACAGAGCATCGTTCATTTAGATGGAAATAGATAGAAATAATAATGGGATTGAGCTATTTCAGCTACCACCACCAGACATACAAGAGGTCGGTTATACAATCCATCTTGGTGGTATTCGGGATTCGGAGCATCAGCCCGTGAAGGATTTGATGGATCGTAATTTCGCTGCAACCATGCGGATGTCCATCCTTTCTCCCGGCGACTCGCTACAACATGCGACTCCGATTTCGAACACCTTCGCTAGACATTCTTGAATCCTTCGCGGAGCAAGGGCGATCGATCCTTCTCCAAACTCATTTAAAAGCAGACAATGGTCAGCTATTTCGCCCACTCTTTCAGGCAATGCAGCCTCGCAGTGGCTTCGGATGTTCCAATCGTCCTGGAACATGTCGTTGGTTGGCCTCTTCCCCGTAAACATTTCCAGCAAAAGAATTCCGTAACTGTAAACATCGCCTTCCCTCGACACTTGGCTACCCATTCCATACTCTGCAATAATTCGTATCAAACAGCCTGTATTACCGGTACAAGCTAACAAATATCGAAAACCACATTTACATAAAATTGACGAACCCGGAGGGCTGTAGCCGACTGTCCCTCTCACTCCCGTCGAGCTTACTTGAACAACAACATCATCAGCAGAGAGAATTCTCGTGAGGCCGAAATCACCGACGTGTGCTGTCATATCCAAGTCCAGGAGAACATTGCTCGGCTTCAAATCGCAGTGAATCACCGGCACGTCACACTCGTGATGTAGATACTCCACGGCACATGCAATGTCTACGGCAATACTCAGCCTATGCCTTAAACTTAACTGCCGGCGCACTCCCTCCGATATGAATTTAGGATGCAGCCAATCTTCTAGGCTTCCTTTTTCCATGTACTCATACACAAGAGCCTTAAAATCATTACCTCGGAAGTCGATGGTCGAGCAGACAGAATAAATCTTAACGAGATTTCGATGTCTGATTTTCTTTAACACCTCACACTCTGCCATAAAACTTTTCGAAGCTGCTCTATTTCGGAGGTCGAGAACCTTAATGGCTACTGTATTATCAGAATTTCCAAGGATCCCCTTATACACCGAACCAAAACCACCGGCACCGATCAAGTTATTTTGATTAAGCCCACCGGTCGCCCCGAGTATATCCTTGTACGAAATTTGTGGAAAAGTGCCTTTGGAAACCAACTCGGACTGTGACTTTATGTTTTTTCTTTTTCTGTCCATGCAATGATACGATGCAAGAAACAAAAGCAGAAAAAACAAGAGTCCGATCCCACCGGCGATCGTGATGATGATCTTCGACAACATTTTTTTCCTTCCGCGCTTCAGATTAGAGGTAGGACAGCTTGGTAAGTTCAATGCAGAAATCCCGCCACAGAGTTTGTAATTTCCCATGATCAAGATCTCTGTGGCATTTAAGAAAACTCCTTTATTTGGAACTTCTCCCTCGAAATGGTTGAAAGATAAGTTGAGGTATGTGAGCCGGAAGTCTCCTAAGAAGTTCGGTACCCGGCCAGAGAAGTTATTATGTGATAAGTCTAGTTGTTGAAGTCCTTTCAGAGGAGATAGAAATGGGGCGATGTTGCCTTCGAACATATTATTCCCAATGTCCAGTGACACCAAACTGGTGCATCCACCGAGAGTTTTCGGGACTGGGCTAGACAGTCGGTTCCTGTGCACATCTAATACTGCTAAGTTCTTCAGATTGCCGACTTCATCTGGCAGTGTGCCTGTTAATTTGTTCTGAGATAAATCGAGAAAGTATGATAAGGAAGAAATACCTAAAACTTGTGCTGGTATAGTTCCACTCAGGTTGTTTTCAGATAGATCCAAACTGATCAAGTTTTGGCAATTTCCGAGACTTGCTGGAATACTCCCACTGAGTCCATTCCCCGCCAATCCCAGTTTCGTCAACATTGTCAAATTTCCAAGAGAAGATGGGATTTCCCCGGAGAATTTGCTGTAATCTGCCGTTAGGATCTTCAACTTGTTGAGGTTGCCAGTTACCTCAGGGAGCATACCCGTCAATGGGTTCCTCCCGATATATAGTTCTTCTAGATTGCGAAGATTCCCTATGCTAGAAGGGAGGGTCCCCGTGAGCTGATTGGACGAGAATGCCAACTGATTCAAATTGGAAGACAAGTTCCCAATGGACAGAGGCAACGTACCACCGAAATTGTTTCTCCTGAAATCCAGAAGCCATAGCTTGGTGGAATTGAGGGACTCGAGGAATTTCAAGTCGCCCGACATGCCGTTTCCCAATTGATTACTACCAATACCAAGCCACCTCAACTGATTAAGATTTTCAAGATCAGGCACCGATCCACTGAAATTGTTCTGGGTCAACTGTATGCTCTGTAAGTTTGTCGCATTCGCTATCGAAGGAGGAATAGGTCCGGTCAATCGATTGACAGCGAAACTGAAGGCTTGGAGATTGGGAAGAGTGATTCCAAGATCCAGAGGGAGACCTCCCTGGAGTTTGTTGACGACGAACTCCACGTCAGTCAGAGACGTTATGTTGAAAATCGAGGTGGGTACCGTACCAGAAAAGAAGTTTACTCCGAGACGAAGCCATTGCAATCTTCGCAATTGCCCAAGAGATTCTGGGATAGGGCCGCTGAAACCATTATACTCTCCGCCAATGAACTCCAGAGACGAGAAGTTGCCGAAGAAATCTGGGAACTTCCCGCTGAAATGGTTGTTGTGGACTAGGAAGAATCGAAGCTTCGACAAAGCGGATAATCCACGAGGTATTTCTCCAACGAGCTTGCTGTTTCCCAGAGTGATCCCACGTAGGTTTGTGCAGCCCGAGATGTTCTCAGGGAGCTGACCTGAAAACGAGTTATTATCCAGGCCCAACACCATCAACCGACGCAAGTTCCCGATTTCAGGGGGGATTTCACCGGCAAACCCGTTGTTGTTGATGTTTAATATCCTGAGGAAGCTCAGATTTCCAATGTAGGGTGACAAAGAACCCCCCAGTCTGGAGCCAGCGAGCGCCAATTTGGTGACGCGGGGACGTCTAGTGCTGCAAGTTATACCAGGCCAATGACAGAACTGGATGGTGTCATTCCACGAGGTGAGTACCCCGTCAGGGTCGTCGGGTATCCGTCGCTTGAACTCGAGCAACGCAGCATGGTCGGTTTCGTTGGTCTTAGCTGCTGCTGCTGCTCCACGCACACCTATAGAAAACAGCAGACAAGTGAATATTAGTGAAGCCATACTTTTGATACTAACTCGGCTTGCTATTTCCATTCCCCCCCAGCTCGTGACTTTTTTAAGGATGAAAATGTACCCAACATTTAGCTAATATTTAAATTTGGGTATATTTTTTTAATTCATGACTTGGAGTCTAAGATTACTGACTGACAAAAATACCTTCGTGAGTCAAATTCGGCGGACTCTATAAAATTATATCTCTAGGCAAACTTATAACAATTAAAATAAAAAATTAAAAAAATTAATTGATAGAGGCAGCTGACTTCGACCGCCAGAATATTTACTATTTGTGTAACAATCAAACTAAAAGGAGTTTTTTTTTTCTTATTTTCTACCATTAATAAAACCTAATAGAGAAGGAGTCATCCGCCTGCGAGGAGGACTTATTCAATCGCATTGCCCTGCAATTGCCCTTGGGGCTTTCTATTCGATTGTATCGAAGAGTCCAATGAATTGGTATGTCCTTATTGGAGGGACATTTTGGGACAAGCGGATAATTTACGATGAAAAGGATGTCGGGTTAGTTTTCCGTGGAATACATAACCCTGATTTGCTTATGGAGTGCCATTTCTCTACGGATCTATTCCAAAACCTGGAAGTTAATTGTAGTAGCATAGAGATTGATACAAAACTTTGTAGGTTTCTGTCTATATGTAATATTGTGTCTAATGGATTCTTTTTTTGTTAATAGTTTCTGTTGAATGATCGATTAGAGAATCGTTAGTGCAGTAAATGAGGCACGAGAAGTTTATAGTGGTTCGGCAGTAGCTTTTATCAGTACATAATATGCAGACTCTTTGAACACGTAGTGTGACTGTAAAATGCACAAAACTTTTCCACAAGTATGAAGTTGCCGGGAAGATATAAATTAGGTGTGAGAACGAACCGAGCCGTTCACGAGCTGGCTCGATCAAAATTCGATTTGAGCTCGACTTTGACTGAGCTTGAGCCAAACTCGAGCCGGCTCGTTGACGAAACGAGCCGAGCTGGAGCCGAAACACTTACAACTCGATGGTTCGCGAGCCTAATATTATATAATAAATATTAATATTTTATTAGTAAAATTAATAAAATCGAGCCGATCTCGAGCTCTTCATAATTGGACCTAATCGAGTTCGAGCTCCAATTATTTGAACTTGATCGAGTTCGAGCCGAGCTCGAGCTGTTCCTAATTGAGCCGAACTCGAGCCTAGGTATATGCTCTCGACTCTGCTCATTTTCACTTATAATACAAATACTCTCCGTTGCATGCCCTGAAAGACGACCGAGGGGTTATGGGAAAAACAAGATTCGTGCCGATTCATTAATCAGAGCTCACTTTTGCCGATCCATGAAGAAGATCACAAGGTGACTACCAGTTGCAGTGGCTGCAGTCTGTACCCCCGTCACAAAGGGTTGCAGTTCCGGCGACCATACGCAACTGGAATGCGCACGCTCTCTTATTATGGGGGGACACCGCAGCAATTTTCGGCCCTTGCGACGACTCGAGAAACTCTTCCTTCAGATTTATCTTAAGCATAAAGGGATGCAACAATCAGCAAATCAAATATTTCCTATCAAATCGAACAGTTTACTTAGTGGTAATGGTAACAATGTTATTTGATTGTAGACGGGACAAAATCCCGGTTCCCAGGATAAATTATTTTGAAACAACAAAAGATGGAAAATGTTTTAAATGGATTGAAGAATTGATGGAGAAAGAGAGTGTTGGAAGAAAGAAAAATAATCTGAAGGAATTTCCTCAGTTTTTCATTGAGCCAAGTTCGACTGTTGTCATTTCGTCCTCGTGATGACTATGCGTGTGAGATCAATGAGTGCACGCCTCGACCTAATCACGTCCTCATCGTTGCTCTCGGGCAGAGAGTCTATTGCTTCGGCTGCGAGATCAGCGTGCTTCTTAGCCAGTTCTTTCGCCTTCTGTAGTCCCCGGCTCTTTCCGAGGTACTCCAGTGCCTGCAGTTTTTCCGTAAATTACAGAGCTCTTACGGTGAAGATTTTTCTAAGCCGACCAGGGAGACGCTATCATGAAAAAAAACATACGCACCAGTTCGACGTTGGCGGGGTCTTCGAAACCCCGATCAACGACTTTGCGCAGCTGAGGATACTCCTCCATGGCAAACAATATCGGGGCAGTTATAATACCCTGCACAATACTGTAATGTAAGGGCTTCCATGTAAATATAAAAACTATACTGACTGGCTAAGTAAAATCACATTATGATATTCAGACTTTTTATCTACAAGAAGTTCAATCATCAAAAATTAATACCAACCAAATGAGATGCCAGCTTTCGATAATAAGGGAGGTAAAAAGCAAAACCATCTAATAAGGTGTTTTCATTTTCAAAAACCCAGGGAAAATCATCCAGAACAGGACTTACATGTCGGATGTCTGATAATGAACCCTTCCCCAAGGACGCAGATGTGCCGGTGAAATCTAGTACATCATCTATAACTTGAAAAGCTAGCCCCTGAATAAAATTAAATTCAACATCAACAAAATTATCAAACTCTTAACTTACATATCAAACATTTCAGTTGTTTCCTGTCAAAGGTTTCATGAAATAACCATAAAGATTTCCCATCGAACAGCCAGGATTCTAATAGGCAGGAAAATAGAGCACAAACAGGACGTCAAAGGAATTTTTACATTGAGAAAGTATACAGTAAGTAAAGAGGAAGACTCCAGATTTATCAAAGTAGAGATAAATGGTGTTTTTCACCAGCTGGGTAGGGTAGATGAAAAGACAAACTCGACAAGCACTCTTGATGGTAAATCACTCAGGTAAAACCGATTTTTCTTGTTTGTGTACGTTTCCGGAAAACAGGAATATCAATGCAACATATACATAATGAAAGCTTTCAGAAGTTGAACAAACCAGATTTTTGCCATAATCATACGCCAAGGAAGCAACTTCTGTTGTTTGCCCAGCAAGAAGAGCAACAGATTTACAGCTATTTGAAATTAGAGAAGCGGTCTTGTAGAATGTCTTCTGCATATAATACTCCAAGCTGCAAGTATTGATCATCTCATTGTTTACCACTAATTCCACACCCCCGAATGTTCTCCATTAAAGTATTTTAACTCCCATTTTCCCAGTCTCCCAAATAGAGCACATAATTGCAATTACGAAAACAATTATCCAGGAAAGCACTTCGTGTTGGAGGAGAAGAAATGCAAATGATGCCAAATAATCTTAGATTGAGTGAATGAACACCAAAGAGTGAAACATCATTCTATGGAACAAAAAGGATTCCGCTGATTTCATCTCCTTTAACAGAACTTGAACTGCCGCTCTGCATCTACTATCAAAGTTCCATAGAAACCCCAATTATTTACTGCCCCTTACCAAATAACTGAGAAAAGACCATATATTTATAAGGAAGAAAAACCATATATATTCAGTCAACCAAAAACATGTTCAGGACAGATAACACATTTTGTTGGAACAGGTGTGCAGCTGCACTAAAGAAGTAAAAAGTACCGAGCATGTGGAAATTTACCTATATCTTTGGTCAGAAGAAGTGGTCATTTGCATGGTTTCCCCTGTGACCAAATGTTCTACTACTGTTGCTATTAACGATACAACCTACATGATATAATCAGATTAAGGATGAAACAAGTGTAGCATTCTCGTTATCTACTACACGAAGAAGTTTGCAGTTCCCATGTCCTCAATAGGATAATCAATCACTCAGAATCAAATAATTTAGCAGGAAGGATTTCTGAAGAGAAAAGTGATCGGTATAATGATGCAAGGGCAAGCAATTATCACAAGGGAAGGGACTTATGCCCCTCAAAAGGATATGCCAGTATGTTACGTGATTAGCCAAAATTCTTGTTAAGAAAGCACAATTGATGGTTGATGAGCCATCAATGGTTCTCTTGGTTCAGTTTCTTTAGGTTCACAGCTTTTCTTTTTGGGGGTAGTAAAATTTTGTAATTTTGATTCTTTCCACAATCTTCTATTCTTTTCTACAAAAACTATATACTTATGACCAGAAACCTGGAAGGCAGGGCCCGTCGGACTCACCCTCCTTGTCACGGAGAAGAATTAACCATTCATTTTTTTGCTTGTATCCATGACTTCAGTAATATAAATCTTATCAAACTCTAAACAAAACCAGCTAACCTAGCAGCTAGCCTGTGCATGATATCCAATCCAAAAACAAGTAGATTTCGAAGTATAAATTATATAATGATATTATATGGTGAAACAGCAAATAAAAGTACCTCTGTATTTTTCAAAGCAGCAAGAGCTACACATGCTCGAGAAAGGAGAAAATCGCCAGCTAGCACTGCTAACTGCAAAGTAAGTTAACCAAGAGAACTGAATACAAACTTATCCTCCTCTGATTCTATTCTTAAACATAGTTCCAGTTTTGGAGAAAACAATATCACCATTTAAGAAGAAGAAAGTTTCTGAGGAAAAAGTTATGTTATTCTTCGAACAATATATCTGGTTGTCAGGCAATAGTTCTCGTTTAAGTTGAAAGAACACACAAGCAATGCAGAAAACCTAACCCTGAGGTGTAGCTAACAAGAGATTGCAGTGGGAATCACAAACATTTGATTTTCTGATGGTTACATCAACTTCCAGATATGAGAGGCCTCAATAAAGAGCTGTCCAGAGCAATTTGCTATAAGGTAAGAAGAGAATATTCCAACAATGGCATAAGTTGGTATCTCAAAACCCTTAGACTAAAGCATTATCCTTCAAGTTATAACATTATAATAAAAAGAGAATAAGTACATCAACAGACAACACCACATCCATCCACACAGGGAATAAAACTTCACCCTCTCATCCCTGATATTATCTCATTTTGACTACCTTATTTCCCATAATGAAATTTAATGAGCCAATGCCACGTCTTGTCTGTGCATCATCCAAGACATCATCATGTAGAAGACTCGCCACCTGATAAGAACGAGACATGCAAGTATTAACAAAATCAACAATCCCTTTAAAAGGAGAACTATCTCTTGCAACCTCAAAATACTCCAAACCACCAGAAAAGCCAAGAGTGATATTCACCATTATACACTTTTTCTTTATAAGTACCCATTATACACTTAATGAATTATTAATTAGTTTAGAAGCAAGATTTAATCACAAGTTCTGCAAGAGCCATCTAATTCTCATCTATAAGGTGACACCACAATTCCCAAGCAATGCAACATAAAAAACACAATAACAAGACAAACATTGTAAGTCATACCGACGCTACAGGTAGAAGAATTTCATCAGGATTTACCGAACACCTCAATGTACATTGTGCTTACATGAATCATCTCCGTTATCTCAGCAACTGACTGCTGTCTTGTACGTAATTCAGTTGACAGAGTATCTCCTAAACTACGATGAGAAGCTTCAGGAACATTCAAGGCACTAGCCATTAACAACAAGACCTACAAACATATGGTGCAATAATGCACATATAAGAGGTGATGGACAGGTTCCATAACATATATATGATACAAGTCGCACAAATAACAAACATTGCCAGCTTTTCGCATCGGCTTTCTGGGAAAAGAGGAAAAAACCTACAAGCAAGTTCTAATTTAGCTTCTGGAATAATAACTTTTGATAAAGGACATTTGATGAATCATTCTGGAAGGATACCCTTAATCCTCTATTGCTAAAAGTAAATTAAAGGTTTCAGGAACTTCATTATCAAAAGTAAATTGTCCTTCCACAGGAAATTAAAGGCTTGTCCTTCCACAGAAACAAGCTCTGGTAGACCCCTTTCGCATATTTTGCGAATGTTCCTCAGCTATAAAAATTTGGTTAATTAACAAGATGGAAACATATTGGAAGTAAGACAAACATCTCCATGCATAAAAAGGAAGCAAGCTACAGGACTCACAGTGGGACGAAACCTTTTACCCTCCACCCCAAGTTTAAAGAAATATTCAGCTGCAGAGGCAAGCTTTGGCACCTGCAGAATTCTCAGATCACTTAAAAACTGAGGAAAGTCTAGTAATTGAAAATACAATGTTCCTAGTGATGTGCTGGCTAACACAAGCAGCTCTGAAATGTTATAAAGTTAGTACCTCAGCAATGACCATTGCCCGCAACCTATTACCAATTATAGATAACTCATCAGCGACAAGGGAGAAAGGGTCGAGATGGTCCTGAAGAAAGAAAGAATATACCAAAATTTGTCTCCTAATAAACCAAAGCCATCAAGAAATCCATTTATGCTATAAAAAGTAATACAATAACAGAACCCCTCCAACCGAAGCATAATCTCTGGAAACATGAAGAGGTGGACCTACCGCTGGACCATTTGACCTTGTACACTCGATCTCCTCCATACACATTATTCAATCCTTATTTTACATTTAAAAAGTTGGTACTACTAAGCATATCTACCTCCATGAGAGAACTACTTTGGTGATGTATTCTTCGTGCAACAATAAGCTGAGACAGTAAGCCCCATGAGGAGAATTCTCGGAACCCCAAAACCTACTAGTCACCAAAGAGGAATTATCCACATCAATGGTCACTTGAGTGAAGTAGAACAAAACTTTCACATTCGGTCTTACAAAACTACCATAAATGAACAAAAATACATTCAATCAATCACCGTAACCAGATGAGCTGCGAGAAAAATCACTCATTCTCACTGTAGGGTATCCCAAACACTATTGCATCAACCTGAAACAGAGCAACCCTTCCAACACTAGTCGGAATCCTCCTCCAATTCCACCTACTATATGTCCAACACTGTATATTCCGTATTCCTGTCTCTATTCACACCCGCTTCACCCTTTAAAAAAAAAAGCTCAGACTATAATACAACAGGATTAGCTGCCTCATTTCCGCCAACCAAGGAAAACCCCATATTCCTCCGGTTACTCACCCTTTTCCACTTGACACCACACTTCCCATCTCAGAACTCGAAATCCACCCATGAGACAGCAATCGGCCCCCGTCAAAACTTCTCCAGCTCAATCGATCGTATTTGCCTCACTAAAAACGCTCCCCCCCCCCCCCCCCAAATTCTGCACAGAAGAATCGAATCCAATCTCCCCCTCCTCCCATCACAATCCAATCAGAAACCCGATCGCACCAAAGAATCTCCTCTCCAAACCAAGTCAAAACGCCAGAGCAGAAAAGGACAATTACCGCTCGGGCAGGCAAGTACGAGTTACCGTCGACATCAAAACAAAGAAGCCGGCCGGACTCGCAACAGCCGGGGCGACTTTGCAGCTGCCGTCGCCGCCGCCACCACAACGATCTAGTTACCCTGGCGACTCCGCGGCCGAATATCATCTCTCGTTGGTCTCGGCTCGGTCGTCTGCAGCTGAGGAGAGGACGACGACGGCGTCGGCGGCGGGGAAGGAAGGGTTAAATGACGAGAGAACGTTGGATAAGCTCCGACCTTGTATGTAGAAATTTTATATCTTGCCCACAAATGAAAATGTTAAATTTGAGCACGTAAATTCGGTGCGTTTTTGAAAGCGCTGCCAAACTTTGGAGTTTTCAAAACAGATCATATAGTTTTAAAATTCTTTACTTAGTAATAAGAAATCGGTCTTTAATAAATCGCTTTTATGCCTTGAGTCGGCCGACTACCCACCTCCCAAGTGGGTGTTTCAAATATTAATTTTTTTATTTATAAAATTTAAAAGTCTTTTTGGAGACCGATTTTTTGGTATTAGAAAATAAATTTTAAAATTTAATACCCTATTTCATAATATATCTTGCTGACGAACATTGTCAGAACAAAATTCTCAAACTTTCTTCTAAATTACGGTTCACAAAATAATTTATTATTGACAGTAATAATTAATTGATGAAAATATTTATTCAATTTTAAAATTTTATGTATAAATTACAAATTATTTTACAGATTAACCATATTTTAAAACATAAACAATGAGAAAATCAAATACTAGTGTTTATTTAAAATATCTTTTTTATTTCTAATATTTTTTTTGGCTAGAAATCATTCATTTTGGCGCATAAATCGCGTTTTTCAAACCACAATCACCATTTTTTTCCTATCAGCGTATTATGAACCATTTCTTCTCAAACCATAGCGGCCATACTATGTTTACGAAGCTTTATGTCAATGAATTACGACAAATGCGTGTTTCGCGAGCCAGAGTTATACAGTCTGCATCTTCTATTGGCGCGAAAAGAGTTGTGGTCGTTCATACTTGCCTTTGGCTAAACAAGGAAAGGAATTTCAAGCTTACATAAGCCGAGATGCGTTCACCGTGCTGAAATTGGAGACAGCGTAACCTCGTTAGCTGTGAAATGCTCTTCTGTCGGTTGCTTCAAGTGTCTTTCCTCGACAGGGGCCCGAGGGAATGTAAACGTGGGCGGTGAAGGCACTGGAAGGACAGTGGAGTCGCCTCCGAGGATTTGAGTCACTAGGCACATGGTCGGTCGATCGGCTGCATCTTCCTGAACACATAACAGCCCGACATGGATGCACTTGAGAGCTTGAGCCGTGTTGCATGACTCCTTCACTGAACCATCGACCAGGTCCAATGCTCGTCCGTCAGTCCACTGCTTCCACACCTGTCAAAGGGAAATGGGATTTAGTCATGTGTTGTTGAGATCAGTTCGTGACGAAGCTCAGATGGATGAGTCCAGGGCCAGTTACGTAAGTTATAAGGCTTTCGCCCTCTTCGTGATCCCGATGGAAGTTGCTGTTTTTACAGCCGCTTACTGTTTCGAGCACGAGCACACCAAAGCTGAATACATCTGATTTGACAGAGAAGAATCCCCCCATTGCATACTCCGGAGCCATGTACCCGCTAACATAAGGGAACCGAAAATATGAGAACATGCCCAGGACTGGGGAATTACTAGAGGGACTGACTATTCTTACTAAGTTCCGACGACACGATTTGTGTTGTCCTCATCCTGATCGACATCAAAGATCCTCGCCAATCCAAAGTCAGATATTTTCGGGTTCATCTGGTGGTCCAGCAATATGTTACTCGCCTTAAGATCCCGATGGACAATCCGCAAGCGGGAGTCCTCATGAAGGTAAAGGAGGCCCCGAGCGCTCCATTAATGATGCTGAAACGCGTGTTCCAATCAAGGGACCCTCTCATGCTTGGATCTGCACGAGGTTACAGAAGTCTCATCCTTTCATCCCTAAATCTTTGCTCATAAAATGCAAAAATCTCCTACCGAAGAGGAAGAAATTGAGGCTCTTGTTGGGCATGTACTCGTATATCAATAGCTTCTCTTGTTCCTCGAGACAACATCCTAACAGCTTAACGAGATTCCGATGTTGAAGCCGGGCGATCAACGTGACCTCGTTCTTCAACTCTACCAGTCCTTGACTGGAAGAACTTGACAGCCTCTTTACTGCAATTTCCCTCCCGTCAGCCAATGTGCCCTGTGACAGGACCCAGTAATCAGACTTTCATTCTTTACAAAGACGATCGAGCCATCATGGGCTCATGCCTGCCTCCATACCTTGTAGACAAGACCGAACCCGCCTCGTCCAAGTTTGCAATCATCTGAGAAGTTGTTCGTAGCCGTTCTGATGACATTTAACGGCAACAAGTACATGTCTGGGGAGTCATTCATAGGCTTTTCTCCTGGCACTTCATTCGATATCTCAAATCTAGTATGCTTCCCCACATCACTCGACTGCAGCTCTTTTCCTGTTTCCCTGTCTGCTGGAAACAAATGTTTTCTTGGAATGAGCACGGAGTTAAAAATAATTGACTCAGAGAGGGAAATTCTCAGACCGTACCATCATCCCTTATCTTTAATCTTAGCTTAGCCAGAATGAATGACCCAGCGAAGAACATCAGGAGGAAAGCTGCAGAGAAGACGCTGGTAAGAACCCATTTCCGAGTTGAGGTCTTCTTACGGCCACCACCTGAAAGATTTGTTGGCGATGAGGATAAGCCAATCACAATCTGAGGAGCAGGGATCAATACTCACTGTTAGTATTGATTGTCCTGTTCGTCGTTTGGCCAGACAATGACGCTTGGGCTGTTGAGTCGTAGATCTCGTACTGTGCATAACAACTAGGCAGACTAACCCGTGAAGATCGCTTTATGCTGGTGAACAACCCGAAATCACTTTTCGCGACTCCCAGGCAGGTCCTACAGTCTGGCTTCGTCAGATCTGGCGTGCACTGTGCTCGTACGTGTATCTCAATCAACGATGGCATTAATATTTTTGAGGCTGCATAGAGGAAATCTGAAGCAATCACCATTTCAGTTACGTTGTCGAGCAGGTTGGCCAAATTCGTTCCAATAATGTCAGGATAAGGGGATTCCGCTTTGATGAAACTTCTATAGGGCGGCGCAGACTCCAATAATGAGAAGAAGGACCGGTTTGAATACCGCAAGAGGCACTCATCATACCAAATAATTGCCTCCTTCCTCCCGTAAAATTCCTTGAGGAGATAGGAGCCTCCGAAGTCGATACAGGACCGACAGACATCTGCTGGGACGTCGGGACGGCAGAGGAAGTTCCCGTAGACGGTGTCAGGTGGGTCACCCTCAGTGACGTTGTAGAAGAACGAGATCCAACCCTTGTCGTAGACCCGCCGTAGGAGGAGGCGGCTAAGGTTACTCGAGTAGTTACCCCCCGGAGGGTAGAATTCCCAGGGACATTGAAGTGCAACAAATTTTCGGAGAGCGGCTGCGCGGTAGAGAAAGAGGAGGAACAAGGGAAGTGTTGTCACTCTTGGTGTCATCTTCTTCCATCATTAGACATGAAAAAGGAGGAGACATAAAGATATGGCATTGTATCTTCATGACATTGTCGAGTTGATGTGATAATCTCAATGTAGGTTCGTTTGATTTCGTCCCTCTTGCTTTCGACACTCGCTTTTGCGATTCACTCCGGTCAATCTCTTCGTGCGGTCCGCCGCTTGTTAGTCCGTCAACGAGTTTTGCTCAATGCGTATTTAATTAGTATTTGTAAGTAATATTAATTAAGGAGAAGCAGGCGTCAACCTTGTTTCTTAGAACAAGAAATGTCATCATCAGTTGGATATTCTAAAATGATAAGGAAAAGTTCAACCGATGATGACGCCTGCACCTCCTTAATTAATATTAATTACAATTAAGTATTTTTTTATAATTAAGAGTGGACATGTTTCGATAAATTTTTAGGAAAATACTTTCCACCGAGTAGGATGAAGATTCGAAATGAGATCATATCATTTCGCCAACAACCGGTGGAGTCTAGGTACGAGGCTTGGGAAAAATTTAAGGAGCTGTTCAAATTATGCCCACACCACGAGATCCCAAGATGGATGCTCGTTGAAAGTTTCTATGACGGATTGACTGATTCTCTCTAATCTATGGTGGATTCAGCGGCAAGAGGAACCATCATGAATAAGACACCCGACGAATCGTGGGACCTTTTCGATCAAATAGCAAATAATGGCCAACGAAGAACATCTACCCGTGGATTTGATGGAAAACATCAAATCAATGCAGTAACATTACTAACTGCCCAGATGGAAGCACTAACGAGAGAGGTAAATGCTCTTCGATCCTCACCACATACATCTAATAATGTTTACTCTAAAGTGCAGGCAATGGAGCTACAGGAAGACATGCACGAAGTCAATTATGCAGATGCATATAAACAAAATAATGCATACGCCAATACATATAATCCTGGATGGCGGAACCATCCAAATTTTTCCTGGAGGAACAATCAAGGCCAACAAGAACAAACGCAATCAAGGATTAATCAACCTCTTGGTTTCGTTGGCACATCACAATAGCCCGCAGGTGAGATTAAACCTAACGTGGAGGATTTGTTGACAAGACCAATGAGTGCCTGTTCATGAGCAACGAATGGTTTCCATGGTCCTACAAACTGCTAGAACGTAAAGTATTGAGCAAGGCTCGTCGACGGACGGGCAAGCGGCGGGAGGCACAAAGAGATTGACCGGAGTGAATCACAAACATGAACATCAAAAGCAAGAGGGACTAAATCAAACAAACCTTCATTGAGATTATCACATCAACTCGATAATGTCATGAAGATACAATGTCATATCTTTTTGTCTCCTCCTTTTTTATGTCCAATGGAAGAAGATGACACCAAGAGTGACAACACTTCCCTTGTTCCTCTTCTTTCTCTACCGCTCGGCCGCTCTCCCAAAATTTGTCACATTTCAATGCCCCTCGGAATACTACCCTCGGGGGAGTAACTACTCGAGTAACCTTAGCCGCCTCCTCCAACAGCGTGTCTACGAAAAGGGCCAGATCTTGTTCTTCTACGACGCCAGTGAGGGCAACCCCCCTGACACCGTCTACGGCCACTTCCTCTGCCGCCCCGACATCCCGGCAGATGTCTGCCTGTCATGCATCGACTTCGGAAGCACCTTTCTCCTGAGGGAGTGTTACGGGAGGAATGAGTCAATCATTTGGTTTGACGAGTGCCTCGTGCGGTACTCGAACCGGTCCTTCTCATTCATGGAGCCTATGCCATCCCATATAAGTTTTATCGAAGCCAAATCCCCGTATCCTGATGTTATTGGAACGAATTTGGCCAACCTGCTTGACAACGTAACGGAATCGGCAATTGCTTCAGATTTCCACTATGCTGCCTCACACCTGGTCCTCGCATCATCCATTGAGGTACACGCACGAGCACAATGCATGCCGGATCTGACGATCCGGACAGATGACCTGCCTGGGAGTCTCGACCTGTGATTTCGGGTTGTTCACCAGCATAAAGCAATCTTCATGGGTTACTCTGCCTAGTTGTTATGCACAGTACGAGATCTACGATCCAACAGCCCAAGCCCCATTGCCTGGTTATACGAAGAACAGGACAATCAATACTAACAGTGAGTATTGAGCCCTGCTCCTCGAAAATTGTAATTGGCTTGTTCTGATCGCCAGCAAATCTTTTAGGTCGTGACCATAAGAAGACCTCAATTCGGAAATGGGTTATTAACAGCGCCATCTCTGCAGCTTTCCTCCTGATGATCTTCGTCGGCTCATTCATTCTGGCTAGGCTAAGAGTAAAGATAAGGGATGGTACAGTCTGAAAATTTCCTGCTATGAGTCAATTATTTTAACTCCGTGGTTATTCCAAGAAAGCTTTTGTTTCCGGCAGACAGGGAAACACGAAATGAGCTGCGGTCCAATGATGTGGGGAAGGATACTAGATTTCAGATATCGAACAACGAACTGCCAGGAGAAAAGCCCGCGAACAACTGCCCAGACATGTACTCGATGCGGTTAAACGTCATCCGAATGGCTACTAACAACTTCTCAGATGATTGCAAACTTGGGCGAGGCGGGTTCGGTCATGTCTACAAGGTATGTAAGTAGGCATTACCCCATGATGACTCGATCATATTTGTAAAGAACAAAAGTTCGATCATTGGGTCATGTCTCAGGGTACATTGGCTGATGGGAGGGAAATTGCTGTAAAGAGGCTGTCAAGGTCTTCCGGTCAAGGACTGGTAGAGTTGAAGAACGAGGTCACGTTGATCGCGCGGCTTCAACATCGGAATCTTGTGAAGCTGTTAGGATGTTGTCTCGAGGAACAAGAGAAGCTATTGATATATGAGTACATGCCCAACAAGAGCCTTGATTTCTTCCTCTTCGGTAGGAGATTTTCGCATTTTACGAACTGAGATTTCCCAATGGAAGGATGAGGCTTTTGTAACCTCATGCAGATCCAAGCACGAGAGGGTCTCTCGATTGGAACACACGTTTTAGCATCATTAATGGAGTCGTTCGAGGTTTCCTTTACCTTCATGTGGATTCCCGCTTGCGGATTGTCCACCGGGATCTTAAGGCAAGCAACATCTTGCTGGACCATCAGATGATTCCGAAAATATCCGACTTCGGATTGACGAGGATTTTCGGCGTCGATCAGGATGAGGACAACACAAATCGTGTCATCGGAACTTAGTAAGTATAGTCAGTCCCTCTAATCGGATTGAATTCCCCAGTTCTGGGCATGTTCTCATATATTCGGTTTCCTTATGTTAGCGGGTACATGGCGCCGGAGTATGCAATGGGGGGATTCTTCTCTGTCAAATCGAATGTATGCAGCTTTGGGGTGCTCGTGCTCGAAATAGTAAGCGGGTGTAGAAACAGCAACTTCCATCGGGATCACGAAGAGGGCGAAAGCCTTACAACTTACGTAGCCGGCTCTTGACTCATCCATCGAGAACTTCGTCACAAACTGATCTCCAGAACACGTGACTAAATCCCAGTTCGCTTTGACAGGTGTGGATGAAGTGGAAAGATGGACAAGCATGGACCGGGTCGATGATTCAGTGAAGGAGTCATGCGACAAGGCTCAAGCTCTCAGGTGCATCCATGTCGGGTTGTTATGTGTTCAGCCAGATCCGGCTGATCGACCAACCATGAGCCTAGTGACTCGTTTCCTCAGAGACAAGGCCATTGTCCTTCCAGTGCCTTCACAGCCCACGTTTACATTCCTTCGGGCCCCTGTTGAGGAAAGACACTTGAAGCAACAGATGGGAGAGCATTTCACGGCTAACGAGATTATGATGTCTCCAATTTCAGCACGGTGAACGCTACTCGACTTGTGTAAGATTGAAATTCCTTTCCTCGTTTATCCAAAGGCAAGTATGAACGACCAAGATTCCTTTTGCGCCAAGAGAAGATACAGACTGTGTAACTCAGCTCGTGTAACACGCCATTCTCATGCGCAGAACAAAAACCTCCAAGAGAGTGTGCTGTTCTTGATTGTTGAAGCAATGTAGAGAAATGCTAGGATAAAAAGCGTGCAAGATTAATTTGACTTCTTAATCGCACCATTTCCCGGTGGGATCGATAGCGAGCAAGTTGATGGGCCAAAAGTGCCCTTCAACGCCTCCAACTCGGAGGATGTCCACGCAATCAGAACAGATAAACCACGAGTTACTGGTGAAAGCGTAACCTACGTCCTTGACTTATGCCTGAAGCAATCTCAGATTGCAGCTTCTTTGGTAGGACTTCGGCCCTAACCAACCGCTGTGATGCCAAAATGTTGCACAAGACCTTGGAACACCTAACTTAAGTATTTGTCAAAACAACACAATGCTAGGAACACCACCTAATCTAAGGGAAATCACCGAAGGAAATATTTGGAGAGGGGGGAGGAGTGATTTCTGAGAGAGGAGAGTATTTAGGGGATTACAACACTTAAACTTGCCGATCTTGTGGGAATTAACTGCAGGGGAGTACATTTTTAGAAGATTTATGAGTGGACCTATGCTTGTATCGATTAAGGTTTGGTGACAGGATAGTTAGAATCTGCAGCGACTGCTGAATCCGTCTCTGCAAAATTTGTGCCAACAACGTTAGGAAACAGGGATTTCGAATCCACAGAACTTTTATGGGGTGGCATCGACTCCATAAGTGAGAAGATTGACCGTGGTTTGAGGACTGCATGAGGTACTCGTCATGCCCAATGATGGCCTGCTTCCTCCCGAACTATGCCTTACAATCTTAGAACTTCTGGAGCGATGCAGGACAGGCAAGCGTCAGCCGTGACATCAGGGCAGCAAAGGAAGTAGCCGGAGACGTGTCAGGGGGCTCGCCCTCCATGACCAGGACGAGGAACAAGATCCATTCCTCGAAAAAGATGTGCCGTACTAGAAGGCGGCCGTACTCCTGTAGTTGCTGCTGGAGGGCAGAATTGCAAGGAGCGTTAAACGTCGACATATCAGGGAGCAGCCAAGTAGCCGAGCGAGAGGAGGAAGAGGGGAAGTGATGTCGCTGCTGGTGTCATCTTCACCTGTTGTCTGAACATAAAGAACAATGATATCAATGGAGGCGTGCTTGATTTGTGCCTCTCGCTTTTGGTTTTCCCGTTTTTTGCTCACTCCAGTCAATCTCCCTGTGCTTTCCGGCGCTTGAAGGACATATCACGAAACACAGCCAGGCTCTGCTGCCCAAGGCCCACTCCTGACCATCCCTTCTTCTCCCAGCGGCTGAACGCGGGCACTGCTCAAAGTTGAAGCCTCGTTTCAATTAGGTAGAACTAGGCGGTTAACCTTGTCTCTCTGTTTGACATACATGTCACAACAAATGGGTATCAATGGTTCGAGACGATAATATTTCTCAGTGTATATATTAACATGTGTTTGAGCCCGTCCGATCGTGTGTGGCAAAGTAAACAGGGAACCACGCCCTGGTCGGGTGACAGAGGAAGGGTCACTTTGCTGGCAGTGGAAGGTCTATCCATGGCTTGTCCAAGATATACTTCGTCGATGGGAGGTCTACCGATGGAAAACACGAGTTGCAGCGTCTTTGGAAGAAACAAACACAAATAAAACATTAAAAACGTCAAATTTGGATGCGATAATATATTTCTTTTTCTTATTCGAGTTCGGCTCGAACGCTGACCGAGATCGGCCCAAATACAGACCGACCTCGCGACTGGCCAAGCTATAAGTGTTAAGGCTCGAGATCGCCTCGTTTAGTTAAAGAGCTCGTCAGTTCCCGGGACCGCTGTAGTATCTCCCTACTCTTGTCTTTACCACTAGCTTTGCCAGAAATCATGAGCCGGCCAAGATTGTCGTGAGGCAAATCCCAACTATGGTGATGGCAGCAACCCATTTCCGGATGGAGGTTTTCCTGTGCCCTCCTATGAGATTTAATAGTCATTAGGACAAGCTAAATCATGATTTTTCTAGGAACAGAGCTTAATCCTCTCACCATTAGAATCAGTCGTCCTGTTCATTGCAGGGCTAAGCAACGGTGCTTGTGTTTTCGAATCGGAAATTTCCTACGTAACAACCTGGTAGGTATGACCAAGCGGATTTATTCGTTTCGTTGAACATAGCAAGGTGGCTGGTCGCCAATCTCAGGCAGTTCTTACAGTCTGGCCTCGACAGATCCGAGGTGCATTGTGCCCATACATTCATCTCCACAAATGATTGCTCGGGCCTATGAGAGGTTGCGTAGCGGGTATCCGAAGCGATTGCCAAATCCGTAGTGTTCTGGACCAACCCGGCCAACGTCGTTACAGCAATGGACGAGTTTGGGGTTTCTAATCTCTGATAACCGTCAATCTGGATAGGCGACTCCATGATTCCGAAGAAGTACCTGTCAGAGTACCGCACGAGGCAGTCGCCACCCCAAACGAAGGCCTCTTTACCCGCTCGACAGCCCTCGAGGATCTCGGCGCTTCCTGAAGGCAGACATCAGCAGTGACGTCAGGGCGGCAGAGGAAGAGGCCATAGACGAGGTCAGGGGGGTTGCCCTCTGTGACGTTGTAGAAGAACGAGAACCGGCCCTCGTCATAGACGTGCCGATGGAGCAGGCGGTCAACGTTACTATGGTAGTTGCTTCCGTTTGCCAAATCGCCGACGCATGAAAGGTACCTCAGTATGATTTGAAATAAAAGAATTGCAGCCCTACACTCACGTGCTCTTCTCCATGTCCCCCTGCCCACAGCCGCTGTCGTAGGATTTCAAATGAGGGATGGACGTCCAGAGAAAGAGAGTCCTTCCAGCGAGGCATTCGCTTGACTAGAGAAAGGAGGAGAGGAGGGAGTCGCCGGGGAACCAGATCCGAGGATGGGGACGGCAAGGGCGAGATCGACGAAGGCAGAGGCGGTGGCGAGGATGGGGATCTGGCCGCTGCCAACCCAGGAGACGCCGGAACGACGGATTCGCCGTGGCTGGCCTTGGGGATATCCGAGGAGAACGGGTCTTCCGTTGTCAGCTCAGGGAACGCCCGGGGGGAAGGTGATTTCGCCGCCGTGAAGCTTGGGACGCCGGGGGATGGGTAGTCCTGCCACCGTGAGCTCTGGGCACGTCCGGAAAGTAGAGGGGAGCCGCTTTGGGGCGCCGAAATTCTAGATCTGAGGCGGAGATGGTCGGGGATGGTCGGATCCAGTGGCGCCACCGTCGGAAAGCAGGTCCAGCCGTGGGAAGGGACACCTCGGGCGGATCTGGAGCTAGGGATGCCGGGGGGCTTCGAGCAAAGACTGGCCCTTCCTGAACCCAGGCTCGGGGCGGCGGAGCTGTGGTCGTCGGCGGGGGATGGTTGCTGTTGCCGGTGCTGCTGGAATACGCCGGGAAGAAGAAGGGAGGGGTTTCGCCGCTGCTGGCTTTGGGATGCCGAGAGGTGCTGGTCCGCCATCACTGGGCCTGGGAGCGCTGGGGCAACTGGTTGCGGCTGAAGTCAATGCCACCGGAGCAGAGGAGGAGTGGTGCAAGAGCCGTCGTCGTGTGAGCTGGCTGGAGACACGAAGGTCGTTATTTTCGTCGTTGTGGCTGGGAGGAAGGATCTCGAGAAACTTTGGCTGAGAACTCCCTTCCCCGAATACCGTCGTTGGTGGGGAATGGATCCCTTTTCCTCATGCCTCTGCCTCGGATCCCCCCAAAAGCTTCCTTTTTGAAGGCCCCCCTACATTGAAAAGATGTCCCCTAAATGTCGGGGAGGATATGATTGCTGATTTGCGGGGATGTTGTTCCCCCTCCGCAATTTGGGGATCAACAAGGTCCAGCGTCCGGCCGTCGTTCCAAAGCTTCTGTGTCCGACATTACATGTAACCTGTTTGCGAGACTCTTTTGGACTCGAAGCCATGACAACAAAGTAGTTAACGAGGCTGCAGCTTAAGAAAGTGAGAAGGCTTTCTTCGTGTTCGTGGAGGTGGAAGTTACTCTTCTTCCTCCCACGGACTGTCTCGAGCATGAGTATCCAAGATTCCTCCCTGGTTACATGTATCAACTGTGCTGCGCATATCAAAGAAAAAATAGAGCGTCAGACAAGTTGTTGATATGGTTTTGATGCCAGACTGTTACATTGTAGAGATAATGCTGATTAGTTTGCCAAAATCAATTTGAGTTTGAAGATATCATCTCTCGAAGCTCCAAAGATTTATAGAAGATCTCGTTGACCGATTTGATCAATGCCTTTCAAGTTTAAGAATGATAAGGTTGATAAGATAAAAAGATGGTGCAAATTACAAAGAAACACATAAAAAAGAAGACATTATTGTTAAAGGAATGTATGATGCCATACAATCTAGATCTCGATGCGAGAAAAGCCTGAAGATAAACTAGCAAGAAGAAAATTCTCACCATTTCCTCATCGTAAGACATATAATCATCTCGAAAATATTGCTTCTTTAGACTGAATGGTAATGCATGCCAATAACTTGGTCATGTAGATATTCTCTAAAGACTCTCAAGAAGAGCAAGCACAAATAACAAAAGAAGAAGAAGATGATCATGTGTTTGTTGCCACATGTTTCTCACCAAAGATTCGCGATCAGTCGTTGAAACATTATGCTTTATATTTTAAGGATATTACTTGAACAATTGTTAATCTCAGTTCATGCTCATAATAAAGTGAAGGACAGTCTTCCATATTGTATGGAAGGCCAGTGAATGTACATGCCTATAGAAGTCAAATACAAAGAAAATAAATTTAACAAGATTTCACGAAAAGGTCGAGATAATTCGAGATTATTTGAGAAGGAGTTTTAAAGCTCAACCAGCGTTTTCGGTCGATGGACCTCGCGCGGATAAACATTCCATGGCCAACATGGTGAACCTTTTCGCTGTTTCCCGTCGATGACCATGTCTCGCCGTGACCAAGCGAGGGAGGAGCCAGGGAGAACCAATTTGGATTTTTCTTAATTAGATGAAGCTCTCTTTTTAGTTTTTCCCATTTTGGTTCCTAAAATTCTGTATTAAATCAATTTGGCCCACGCTTCGTGGACCTTCTTTTTCTCTCCGTGGCTGCGACCAAGACACGGTTCCTCGATCACGTAGCGACGCAAGTAGATGCGGCTCGCGAGTATGTTAGATGTACGACAACATTCGAATCCATGCTATCAATATGTTTTTTTGAGATAGTATGTCGCACATTGAGCATATGATCCAGTGTTTCTTGTAAACACGTAAGTCGAACAGCCTGTCGTTTCAACAGCAAGGTCGACGAGCAACTTTTTCTGAGCAACCTCGAGAATGGACTTTCCGTGATTAGCAAGGAGGGCGAGTTCTCGCATGTTTCTCCTCGAAGAAAATGTTGTTGGTTTCGCTTCAGAAGCTCGTCGTCTCGTGGTTGAGTTTCGACAGGAGCTGACTTCAAAGGAAGGAACAAACACCAAGGACAAAAAGCAAAAGTACAGTCCCCTTCATTGGTATTATCATATCAAACTCAACAGTTTTACGAGGAGATTGTTTTCTTTTAATTTGGAATTAGAATGTCCAAAAGCATTACTTACTAATCATCCACATCTCGATGTCTAATTCTCTATGTATTATATAGTTATAACAAACATATGATGACACCAAGAGCGACCGCCCTTCTCTTGTTCCTCCTCTTGCTTTGTGGCTTGGCCGCTTGCCAGTCGTCCGTTGCCCTTCTGTGCCCAGTGAGATCGGAAAAGTACCCTCCCAGAAGCAACTACTCGAGTAATCTTGGTAGCCTGCTCCTTCAGCGCATCTACAAGGAGGGACGGATCTTGTTCTACTACAACGTCACGGAGGGCGACCCCCCTGACACAGTCTATGGCCACTTCCTCTGCCGACCTGACGTCACAGCTGATGCTTGCCTGTCCTGCATCGATAAGGGAAGCTCAAATATTGTCACTTCGTGTCATGAGTGGAAGGAGGCTATCATTTGGTATGACGAATGCCTGGTTCGGTACTCAAACAGGTCCTTCTTCTCAGTCATGGAGTCCACTCCAGTCTCCGGGAGGAGCATCCCACTGAAATCCTCGTATTCAGACTTTTTCAGAGCGGCTCTACCAAATTTGGTCTGGAACACTACGGATTGGGCAGTCGCTTCGGTTTCCCACTATGCAACCACTAATCTAGCCGGACCATCATTTATGGAAATGAATGTAAGGGCACAATGCACCCCGGATCTGACGAGGCCGGACTGTAGGCACTGCCTGGCAGTGGCAACCAGCATCATGAACAAGCTCAGCGACATGAAGCAATCTGCTCAGTTTTATCTACCGAGCTGTTACATACGATATGAAATCTCTGGTTCGAAAACACATGCAGAGTTGCCTGGCCCTGCAGTGAACGGGAGGACCGATTCTGAGGGTGAGTATTACATTTTGTTCCTAGACAAGTTGTGATTAGTTTTTCCTGATCACTGTTAAATAGGAGGGCATAGGAAAGCCTCCGTGCGGAAATGGGTTGTTTCCAGCACCATAACTGGGGTCTGCCTCGTGACTATCTTCGCCGGCTCGTGCATTCTGAGAAAGCTAGTAGCAAACATAAGGGAAGGTACGGTCTGAGAGTTTTCCCGAATGTTTAGTCATTTAACATGGCAGTTATTTCGAGATATTTTTTGTCTCGCACAGGCAAAGAAATAGGGAAACAAGTACGGTCAATCAACACGAGTAAGGATCTGAGAGGCAAGGTATTGAACATTGAATCGAGAGCAGAGGTGGCTGTTAACAACTCAGGAGACAAGTACTCCATGCGGTTATGTGACATTCGAATGGCTACGAATAACTTTTCCGATGACTGCAAAATTGGGCAAGGCGGCTTTGGTCCTGTCTACAAGGTAAGGAAACAAGCATAGCCTGGTGACTGTTCTATCCATTTAGTGAAGAACGAAAAGCTCCATCAACCGGTCATGGTACAGGGCATGTTGGCGGATGGGAGGGAAATAGCAGTGAAGCGATTGTCCAGGACTTCTGGTCAAGGATTGAGAGAGTTAAAGAACGAGGTCGCCTTGATCGCCAAGCTGCAACACCGAAATCTGGTGAAGTTGTTGGGATGCTGTATTGAGGAACAAGAGAAGCTTTTGATATACGAGTACATGCCCAACAAGAGCCTTGATTTCTTCCTCTTTGGTATGAGGTTTTTCTGCAGTTTTAGAACCATAATTTCCAGACGATTGGACTAGGCTTTCATAATTTTCCATCAACCTGAACTGCAATCAGATCCGAACGAGAGAGGGTCGCTCGATTGGAACACACGAATCAACATCATCAATGGAGTCTCTCGGGGACTTCTTTACCTTCACGAGGATTCCCGTTTGCGGATAATCCACCGGGACGTTAAGGCAAGCAACATCCTGCTGGACCACCAGATGAAACCGAAGATATCTGACTTTGGATTGGCAAGGATCTTCGGAGTTGATCAGGATGAGGCTAACACGAATCGAGTTGTCGGAACTTAGTAAGTATGGGCCAGTTGCTCTGATCAAATTAAACTCCCCAGATCTTCGTATACTTTCAAATTTTTATTTCTTTTTGGTAGTGGATACATGGCGCCAGAATATGCAATGGGGGGATTCTTCTCGATCAAATCAGACGTGTTCAGCTTCGGGGTGCTCATTCTCGAGATCGTAAGCGGATGTAGAAACAGCAGCTTCTACCGTGATCAAAACGAGGGTGAAAGCCTAGTAACTTTCGTACGTGGTTGTTAACTCATCAATTGAAGAGTTCGATGTAAACGGAACTCGAAACATGTCATAGAATGTCACTTCCCTTCTTATTGACAGGCATGGGAGTTGTGGAGTAACGGACAAGCGTCGGGTCTGATTGATGATTCTGTCAAGGAGTCATGTGACAGAGATCAAGCGCTCAAGTGCATCCATGTCGGGTTGTTGTGCGTTCAGCAACACGCGGCTGATCGACCAACCATGCGTCTAGTGACTCGTTTTCTCAGGGGTGACCCCATAGCCCCCCCATTGCCTTCACATCCCATGTTTTCTACCAGTCGGGCCCTTCCAGAAGAATTATTGAACTGGAAGCAACTTTCGGATCAGCGTTTTACTGCTAATGAGATGACGTTATCGACAATGTCAGCTCGGTAACAGCACCTCGACATGGGTAAGCTTGAATCCTTTTCTTGTTTAGGCTTGGCAGAACAACAACAGCAAGTTATCAGTCCAAAATTTTGTAGATCATGGAATTAGAAGAGGGATCAGAACAAACTAGTTTCCTATATTGCAAGGGTACCATTGTTCGCTCTCTCTGTTTGGTCTCTTGACAAGCCGTTCCTGATTAAGAAACTTCTAAGAGAGCCAGGTGTGTATATACACTCGGCTCACCAACAAAACCTGATCGATGTTTTCATCAGGGACTCATGAAATGCAGCTTAAGAAGTGTTATGGATTGAGCGATCATGTCTCTCGTGATTCCAAATACTCACAGGGGACAGGATCACTCTTCCAAAGTCGCTACAACTCATGTTTTCAATCAGAAGACCTCCCATCGAGGAAGTATCTTGGACAACACATCAACCATGGATAAACCTTCCTCGGCCACCCAGGAGACCATTTCATCTGTCTCCCCTCGATGACTGCATCTTGCCATGACTCGACAAGGACATTCTTTCCTGTTTGCATGCCCAGACACGATCGGACCGGCTCAAACATGTACTTTGAGAAAGATTATTGTTATCATTTTTTTGTCTCAAACCAATGATACCCATTTGTTGGGACATGTATGTTAAACAATGAAACAAGGTTAACTGCCAAGTTCTATCTTAGTCAAATGAGAATCGGACTCCGACTAGTGCCTGTCCAGCCGCAGAGACAAGAAGAGCCAGGCTGAGATTTGTGACATGAACCAGTGCCTAAGGAAAGGTTGCGAGAGAGGTAAAGCGTGTTGGAAAAGGTTGCATCAAATAAGAGCAAACCCAAAGTCCCACATCGGATAAAAAAATGTCCCCAACCCAGCATATATTGCTTAGCGGGCTACTCTCACTTTGGCCACGTCACTTACTGTTATTGTGTTTTTATTGTAAACATTGGTTTCTGTTAGCACGCAGCAATTTTCCAGAATCCAATTTTCAATTCTTCTCTTTGTATCTGTTTGCCTCTGTTCTTGGCAATCTTCTCTGCAATTTGCAGACTTGCAATCTGAAGGTGGTACACAGATTGCAGCACTATTACGAAGAAAGCAAGGTGTATATATAAACACTTCGCTCGGCCCACGAGAACCTTATCAGCTGTGCCATCTGGGACATGTGCAGGACTGCTCAAAATCTTCGGATGGTGGACCTCCCATCAATGAAGTAGATGCAGGACATTCCTGTGATAAACCTTCAACACACAGCCAACAAGGTAGCCCTTTCTTCTGTTTATACACCTCGCCAAGAGCCGATGTGTACATGGTTTCTCGTCCATGTCTTCGTCGGGATCAGCCTGTCCCATGTGTGACATCTCTTGTAACATATAATATGTCAAACTAATAAACAAGGGCGACGTCTGCTTCTCCATAATTAATATTAATAAACCAACGATTTGTTATGATTTGATTACGATAGGATTGGCACCAACGAGCATAGCGACCTTTCCCAGCGAGGAAAACTTATGACGGGCTGACAACACGGGCGCAGTTTCCAACTCAAACGAGGTCCGTGTCAGGATGCTCGGGAGTGGACCTCGAGCAATGATGCACAGCAAGACCAGTGAGTGCCTGCTCGTGAGCAACAAACTCGGCTTTCTTGGTTCAGAAAACTGCTAGAAAGTAAAGTCATGAGCACGTTGGAAACGTTGGTGGGCGAAGCAACGAACACTAACCCTCTAACTCACTTGATGAGACAAACTGATAAATTTTTAAGAAAAGGGGAAGACTCTCTTCTTCATCTTTTTTACTTTTCTTTTCATACAACTAGGCTATTTATACATAAAAATGGAAAAGATTCTTAGACTTTCGACAGTTGGACTTCTAGATGACCGTCGCTTCAGCTTTTTCGTCTGGCAATGTCGCTTCACTTGATAACGTCGCTTCGCTTGAAAGCTTCGCTCCTTAAAAAGACTCTTCGACTTCCCATATGACTCTTGGAATTCCTTAAATGACTCTTGGACTTCCTCATATAACTCTTGGACTTCCGAGTTTTGGACTTCTCATCTTGGACTTCTCCAACATAATCAATTTTATTTTTAACAGAGCAACACTTATTATCAAATAGCGGCGGGAGGCACGGAAGGGATTGACCACAAACATGAACGTCAAAAGCAAGAGGGACGAAGTCAATCAAACCTTCATTGAGATTATCATATCAACTCGACAATGTCATTACGATACAATTTTCCTTGTAATCGGACATAAATGATATACAAAGACAATCATCAAATCATCGTAAACATCTTGATGATGTCCAATCCTTTTCTTCCCCAACGGAAGAAGATGACTTCAATAGCGACGGCACTTTCCTTGTTCCTCCTCTTGCTCTGCCACTCAGCTGCTCACCGGCCATTCATCGCACTTCAATGCCCCGAGGAAGACTACCCACAGGAGAGTAACTACTCAAGCAACCTTCGCCGCCTCCTACAGCGTGTCTACGAAAAGGGTTGGATCTCGTTCTTCTACAATTTCACTGAGGGCGACCCACCTGACACCGTCTATGGTCACTTCCTCTGCCGTCCGGATGTCCCAGCAGATGTTTGCCTGTCCTGTATCGACTTTGGAAGCTCTTATGTCCTCACTGTATGTTCTGGGAGGAAGGAGGCAATCATTTGGTACGACGAGTGCCTCTTGCGGTACTCGAACCGGTCCTTCTTCTCATTTATGGAGTCAGCTCCTTCCAATAAAAGTTCTATCAAAGCCGAATCCTCGTATCCTGATGTTGTTGGCACGAATTCGGCCCACCTGCTCAACAATGTAACGGAGTTGGTAATTGCGTCAGATTTCTTCTATGCAGCCTCCAACCTGATCATGTCATCCTCGATAGAGCTACATGTAAGAGCACAATGCACACCAGATCTGACGAGGCCAGACTGTAGGAACTGCCTGGAAGTCGCAACCCGAGATTTTGAGATGTTCGCCATAAACCAATTTTCACAGGTTAATCTGCCTAGTTGTTATGCACAGTACAAGATCTATGACCCAACATCCCAAGCGCCATCGCCTGGCTATACGACAGATAGGACAATCAATACTAACAGTTAGTATTGAGCCCTGCTACTCACAAATTGAAATTGGCTTGTCCTGATCACCAGCATATCTTTCAGGTGATGGCCGTAAGAAGACCTCAACTTGGAAATGGGTTCTTACCGTTGCTATCTCTGGATGTTTCGTCCTGACGATTTTCGCTGGCTCATTCATTGGGGCTAGGATAATACTAAAGATAAGGGATGGTACGGCCTGACAATTTCCTGCTACGAGTCACTCATTTTGATGCCATGGTTTTTAGGAGAAAACATTTGTTTCCTGCAGAGAGGGAAACAGAGAAAAAGCTGTGGTCGAATGATGTGTGGAAGGATAATAGATTCGATATAACGAACAACAAAATACCAGGAGAAAAGCCCGTGAAGTACCCAGGCATGAACTTGATGCGGTTAAATGTCATCCGAAAGGCTACGAACAACTTCTCTGACGATTGCAAACTTGGGCGAGGCGGGTTCGGGCTTGTCTACAAGGTACGGAAGCAGACATGACCTCATGATCACTCGATCGTTTTTGCAAAGAACGAAAGTTCGATGATTGGGTCCTGTCTCAGGGCACATTGGCCGACGGGAGGGAAATTGCAGTAAAAAGGCTGTCAAGGTCTTCCGGTCAAGGACTGGTCGAGTGGAAGAACGAGGTCACGTATCGCACGGCTTCAACATCGGAATCTCGTAAAGCTGTTAGGATGTTGTCTCGAGGAACAGGAAAAGCTATTGATATATGAGTACATGCCCAACAAGAGCCTTGATTTCTTCCTCTTCGGTATGAGATTTTATGCATTTTACAAACCAAGATCACCCAATGATGGGATGAGGCATTGGTAACCGTATGCAGATACAAGCACGAGAGGGTTGCTCGATTGGAAAACACGTTTTAGCATCATTCACGGAGTCGCTCGGGGCCTCCTTTACATTCATGTGGATTCCCGCTTGCGGATTGTCCACCGGGACCTTAAGGGGAGCAACATCTTGCTGGACCACCAGATGAACCCGAAAATATCTGACTTCGGGTTGGCGAGGATCTTCAGTGCTGATCAGGATGAGGCCAACACAAATCATGTCGTCGGAACTTAGTAAGCACTGTCCGTCTCTATAATCGTTCTGAACTCCTCAGTTCTGGGCATGTTCTCATTTTCTCCATTTATGTTAGCGGGTACATGGCGCCAGAGTACGCGATGGGGGGATTCTTCTCTATCAAATCGGATGTATTCACCTTCGGGGTGCTCGTTCTCGAAATAGTAAGCGGGTGTAAAAACAGCAACTTCCACAGAGATCATGAAGAGGGCGAAAGCCTGACAACTTACGTAACTGGCCCTCGACTCATCCATTGAGAGCTCTGTCACAAACTAATCTTGAGAACACACAACTCTATAATCCACTACCTTTTGACAGGTGTGGATGCAGTGGAAAGAAGGGCGAGCATCGAACCTGGTCGATGGTTCAGTCAAGCAGTCATGTGACATGGCTCAAGCTCTCAAGTGCATCCACATCGGGTTGTTATGTGTTCAGCAAAACGCGGCCGACCGACCGACCATGTACCTTGTGACTCGTATCCTCAGAGGCGACTCCATTGTCCTTCCAATGCCTTTGGAACCCACGTTTTCGTTCCATCGGGCCCCTGTCGATGAAAGACACTCAAAGCAACCCACGGATGAGCGTTTCACAGCTAACCAAGTTACACTTTCAACTATTTCAGCTCGGTGAACTCATCTAGACTTGTGTAAGCAAGCTTGAAATTTCTTTCCTTGTTCACAGCCAAAGGTAAGTATGAACAACCCCAATTCTTTTCCTGCCCAAGAGATAGTGACTGTATAACAGCTCACGAAGCGCACGTTCTACTATCCATCGACGTGAACCATCGTAAATGGTTTGAGCGAGACGACGTGCTTACGCTCTGCTGATGTGCCGGCCCTGACATCAGTGGCATCGACTCGCGCAACACCGGTGGACTCTCCGGCTGCTGATTTAAGTAAGACAAGAAAAAGTGGAGTTTATTGGTGTTGTTTCCGATGTTGGAGTAAATTGATAACGATTTTGGGCCGATGATGGGCCATGTCTTTATATTCGATTCAAATTCGAATGAAACCGAAGAGATTAAATCAAAATATTCTTATTTTCAGAGTAAATCAAATCTCACTTTCAGGATTTTAAATACGTGATTTAGGATTTTATTAGTTTGTGCTCAAATTTCATATAATGAATGATACGAGTGTCTAGTCGACTACACGATTTACTTGTTGAGAGACGTGAAATGCACTTATGCTATTATAAACAGGCAACCTTATGTGCAGTTCGAATTGCCTCCTGGCGAGGGAAGTTCATTACTGGCTCGAAACTCGGAAACAATGACAAGTTAATATGAGGTTCAAACAATGCTGTTTGGGTCTGCGTAGACATGGAGTGAGGAGGCTGCCAAACTTGACTGACAGAGGGATGCCCGGCCTCGAGTAATGACGGAACGTAAAGGTCACGACCTGCGTGTGCCTGCTCATTAGAAACGGTACTCGGTTCTTCTTTGTCCAGAAAACTGCTAGAACGTAAACTCATGAGCAACACTTGTTGGAGAAGTAAGTAGCAGCGGGAGGCATGAAGAGATTGACTGCAATAATGGTTATCGAAAGCTAGAGGGACGAAGTTGAACACAACTCCATTGATATTATCATATCAACCCTACAACGTTATGCAGATACAAGTGTCCTTGTAACTGGACTTTGATATATCCCAAGGAAATCATTGTACACTTCTTGATGTCGCTTCCTTCTGATGGCCAATGGAAGACGATGACATCAAGAGCTGCAGCACTTCCCTTACTCCTCTTGCTCTGCTGCTCAGCTGCTCTCTGGAGATTCTCCACAGTTCAATGCTCCTTGCTAGAACGTAAAATCATGAGCAACACTTGTTGGCGAACTAAGTAGCAGTGGGAGGCGTGAAGAGATTGACTGCAATAATGGTTATCGAAAGCTAGAGGGACGAAGTTGAACACACCTTCATTGATATTATCATATCAACTCAACAATGTTATGTACATACAAGTGTCCTTGTAACTGGACTTTGATATATCCGAAGGAAATCATCGTACACATCTTGATGTCGCTTCCTTCTGATGGCCAACGGAAGAAGATGACACCAAGAGCGGCAACACTTCCCTTATTCCTCCTCTTGCTCTGCCGCTCAGCTGCTCTACGGAGATTCTTCATGGTTCATTGCTCCTTGGAAGACTATCCTCAGAGGAGTAAATACTCCAGTAACCTTAGCCACCTCCTACAACGGTGCGTCTACGAAAAGGGTAAGATCTCGTTCTTCTACAACGTCAGTGAGGGTGGCGCCCCTGACACGGTCTATGGGCACTTCCTCTGCCGCGCCGATATCCCGGCAGATGTCTGCCAGTCCTGCATCAACTCTGGAATCTCCCATATCTTCACTGCATGTTACGGGAAGAAGGAGGCAATCGTTTGGTATGACAAGTGCCTCTTGCAGTACTCCAACCGATCCATCAAATTTATGGAGTCTGCATCGCCAACTGAAAGTTTTATCAAAGCTGAATCCCCTTATCCTGACGTTATTGGCACGAATTTGACCAACCTGCTCGACAACGTTACAGACTTGGCGATTGCTTCAGATTTCCACTATGCAGCCTCATACCTGGTGATTTCATCATCAATTCAGGTATACGTACGAGCACAATGCATGCCAGATCTGACGAGGCTGGACTGTAGGACCTGCCTGGGAATTGCAACCCATGATTACGGTATTTTCGACAACACAAAGCAATTTTCACGGGTTAATCTACCCAGTTGCTATGCACAGTATGAGATCTCCGACCAAGAAGCACAAGCCCCGTTGCCTGACCCTACGACGAACCAGACGATCATTCCTAAAAGTGAGTACTGTGCCAGTTCCTCAGAAATCGTATTGGACTTTTCCTGATCGCCAGCAAATCTTTCAGGTGGTGGCGGTAAGAAGACCTCGACTCATAAATGGGTTCTTACCAGCGCCCTCGCTGGAGCTTTCCTCCTGACCATCTTCGCTGGGTTGTGCATTCTGGCAAAGCCGAAAGAAAACATAAGGGATGGTACGGTCCGAGAATTTCCCACTACGAGTCGATTATTTTTAACTCAGTGGTTTTCCCGAGAAAACATTTGTTTCCTGCAGACAGGGAAACAAGAGAAGTGTGGCGGGATAGGAAATTGGAAAAGAGCAGTGGTCCTTTGATGTCCGGGAGTGTACTAGAGATACCGAACAGTGAACTGCTAGGAGAAGAGCCCATGAACGACTCCCCAGACATGTATTCGATGCGGTTAAATGTCATTCAGACGGCAACACGCAACTTCTCTGATGATTGCAAGCTTGGGCAAGGTGGGTTCGGTCCTGTCTACAAAGTAAGGAAGCTGGCATGACCCCATGATGGCTCGATCGTCTTTGTAAAGAACGAAAGTTTGATTACAGGGTCCTGTCACAGGGCACACTGGCTGACGGGAGGGAAATTGCAGTAAAGAGGCTGTCAAGGTCTTCTGGTCAAGGGCTGGTAGAGTTAAAGAATGAGGTCGCGTTGATCGCCCGGCTTCAACATCGGAATCTTGTGAAGCTGTTAGGATGTTGTCTCGAGGAACAAGAGAAGCTATTGATATATGAGTACATGCCCAACAAGAGCCTCAATTTCTTCCTCTTCGGTAGGAGATTTTTGCATTTTACGATCAAAGATTCAGGGACAAAAGGATGAGGCTTTTGTAAACTCGTGCAGATCCAAGCACGAGAGGGTTGCTCGATTGGAACACACGTTTTACCATCATTAATGGGGTCGCTCGGGGCCTCATTTACCTTCATGAGGAATCTCGCTTGCGGATTGTCCACCGGGACCTTAAGGCGAGCAACATCTTGCTGGACCACCAGATGAACCCGAAAATATCTGACTTCGGATTGGCGAGGATCTTTGGTGCCGATCAGGATGAGGCCAACACAAATCATGTCGTCGGAACTTAGTAAGCACTGTCCGTCTCTATAATCGTTCTGAACTCCTCAGTTCTGGGCATGTTCTCATTTTCTCCATTTATGTTAGCGGGTACATGGCGCCAGAGTACGCGATGGGGGGATTCTTCTCTATCAAATCGGACGTATTCAGCTTCGGGGTGCTCGTTCTCGAAATAGTAAGCGGGTGTAAAAACAGCAACTTCCACAGAGATCATGAAGAGGGCGAAAGCCTGACAACTTACGTAACTGGCCCTCAACTCATCCATTGAGAGCTCTGTCACAAACTAATCTTGAGAACACACAACTCTATAATCCACTACCTTTTGACAGGTGTGGAAGCAGTGGAAAGAAGGGCAAGCATCGAACCTGGTCGATGGTTCAGTCAAGCAGTCATGTGACATGGCTCAAGCTCTCAAGTGCATCCACGTCGGGTTGTTATGCGTTCAGCAAGATGCGGCCGATCGACCGACCATGTGCCTAGTGACTCGTGTCCTCGAAGACGACTCCATTGTCCTTCCAATTCCTTCGCAGCCCATGCTTTCGTTCCATCGGGCCCCTGTCGATGAAAGACACTCGAAGCAACCCACGGACGAGCATTTCACAGCTAACGAAGTTACGCTTTCAACTATTTCAGCTCGGTGAACTCATCTAGACTTGTGTAAGCAAGCTTGAAATTTCTTTCCTTGTTCACAGCCAAAGGTAAGTATGATCAACCCTGATTCTCTTCCCGTCCAGGAGATTACAGACTGTATAACAACTTGCGAAATCTGGATCGAAATTCGAATTTTCTTTATGGTCTCGACTCTCGTTGTGGACATTGAGAAGCCTTTGAAATATTTTATTCTCACTTTTTTTGTGTTTAAATAGCGAAATAAGAAAGCAAAATAACGAGTTTTTTTTTTCATTTTACCGTTAGTGAAAAAAATTTGTGAAAAAAATAAAAAGTTTCAAAATTCCTGAAATACAATCCCGAAATGTAACTTTATAAGTTCGACTTTACATAAAATGGAAGTCCGAACTTATAAAATTCGACTTCGGAAGTCGAACTCTGTATATTTGATTTCAAAAAATTTTTAAAAAAAATTAAAAAAAAAGATGTGTTCAATTTATAGAGTTTGACTTATTTGAGGAAATTTTGGAAGTCGAATTCTATAAGTTCAGCTTTGACCATTGTATTTCAGGAATTTCGAAATTCTCTATGTTATTCGACTTACCTTATTATGTTAAAGAAAGTTTTTGATAATAAATATGGTCACCAATAGAAACCTAACACAAAGGACAGCAAAATAATCCATTCCATCAGAAATTCAATCGTAGCATGCATAGCCTTTGATTTTGAAAAAAAATAAATAAATTAGGTTAATTTTATTTTAATTTTCTTATCTACACTTAAATTTTGTTTAGTTCTGAGATTCATTGCCTTCTTCAATAGCTAGAAATAATAGAGCCAAATTAACTGTGAATAAATAGGTAAATAATAGTAGGCCCTCTCTTGATTTTAACATATTTGTTTTGTTTATTGATGTGACACGTCACTGATTGTAAGAAGACTGATTCAAACAAACCCATCGGTAGCCCTGGGCTATTTATTAATGACTTATTAATAAAAGTTTGTGTGACATCACGTACATAATGATTTATTAATTTCCTTGGGTGAAAGTCTTTGGTCGGTTGGTTGTTTCCTGAGGCTCTTACGTGTACCCAAAACATATTTGTATTTGTTTGTTTATTCATGTGACAGAAACCTTCAATGATTGTAAGAGGACAGATTCAAACAAACCTATCTATATTTTGTGATAATGTCCACTCGATCCAATCATTTAACTTTACATTGCGCACAAAATTCTAAAGAGAGAAAGAGAATATGGATTTCCTCTCCCCCGTCCTCAGCCTGGTCGGCTCTCAACTCATCGCTGAGTATGCCCAGATCCACGGCATCTCCAAGAATCTCCAGATCTGGCGTGAGAAGCTTCCGATGATCCAAGACGTGCTGGATTCTGCCGAGGAGAAGCAGATGTCCGATGGTGACCGCGCTACTGCCCGGTGGCTCGCTGACATCAGGGACGTCGCCTACGACATGGAGGACCTGCTCGAACACTTCTCCATCGCAGAAGCCATCCAAGAAGCGTCCTTTCTCCCTGATCTCTCAATCCTCCTCTACCCTGATCTCTCGTCATCATATGGCCAACGAGATTGAGGACATCGACGGCAGACTTGATCGAGTGTTCAGCCACATACCCGCTCTTGGATTATTACAGAATTTGAGGAGAGGGTCCCACAGCGACTGTCCACGTTTCGTTACTCTTCTGTTCCAGAGCCCAAGTTTGTGGGAAGGGAGAAGCAAATGGATGAGCTGCTCTCTCGTTTAACTGGATCCGAAGAAATAGGCAACTCCATCCGACCCTTTGAGGTCGTTTCAATCGTTGGGATGGGAGGCCTCGGTAAAACTGCCCTTGCACAAGAGCTGTATAATCACAAGTCCTTGAACTTCAATGTCAAAGCCTGGGCTTGTGTTTCTGACGTCTTTGATGTGGTCGCCATCACCAAGACCATCCTGGACCAGGTAGCCTCATCTTCGTCTGGTATGGAGAAGGATCTGAATCAGCTTCAAAACTCTTTGAAAAAGAAAATATCAGGCAATAAGTTTCTGATTGTGCTAGATGACACGTGGAACGATGAGTATGTTGAGATCGAGTCTCTGTTGAAGCCCTTGTATTCCGATACTAAAGGAAGTAGGATTCTGTTCACCAACAGAAATGTCGAGGTCGCAAGAAAGGTTGGAGACCGTGATCCAAAGCAATTAGAATTCCTGTCGTCGGAGGACTGTTTGTCTTTGCTAGCCTATCACTCCATTGGTGAAGAAAACTTTGAAGGACAACCTTATCTTCGAGATATTGCCGTTCAATTATCTGAAAAGTGCAAGGGACTGCCTCTTTCTATTAAGGTAATTGGAGGGGTGCTTCGTTTCGAAAAAGATGCTGAAATTTGGAGAGGAGTATTAGGTCACAGTATTTGGAACTTGGAAGGATGGATTCCTTCGGCAGTGAGGTTAAGCTACATCCACCTCCCTATTCACTTGAAGAGATGTTTTGCGGCTTGTGCGTTATTCCCAAATGATTACATCTTCGATCAAGACGAGTTAATTCGACTGTGGATAATACAAGGTTTGTTGCAAAAAGGGACTGCAAAAACCTACCAAGAGGTGGGGATGAAAATTCTCCGTCGGTTGGAGGCCGCGTCGTTCCTTCAGAAAGCAAGGGATGAAAAGACTTGCTATTCAATGCATGATCTCATTAATAACCTCGCGAAATCGGTTGATGCCCACTCATATTTTAGCTCGGATGAATATAAAGGAGGCTCCACCATCCATGAAACGTCTCTCGACAAAGTACGTCATGCGGCAATGATTACAAAACGTTATGAAACTTCGAAGAGATTTGATTTGTTTCGCTCTATGACGAAGTTGAGAACATTTGTTCCATTCCAAATCTCAGGCCTAAAGACAAATGTCTGTGTCTCTGAAGATGTGATACAAGACTTGATCATGAATATGAAGCACGTCAAGATGTTGTCATTGCGTTACTTTAACATCGCCAAAATACCCGACCGAATTGGAGAATTGAAACTCTTGCGTTCGATCGATTTTTCTTATACAAATATCCAAATATTGCCGGAATCAATTTGTGACTTGGTGGAATTGCGATCTCTAATTACTTCGTGGGTGTATGCAACTTAGTAAGTTGCCGAGAAACATTCATAAGCTGGTCAATCTTCTCCACCTCGACATATCCAGCACAGACAGTTTGCTTGAGATGCCGCCGCGTATCGGGGATCTAGCTAATCTCGAGATACTCTCAGACTTTGTCGTGGGAAAAGAAGTCGGTCAAGAGTTGAAGCAGTTGGGACCACTCGGATGCCTTCAGCGGGAGTTGCACGTTCGTAATTTGCTGAATGTACATGATATCCAAGACGTGAGGATTGCTAATCTATTCCAGAAGGAAACGATTCTCGAATTAAGCTTGGACTGGGGAGTGAGTTCTGAAATTTCTTGCGAATATGACCATCAATTCAATATCCTCCACCATCTGCAACCTCCGAGGAAGATAGAATCCCTCGTTATAAGTCGCTACAGGGCCAAAAGATTTCCATCCTGGTTTAATAATCAAAGTTGTATGGAAAATGTCATGAGCATAACCCGGACAAGTTGCAAAAATGTGGAATCATTGCCACCCTTTGGACAACTTCCTTTGCTAGAAAGTTTGGAAATAAACGGTCTTGAAGGGATATCTTCCATAGGTCCCGAGTTTTACGGGTCTAGAGGGCCCTTTTTTCATTCATTGAGGAGGTTGAGCTTCGAGAAAATGGGTGGCTGGGAGAAGTGGTTGTCCAACAGAGGGGATGAGAACCACCAGTCATTCCCCTGCCTCCGCCGGCTCAACATGAAGAAGTGCCCCAAACTAAAAGGAGGGTGCACTCTTTTCCTTCCATCCCTCATCGAGATTAATATTGATGGCTGCGATGGAGGATTGTTCACATGTCTGGCAGGCCTTACTTCAATGACCAAGATGAATATTAGCAAAATATCGGAGCTGGTTCACTTTGAAGGGAGTTTGGCAACCTCTTGGATCGCGCTGGAAGAGATGAAGATTGTGGAGTGTCCTCGATTTAAGTCATTCGTGGAAGGGGATGAAGTGAAGCAAGTTCCACCTAAGTTGAAGATTCTAGAAATGAGAGGTTGTGGAGATATACCGAAGCTGCCGGATGATTTATGTGGGCTTACATCTCTTAGTGAGATAAGTGTTGCTGATTGTGAGAAGCTGTGTTCCTTTCTGAAGACCTTGCTAGAGTTATCAAGCGAAGAAGAGGAAGAAAGGTTTGAGAAGAAGAAGAAGAGAGAAGAACCAGATGAACAGGAGAGGAAGAAGACCAGAAGACTACTTTTCTTATTTCACCAGAATGTTTTAAAAAACAACACACAATTTACTGTTCACAGAATGGATATATATAAATCGTTATCCTTTCTGTTTAACAGTTTGTTGCTCTTGGTGTAAGCGCGAGCGCTGCTCAACGTCCCCGCAGCATCATCGCTTTCTAACAATTCCTCCGTACTCTGCAACAGTTTTTGTCTTCTATCATATGAGTGGCGCAGGCTCCAGCTCACCAGCCAGTCAGCTAGTCAGCTTGGACTTCAGAAGCTGAACTTCAGCAGCTGGGCTTCGATCTGCCAACTGGGCTCCTCTCCTTCTTGTTGGGCTTGACACTCCCCGTCAATTCGAGGTTCCTCCTCTATTCCCATTCTGTTCCTTCCACCTTCTCTGTGCTGATGGAAGAACTGAAAAATTGGGTAGACAAAGAGGAGTTGAGGTGAAACTAAATGGGCACAGAGAAGGTGGAAGGAACAGAATGGGAATAGAGGAGGAACCTCGAATTGACGGGGAGTGTCAAGCCCAACAAGAAGGAGAGGAGCCCAGTTGGCAGATCGAAGCCCAGCTGCTGAAGTTCAGCTTCTGAAGTCCAAGCTGACTAACTGACTGGCTGGTGAGCTGGAGCCTGCACTAGGAGAAAGCGAAGAGTGCTGTACCTGCGGCAACATAGATTCAGGAACATGTCGCTTCTCTACCCTCATGTCAAACGTCAGAAGCAACTGATGCACTTCATCGAGAGATGGCTGAACAGGTCGGCTATAGATGGCCGTGACAATAGAGTCATACTCCGCCGGAAGACCTTCAAGTAGGTACCAAATATAGTCCCTGTATGGGACTCGCTCCCCAATTGCTCCGAGTTGGTCTGACAGCATTTTCACTGAGTTCAGGTACTGTTGCATTGTTTTTCCTTCTTTCTTTACTTGCTGCATCTGCATTCGCAGATTTATGACCCGTGTCGTGGAATGAGACTCAAAACGCTGCTTTAGACTCTCCCAGACCTCATTTGAAGAGTTGCAGCACACCACCTGACTTAGAGGTTCCTGGGTAAGAGAGGAAAATAAGAAACTCATAACAGACTTATCTGTCCTCTGCCACAGCTTGTAGTCCGGATTGATCTCGACCATAGCTGCATCTGTGAATTTTTCAGGTGGTTGAGTGGTACCATGCACAAAATCCTCGTAGCCTCCGGCCACAATTGCAGCAAGCACCTGTCCTTTCCACAGGGCATAATTGCTTTCGTCTAGTTTCAACGTAGTCGAAAAGAAGCCTGCCGGGATTTGTATCGGCGCAGGTATCTGTGCTGAGATTCCTCTTGCACTCTGAACTCCAGACACAGAAACTGGTGTTGACATCTGCCCAGGTTCATGTGTTTCGACATAACCACCATCAGCCATCTCTTTACCCGTGTCGTGTGACAATGGGCTCTGATACCATGAAGACCTTGCTAGAGTTATCAAGCGAAGAAGAGGAAGAAAGGTTTGAGAAGAAGAAGAAGAGAGAAGAACCAGATGAAAAGGAGAGGAAGAAGACCAGAAGACTACTTTTCTTATTTCACCAGAATGTTTTAAAAAACAACACACAATTTACTGTTCACAGAATGGATATATATAAATCGTTATCCTTTCTGTTTAACAGTTTGTTGCTCTTGGTGTAAGCGCGAGCGCTGCTCAACGTCCCCGCAGCATCATCGCTTTCTAACAATTCCTCCGTACTCTGCAACAGTTTTTGTCTTCTATCATATGAGTGGCGCAGGCTCCAGCTCACCAGCCAGTCAGCTAGTCAGCTTGGACTTCAGAAGCTGAACTTCAGCAGCTGGGCTTCGATCTGCCAACTGGGCTCCTCTCCTTCTTGTTGGGCTTGACACTTTCCTAGTGGGGAATTGCCTTCATTGAGAAGATTGACGCTTCAAGGCTGCCCAAATCTGCCGCAGTCACAGCTGATTAGCAGCAAGCTTGCGAATTATCTCGAGGAGCTTACACTAGACAATTTTAGATGGACTTTTGTCGATTACGGAATTAGTTGGTGTTGAAAGTCCCCTCTCTTGGTCTCTGCGGGCTTTGAAAATTTTGAAATGCAGAAGTCTTACGACCTTGACGGAAAGCTTGCAACACCTGTCTTGCACTCTCCTATCTTAATCTCTGGAATTGCCCAGCATTAGAGATGGAGATATTCCCTTCACTCCCCTGCAACCTGTCCTCGTTTGTGCTTGCCATATGTCCAAAGGTGAAGTCTTTGCCTCATGACATGCACCACCTCACATCCCTCAAATCACTATCTATTTATCACTGTGATGGCATCACGAGCTTATCAACGAGAGGAGGTCTGCCAACCAATCTGGAATATCTTTCGATTCGGGGATGCAAAAATCTGAATCAATCAATTGAGGAGTGGGGGTTGAGGGGACGGACTGGGACATCTTGAGGCTGACTTAGGGTCGCGCTTGTTCGATGTCGGCCTGGGCGAGAGAGAGGTCGTCGCTGCCGGCTCAAAGGATGACCGTTGAAAGCGGGGTTGAAGGTGTCACTCGTTGTCATGGTCTGCACAAATGGGCGTTCTAGTTGTTGGGATCTTTGCAGAATGAGGGAGTAGTCGACGACGGCGCGAATCTGGTTCCAGTGCACTCGTCGTGCCAGCCGGGATGTCGGCCATAGCAGGTGGAACTAGGAACGTTGTCGAAGTCAGAATCTGGTTACGGGAAGAATCCCCGTAGCTTGTCGGCGAATCTACTACTGGTGTTGTCGAAGAAGACTCCAGCAGAGGATGCCGCCACCACTTTCCGGGGTTGGCTGCAACTTCAGGTTCGCTGTAACTTTGGGAGGACAGGGTATTGTGGCTGTTTGGTCGCATCTCGACCTATCTTGGGAGAGCCTTCAGATTTTGCCGACTGCTCCGTAGACGCTTTTAGATTGCTGGCATAACATCCTTCTGATCGTGTATATTTCGGCCGGCTGATTGAGCAAACACTTTGGTGTGGGTTGGCTGAACGGGGTCTCCACGTCTTTGGCATGGACCTACCTTGGCTGGAAGATGGCGAGGAAGCGGCCAGGGGCGGATCAGGGACTGGTGATCTCTCCGGAAGGTGGTTGAGTTCTCTGAAGGTGAGTGGTGTCTCTCTGTCTCCTCAGGTAAGCGAGTCTCTGTCCCCTGTTTTCATTACCCCCTGCTGTTTATATCCCTTTTTTGTTTTTATCTCTCCGTCTCCCAGGAGAAACTTCCCTTTCCGGAAATCTCGGAGAATCGTGGGAGTCGAGTCTGTTGAGATTCTTCATCATGATCGGGTCTTCGTGGGATAGCGGCTGTTGGCTTGACCTTGATGGTGTTAACGGGGACATGCAGTGGGACGACCCCCACCCTGACGATATCTGATTGCATCCTTAGTTGGAAATTTCGAGACATACAAGCGGCCGCGACGAAGCACCCTTGAGTTGGATTTCCTTACAGATGTCAAATCCCATTCATTTGGATTGTTTTCCCGCCTGCCTTAACAAGGGATTGTGGAAGGACTTAGCCCTGTCATTAGAAGCCTAACACACACCCTGCCATCATGTGTGCATGAAGAGATGATTTTCTTTTTTCAAGTCTGTGCCTTTTTGTCTTAGTGCAGTAAAAATAGGAGGAGGTGCACCCTTCTCATCTGTGGTCGTGGGCAAACTTTTGATGTCATCAATCTTCACCCAACACACACATTTCCCAAGTTGGCCTAACACTCCTCTTCTCATGTTGAATTCCGCTTGCCTTTTATCCCCAAAAAGCTAAACCCCTGTGATCATCCCTTTACCGGTCATGATTGAGTTGGGTCGAGCTGACCTCCCCGAGGGATTAATATTGTTCTCGCCGAGTTTTCTGTTGTTTTTTATGTAAAACTTCAAGTCATCGTGGTGTAGATCCTGTCATGGCGCCAATTTTGACGAGTTTGGCGAAGAAGAAGACACGGTCCCCTTTTTAAGGTAAAACGTTGACAAGCTCCAAATATATGGCTACTCGAGCTAAGCGATGTTCTCGTGGCCAGAGTGGGAACAGAATCAACGCTACATGCCGACGGTTACGACGGAATGGTAAGTGGAGAGATCGCCATCGCCCAGCCCATCCTTATGCTTCAGACTAGTCATGTTGTCTTATTTCCAAGTTGAAACTTGGTCGTCCATTTGTTGCAACCTGTTGCGTGAGACCTGGGCACTTTTTATTGTTTGTTCGGTCTTTCCTTGCAGACCTTGCTTGGGAATGGAATTACTATTCAATGCATTTTTAGGACGACTGGGAAATTCCTTTACTGGATCACCCGCAAACTGTGTAAAAACCAGCAATAAATCTTTGTGTGTTGTTGTCTGTCATTCTTTCTTGGTGAATGAGGAAACCCCGAGGAGGTTAACAAGACTCGAGCCCTCATCGACGATCCACTTTTGACCCTCAAATATATAATTGCCCATTTTTGTGTTTGTGCAATTTGGGGTATCGACAACGAGACACCACTTCATCCAGCACGTAGATTGCGTGCCCCGCCAGGAATATGGCGAATGGGGCGAGTACGGTGTTGTTTGCATCGTGATTGTGAATTCCTCGTGCACTAGAGATGAAACATTTAATAAAATAAAAATAATTAAGAAAAAGCAAGATCGTTTAAAAGAAAAAGGGAAATTGGCCCAAGGAATAATATTTGATGGAAGAAAGAGATAGATTTTCTCTTTTTTCTGCTCCTCGTTGTATCACAATGATATAAATCTTATTTGCCTACCAACCTTTTGGCACTCGCGTGCTTCCACTTTGAGCAAAAGTCAAGTAATAAGGCCGGGAAGTAAACATCTGCATTTCTCTCCTTTTCAAAATATTCAGGTGTCCAGATTATCTATCAATCTGCATTACGTGGTCTGCACTCGTTGTCCATGAGCCTCTTCTGGTAGACTACAGGCGGATGGGCCATCTTACAGTCCTGGAACACGGAATGCGGGTGCCGCTGATCAGATGAACAGCATGAACGGGGAGAAAGAACACCAATACCATTGCAGGACTTGAAGGAAAATCCGGAAACGCCAAACCCGATTATATAACCTGGGTTTAGGTTTAGAGTAAGACTGCTAATAAAACTAGAAAAAGAAAATCAGAATTTCCATGAACATCATCATCAATCACCAGGCCTTTAAAGATGTTTGACCAAAACACCCAAAACTTTACTCGATATGATTTCACACCTATCACCAAAATAAATGTGACTCGCCCCTTCGAATAATTGACGATTTGTTACAAATAAAATAATGCGTCTCGCATCTCAAGGCACGAACTTATCCCTTGTTATATTTAATTAAGATACGGTAATAAATGAATGTAACACAAAACAAAAAATTTCCAAGGCGCAAAATTGCTTAGTTATAACCTAAAGTCGATGTTGTTTAAGACATCGACTCATGGAAGATAAGTTAATATATTATAAAGTGAAATTTTATTAGGTAATTCTTTTTCAAAATAAGTTTCAATCATCTTGTTTATTTTTCACTTCCGATGACTTTCTCATCTCCTCATTTTTAAGTCTTCTCTTGAGAATGTTTATGAAATTTAAAAAAACATAATTAAAAATATACGACATTTTTTTTTTTGTATTACTTGATCCAAGGGCTGACTTTTGCAACCGTGGGTGCTCGCTGGATTATTCCATGATTGATCGTCCGATTAATAAACTAAGCACGAAAAGAAAGCATCCCAATATAAAATACACGCAGGTTGAAGTTGTTGTTCAGGGCATCGTTTCGGTAACAAGAAGCCAATGGCCACAACTACTCTGCTTCCACACCCAACTCATGAGCATCCCCTGGTGCTCGACGACTTCAGCAGCAGGTCAGGTTGGCACCTGTCTTGTAATCTCTGCCGGAGGCAATTATCTACCGAGGCCTACACTTGCCCAGAAGGATGCGAGTATTTCTGCCTGTCAACGGTTAAGGTTTTTAGGATTTGATTTGTTAGGTTTGAATAAGATTGATTTAGTAAATCTCATAAAAGATTTTAGGAGATCTATTTAGATTCTCTTTTAGTTTTTGATTTTTTTTTTCCTATATAAGAACCTCTTGTAAACGTGAGTTTAATAAGTTGTTTTTTTGCCAACCAATAATTTTCTACAATTTTTATCCTCGAATCAAAGTTTGACATGGTATCAGAGCTCGCAATCTTGAGGGACTGTGAGAGTATACACGCTTGAAAAATTTCCTTTCCTTTCATACCCAAATCATCCGTTTGATTTTGTCATCATGTCTTCCTCCGGTGGTTTTTCTGTGCAACCTCCACGGCCGTTTGATGGTGAAAACTATCAAATTTGGGCGGTCAAGATGACGGTTTTTTTGAAATCTCAGGATCTCTGGAGCACTATTGAGCGGAACGTTGAAGCTCGAGCCCTTCCTGAAAATCCCACATTAAATCAGTTGAGGCTACACAGTGAGGAGTCCACCAAGCCGTTCAAGGCCCTTACTGCTATTCATGCCTCTGTTTCTGAAGGAGTACTTGCAAGAATTCTTACTTGTGAGACGGGAAAGGAAGCATGGGACCGACTAAAGGAGATGTTCGAAGGTAGTGGCCGAAATCAGAGAATAAGAGTTTCAAATTTATGGAGAGAGTTTGATTTGCTCAGAATGAAGGACTCGGAGAGTATAAAAGAATATGTCGACAAGCTGATGAGGGTTGTCAATCAGATCAGATTGTTGCAGGTAGAGTTGCCAGACAGCAGAATTGTTGAAAAGATTCTTGTGACTATTCCAGAGAGATTTGAGTCGAAAATTTCTGCATTGGAAGAATCTCGCGATCTCACTAAGTTGACAGTCGAGGAATTGGTCGGTTCTCTTCAAGCACAAGAACAAAGGAGAGCAATAAGACAGGAGGAGCAACCTGAAGGCGCACTTTTAATGAAGGCAAAGGGGAAGGAGAAATATGCCCGTAGAAACGAAACAAGAAAAAGTGCCATCGAAAAAAAATTCAAGAACAAAAAGTTTAGCGAGAAACATCAAAAAGAGTTTCCTCCATGTTCTTATTGTAGTAAAACTTCTCATACGGAAGATTTCTGTTGGTTTAGACCCGGTTACAAGTGCAAGCATTGTAATGTTCCTGGTCATGGTGAAAAATTTTGTAGGAAGAAGAAGGCTGTTTCTGAAGAGCAAGCACATGTTGCAGAGAATAAGTCGATGCAGGAAGATCAACTCTTTGCGGCAACCTTTTCAGCAGCAAGTTATGGAGCTGATGCATGGCTCATCGATAGCGGATGCACGCATCATATGTCTCCCGATGAGAAATTATTTGTAGACTTGGATAAGTCTTTCTCGACCAGCATTAAAATCGGGAACGGACAGCTTCTGAAGGCGCTTGGTAAGGGGTCGACTATTATTAAAAATTCTTCGGGTACTAACCGAATTTCAGAAGTTCTTTTTGTACCCGAATTGTGCCAAAATCTTCTGAGTTTGGGACAGTTGTTGGAGCAAAAATATATTTTGCACTTCGAGGATTTGCATTGTTCGGTGGCTGGCCATGACGGAAAGGAGTTTATCAAAGTGAAGATGCAGGATCGGTGTTTTCTGGTTAAATTTAAATCAGATTCTTTGGCCTTGTCGGCCAATGTAGATGATTCTCAGTTATGGCATAGAAGAATGGGGCATATAAGCCTCACTACTTTGAAGAAGATGCATTCAGATGAGTTGATTATTGATCTTCCGATTATTTATGCGTGCTCAGATGTTTGTGCCGTTTGTGAATACGGCAAACAATCCAGACTTCCTTTTGAAGAAGCAAAGTGGAAATCGACGGAGAAACTTCAATTGGTTCATTCAGATGTTTGTTGTCCAATGAGTGTGCCTTCTTTAAATGGAAGTAGGTACTTTTTGATCTTCATCGATGATTTTACTCGTTTTTGTTGGATTGTTTTTCTCAAGACAAAAAGTGAAGTTTTCGGCGAGTTTGTCAAGTTTAAACAGCTGGCCGAAAATCAATGTGGTTGTAAAATTAAAGCCTTGAGATCGGACAACGGAAGTGAATATACTTCTGGGGAGTTCAAAAAATTTTGTGCGCAAGCCGGAATCATTCAACAGTTCACGGTGCCGTATTGTCCGCAGCAAAACGGGGTTAGTGAACGGAAGAATAGATCTATAATGGATATGTCAAGGTGTTTGATGTTTGAAAAAGGATTGCCGAAGGAGTTTTGGGCCGAAGCGGCGAACACTTCGGTTTATTTGCTAAATTTGCTACCAACCAAAGCTTTGAAAAATTCAACTCCGTATGAAGCTTGGTTTGGGAAAAAATGTTCGGTGGATCATTTACGAGTGTTCGGAAGTATTTGTTATGCTCATATTCCGGAACAAAAAAGGGACAAACTTGACCGTCGAGCTGAAAAATCTATTTTTATCGGATATGGATTGAATACCAAGGGTTACAGGATCTATAATCCCACTACTAAAAAAATTTCGGTGAGTAGAAGTTTATCGTTTGATGAGGACGCGAAGTGGGATTGGTGTGTTGAAAAACCAGCCACGAGTCTTGGTGAACTTGGACAATCTTCTCCTGATGTCGCCGAATTTGACAACGAACCAGTGAGGGGATTTAGATCTTTGCAAGATGTCTATCAGAGATGTAATCTGACCGTGCAAGATCCTGATTCTTATGAAGTTCCTTCTATGGATGTCAACTGGATGGCAGCCATGCAAGAAGAAATTGATTTGATTAATAAAAATCATACTTGGGATCTTGTCGATAGAGCATCTGATAGAAAGGTAATCGGAGTAAAGTGGATTTATAGAACGAAGTTAAATGCCGATGGTTCCATAAACAAACTCAAAGCACGGCTTGTTGTGAAGGGATATTCTCAGGAAGCCGGAGTTGATTTCTATGAAACCTTCGCCCCGGTGGCTCGGCATGACACAATAAGGATGTTATTCGCACTTGCAGCAAAGATGGGCTGGAAAATCTTTCATCTCGATGTTAAGTCGGCGTTTTTGAATGGTTATCTCGATGAGGAAATCTTTGTAGAGCAGCCCGATGGATTTTCCGTGGATGGATGCGAAGAGAAAGTTTGTTTGCTTCGCAAGGCACTTTACGGTTTGAAACAAGCCCCTCGTTCGTGGTACAGCAGGATTGATTCCTATCTCTTAGAGAAGGATTTTTCTAGAAGTGAGACGGAAGCAACACTTTACATAAAAAAGTCACGGGGTAAGGTGTTACTTATCGTGTCGTTATATGTGGATGATTTGCTTATCACAGGGGGAGATGAAACGGAAGTAAATCAGTTCAAGCTCAACATAGTCGAAGAGTTCGAAATGTCAGATTTAGGGCTGATGCATTATTTTTTGGGGTTTGAGATACATCAAGAAGATGACGGCGTCTTTTTTAATCAAAAAAAATATGCCACGGACTTGCTGAAAAAATTCAGAATGAATGAAGCTAAGTCCGTACCGACTCCTCTCGTTGCTAATTTAAAGTTGGTGAAAGATGATGGAAGTGATGAGGCCGATGCGACGTTGTTTAGAAGTATTATTGGAAGTTTGTTGTATTTATCAGCATCGCGCCCGGATCTAATGTTTGCAGCCAGTTATTTGTCCAGATTTATGCAATCTCCGAACCAAATCCATCTTTGTGCAGCGAAAAGAGTGTTGAGGTATGTTAAAAGGCACAATTGATTTTGGTATTCGGTTTGTGAAGAATAAAAGTTCAAACCTCCAAGGTTTCTGCGATAGTGATTGGGCTGGAAGTATTGAGGACTCGAAAAGCACGTCAGGTTTTACGTTCTCGTTTGGAAGTGGAGTATTTGCTTGGAGTTCAAAAAAGCAAGAAGTTGTAGCGCAATCCTCCGCCGAGGCAGAGTATGTTTCAGCTGCAGCGGCCAGCAATCAAGCGATTTGGTTGAGAAAAGTTCTGGAGGACATGGGCTGGAAACAAGTGGTTCCTACGGTGATATATGTTGACAATAAGTCTGCTATTGCAATAGCTCAAAATCCGGTTCAACATGGTAGGACAAAACATATTTCGGTCAAGTATCATGCGATTCGAGAAGCGGTGAAGAATGGTGAAGTCAAACTCGAATATTGTCCATCTCGAGATCAAGTCGCGGATATTCTGACTAAGTCTTTACCGAAAGATCAGTTCCAGCATCTCAGACAAAAACTTGGAGTGTTTCCTAAACAACCTTAAGGAGGAGTGTCAGCGGTTAAGGTTTTTAGGATTTGATTTGTTAGGTTTGAATAAGATTGATTTAGTAAATCTCATAAAAGATTTTAGGAGATCTATTTAGATTCTCTTTTAGTTTTTGATTTTTTTTCCTATATAAGAACCTCTTGTAAATGTGAGTTTAATAAGTTGTTTTTTTGCCAAACAATAATTTTCTACAATTTTTATCCTCGAATCAAAGTTTGACACTGCAACAGACCATGCGCCGTGGCTCCTCACGGGGTAGATAGCCATCCTTTGCACCCCTCCCACTCTCTGACCCTCTTCCATAACCAGCCCAATTTCTCATGCTCTGCTTGTGATTATCTTCTCAATGACGGCAGCAGCGCGTTCAGGTGTGACGACTGCGATTTTATTCTTGACCTTTGCTGTGCTTTGGCTACTCTATTGGATCTAGGAGGCTCCCCGGAAGGGACATCTCCAGAGCAGATCGTCCACCCACTTCATCCCCACCGGCTGACTTCCTTTTCGACGAGGAACGACTTTGTTGCGGGTTACAGGTGCAACCTCTGCTGGGGAAGTGTCGAACGGGATATGCACACGTGCTTGCGACCTTCTTGTGATTTCCTAATCCACAAGAGATGTGTCCAAGATCTGTATTGCACAGATGGGACAAAAGCTCCACGTATTTATCACCAGCACCAACTGGAGAATTTCGTAGGAGAAGAAGACATGGGCTCTATCAAATGTCCATCTTGTGGGTCTGGAAAATCAGGCGAGTTCATTGGCTGTTCAAGGTGTCAAATTTTCTATCACGTGGACTGCATTCAGGGGCCAGAGGTACTTCAGTACCCTCCTCATCAACATAATTCTCTGGTCCTGGTCATTCTTCATCCCTACGCAGTCTTCATTAAATGTGAATCTTGCTTAAGTTCCACAAAAGGCGAATTGGGCTATTCTTGCCCTTACTGTTATGGTTTCTACGTGCACGTTGGATGTGCCCTCCAAACTGTGGCTTATTGTGAGGAGGGTATGAGCGTGTCGATCAAACGGACTTGGCATGAACCTCCACTTTTCCTATGTCACGGAACCGAATCTGGTCGGAGAAAATGCGATTATTGTGGGGACAAGTCAATAGGCCCAATGTATGCATGCCAAGGACATTGCCAAACGCTGCTTCACGAGCGATGTATCCAATTTGAGTCTACAATAAGCCACTATCTTCACCCGGATCATCCGCTCACTTTCGGCGGAAGGATTGCTCAATATATTCGTGACTGCACTATTTGCCAGGAAAGAGTTGATGGCTTCAACTTTTTCTGCAAGAGCTGTGCTTTTTTCCTTCATTCCCGGTGTGCCATTCGTCCTACTCTGAAACACTCCCTCCATGAGCACAAGCTTCTGCATTTGGCTGAGGCCCCACACATGCAATGCAATCGTTGCAGCACTAGCAAGAACACCCCTCTCCTCCATTGTGTAAGTTGCAACTTTAATATCCATGAGAAGTGCGCGGAACTTCCACTGGTCGTGAAGAGTGACATCCATTGGCATCCATTGACTCTACACGAAAAGTACATTGAGGATGATTCTGGGGAATACTATTGTGATCACTGTGAGAAAAGGAGGGATACTCGGTTTGGTGCTTATGTGTGCGGACAATGCTCTGCGAGGTGGGCTTATCATATCGAGTGTGTTCTTCCCGAGGTAAACTTGCTCCCTCTTTCTCAACTCTGTTAATTATTTCGTGACCCCTTCCTTGTGTTGTCGAGGATAAGTCTGCCATATTTGCTGACCATAGCTCTAACATATGTCCAGTTTGCTAGTACATGTACTAATATGACTGTCACCATGGCATTCGATTAGACAACGTAAGTTTAAAATCAGCGGCTAACTCTTCCGAAATGCTATTATTTTGGCCAGCTTCAAATATTTCTTGCGAATAAAAGTAAAACTTTGGACGTCATGGCATTGAACGAGAAAATTGAGATACAATATGAACGAGTTCGTGAAGCAGAAGAAATGCTTGAGGAGACGAAGCGAGTGTTGGATGAACTGAAGAAGGAACTGGAGAAACTTACTTCCAGGGAGGAGGAAAATTCCATTGCTTCATCAGATGAAATTGACTTGGAAAAGTCTTCATAAATCTTAGTTTTGCCTACCAACTTTTGGAACTCGCATGCATCTACTTTGAGCAAGTCAAGTTATAAGCCGTTTGTAAACATCTGCATTGAGGTTAAATTACCTCCTTTCCAAAATATTCAGTGCCCTGATTATGGATTCTGTTGGCTGCAATCATGAGCTTGGTAGACTACAGCGGATGAACCGGCAATTTCCCTCTTACCTTCCAGAAGATACCGTCGAACTCTGTATGCCTGCCTTTGGAGCATGATGACCACACTGCCAATTGAGAGATCGGACAACTAAACAGCGTGACAGGAGGGAGGGGTTTGATTCTTTTCTTTAATTTTGACACTTTATGACAGTGAGTATTTCATAATATAGATTGCATTTCGTTGAAGGATAGATTTAGACAAACAATGATCTGTTTGTTTTAGACACGAGGTCTATAGGAAAAGATGTCTTAATGTTTGGAGTTAGACATCATTGACTGATCCTTGTTCTTTCATTCTTTGAGATTTGAAAATGATCCTGTTCTTGGAGAAGAAAAATCATCGATGTGTTGCTTCCACCCGCACTACAACTAACCTGGCTATAAGCCTCAACATCCCATGGTTCGAAGCAGTTCACCCCTGTCCCTTCATTCCCATCCGTTGACCATGTTTTCCACGAGACATCACTTCATCCAGCGCTTAGATTGCGTGCTTTGCCAGGAATATGGCGAATGTGGCGGGTACAGTGTTGTTTGCATCGTGACTGTGAATTCCTCTGTGCAGTAGAGATAAATTCGAGATATGTATTTGGCGGTTGGGAGCAATAATCCTCTTCGACGTACCTGCATTAAGCGTCCCTCGGAGTTCCTGGACCTGGGAATTTGACCGCTCGCTCCACCGTTGCCTATGCCTGAGGAAATGCCAATCCATCACTGCCATAGAGTATGTACTTCCGCTGATAGAGCACCGCCTATTGCACCCTCACCATCCTCTGCCCCTCAATCACTACGTCCAGTTTTCCCATTGACGATACGTGCATTGGACAAGGCATATGATTGGGTTTAGGCTTCAGGTAGTGGATCCTCCTACTCTTCCTTCCTTCCTGGTTGAAAGGGGTTGGGCGTGAAATTACATTAATACTATTGAGTGGCGAGTGGGAGTCGTCTGTCCATGGAATGCAGTCGCTGCAGAACAAGCACGGACTCCCCTATGTTCTGCTGGGCGCGCTGGACCTTAATCCTCCACTGGTATGTCATGTGGGGCCGCGCCTATACAAGGCAACGGCGCACCCGTGACATCCGCAAGGATGCAATTCGGGAAAGTGGCTAAAATTAGGGAAGATCAAATCAAGGGAATAAGTTTTAGGAGAGATTTGTTCCAGATTTGTTTGGGCCAATGGCCTAATTATTCGTGTAGTCTGGATCAGAGGAAAAAAACAAGAAGTATTATTTCCTAAATCTCTCTTTCCCCTTCTCTAAACCAACTGGGTGCTGAGGGGAAAAACCTCGCCCCTAACCACGGGTCGCGTCTACGAGCTTCGTAGTCGGGGTCCAGCCACCCTAGGGCTTGACGCCCTTGACAACCTGGTATCAGAGCCCAGGCCTTCCCCGCCTCGCCAATCCACCTCGCCGCCGCCGCTGCCTCGTTCCTCATCTGCTCCACCCACGCCTCAACGTGCCAACACCATGGGAGACAAGGACGCCGCCCTCCAGACCACCTTGGATACCTTGACGGCCACCCTCAAGGCCCTGCAAGCTTCCGTCGAGGCCAACTCTCAGGCGATTCAGCGCCTGAGCGCTGCAACCCCACCGCCTTCATCTTCGTACGGCAACAGGACCGCCTCCGGAGAACACAATCAGGATCGTCCACCACGGTTCCAGAAATTGGATTTTCCGCGATATGATGGCAAATCCGATCCGCTCATCTTCATTAACCGATGCGAATCGTACTTCCACCAGCAGCGCATCATGGAGGAGGAATAGGTGAGGAAGGCCTCCTACAACCTGGAGGAGGGCGCTTTGATGTGGTACATCCAAATTCAACAGGATAAGGGCATTCCATCATGGCGACGTTTCAAGGATCTGCCGCACCTTCGCTACGTTCCGCCCCTGCGTTCCAACCCGCTAGGCGAATTGGCAGCGTGCAAGCACACGAGCACCGTCACGGAGTACCAGGATCGTTTCCAAGCGCTCCTTCCTCGCGCGGGCAGCCTCGACGAGGACCAGCGGGTCCAACTCTTCACCGCGGGCCTCCTACCGCCGCTCAGCTTCGACGTCGAGGTGCACAACCCACAGTCCCTCGCTGGGGCGATGAGCCTTGCGCGCAAGCTCGAACTGCGAGAGCAGTACGCGGCGCCTCCACCTCGACCGGCGGTCCGCGCACTCCTTCCGCCGCCTGCACCGCGTCTCGCCTTACCGGCAGCGCCAGCGACCAACCCGACCGCCTCGGCCGCAGTCACCCTGGAGAGCCGGCCGGTTAAACGCCTCACTCAGGCCGAACAGGAGGAACGCCGCCTCCTGGGCCTATGCTACAACTGTGACGAGAAGTTCGGGCGCGGTCATAACCGTGTCTGCAAGCGCCTCTTCATGCTCGAGGGCATGGTGGAGGACGAGGAGGAAGTACCGGAGTCGGCAGAGGAGGTAATCGCCGAGGGAAGCCCCCATTTCTCCCTCCACGCCATCGCCGGTGTTCCCTTCGGCAACACGATGCAACTCGGCATCGAGTTGGGCGGCGCGTCCCTCGTCGCGCTCCTCGATTCGGGATCCACGCACAACTTCATCTCCGAGGCCGCGGCTCAACGCACGGGCCTGCCACGGCCACGGTGGCAAACGGCGAGCGTGTCTCTTGCCTGGGTGTCATCCGTCAGACCGCCCTCACCATACACGATGATGTCTTCACTGCCGACCTCTTCGTCATACCTCTCGCCGGCTACGACGTTGTTCTGGGCACCCAGTGGCTGGCGACACTGGGTCCGATTCTCTGGGATTTCAGCGCCCGGACGCTGACGTTTCAGCGGCGCGAACAGAAGGTCTGCTGGCATGGAATCGCTGGTCCTGATGCGCCTAGCCTCCGCGCGACCACGTGCAGTGCCACTCTCCTTGACGAGCTCCTTGCCTCCTTCGACGACGTCTTCGCCGAGCCACATGGGCTGCCCCCCCCCCCCCCCCCCCCCGCGCGGCCGCGACCACAGCATCGTTCTTCTTCCAGGATCGCAGCCCGTGGCCGTCCGTCCCTACCGGTACCCGGCGACACACAAGGATGAACTGGAGCGGCAGTGCGCCGCCATGATGGACCAGGGGCTCATCCGCCGGAGCTCCTCAGTGTTCTCCTCCCCGGTCCTCCTCGTCAAGAAGGCTGACGGCTCGTGGCGCTTCTGCGTCGACTACCGCGCTTTGAACGCCCTCACCGTCAAGGACGCTTTTCCCATTCCTGTGGTGGATGAGCTGCTCGACGAGCTCCACGGCGCAAAGTTCTTCTCCAAGTTAGATCTGCGCTCGGGCTACCACCAGGTCCGGATGAATCCGGACGACATCGCCAAGACGGCATTCCGCACCCATGAAGTGCTCTATGAGTTCCTGGTGATGCCGTTTGGGCTGTGCAATGCTCCGGCCACGTTCCAGGCTCTCATGAACGACGTACTGCACCCTTTCCTACGCAGGTTCGTGCTTGTTTTTTTTTATGACATCCTCATATACAGCACCTCCTGGGCGGACCACCTCCGTCACCTCCGCGTCGTCCTCGCCGTGCTACGGCAGCACCGCCTCTTCGTCAAGCGCTCGAAGTGCGCTTTCGGGGTCGACTCCATCTCCTACCTAGACCATGTGATATCCGAGGCCGGCGTGGCTATGGATCCTACCAAGGTACAGGCGATCCACGATTGGCCTCAACCCCGCTCGGCGCGCGCGGTGCGCGGGTTCCTCGGGCTTGCAGGGTACTATCGCAAATTCGTCCACGACTACGGCTCCATTGCGGCACCCCTGACCGCACTCCTCAAGAAGGAAGGGTTCACCTGGAATGACGACGCCACCGCCGCTTTCACTGCGCTCAAGATAGCGATCACGTCGGCCCCGGTCTTGGCGCTACCGGACTTCACCAAACCGTTCATCGTCGAGTGCGACACCTCCACACACGGTTTCTGGGCGGTGCTCATCCAGGACAAACACCCGGTCGCCTACTTCAGCCGACCCGTCGCGCCGTGCCACCGCTCTCTCGCCGCCTACGAACGGGAGCTCCTTGGCCTCGTCCACGCCATCCGCCATTGGCGACCGTACCTCTGGGGCCGCCGCTTCCTGGTATGCACGGATCACTACAGTCTCAAGTTCCTCCTCGACCAGCGCCTCGCGACGATTCCGCAGCACCACTGGGTTGGCAAGCTGCTGGGATTCGACTTCACCGTCGAGTACAAGCCGGGCGCGACAAACACGGTGGCCGACGCCCTTTCGCGCCGCGACACCGACGAGGGATCCGTCCTGGCCATCTCCGTGCCCCGCTTCGATTTCATCGCACGCCTTCGTCAAGCCAAGGACATCGACCCCACCCTCGTCGCCATGAAGGACGAGATCCGCGCCGGTACCCGCACATCACCTTGGTCGCTCACCGACGACATGGTAACGTTCGATGGCCGCCTTTACATTCCGCCAGCTTCACCTCTGCTGCAGGAAATCATGGTCGCCGTCCATGAGAATGGCCACGAAGGCGTACAGTGCACGGTGCACCGACTCCGCCGCGACTTCCACTTCCCCAACATGAGGTGACTGGTGCAGGACTTCATCCGCGCGTGTACCACCTGCCAGCGCTACAAGTCGGAGCACCTACATCCGACGGGCCTTCTCATGCCGTTGCCGGTCCCAAAGGCCGTCTGGACGGACATCGGCCTCGACTTCGTGGAGGCGCTGCCGCGCGTTGGGGGGAAATCGGTCATACTCACTGTGGTCGACCGCTTCAGCAAGTACTGCCACTTCATTCCCTTGGCGCATCCGTACACCGCCGAGTCCGTGGCGCAAGCCTTCTTCACCGACATTGTTCGTCTTCATGGGGTACCACAGTCCATGGTGTCCGACCGTGATCTGGTTTTCACCTCGATGTTTTGGCAGGAACTCATGCGCCTTATGGGCGCCAAGCTACACATGACGACTGCCTTCCACCCCCAGTCCGACGGCCAATCGGAGGCCGCCAACCGCGTCATCGTCATGTACTTGCGTTGCTTCACCGGGGACCGTCCCCGCCAATGGCTCCGTTGGCTGCCCTGGGCCGAGTATGTCTATAACACCGCATATCAGACTTCGCTCTGAGACACGCCGTTTCGGGTGGTGTATGGTCACGATCCGCCGACCATCCGCTCGTATGAGCCGGGCGAGACGCGCGTGGTTGCCGTCGCCAAAACCATGGCAGAACGTGATGAATTCCTCGCCGACGTCCGTTATCGCCTGGACCAAGCCCAGACGGTGCAGAAGCTCCACTACGATAAGCTGCACCGCCCCGTCTCCTACCAGGTCGGCGATTGGGTTCTGCTTCGCCTCCGTCATCGTGCTGCGACCTCCCTACCTCAGGCGACCACTGGGAAGCTCAAGCCGCGCTACTTCGGGCCTTACCGCATCACCGAGTTGATCAACGACGTCGCGGTGCGCCTACAACTACCCCCACGTGCTCGGCTCCATGACGTTTTCCACGTGGGCCTCCTCAAGAAGTTCGTAGGCCAACCGCCGGACGCTCCGCCACCTCTTCCGGCCATTCACCACGGCGCGGTGACTCCCGTTCCGGAACGCGCGGTGCGGACTCGCTTCGCGCGTGGCATTCACCAGGTGCTCATCCACTGGAAGGGCGAGGCCACTTGGGAAGATGTCGACGTCTTCCTCGACAAGTATCCCGCCTTTCAGCTCGAGGACGAGCTGCTAGTCGAGGGGGGGAGAGATGTCATGTGGGGCCGCGCCTATACAAGGCAACGGCGCACCCGTGACATCCGCAGGGATGCAATTCGGGAAAGTGGCTAAAATTAGGGAAGAGCAAATCAAGGGAATAAGTTTTAGGAGAGATTTGCTCCAGATTTGTTAGGGCCAATGGCCTAATTATTCGTGTAGTCTGGATCAGAGGAAAAAAACAAGAAGTATTATTTCCTAAATCTCTCTTTCCCCTTCTCTAAACCAACTGGGTGCTGAGGGGAAAAACCTCGCCCCTAACCACGGGTCGCGTCTACGAGCTTCGTAGTCGGGGTCCAGCCACCCTGGGGCTTGACGTCCTTGACATGTTAATATAAAGCGAGATCCATTGGGATCCATCGACGCTACATGAATTGTTTCCTTGAGGATGATGGTTCTGGGAGAGAATACTACTGCAACTACCGTGTCTCTGCCCTGTCGGATCGAGGAGGCTCCCTCAGAGGTGAAATTCCGGAGCAGGTGGCCTTCCCTTTTCATCCCCACCGGTCGGCTTCATTTTCCACGAGGCATGACTTTGTCGACGGGCGGTGTTAAAATGACAACACCTCCTGCACCTATCCCTCTCTTATAATAATAGATCATCCTAGAAATATCTACGTGGATTTATCCTGTGAAATATCCAGGTGGGTTTAGTGGGATGAGGAGGTTGGCAGGCATAATCGAAGAGAGCGATTGTTAGAATTAGTGGTAGGTGAATTTATGTGGTAAAAACTGAAGGTCGTCGTCGGAAGTTTTTTGTTGGAAAATAATAATAATAATTAATAAAGCCAAGCATGCTAAAACTCGGAAAGCTTAGCACTGGTGAGGGGTTTGACCTTCCTTAAAATGATTGTCTTCTAGATTGGAAGCAATCAAAGCCTCGCACCTCCAACCTCTCCCTCCAAATTCCAACCGATCTGAATTGTTTGGAACCGGTACAGAGGAGCAGGCTGAGGTGCCCGACGACGACGTGGCCACCCCTCGACATCACGAGCATCTCTTGGAGCCCCTGGACTTGAGCCTCGAGTCCATCACTCTCCCAGATTGTACACTCTGCAACTGGGAGTTATCGACCATCACTCTCCCAGACTTTGCTCACAGAAAAAAAAAAAATGTGACTCGCCCCTTTGAATAATTGACGATTTGTTACAAATAAAATAACGTTTCTCGCATCTCAAGGCGCACGAACTTATCCCTTGTTATATTTAATTAAGATATGGTAATAAATGAATGTAACAAAAAACAAAAAATTTCCAAGACGCTATTTGAGATAGTTGTTTTTATTATAACCTAAATCGATGTATCAAGCCGTTATTTAAGACATCGACTCATAAAAGAGAAGCTAATATTTTATAAATGAAATTTTATTCGATAATTTTTTTTCAAAATAAGTTTCAATCATCTTGTTTATTTTTCACTTCCGATAACTTTCTCCTCTCCTCATTTTTAAGTCTTCTCTCGAGAATGTTTATGAACTTTAAAAAAATAATTAAAAATATACAACATTTTTTTTTTGTATTACTTGATCCAAAGGCGACTTTTTCCGTTGTGCTTGCTGTTTAAGTCTTTTTTTTTTTCAAATGAGAAATTACATTACATGTAAGTCGTTGTTGTCGTCGGTGGAATTAAACAATGGAATTATCTAATAATAATAATAATAATAAAAAGTGTATTTCCTTTTCCTCCTCCCTTCCAACTACAACGATTTCGTCGCTTTCTAAAAACTAATTTTTTTTCTTTTATTCGTCCCTCACTTGATCCAAGGGCTGACTTTTGTAATCGTGTAATCGTTTTTGCGTCCAAGATCTGTACTGTACAGATGGGACTAAAGCTCCACGTATTTATCACAAGCATCAACTGGAGATTTTCGTAGGAGAAGACGCGGGCTCTACCAAATGTGCATACTGCGGGTCCCACAAATCAAGCGAGTTCAATGGCTGTTCAAGGTGTCAAATTTTCTATCACATGGACTGCATTCAGGGGCCAGAGGTAATTCAATACCCTCATCAACATAATTCTCTGGTCCTGGTCATTCTTCTTCCCGACGAATCCTTCAATAAATGTGAATCTTGCTTAAGTTCCACAAAAGGCGAGTTGTGCTATTCTTGCCCATACTGTTATGGTTTCTACGTGCACGTTGGATGTGCCCTCCAAACTGTGGCTTATTGTGAGGAGGGTATGAGCGCGTCGATCAAACGGACTTGGCATGAACCTCCACTTTTCCTATGTCATGGAACCGAATCTGGCTCGAGAAATTGCGATTATTGTGGGGACAAGTCAATAGGCCCAATGTATGCCTGCCAAGGACATTGCGTAATTCAGCTTCACGAGCGATGTATCAGATTTGAGTCTACAATAAGCCACTATCTTCACCCGGATGATCCACTCACTTTTGCCCCATGGGCTGATGATTGTAAGTATCGTCGAGACTGCACTGTTTGCCAGGTAGGAGTTGATCGCTTCTCCTTTTCCTGCAATAACTGTGCATTTTACCTTCATTCCCGGTGTGCCATTCGTCCTACTCTGAAACACTGCCTCCACGAGCACAAGCTTCTGCATTTGGACGAGGCCCCATCCTTGGAATGCAGACGCTGCAACACTAGCATGAACACCCCTCTCCTCCGTTGTGCACGTTGCAACTTTAATCTTCATGAGAAGTGTATGGAACTTCCACCTGTTGTGGAAAGGGAGCTCCATTGGCATCCATTGACTCTACACGAAAACTACACTGAGGATGATAGTGGGGAATACTATTGTGATCATTGTGAGAGAAGGAGGGATGCTCGGTTGGGTGCTTATGTGTGCGGACAATGCTCTGCAAGGTGGGCTTATCATATCGAATGTGTTCTGCCCGAGGTGAACTTGCTCCCTCTCTCTCAACTCTGTTAAGTATATTCCATGACAACTTCCACATGATGTGGAGGATATGTCTGCCATATTTGCCGACTGTAGCTCTAACATATGTCCAATTTGCTAGTACATGTACTAATATGTCTGTCACCATGGCATTTGATTTTGCAAGATAAGCTTAAAAATCTGTGGCTAATTTCTCTGAAATGCTCTTATTTCGGACAGTTTCAAATATTTTTTGCGAATAAATGCAAAATTTTTGACATCGAAGAATTGAAAGAGCAAGTCGAGATACAAAATTTACAAGTTCGTGAGGCTGAAGAAAAGCTCGAGGAGATGAAGCGAGTCTCAGATGAACTGAAGAAGAGACTGGAGAAACTTATTTATGGGGAGGAGAAGAATTCCGTAGCCGGAACTGAGGAAATCGACTTGAAAATGTCTTCATAAATCTTATTTCGCCTACCGACTTCTGGAACTTGTATGCTTCTACTTTGAGCGAGTTATGTTACAGACTGGTTGTAAACATATGTGCCCCGATTATTTGGATTATGTTGGCTGCAATCGTTATCTACGGGCTTGGTGGACTACAGCGGATGGACTGGTAATTTACATCTCACCTACCTGAAGATACCGCCGAGCTCTGCCATCAAGAAGAAATTGGCAGACTAAATAGCGCGACAAGAGGTAGGCGTTTCATTTTGACATTTTATGACAATGAGTATTTTAATATACAAATTGTCTTCCATTAAAGGATATATTTAGACAAACAACGATCTTTTTGTTTTAGACACGGTCGTCCACAGCATAAAATGTCCCGATGTTTGGAGTTAGATTTCATTGATTGGTCTCTGCTCTTTCATTCACTGAGATGTGAAAATGATCCGGTCCTTGGAAAAGAAAAGGCGACGATATGTAGCTTCCAACCACGCAACAACTAACCTTACAATACACCTCAACATCCCATTCATCAGCGTCATTCTATGGAGCCATTGGAAGGGAGCCTTACGTCGGGATTGCAAACTCTGCCATAGGAAGATATTACGTGATGTCCATGCCTGCCAGGAATGAGGGAACTCCCAGAGATCATGCGCCAAGGCACCTCCCCTGATAGAGCAACACCCGCTGCACCTCCTCCACCTTCTTACCCCCATTCATAACTGGTAGTCCTTCAATCCCTCGATAGAGTCCCACCCCTTTGTACCCTGACCGCCCTCTAACCCTCTACCATGTCCGGGCATTCAAATGTGATGTTCGGTGAGAAGCTGTGGTTAAGCTAAAGCATGGGAAATGGACTGAGAGGATAAGAACCCTGGTGAAGATAAAACATCAAAGTATTAGGACATGGCCACGGGAACACTTCAAACAAAAAAAGTTCAAATTTCAACATACCGGAGGAATAGATGGAGGGGCATGTATTCCACCTTGGGGATACTGAAACGATTCTTCTGGGATTGGTGATCGGAGAAGAACGAGAATGGAAGAAGGGCTGATCGGAAGGAAGTCAGCCGGATCTTTTCATTCAGTTAAAGCTCGAAGAGCCCAAGCGGTAACAAACAGAGAAGGAAGGAGACGGTTTAACAGAACTCAACAACCTTCTCTTAGTCTACCTAACTTCCTTTTTATAGCTACACTGGATAACCAATTGTAACTAGCGTCTACATTCAATGAAACTCTACATTACATCTTCACTTGCACGCTCAACGCCACTTTTCTGCCTCCAGCCACAGTCCTCCCTCTGTAGCACTGCATAACGGCTTCTCCCTATTTCTTCGCATATCAATCCTTCCCCCTTAAAACAAGCTTGTCCCCAAGCTTCTAAACATCTCCTCCATTCCTTCCTCACAGTTCCTGCAACCTTTCTCCTCTCAAGCATACCTCCCTCTCATAACACTCTGCTCCGTGTAATCCGTTCCACCCCCCTTCAAAAACACTTGTCCTCAAGTTGAACTGAAATCAAACGTGGGATATTTTTTTTCCAAATCAGAGAATAGCTCCCAAGTAGCATCCTGGGGTTCACCATTTGTCCACTGTATTAACAGATAAACCACCCCAACGTTGCCTTCCCGAACCAATTTCCTGTCAAGCACTTTAGCTGGTTCAGCTGTTAAAAGTTGCCGACCATCGACCTCTGGAACAGAACACGCAATAGGAGGCGGCCCTTCATGTTTTCGGAGCAAAGAGACATGAAATACAGGATGAACTTTGACATCTGGAGGCAATTGCAACCGATACGCAATAGGTCCAATTCGTGCAGCAACTGGAAAGGGACCAAAATAGCGAGGAGCTAGCTTGGCAGAGGATCTATAAGCCATTGTTTTCTGCCGATATGGCTGCAGCTTAACATACACGAGATCACCCACAGCAAAAATCTTATCTGACCGGTGTTTATCTGCTTGAATCTTCATACGATCTTGTGCGCGTAATAGATGAAAACGTAGCATCTGCAAACAATCCTCCCGTGCCTTCAATGTGCGATCTACTGTCTCAACCTGGCAATCTCCCAGAACATATGGTAAGTGCACGGATGGAGGTTGACCATATACAACCTCATAGGGAGTTTTCTGGATTGCGGAATGAAATGTGGTGTTGTACCACCATTCAGCCAAAGGAATCCAATGCGCCCATTCCTTTGGTTTCTCCCCTGTCATGCATCGTAAGTACGTCTCCAAACATTTATTAACTATTTCGGATTGACCATCCGTCTGGGGATGATAACTGGAAGACATCAAAAGATCCACCTATTGCAACCGGAACAATTCTCTCCAGAAAGTACTCACGAAAATGCGATCTCTGTCCGAAACAATAGTTCTTGGCATGCCATGGAGCCTGAATATCTGATCCAAGAACAACTGAGCAACAGTGACAGCCGTGAAAGGGTGACTAAGTAATAGAAAGTGAGCATATTTACTTAGTCTATCGACAATAACCAAAATAGTGTCCTTCCCTTTCGATTTCGGTAAACCTTCGATGAAATCCATCGATATATCTGTCCACACGCTATCGGGTATCGGCAAGGGTTGAAGAAGGCCAGATTTCTTTTGCAACACCGGCTTACATTGCTGGCAAACTGAACAATTCCTAACATAATTGCGAATGTCTCGTTTTAACTTCTTCCAATAAAACAGAGCAGAGATTCGCTTAGCCGTAGCCTGCATACCCGAATGTCCCCCGGTAGGTGAATCATGTAAGAGGGAAATGATCTTCTGTCGCAACCCTTCATCACAACCAACTACAAGCTTCCCTTTGCGGCGCAATTCACCCTGATGCCAAGTATAGTGAGGGCGAGCAAGACCACTCTGCAATTGCTGAATAAAAAATTGCAGCTGCGCATCCTGCTGCCAACTAGCTGCAATATGCAATTGTAAGTCCGTATTCAACTGTGACAATACTAAAGACATAAACTCAGCGCTTTGGACCCGAGATAAAGCGTCCGCAGCTGCATTTTCTTTCCCTCGCTTATAGACTACTTCATAATCCAATCCAAGCAACTTAGGTAAGCATTTACTTTGGAAAGCAGTGGTAATCTTCTGTTCCAACAGATATTTCAGACTGAAATGATCAGTCTTGATCACAAAATGTCTTCCCGTAAGGTATGGCTTCCATTTTTCCACAGCGAAGATTACGGCCATCAACTCTTTCTCATAAGTAGAGCTCCCTTGCATCTTAGCTGAAAATGCTTTGCTAATATAAGCAATCGGGTGACCTTTCTGTGTCAAGACAGCCCCCATACCTGTCCCCGAAGCGTCCGTTTCAATGACAAACTCTTCAGCAAAGTTAGGAAGAGCAAGGACCGGAGCTGTGCTCATAGCAAGTTTTAATTGAGCAAAAGCCGCGGTAGCAGCAGCATCCCAACGAAACGCGTTCTTTTTCAATAAATTGGTTAGTGGCTTACTAATAAGACCATAACCTCGGATAAACTTCCGATAGTAGCCTGTCAAACCCAAGAATCCCCGGAGCTCTTTCACCGTCTTCGGCTCGGGCCAGTCAGCCATTGCTTGGATCTTATGTGGATCTGTCTGTACACCTTTCGCAGAAATTACATGCCCCAAATATTCTACCTCCGATGCGCCAAAAACACACTTGGACATCTTCGCATACAAAGTGTGCTGCCGCAACACAGTCAAGACAGTCCCAACATGATCAACATGCTCCTGTAATGACTTGCTATAGATCAGAATGTCATCGAAAAACACTAAAACAAACCTTCGAAGGTACGGTCGGAAAATAGAGTTCATGAGATGCTGAAACGTTGAAGGCGCATTGGTCAAGCCAAACGGCATCACTAGAAATTCATAGTGGCCCTCATGAGTGCGAAACGCAGTTTTCGGAATGTCATCCGGAGCCATTCTGATTTGCCAGTAGCCGGACCGTAAATCAATCTTGGAAAAGAGAACAGCCCCATGAAGTTCATCCAACAATTCCTCTATAATTGGCATTGGAAATTTATCTTTTACCGTAGCTTTGTTCAGCTCTCTATAATCGATGCACAACCGCCAAGAACCATCTTTTTTCTTCACCATCACAATAGGAGAAGAAAACGCACTCTGACTTGGTCGAATCACCTCTGCCGCTAACATCTCTTTCACCATTGCTTCAATAGCATCCTTCTGTACCACCGGATATCTATAAGGACGAACATTAATAGGAGAAGTCCCTTCCTTTAGATGTATGGGGTGATCGTGTAACCTACGAGGTGGTAAGGTGGTCGGTTCTTGAAAGATATCAGCATACTCCTCCAAAATCGTCTGCAATTCGGAACACACCGGTGAGGAAATTGCAGAGGGGTTGTCTGCGGCTTTAACAGAGACAGCAAACATCTGCACTGGCTGAACATTTTTACAGATAAACGTCTTCAACTCCTTCTCATCCATCCAGTTGATAGAGTCTGGTTTCCCCCCTCGCAACACATGCTTCCGTCCCTTATATTTGAACTCCATTCGTAACTGTGTGAAATCCCACAGTACTGGTCCAAGAGTGGATAACCATTGAACACCTAAAATCATATCACAAGTTCCTAACGAGACCAACATTATATCAGTAGAAAAATTTGTACCCTGCAGCTCCCACTGGAAGGCTTTACACATAAAGCGACAGTATACAGTCTCTCCATTGGCTACCGAAACTGCAACCGGATAACTTGGTTTAATCCGGCAGCCTAATCTCTTGGCCGTATTCATGTCCAAAAAATTATGTGTACTACCCGAGTCAATTAAAATGTTAAGTCTGCTGCTCTTTACCTTCCCAGTCACCTTCATTGTTTGATACGCAGTGTTGCCAGTAATAGCGTTCAAAGATATCAACGGTGGGAACTGGTCTTCATTTGTCTCCTCCGAATCATCCTCTACTCCATCTTCTTCTGGGCTTTCCTCAGTAAGGACTTCCACCCGATGCAACATTTATGTCCCGGAGCAAATTTTTCTGGGCAGAAAAAACAGAGATTCTTAGCTCGCCGTTCTGCAATAAATTCTGGGGTCAACTGCCGTCTAGTAAATTTGGCCGATTCCGTTGATGGTTTCGGAAAAAGAGCTGGTGTTGATGCAGAAGTATTGTACAGTTTTGTTGTAGATCTCTCAAACAACGGCCTGCTTCGTTTATGGATGGAAGACAGCAAATTTTCCTGTAAACGAGCTAACGTATATGCATCAGTTAAGGACTGAGGTCGAAACATACGCACTGCCGTCTGAACCTCCACGCGTAAGCCACTTAGGAAACAACTTAAGGCTTGTTTCTCTGATAAATCCGTGCGTACTAATAAAGCATCAAACTTTTCCTGGTAAACATCAATTCCTGCAGCCTCTTCATGTCGCAGACTCATCAACTCAGCCACTGGATCATCATATGGTTGACCTCCGAATCGAGCCACGACCATCGATTTATACTCTTCCCAAGTTGGCCACTGATCATTCGAACGTGCTTTCATAATAGATTGGTGCCATATCAAAGCCTTCCCTTCCAGATGTACCGAAACGATTTTGACTCTAACATCCGCCGGAGTAACATCCACATCGAAAAATTGGTCACATTTATAAAGCCAACTTTGCACCTCTTCACCCCGAAATCTAGGGAAGTCTACCTTCGAAAAACGAGTATACGCAGACTGAATACCTCCATAAGATTGTTGACCACCACTTTGAAAACCTCTTGGTTCCCGAGATGGCTGATCCTCCATATCATTCATTCGAATATTCATCTCCTGTAGCTGTGTAGTTACTCGCAGCATTGTGTCTCTTTGCGCTCGCATTTCCTCCCGGAACTCCGCCTGTTGTTGTTGCTGCTGTGCGAGGAATTCCGTCCAAGACTCCTTCATTGTCTTCTGAAATTCATCCATTGCCAGTTGTGTCTTGGTAACAACCATGAGCGTTTTTGGCCAGGACCGGACAACTGATACCAATTGAAACGATTCTTCTGGGATTGGTGATCGGAGAAGAACGAGAATGGAAGAAGGCTGATCGGAAGGAAGTCAGCCGGATCTTTTCATTCAGTTAAAGCTCGAAGAGCCCAAGCGGTAACAAACAGAGAAGGAAGGAGGCGGTTTAACAGAGTTCAACAACCTTCTCTTAGTCTACCTAACTTCCTTTTTATAGCTACACTGGATAACCAATTGTAACTAGCGTCTACATTCAATGAAACTCTACATTACATCTTCACTTGCACGCTCAACGCCACTTTTCTGCCTCCAGCCACAGTCCTCCCTCTGTAGCACTGCATAACGGCTTCTCCCTATTTCTTCGCATATCAGATACATCGCGACACGGGGATGAGGCGCTGCACCACAGGGAGGCATAATATGCTGCAACATTTGCAAAAAGGTTAGAAATGCAAGTTGATGAGAAAGGATTATAATCAAACAGATAATCAGAGTACCAGAAGACGAATGATAGAGATCACCTTAAATTGAGATAATTAGAACCTAGAACAACAAAATACAAAGCAAAAAAAGCTCAGAATTCACAAACTTCCACTTCCTGCTTGTTCCATTACAGTTGAAAATTGACAACACAACTCACCCCAAAATCCTTACACTAAGGTACTTGGCCTTAACCTGCTAAATAAGGACACAAATACTTCAAAATCAAGAAACAATGCAATGGATAAAACATCACAGGTCCCAAATCATCCACGATAGGGCATGGTACACTATATATCAGCCAAACCTTAGTGAACTACTAAGACAAATCAGAAGAACGAGCACCTGAAATCCCCACATGTAAGGTTGACCATGAGGACTTGATGCTAAAAATCCAGGTGGAGGAGGAATAGGTGAATATGCCTATAAATCAAATAGTGACCATTAAAAAGATATAAATTGCCACAGCTACATATATGTACAGATAAAAAAGAAAAGCTTGAAGCATCCAAAAACCAAACCTGGAAACCAGACCAGTCTGGAGTAATGGCAGGGGCAGGGGCACTGGTAGTAGCGGATGGCTCCTGAAAGTAAGATCTCAAATAAGTTTGCTCAAGTTTGAGACCGACCTCTATCAAAACCAACAACAAAATCCCAAGCCACGATACCTTAATGGGTTTATCTGACCTACTACCACCCATTAGTATCCAAAGCATCCTTCTGAAAGCTCCTCAAAGGATCCATACATAGTATCAGAACCCCCATCATCTGACCAATATTTATTTACTAAACATATTCATAATATCCATCTGTTCTTACCTATATATAACCGTTTCAGTGTAATAATATCCATCTGATTCGATTTGGTATGCTTTTTTATGCCAATGCACAAGGGATTTTGATGAATTTTAGAAAACAGAACCAAACATGCCCATGCATTTTTTCACGTGGTCGTCGGATGTAACAGTTATTAGCCAGTTTTTGATTGGTTGGTTGCAAAGCAGACGGAGTTGGATAACCACCTCCTAACCCTAAATCAACGAAATCTGAACAGCAATTTTTCCCAATCCAAACCCCAACCCCCGCCATGGTTTACGAAGAATAAGTGATTAATAAATAGCCCATGGCTAATGATGGGTTTGTTTGAATCAGTCTTCTTACAGTTGAAAATGAAAATATATAGTATGACACGTTTCCACCTAATAAATTCGAACTTTTAGGACAGTTGGCGTTGTCTGCTGTACAATTCTGGTATCAGAGCCAGAGGTCGAGGGTTCACGCACCGCCAGGCGCAAAAATGAAAAAAATTAAAAAACAGAAAAGAGGCCACAGAAGCCCACCCCGTCACATGAATAAACAAAACAAATAAGGTAAGTCGCAAAACTAGAGAATTTCGAAATTCCTGAAATACAATGGTCAAAGCCGAACTTATAGAGCTCGATTTTAGTTCGACTTCCAAATTTTCCTCAAATAAGTCGAACTCTGTAAATTCGATTCTTCTTTTTTTAATTTTTTTTTAAATTTTTGGAAATCGAATCTATAGAGTTCGACTTCGAAAGTGGAATTCTATATGTTCGGACTTTCATTTTAGGCAAAGTCGAACTTAAGTTACAATTCGGGGTTGTATTTCATGAATTTTGGAACTTTTTATCTTGTTTTGCGAATTTTTTTTCACTACCACTAAAATGGAAAAAACTCGTTATTTTACTTTCTTATTTCGCTATTTAAACACAAAAAAAGTGAGAATAAAATATTTCAAAGGCTTCTCAATGTCCACAACTAGACCATAAAGAAAATTCGAATTTCGATCCAGATTTTGCGAGTTGTTATACGGTCTGTAATCTCCCGGACAGGAAGAGAATCAGGGTTGATCATACTTACCTTTGGCTGTGAACAAGAGAAAGAAATTTCAAGCTTGCTTACACAAGTCTAGATGAGTTCACCGAGCTGAAATAGTTGAAAGCGTAACTTCGTTAGCTGTGAAATGCTCGTCCATGGGTTGCTTCGAGTGTCTTTCATCGACAGTTGCCCGATGGAACGAAACCGTGGGCTGCGAAGGAAATGGAAGGACAATGGAGTCGTCTTCGAGGACATGAGTCACTAGGCACATGGTCGGTCGATCGGCCGCATCTTGCTGAACGCATAACAACCCGACGTGGGTGCACTTGAGAGCTTGAGCCATGTCACATGACTGCTTGACTGAACCATCGACCAGGTTCGATGCTAGCCCTTCTTTCCACTGCTTCCACACCTGTCAAAGGGAAGACGAATATAGAGCTAAGTGTTCTCGAGATTTAGTTTGTGACAAAGCTCTCAATGGCTGAGTCGGGGGCCAGTACATAAGTCATAAGGCTCTCGTCCTCTTCGTGATCTTTGTGGAAGTTACTGTTTTTACACCCGCTTACTATTTCGAGGACGAGCACCCCGAAGCTGAATACGTCCGATTTGATAGAGAAGAATCCCCCCATTGTGTACTCGGGCGCCATGTACCCGCTAACATAAATGGAGAAAATGAGAACATGCCCAGAACTGTGGAGTTCAGAACGATTATAGAGACTGACAGTGCTTACTAAGTGCCAACGACACGATTTGTGTTGGCCTCATCCTGATCGACACCAAAGATCCTCGCCAATCCGAAGTCAGATATTTTCGGGTTCATCCGGTGGTCCAGCAAGATGTTGCTGGCCTTAAGGTCCTGGTGGACAATCCGCAAGCGAGATTCCTCATGAAGGTAAATGAGGCCCCGAGCGACCCCATTAATGATGGTAAAACGTGTGTTCCAATCGAGCAACCCTCTCGTGCTTGGATTTGCACGAGTTTACAAAAGCCTCATCCTTTTGTCCCTGAATCTTTGATCGTAAAATGCAAAAATCTCCTACCGAAGAGGAAGAAATCGAGGCTCTTGTTGGGCATGTACTCATATATCAATAGCTCCTCTTGTTCCTCGAGACAACATCCTAACAGCTTCACAAGATTCCGATGTTGAAGCCGGGCGATCAACGCGACCTCATTCTTCAACTCTTCCAGCCCTTGACCGGAAGACCTTGACAGCCTCTTTACTGCAATTTCCCTCCCGTCAGCCAATGTGCCCTGTGACAGGACCCAGTAATCAAACTTTCGTTCTTTACAAAGACGATCGAGCCATCATGGGTTCATGCCAGCTTCCTTACTTTGTAGACAGGACCGAACCCACCTTGCCCAAGCTTGCAGTCATCAGAGAAGTTGCTTGTTGCCGTCTGAATGACATTTAACCGCATCGAATACATGTCTGGGGAGTCGTTCATGGGCTCTTCTCCTAGCAATTCACTGTTCGATATCTCTAGTACAATCCCCGACATCAAAGGACCACAGCTCTTTTCCAATTTCCTATCCCGCAGCACTTCTCTTGTTTCCCTGTCTGCAGGAAACAAATGTTTTCTAAGGAAAACCACGGAGTTAAAAATAATCGACTCGTACCGGAAAATTCTCTGGCCGTACCATCCCTTATGTTTTCTTTCGGCTTTGCCAGAATGCACAACCCAGCGAAGATCGTCAGGAGGAAAGCTCCAGCGAGGGCGCTGGTAAGAACCCATTTATGAGTCGAGGTCTTCTTACCGCCACCACCTGAAAGATTTGCTGGCGATCAGGAAAAGTCCAATACGATTTCTGAGGAACTGGCACAGTACTCACTTTTAGCAATGATCGTCTGGTTCATCGTAGGGTCAGGCAACGGGGCTTGTGCTTCTTGTTCGGAGATCTCGTACTGTGCATAGCAACTGGGTAGACTAACCTGCGAAAATTGCTTTGTGTTGTCGAAAATTCCGTAATCATGGGTTGCAATTCCCAGGCAGGTCCTACAGTCCAGCCTCGTCAGATCTGGCATGCATTGTGCTCGCACGTATACCTGAATTGATGATGAAATCACCAGGTATGAGGCTGCACAGTGGAAATCTGAAGCAATCGCCAAGTCTGTAACGTTGTTGAGCAGGTTGGCCAAATTTGTGCCAATAACGTTAGGATATGGGGATTCGGCTTTGATAAAACTTTCAATTGGCGATGCAGATTCCATAAATTTGATGGATCGGTTGGAGTACTGCAAGAGGCACTTGTCATACCAAACGATTGCCTCCTTCTTCCCGTAACATGCAGTGAAGATATGGGGCATTCCGGAGTTGATGCAGGACTGGCAGACATCCGCCGGGATATCAGCGCGGCAGAGGAAGTGCCCATAGACAGTGTCAGGGGCGCTGCCCTCACTGACGTTGTAGAAGAACGAGATCTTACCCTTTTCGTAGACACGCTGTTGGAGGAGGCGACTAAGGTTACTGGAGTATTTACTTCCCAGAGGGTTGTCTTCCAAGGAGCAATGAACTGTGAAGAATCTCCGAGCGGCTGAGCGGCAGAGCAAGAGGAGGAGTAAGGGAAGTGTTGCCGCTCTCGGTGTCATCTTGTTCCATTGGCCATCAGAAGGAAGCGACATCAAGACGTGTACGATGATTTCCTTCGGATGTATCAATGTCCAATTACAAGGACACTAGTTGTATCTACATCACATTGTTGAGTTGATATGATAATATCAATGGAGGTGTGTTCAACTTCGTCCCTCTAGCTTTCGATAACCATTATTGCAGTCAATCTCTTCGTACCTTCCGCTGCTACTTCGTTCGCCAACAAGTGTTGCTCATGAGTTTACGTTCTAGCAGTTTTCTGGACAAAGAAGAACCGAGTACTGTTTCTAATGAGCAAGCACACGCTGGTCGTGACTTTACATTCCGTCATTACTCGATGCCGGGCATCCCTCGGTCAGTCAAGTTTGGGCAGCCTCCTCAGTCCATGTCTACGCAGACCCAAACAGCATTGTTTGAACCTCATAATAACTTGTCATTGTTTCCGAGTTTCGAGCCAGTAACGAACTTCCCTCGCCAGGAGGCAATTCGAACTCCACATAAGGTTGCCTGTTTATAATAGCGTAAGTGTATTTCACGTATCTCAACAAGTGAATCGCGTAGTCGACTAGACACTCGTATCATTCATTATATGAAATTTGAACACATAAACTAATAATATCCTAAATCACGTATTTAAACTTGTTTCACATGAACTTTTACTGAAAGTGAGATTTGGTTTACTTTGAAAATAAGAATATTTTGATTTAATCTCTTCGGTTTTGATTCGAATTGAATCGAATATAAAGCCATGGCCCATCATCGGCCCAAAATCGTTATCAATTTATGTTAAAGATCAACAACTACTTTCCAAGTTTTTCGAAGGTACTAGAAAGTTCTAGAATAATCCGGTAAGTTTCTAGATAAATTTAGAATTTTCTAGAACATATTAGAAACTTGGAGAAGTCTTTAGAAAATTCTAGAGGATCAATCCTAGCAGTACATGTGGAATAATCCTAGCCGTAGGATGAGGAGGCCAACTAGTATAAATAGAGGTGAGGAGCCTCATTTGTAACAATCATCCAAGAATCCAAGTATTTGAAGTAGTGGAGTGTTGGCTTCAAGTGATAGTGTTTCACTTCCTCTTCTTCCGAGCTTAGGAGTTCGAAGTCTGCTCAAAGACTAGCGTTCGCCTTGTTCAACGCTAAGTCGAGATCCAACATTTGGTATCAGAGCGAGGTTGGTCGGGTTGTCGGGGTCGAGCTGCCGAAGTCCAGCAGAGTTTTTTTTTTTTGCCGAAGTCCAGCGGAGGTTCTGCCGAAGTGTCGCGGAGGTTCTGCAGAAATATAACAGAGGTTCTGCCGAAGTCTCGCGGACGTTTTGCAAAAATATAGCGGAGGTTCTGCCGAAGTTCTATCAAGGAAGCTGCAATCCGGGATTGCATTGGGCATAGGTCGGGGACCAGGCTACGTTTCCAGAAAGTAAATTAGGTATGGCGGAATTTAATACTGTCGGCATGATGAAGAAATTAAATAACCAGAATTATAGCACGTTGAAGACTTGCATAGAATCTTACTTACAAGGCCAAGATCTCTGGGAGATCATTGGTGGGAGCGAGACCATTCCACCAGAAGAAGATGCTGCTACACTCCGAAAATGGCGGATTAAGGCAGGGAAGGCCATGTTCGCTATTAAGACCACTATTGAGGAGGAGATGCTTGAGCACATAAGGTACGCTACTACTCCGAAAGATGCCGGGGATATTCTAGCAACTAGGTTCTCGAAGAAGAATGACATGAGGCTTCAATTGCTAGAGAATGATTTGATGGCAATTAGACAAGGAGATTTAGGAATTAATCAATATTTTACAAAAGTAAAGTCTATCTGCCGGGAGATTTCGGAACTAGATCCAGGATCCAAGATTAGTGACGATAGGATGAGAAGAATAATTATCCATGGGTTACGACCAGAGTATAGGGGATTTATTGAGGCGGTGCAAGGATGGCCCACGCCACCGTCGTTAGAGGATTTAGAAAATTTGCTAGCTAATCAGGAGACGCTGGCAAAACAGATGGCGGACGTAACTTTGAAAAATGAAGAAGAGGCCCTATATAGCAACAGAGGGAGAAACTCTGCTAAATATAAGAGGCCTGGGGATAGAAAATTCTCACGAGGTGGTAGAGGTGGACGACGTGAGCAGCAACCGAATAGATCACAACATGAGAAGAGAGAAGACAAACCAGCCCAGCGAAAGGATGAAAAATGCTTTAACTGTGGAAAGAAGGGACATTATGCGAGAGATTGCTGGTTTAAGGAAAAGAATGTTGAAGGAAATGCTGCCGCGTCAACCTGTCACGATGGAGACAAATCTGAAGAAGAGGGGAACCTTGAAGCATCTCTCGCTGTGATGGAAGAAGATCAATTGTTGAAAGACCAGGCTCTTGCAGTAGTTCACAATAACTCTGTGGACTATGCAGAGAACTGGATATTTGACTCAAGATGTTCCAACCATATGACGGGTGACGAGGAAAAGCTACAGGAGTTGTTAGAATATAAAGGCCAACGAGTTGTCGTCACTGCCAACAACTCCAGACTACCCATCGCTCATGTCGGAAAGACTGTTATAGCCACCGATGACAGTTCTCGCAAGGTGCAACTACAAGGAGTTTACCATGTCCCTGCTATAAAGAAGAATCTTTTGTCAGTAGCCCAACTGGCAGCCCGTGGCAACTTCGTGGTGTTTGGACTAGAAGATGTGAAGGTCTACCGTGAGTTGAAATTTTCAGGGACACCATTCATGAAAGGACGGAAGGTCAATTCTATCTACGTCATGTCTGCAGAATCTGCATACGTAGATAAAGTGAAGAAGAACGAGACAGCGGATCTCTGGCACGAGAGACTTGGGCATGTAGGCTATCACAAGTTGAAGATCATGATGAGTGAGGAGATGCTGAAGGGCTTTCCACAGCTGGAGATGAAAGTCAACAATATATGTGCTGGCTGCCAGTACGGTAAAGCACATCAGCTACCGTATGAAGAGTCCAAGTATAGGGCAAATGAACCACTCCAGCTAATCCACTCCGATGTGTTCGGTCCAGTGAAGCACCCATCAGTAAGTGGCTGCAGATATATGGTGACCTTCATCGACGACTACTCAAGGTATGTCTGGGTATACTTCATGAAAGAGAAGTCAGAAGCCCTACAAAAATTCATAGAGTTCAAGATCAAGGCAGAGAGCGATTTGCAGACGAAGGTGAAGTGCCTACGTACTGACAACGGTGGAGAATATACCTCTCGGGAGTTTATAGAATACCTGAGGGTGAACAACATAAGACGACAATGGACTTGTCCCCACACGCCACAACAGAACGGTGTGGCAGAAAGGAAGAACAGACATCTTGCAAAAGTATGTAGAAGCATGTTGCACGCCAGAAATGTCCCAGGAAGATATTGGGCAGAGTGCATAAAGACGGCTGCAGATGTTGCAAACAGGCTACCCCAAGCTCGCCTTGAGTTCAAGACACCATTCGAGCTACTCTAGAAGATGAAGTCTACAGTGAGTCACTTTCGAGTCTTTGGATGCGTCTGCTATGTCTTCATCCCTAACCACCTACGAAGTAAGTTCGACAAAAAGGCGACCAAGTGCATCTTCCTAGGATACGACACAGAGAGAAAAGGATGGAGATGCTGCGATCCTATGACTAACAAGTGCATTGTATCAAGGAACGTCGTCTTTGATGAAGCAACTTCCTGGTGGCTGCCTTCAAAGGAACCAGAAGAAGAAGCTCAATTGAAACAGGGGGAGCAAATAACCCTAAAACCAACCATTGATGAGACTGATGAAGGGCCCACTATAACAGGGAATAATGACACAGAAGAAGAGAGACCTTGGCAAACTGGAGTGTACCAGAGGTCCTCTCAAGAGAATGCAGCGGAAGAAGAAACAGGTGACGGGATAACACCACTGAGGAGGTCCACAAGGCAACGAAGACTTCCAGCAAGATATATAGATGCTGCTCTTGCAGAAGATGTCAATCCACAAGAGCCATCGACCTTTGAAGAAGCGTCGAAGCACAAGGTATGCCAAGAAGCGATGAGAGAAGAGATTACAGCATTAGAGGATAATCAAACTTGGGATTTGGTGCCCAAACCTAACAAGGTTAGACCGATATCCTACAAGGCTGTCTATAAGGTGAAAGCTCGCATAGATGGTTCAGTGGAGAGATACAAGGCTCGTCCCGTCACTCGAGGAATTTCGAGTATAACTCGGCAGGATAAAAAGAGAAAGTAGTCGTTGAGGGGGAGTGTTAAAGATCAACAACTACTTTCCAAGTTTCTCGAAGATATTAGAAAGTTCTAGAATAATCCGGTAAGTTTCTAGATAAATTTAGAATTCTCTAGAACATATTAGAAACTTGGAGAAGTCTTTAGAAAATTCTAGAGGATCAATCCTAGCCGTACATGTGGAATAATCCTAGCCGTAGGATGAGGAGGCCAACTAGTATAAATAGAGGTGAGGAGCCTCATTTGTAACAATCATCCAAGAATCCAAGTATTTGAAGTAGTGGAGTGTTGGCTTCAAGTGATAGTGTTTCACTTCCTCTTCTTCCAAGCTTAGGAGTTCGAAGTCTGCTCAAAGACTAGCGTTCGCCTTGTTCAACGCTAAGTCGAGATCCAACAATTTACTCCATCAAACATCGGAAACAACACCAATAAACTCCACTTTTTCTTGTCTAACTTAAATCAGCAGCCGGAGAGTCCATCGGTGTTGCGTGAGCCGATGCCACTGATGTCAGGGCCGGCACATCACCAGAGCGTAAGCACGTCATCTCGCTCAAACCATTTACGATGGTTCACGTCGATGGATAGTAGAACGCGTGCTTCGTGAGCTAGTCACTATCTCTTGGGAAGGAAAAGAATTGGGGTTGTTCATACTTACCTTTGGCTGTGAACAAGGAAAGAAATTTCAAGCTTGCTTACAAAAGTCTAGATGAGTTCACCGAGCTGAAATAGTTGAAAGCGTAACTTGTTTAGCTGTTAAAAGCTCGTCCGTGGGTTGCTTCGAGTGTCTTTCATCGACAGGGGCCCGATGGAACGAAAACGTGGGTTCCAAAGGCATTGGAAGGACAATGGAGTCGCCTCTGAGGATACGAGTCACAAGGCCCATGGTCGGTCGGTCGGCCGCATCTTGCTGAACACATAACAACCCGATGTGGATGCACTTGAGAGCTTGAGCCATGTCACATGACTCCTTCACTGAACCATCGACCAGGTCCAATGCTCGCCCGTCTTTCCACTGCTTCCACACCTGTCAAAGGGAAGAGGAATATAGAGTTAAGTGTTCTCTAGATTAGTTTGTGACAAAGCTCCCAATGGCTGGGTCGAGGGCCAGTACATAAGTTATAAGGCTCTCGCCCTCTTCGTGATCTTTGTGGAAGTTACTGTTTTTACACCCGCTTACTATTTCGAGGACGAGCACCCCGAAGCTGAACACGTCCGATTTGATAGAGAAGAATCCCCCCATTGCGTACTCGGGCGCCATGTACCCGCTAACATAGACAGAAATATGAGAACATGCCCATAACTGAACAGTTCCATACTATTAGAGCAACTGACAGTGCTTACTAAGTTCCGACGACATGATTTGTGTTGGCCTCATCCTGATCAGCACTGAAGATCCTCGCCAACCCGAAGTCAGATATTTTCGGGTTCATCTGGTGGTCCAGCAAGATGTTGCTCGCCTTAAGGTCCCGGTGGACAATCCGCAAGCGGGAATCCTCATGAAGGTAAAGGAGGCCCCGAGCGACTCCGTTAATGATTCTAAAACGTGTTTTCCAATCGAGCAACCCTCTCGTGCTTGTATCTGCATACGGTTACGAATGCCTCATCCCATCATTGGGAAATCTTGGTTGGTAAAATGCATAAAATCTCATACCGAAGAGGAAGAAATCAAGGCTCTTGTTGGGCATGTACTCATATATCAATAGCTTTTCCTGTTCCTCGAGACAACATCCTAACAGCTTTACGAGATTCCGATGTTGAAGCCGTGCGATCAACGTGACCTCGTTCTTCCACTCGACCAGTCCTTAACCGGAAGACCTTGACAGCCTTTTTACTGCAATTTCCCTCCCGTCAGCCAATGTGCCCTGAGACAGGACCCAATCAACGAACTTTCGTTCTTTACAAAAACAATCGAGTCATCATGAGGTCATGCCTGCTTCCGTACCTTGTAGACAAGTCCGAACCTGCCTCGCCCAAGTTTGCAATCGTCAGAGAAGTTGTTCGTAGCCGTTCGGATGACATTTAACCGCGTCAAGTGCATGCCTGGGTACTTCACGGGCTTATCCTTCCGCACATCATTCGACCACAGCTTTTTCTCTGTTTCCCTGTCTGCAGGAAACAAATGTCTTCTCCGAATAACCATGTCGTTAAAATGAGTGACTCGTAGCAGGAAATTGTCAGGCCGTACCATCCCTTATCTTTAGTATTATCCTAGCCCCAATGAATGAGCCAGCGAAAATCGTCAGGACGAAACCTCCAGAGATAGCAATGGTAAGAACCCATTTCCAAGTTGAGGTCTTCTTACGGCCATCACCTGAAAGATTTGCTGGTGATCAGGACAAGCCAATTTCGATTTCTGAGTAGCAGGGGTCAATACTCACTGTTATTATTGATTGTCCTATCTGTCGTATAGCCAGGCAATGGCGCTTGGGATGTTGGGTCATAGATCTTGCACTGTGCATAACAACTAGGCAGATTAACCTGTGAAAATTGGTTTATGGCGAACATCCCTAAATCATGGGTTGCGACTTCCAGGCAGGTCCTACAGTCTGGCCTCGTCAGATCTGGTGTGCATTGTGCTCGTACGTGTAACTCAATCAAGGATGGCATGATCAGGTTGGAGGCTGCATAGAAGAAATCCGATGCAATTACCAACTCCGTTACATTGTTGAGCAGGTAGGCCAAATTCGTGCCAACAACGTCAGGATACGAGGATTCGGCTTTGATAGAACTTTTATTGGAAGGAGCTGACTCCATAAATGAGAAGAAGGACCGGTTCGAGTACCGCAAGAGGCACTCGTCATACCAAATGATTGCCTCCTTCCTCCCAGAACATACAGTGAGGACATAGGAGCTTCCAAAGTTGATGCAGGACAGGCAAACATCTGCTGGGACATCCGGGCGGCAGAGGAAGTGACCATAGACGGTGTCAGGTGGGTCGCCCTCAGTGACGTTGTAGAAGAACGAGATCCGACCCTTTTCGTAGACACGCTGTAGGAGGAGGCGACTAAGGTTGCTTGAGTAGTTACTCCCCTGTGGGTAGTCTTCCTCGGGGCATTGAAATGTGATGAATGGCCGGTGAGCAGCTGAGTGGCTGAGCAAGAGGAAGAACAAGGGAAGTGCCGCCGCTATTGGGGTGATCTTCTTCCGTTGGGAAGAAAAGGATTGGACATCATCAAGATGTTTACGATGATTTGATGATTGTCTTTGTATACCATTGATGTCTGATTACAAGGAAAATTGTATCGTAATGACTGTCGAGTTGATATGATAATCTCAATGAAGGTTTGATTGACTTCGTCCCTCTTGCTTTTGACGTTCATGTTTGTGGTCAATTCCTTCGTGCTTCCCGCCGCTATTTGATAATGAATGTTGTTCTGCTAAAAATAAAATTGATTATGACGGAGAAGTCAAAGAGTCATCTGAGAAGTCCAAAAGTCGGAAGTCCAAGAGTCATTTAAGGAATTCCAAATCATATGGGAAGTCGAAAAGTCTTCTTAAGGAGCGAAGAATTCAGGCGACGCTGCCAGATGAAACAAGCTGAAGCGACAGTCATCTGGAAGTCCAACTGTTGCAAGTCTAAGAGTCTTCTCCTTTTCTTAAAAATTTATCAGTTGTCTCATTAAGTGAGTTAGAGGGCTAGTGTTCGTCGCTTCGCCCACCAACGTTTCCAACGTGCTCATGACTTTACCTTCTAGCAGTTTTCTGAACCAAGAAAGCCGAGTTTGTTGCTCACCGAGTTTGCTGGTCACGAGCAGGTAACTCACTGATCTTGCTGTGCATCATTGCTCGAGGTCCACTCCCGAGCATCCTGACACGGACCTCGTTTGAGTTGGAAACTGCTCCCCTGTTGTCCGCCCGTCACAAGATTTCCTCGCTGGGAAAGGTCGCCATGCTCGTTGGTGCCAATCCTATCGTAATCAAATCATAAAAAATCGTTGATTTATTAATATTAATTATGGAGAAGCAGACGTCGCCCTTGTTTATTAGTTTGACATATTATATGTTACAAGAAATGTCACATATGGGACAGGCAGATCCCGACGAGGACATAGACGAGAAACCATGTACACATCAGCTCTTGGCGAGGTGTGTAAACAGAAGGAAGGGCTACCTTGTTGGCTGTGTGTAGAAGGTTTATCCCAGGAATGTCCTGCATCTACTTCATTGATGGGAGGTACACCAACCGAAGATTTTGAGCAGTCCTGCACATGTCCCAGATGGGACAGCTGATAAGGTTCTCGTGGGCGAGCGAAATGTTTATATATACACCTTGCTTCATTCGTAATAGTACTGCAATCTGCGTATCACCTTCAGATTGCAAGTCTGCAAATTGCAGAGGAGATTACCAAGAACAGAGGCAAACAGATACACGGAGAAGAATTGAAAATTGGATTCAGGAAAATTGCTACGTACTAACAGAAACCAATGTTTACAATGAAAACACAATAACCAGTGAGCGACGGTCGTTTATCTGGACAACCAATCCAATCACTGTCACTAAATCCTCTCAACAGCAGATCATTAGATGCCGAGAAATGCAAACCGCGTCCTGAAGTTTCCTTGATGTAACGAAGCAACTTATGAAAAGCCTCCATATGGACTTTAGCTGGTTTACTCATGAACTGAGTAAGAATATGGACAGCACAACTGATGTCCATATTTCCTTTAACTGACATCTTTCTCTTTGTACATGTTTGAGCCGGTCCGATCGTGTCTGGGCATGTAAACAGGAAAGAATGTCCTCGTCGGGTCATGGCAAGATGCAGTCATCGGTGGGAGACAGATGAAATGGTCTCCTTGGTGGCAGTGGAAGGTTTATCCGGTTGATGTGTTGTCCAAGACACTTCCTCGATGGGAGGTTTTCTGATTGAAAACATGAGTTGTAGCGTCTTTGGAAGAGTGATCCTGTTCCCTGTGAGCATTTGGAATCACGAGAGACATGATCGCTCAATCCATAACACTTCTTAAGCTGCATTTCATGAGTCCCTGATGAAAACATCGATCAGGTTTTGTTGGCGAGCCGAGTGTATATACACGCCTGGCTCTCTTAGAAATTTCTTAATCAGGAACGGCTTGTCAAGGGACGAACAGGGAGAGCGAACAATGGTACTCTTGCAGTCTAGGAAACTAGTTTGTTTTGATCCCTCTACTAATTCCATGATCTACAAAATTTTGGACCGATAACTTGCTGTTGTGGTTCTGCCAAGCCTAAACAAGAAAAGGATTCGAGCTTACCCATGTCGAGGTGCTGTTATCGAGCTGACATTGTCGATAACGTCATCTCATTAGCAGTAAAACACTGATCCGAAAATTGCTTCCAGTTCAATAATTCTTCTGGAAGGGCCCGACGGGTAGAAAACACGGGATATGAAGGCAATGGGAGGGCTATGGTGTCACCCCTGAGGAAACGAGTCACTAGACACATGGTTGGTCGATCAGCCGCGTGTTGCTGAACGCACAACAACCCGACATGGATGCACTTGAGCGCTTGATCTTTGTCACATGACTCCTTGACAGAATCATCAATCAGATCCCACGCTCGTCCGTTACTCCACAACTCCCATGCCTGTCAATAAGAAGGGAAGTGACATTCTATGACATGTTTCGAGTTCCGTTTACATCGAACTCTTCAATTGACAAGTTAACAACCACTTACAAAAGTTACTAGGCTTTCACCCTCGTTTTGATCACGGTAGAAGCTGCTGTTTCTACGTCCGCTTACGATCTCGAGAATGAGCACCCCGAAGCTGAACACGTCTGATTTGATCGAGAAGAATCCCCCCATTGCATATTCTGGCGCCATGTATCCACTACAAAAAGGAAATAAAAATTTAAAAGTATGCCAAGATCTGGGGAGTTCAATTTGATCATAGCAACTGGCCAGTACTTACTAAGTTCCGACAACTCGATTCGTGTTAGCATCATCCTGATCAACTCTGAAGATCCTTGCCAATCCAAAGTCAGATATCTTTGGTTTCATCTGGTGGTCCAGCAGGATGTTGCTTGCCTTAACGTCCCGGTGGATTATCCGCAAACGGGAATCCTCGTGAAGGTAAAGAAGTCCCCGAGAGACTCCATTGATGATGCTGATTCGTGTGTTCCAATCGAGCGACCCTCTCTTGTTCGGATCTGATTGCAGTTCAGGTTGATGGAAAACTATGAAAGCATAGTCCCATCGTCTGGAAATTATGTTCTAAAACTGCAGAAAAACCTCATACCAAAGAGGAAGAAATCAAGGCTCTCGTTGGGCATGTACTCGTATATCAAAAGCTTCTCGTGTTCCTCAATACAGCATCCCAACAACTTCACCAGATTTCGGTGTTGCAGCTCGGCGATCAATGAGACCTCGTTCTTTAACTCTCTCAATCCTTGACAAGAACCCCTGGACAATCGCTTCACAGCTATTTCCCTTCCATCCGCCAACATGCCCTGTACCACGACCGGTTGATGGAGCTTTTCGTTCTTCACTAAATGGATAGAACAGTCACCAGGCTATGCTTGTTTCCTTACCTTGTAGACAGGACCAAAGCCGCCTTGCCCAATTTTGCAGTCATCGGAAAAGTTATTCGTAGCCATTCGAATGTCATATAACCGCATGGAGTACTTGTCTCCTGAGTTGTTAACAGCCACCTCTGCTCTCGATTCGATGTTCAATACCTTGCCTCTCAGACCCTTACTCGTGTTGATTGATCGTACTTGTTTCCCTCTTTCTTTGCCTACGCGAGACAAAAAATTTCTCGAAATAACTGCCATGTTAAATGACTAAACATTAGGGAAAACTCTCATACCGTACCTTCCCTTATGTTTGCTACTAGCTTTCTCAGAATGCAGGAGCCAGCGCAGATAGTCACGAGGCAAACCCCAGTTATGGTGCTGGCAACAACCCATTTCTGCACGGAGGTTTTCCTACGCCCTCCTATTTAACAGTGATCAGGACAAACTAATCACAACTTGTCGAGGAAAAAAATGTAATACTCACCAACAGAATCGGTCATCCCGTTCATTGTAGGGCCAGGCAACTCTGCATGTGTTCTCGAACCAGAGATTTCATATAGTATGTAACAGCTCCGTAGATTATACCGAGCAGATTGCAGCACGTCGCTGAGCATGTTAATGTAGCTGGTTGCCACTGCCAGGCAGTCCCTACAGTCTGGCCTCGTCAGATCTGGGGTGCATTGTGCCCTTACATTCATTTCCCTATTTGATGGTCCGGCCAGATAAGTGGTTGCATAGTGGGAATCTGAAGCGATTGCCCAATCCGTAGTGTTCCGGACCAAATTTCGTAGCGCCGCTATGGAAAAGTCCGAGGATTCCAGTGGGATGCTCGAATTGGTGTCCGGAGTTGACTCCATGACTGAGAAGAAGGACCTGCTTGAGTACCGAATCAGGCATTCGTCAAACCAATGGAGAGCCTCCTTCATGTCACGACACCAAGTGAGAATCATTAAGCTTCCCTCGTCGATACAGGATCGGCACACATCAGGAGTGACGTCAGGGCGGCAGAGGAAGTGGCCATAGACTGTGTCAGGGGGGTCGCCCTCCGTGACGTTGTAGTAGAACCACATCCGTCCCTCCTTGAAGGTGCGGTGAACGAGCAGGCCGCCAAGGTTATTCAAGTAGGTTCTGCTGGGATGGTGCTTTGCTGATCCCGGTGAGCATAGAAAGTCGCTGAGTGACTGGGAAGTGGGCAAGCCACAAAGCAAGAGGAGGAACAGGGGAAGGGGGGTCGCTCTTGCTCTTGTTATCATAATACATAAAGGGTTAGACCTCGATCTTCTGTATTAATTCGAACTTAAATGATGATATGACAATACCAATGAAGAGGACTGTTCTCTTGTTCTTCATGTTTGTTCTTTCCTTTAATAATATGACAATACCAATATGCAAAACCAACCACATTTCCTTCGAGGAGAAATGTACGAGATCATTCTCGAGGTTGACCTTACTGATGGTCGTCAAAAAAATGAATGAAAACGTAGAAACATAGAAGACGAGAGCGCATAGAAAACCAAACTGCCTGTAAAATTTTGTCATGTGTTATGAGAACGGGGATTCCAACACCAATTCAGCGGTGAACCCAATCGACCCTGGTTTTGTCCGTCCCCGCTGTCCAGAAAATGCCCACAATGCAGTGAAACTACGAGACACTGGTATGTCACTTAGACTTCCAACTAATTGTTCGCGTCAGAAACGGATCACGTCGAAAATATTTGACACAAGTACTCACGGGAATTTGGGTATGGTTTCCAGTAAGTAAAAAGGATGAATTGAATCGATCAAATGATGTCTAGCAATAAGAGTAAAAAGCTTACAACCATAAGAACAAAGAAAAGGTGATGATGCGAATGGTAGTGATGTCGTAGACTTGCTGCCGGCGCCGTAGACTTGCTGCTGGCGCCGTAGACTTGTGGGCTTGGATGGCATAATGAAAGCGGGAATTGGTTGTCCTAGTTACGGTTGCTCGCCGGGACGGTGGAAGTGAAGGCGGGATTTGGTTGTCCTGGTTACGGTTGCTCGCCGGGATGGTGGAAGTGAAGGCCAAAGAACTCTCACGAGTCCACCCAGGTCGGGGTATCTAATAACTACGGGGTGACGAGCAAAGCAAAACTTCTGTTTGTTTGATCGATCGTATCTTTTTAGGAAAGATCTTTTTCCTTTTATATTCAATCTTGCAGGCCCGGGGATGTTTGTCACGTTCTCAAAAGAATCTTCCCGGAGTCATGGTTTAATCTTAACTATCTTCCAGAGTTCTCGGAGTTTGTTTCGACAATCTACTTTTAATCTCTCAAAGATGTGTGATCTCAGGCCGCGCGGACTCATGTAGACATGGGCTATAAACTTAGTATAGGCCCACATCTCGTTTTGTCCCCTTATGTTCCTCTCATGGGATTAAACGAAAATAGGCCCAAGATAAACCGTCACGTTAACACGAATCGAAGGAGGACCAAGAAAGAAGAAAGAGGACCTCCCAGCAAAGGTCCATCACCAGTAGAAAGTTTGTCGATGGGGATAATGGGAAATGAACTCGGTCGATATGCAGAAGACAAACGACTTCTCGAGATCATAGCTGGGATAAGTGGCTAACTATAGTTGGGAAATTCTAGGAACTCGCTACATGTTGTCTTTGTTTATTTAGTTTACCAAGATGCGCAAGCCGGCCAAGATCATTAGGAGACAAGCCCCGGCGGGGGTGCTGGTGACAACCCACATCAGGCAACGTCTACCAAGTTTCCTTTCACCGAGAAAATGAGGTTGTGTCACTTGTACCTCTCTCACACCCTTACCTCAGGCACTGGTTGATATCACAAATCTCAGCCAGGCTCTGCAGCCTGTGAGCTCCAGAGCCTCTCTTCTTGTCCCTGCAGCCGGACACAGGCACTAGACAATAAAATGATAACAATAATCCTTCTCAAAGTACATATTTGTACATGTTTGAGCCAGTCTGATTGTGTCTGGGTGTGTAAACAGGGAAACAACTTGTCCATCTTTTGACGTTCTATTTTTTCTTTGATCCGCGTAGCACAGTTCATACATGTAACCAGGGAGGAATCTTGGATACTCATGCTCGAGAGAGTCCTCGTGAGGAAGAACAGTAACTACCACCTCCACGAACACGAAGAAAGCCTTCTCACTTTCTTAAGCTGCAGCCTCGTTAACTACTTTGTTGTCGTCGCTTCGAGTCCAAAAGAGAGCAAACAGGTTACATGTAATGTCGGACACAGAAGCTTTGGAATGACGGCCGGACGCTGGACCTGATAAATTTCTCCAAGCTTTGCATAGAAGAAATCTGATGCAATTACCAACTCCGTTACATTGTTGAGCAGGTAGGCCAAATTCGTGCCAACAACGTCAGGATACGAGGATTCGGCTTTGATAGAACTTTTATTGGAAGGAACTGACTCCATAAATGAGAAGAAGGACCGGTTCAAGTACCGCAAGAGGCACTCGTCATACCAAATGATTGCCTCCTTCCTCCCAGAACATACAGTGAGGACATAGGAGCTTCCAAAGTCGATGCAGGACAGGCAAACATCTGCTGGGACATCCGGGCGGCAGAGGAAGTGACCATAGACGGTGTCAGGTGGGTCGCCCTCAGTGACGTTGTAGAAGAACGAGATCCGACCCTTTTCGTAGGCATGCTGTAGGAGGAGGCGACTAAGGTTGCTTGAGTAGTTACTCCCCTGTGGGTAGTCTTCCTCGGGGCATTGAAATGCGATGATTGGCCGGTGAGCAGCTGAGTGGCTGAGCAAGCGGAGGAACAAGGGAATTGCCGTCGCTATTGGGGTCATCTTCTCCCGTTGGGAAGAAAAGGATTGGACATCATCAAGATGTTTACGATGATTTGATGATTGTCTTTGTATACCATTGATGTCCTATTACAAGTAAAATTGTATCGTAATGACTGTCGAGTTGATATGATAATCTCAATGAAGGTTTGATTGACTTCGTCCCTCTTGCTTTTGACGTTCATGTTTGTGGTCAATCCCTTCGTGCCTCCCGCCGCTATTTGATAATGAGTGTTGCTCTGTTGAAAATAAAATTAATTATGTTGGAGAAGTCCAAGAGTCATATGAGAAGTCCAAAAGTTGGAAGTTCAAGAGTCATATGAGAAGTCCAAAAGTTGGAAGTTCAAGAGTCATCTGAAGAAGTCCAAGAGTCATTTAACGAAGTCCAAGAGTCATATGGAAAGTCGAAGAGTCTTTTTAAGGTGCGGGCGAAGAGGAAGTTGAAGCGACAGTCATCTGGAAGTCCAATTGTCGAAAGTCTTAAGAGTCTTTTCCTTTTTATGTATAAATAGCCTAGTTGTATGAAAAGAAAAGTGAAAAAGATGAAGAAGATAGTCTTCCCCTTTTCTATCAGTTTACCTGTGTTGTGGCTTCGCCCACCAACTTTTCCAACGTGCTTATGACTTTACGTTCCAGCAGTATTCTGAACCAAGAAAGCCGAGTTTGTTGCTCACGGGCAGGCACTCACTGGTCTTGCTGTGCATCATTGCTCGAGGTCCACTCCCGAGCATCCCGACACGGACCTCGTTTGAGTTGGAAACTGCGCCCGTGTTGTTAGCCCGTCACAAGATTTCCTCGCTGGGAAAGGTTGCTATGCTCGTTGGTGCCAATCCTATCGTAATCAAATCATAATCTCATAAAAAATCGTTGATTTATTAATATTAATTATGGAGAAGCTGACGTCGCCCTTGTTTATTAGTTTGACATATGATATGTTACAAGAAATGGCACATATGGGACAGGCAGATCCCGACGAAGACATGGGCGAGAAACCATGTACACATTGGCTCTCGGCGAGGTGTATAAACAGAAGAAAGGGCTACCTTGTTGGCTGTGTGTGGAAGGTTTATCCCAGGAATGCCCTACATCTACTTCATTGTTGGGAGGTCCACCATCTGAAGATTTTGAGCAGTCCTGCACATGTCCCAGATGGGACAGCTGATAAGGTTCTCGTCTGCGTACCACCTTCAGATTAAGAACAGAGGCAAACAGATACGCGGAGAAGAATTGAAAATTGTGACGGTGATTTGCCCTTCCCCGTACACATGGATCCACCGCCGGATATTCCCTCGGCCTTCCCCGTACAAATGGTTCCGCCGCCGAATTATTCCCTCGGCCTTCTCCGTACACATGGGTCCGCCGCCGGATATCCCCTCGGCCTTCCTCGTACAAATGGGACCGCCGCCGGATTATTCCCTCGGCCTTCTCCGTACATATGGGACCGCCGCCGGATCATCCATCGGCCCTCCCCGTACACATGGGATTGCCGCCGGATCATCCCTCGGCTTCCCCGTACACATGGGATCGCCGCCGGATCATCCCTCGGCCCTCCCCGTACACATGGGACCGTCGCCGGATCATCCCTCGGCCTCCCCGTACACATGGGACGGCTGCCGGATTATTCCCTCGGCCTTCCCCGTACATATGGGATCATCGCCGGATCATCCCTCGGCCCTCCCCGTACACATGGGATCGCTGCCGGATCATCCCTCGGCCCTCCCCGTACAAATGGGACCGCCGCCGGATTATTCCCTCGGCCTTCTCCGTACAATGGGACCGCCGCCGGATATTTTTACTTAGCATTCTCCGTATAAATGGAATACTTGCCTGATACTCCAATTTACTCACCGATCCCTTTTCTTTTCAGGATTCGTTGAAGCCATTGGTCATGGTTTATTTTATCAAGAAGGTCGTTTCGGGGCGCGAGTATTTGTGTATCGCTGAAAAGGAAGGTTTATCCCAGGAATGCCCTACATCTACTTCATTGTTGGGAGGTCCACCATCCCTCGGCCCTCCCCGTACACATGGAATCGCCGCCGGATCATCCCTCGGCCCTCCCCGTACAAATGGGACCGCCGCCGGATTATTCCCTCGGCCTTCTCCGTACGGACCGCCGCCGGATATTTTTACTTAGCATTCTCCGTATAAATGGAATACTTGCCTGATACTCCAATTTACTCACCGATCCCTTTTCTTTTCAGGATTCGTTGAAGCCATTGGTCATGGTTTATTTTATCAAGAAGGTCGTTTCGGGGCGCGAGTATTTGTGTATCGCTGAAAAGGAAGGTTTATCCCAGGAATGCCCTACATCTACTTCATTGTTGGGAGGTCCACCATCTGAAGATTTTGAGCAGTCCTGCACATGTCCCAGCTGATAAGGTTCTCGTCTGCGTACCACCTTCAGATTAAGAACAGAGGCAAACAGATACGCGGAGAAGAATTGAAAATTGTGACGGTGATTTGCCCTTATTTGGCCCAACGAGGTTCCACTCTAAAACCAATTGGCTGAACAGGGAGTAGCCCGCTAAGCTATATATGTTGGGTTGAGGACATTTTTTTATCCGATGTGGGACTTTGGGTTTGCCCTTATTTGGTGCAACCCTTTCCAACACACTTGTACCTCTCTCACAACTTTTCCTTAGGCACTGGTTCATATCACAAATCTCAGCCTGGCTCTGCAGCCTGAGCTCCAGAGCTTCTCTTCTTGTCTCTGCGGCCGAACAGGCACTAGACAGAGTCCGATTCTCATTTGACTAAGATAGAACTTGGCAGTTAACCTTGTTTCATTGTTTAACTTACATGTCCCAACAAATGGGTATCTTTGGTTTGACACAAAAAAATGATAACAATAATCTTTCTCAAAGTACATATTTGTACATGTTTGAGCCGGTCCGATCGTGTCTAGGCATGTAAACAGGAAAGAATGTCCTCGTCGGGTCATGGCAAGATGCAGTCATCGAGGGGAGACAGATGAAATGGTCTCCTTGGTGGCCGTGGAAGGTTTATCCATGGTTGATGTGTTGTCCAAGATACTTCCTCGATGGGAGGTCTTCTGATTGAAAACATGAGTTGTAGCGTCTTTGGAAGAGTGATCCTGTTCCCTGTGAGCATTTGGAATCACGAGAGACATGATCGCTCAATCCATAACACTTCTTAAGCTGCATTTCATGAGTCCCTGATGAAAACATCGATTTTTGTTGGCGAGCCGAGTGTATATACACGCCTGGCTCTCTTAGAAATTTCTTAATCAGGAACGGCTTGTCAAGAGACGAACAGGAAGAGCGAACAATGGTACTCTTGCAATCTAGGAAACTAGTTTGTTCTGATCCCTATTCTAATTCCATGATCTACAAAATTTTGGACCGATAACTTGCTGTTGTTGTTCTGCCAAGCCTAAACAAGAAAAGGATTCGAGCTTACCCATGTCGAGGCGCTGTTACCGAGCTGACATTGTAGATAACGTCATCTCATTAGCAGTAAAACGCTGATCCGAAAGTTGCTTCCAGTTCAATAATTCTTCTGGAAGGGCCCAACTGGTAGAAAACATGGGATGTGAAGGCAATGGGAGGGCTATGGGGTCACCCCCGAGGAAACGAGTCACTAGATACATGGTTGGTCGATCAGCCGCGTGTTGCTGAACGCACAACAACCCGACATGGATGCACTTGAGCGCTTGATCTTTGTCACATGACTCCTTGACAGAATCATCAATCAGATCCGACGCTCGTCTGTTACTCCACAACTCCCATGCCTGTCAATAGGAAGGGAAGTGACATTCTATGACATGTTTCGAGTTCGTTTACATCGAATTCTTCAATTGATGAGTTAACAACCACTTACGAAAGTTACTAGGTTTTCACCCTCATTTTGATCACGGTAGAAGCTGCTGTTTCTACGTCCGCTTACGATCTCGAGAATGAGCACCCCGAAGCTGAACACGTCTGATTTGATCGAGAAGAATCCCCCCATTGCATATTCTGGCGCCATGTATCCACTACCAAAAGGAAATAAAAATTTGAAAGTATACCAAGATCTGGGGAGTTCAATTTGATCAGAGCAACTGGCCCGTACTTACTAAGTTCCGACAACTCGATTCGTGTTAGCCTCATCCTGATCGACTCCGAAGATCCTTGCCAATCCAAAGTCAGATATCTTCGGTTTCATTTGGTGGTCCAGCAGGATGTTGCTTGCCTTAACGTCCCGGTGGATTATCCGCAAATGGGAATCCTCGTGAAGGTAAAGAAGTCCCCGAGAGACTCCATTGATGATGCTGATTCGTGTGTTCCAATCCAGCGACCCTCTCTTGTTTTGATCTGATTGCAGTTCAGGTTGATGGAAAACTATGAAAGTCTAGTCCAATCGTCTGGAAATTATGGTTCTAAAACTGCAGAAAAACCTCATACCAAAGAGGAAGAAATCAAGGCTCTTGTTGGGCATGTACTCGTATATCAAAAGCTTCTCGTGTTCCTCAATACAGCATCCCAACAACTTCACCAGATTTCGGTGTTGCAGCTCGGCGATCAACGCGACCTCGTTCTTTAACTCTCTCAATCCTTGACCAGAAGTCCTGGACAATCGCTTCACTGCTATTTCCCTCCCATCCGCCAACATGCCCTGTACCACGACCGGTTGATGGAGCTTTTCGTTCGTCACTAAATGGATAGAACAGTCACCAGGCTATGCTTGTTTCCTTACCTTGTAGACAGGACCAAAGCCGCCTTGCCCAATTTTGCAGTCATCGGAAAAGTTATTCGTAGCCATTTGAATGTCATATAACCGCATGGAGTACTTGTCTCCTGAGTTGTTAACAGCCACCTCTGCTCTCGATTCAATGTTCAATACCTTGCCTCTCAGACCCTTACTCGTGTTGATTGACTGTACTTTTTTCCCTATTTCTTTGCCTGCGCGAGACAAACAATTTCTCGAAATAACTGCCATGTTAAATGACTAAACATTAGGGAAAACTCTCAGACCATACCTTCCCTTATGTTTGCTACTGGCTTTCTCAGAATGCACGAGCCGGCGAAGATAGTCACGAGGCAAACCCCAGTTATGGTGCTGGCAACAACCCATTTCCGCACGGAGGTTTTCCTTTGCCCTCCTATTTAACAGTGATCAGGACAAACTAATCACAACTTGTCTAGGAACAAAATGTAATACTCACCATCAGAATCGGTCCTCCCGTTCATTGCAGGGCCAGGCAACTCTGCATGTGTTTTCGAACCAGAGATTTCATATCGTATGTAACAGCTCGGTAGATAAAACTGAGCAGATTGCTGCATGTCGCTGAGCATGTTGATGTTGCTGGTTGCCACTGCCAGGCAGTGCCTACAGTCCGGACTCGTCAGATCTGGGGTGCATTGTGCCCTTACATTCATTTCCATAAATGATGGTCCGGCCAGATAAGTGGTTGCATAGTGGGAATCCGAAGCGACTGCCCAATCCGTAGTGTTCCAGACCAAATTTGGTAGAGCCGCTCTGAAAAAGTCTGAATACGAGGATTTCAGTGGGATGCTCCTCCCGGAGACTCGAGTTGACTCCATGACTGAGAAGAAGGACCTGTTTGAGTACCGAACCATGCATTCGTCGTACCAAATGATAGCCTCCTTCGACTCATGACACGAAGTGACAATCTCTGAGCTTCCCTTATCGATGCATGACAGGCAAGCATCAGCCGTGATGTCAGGGCGGCAGAGGAAGTGGCCATAGACTGTGTCAGGGGGGTCGCCCTCCGTGACGTTGTAGTAGAACAAGATCCGTCCCTCCCTGTAGATGCGCTGAAGGAGCAGGCTGCCAAGATTACTCGAGTAGTTGCTTCTGGGAGGGTACTTTTCCGATCTCACCGGGCATTGAAGGGCAACGGACGACTGGGAAGCGGCCGAGCCACAAAGCAAGAGGAGGAACATGAGAAGGGTGGTCGCTCTTGGTGTCATCATATGTTTGCTATAACTGTATAATACATAGAGAACTAGACTCGAGATGTGGATGATTAGTAAGTAATTTCTTTTGGACATTCTAACTCCAAATTAAAGGAAAACAATCTCCTCGTAAAATTGTTGAGTATGATATGATAATACCAATGAAGGGGACTGTACTTTTGCTTGTTGTCCTTGGTGTTTGTTCCTTCCATCGAAGTCAGCTCCCGTCGAAACTCAAGCACGAGACGACGAGCTTCTGAAGCAAAACCAACAACATTTTCCTCGAAATATACGAGAGCTCGCCCTTCTTGCTAATCACAGAAAGTCCATTCTCGAGGTTGCTCGGAAAAAGTTGTTCGTCGACCTTGCTGTTGAAACGGCAGGCTGGACTCCTAAGTCCAAAAATTGGATTAAAGCTAATCAAAATCCACACTCATTGTTTGCTCAGTCATGACGCCATTAAAGTCTTGATATTATTATCAAAAAATCCCAATTAGGATGATTGATTAGAAAGATAAAAGAACGTTAATTAGCTAGCCCTGATAGTCTCCCCTCCCCCTCATGGTTGTCTTGTTTTAATCAATCAGATTTTTATTTTGTTTTCAATGTCTATTTATCTTATTAGCAAATGATTTGAAAATTTTTTAAGAGGTTCGAACTCGGGCCGGGCTCAGTCTCGGGCTCGGCCTAAAGTATTTTGAACGGACTCGAAAACGAGCTCGACTAAACAGAGCCTGATTTGGTTCAAGCTCGGGCTTGAGCTCTATAATTTTTTACTCAGGTCGAGCTCGGGTAGGAACTGTCTGAGACCGACCCAGCTCATTAACAGCGCTAGAATAAAGTTCGACTTACGTGTTTACAAGAAATACGGGATCATATGCTCAATGTGCGACATACTATCTCGAAAAAACGTATTGATAGTTTGGATTCGAACGTTGTCGTACATCTAACATACTCGCGAGCCGCATCTACTCTCGTCCCTCTACGTGATCGGGGAACCGTGTCTTGGTCGCAGCCGCGGAGCCAAATATAAGTTCCACGAAGCGCGGGCCAAATTGATTTAATATAAAATTTTAGGAACCAAAATGGGAAAAACTAAAAATACATCGTAATTAAGAAAAATCCAAATTGGTCCTCCACCCTGGCTCCTCCCTCGCCTGGTCACGGCGAGATATGGTCATCAACGGGAAACAGCTGAAAGGTTCACCATGTTGGCCATGGAATGTTTATCGACGCGAGGTCAATCGACCGAAAAACGCCTGGTGGAGCTTTAGAACTCCTTCGCAAATAATCTTGAATTATCTCGACCTTTTCGTGAAATCTTGGTCAATTTCTTTTCTTTGTATATGACTTCTATAGGCATGTACATTCGTTGGCCTTCCATACAATATGGAAAACTTTCCTTCACTTTATTATGAGCATAAACTGAGATTAACAATTATTCAAGTAATATCCTTAAAATGCAAAGCATAATGTTTCAACGATTGATCACGAATCTTTGATGAGAAACACGTGGCAACAAACACATGATCATCATCTTCTTCTTTTGTTATTTGTGCTTGCTCTTCTTGAATGTTTTTAGAGAATACTTTCTCTACATGACCAAGTTATTGGCATGTATCACCATTCAGTCTAAAGAAGCAATATTTTCTAAGTGATTATATATCTTACGATGAGAAAATGGAGAGAATTTTCTTCTTCCAAGTTTATCTTCAGGCTATTCTCGCATCGAGATCTAGATTGTATGGCATCATACATTCCTTTAACAATCTTGTCTTCTTTTTTATGTGTTTCTTTGTAATTTGCACCACTTTTTTGTTGTATCAACCTTACCATTCTTAAACTTGAAAGGCATTGATCAAATCGGGCAACGAGATCTTCTATAAATCTTTGGAGCTTCAAGAGATATATCTTCGAACTCAAACTTATTTTGGCAAACTAATCAGCGTTATCTCTACAATTTAACTATCGGGCATGAAAACCAAATCAACAACTTGTCTGACGTTTTATTTTTTCTTTGATATGCGTAGCACAGTTGATACATGTAACCAGGGAGGAATCTTGGATACTCATGCTCGAGACAGTCCGTGGGAGGAAGAGCAGTACCTTCCAACTCCACGAACACGAAGAAAGCCTTCTCACTTTCTAAAGCTGCAGCCTCGTTACCTACTTTGTTGTCGTCGCTTCAAGTCCAAAAGAGTCTCGCAAACAGGTTACATGTAATGTCGGACACAGAAGCTTTGGAATGAGGGCCGGACGCTGGACCTGATAAATGTCTCCAATCTTATTGAAGAAATCGCCGTATAGTGTGCTTACACACATGGAGATCTTTGGTCGGGGTTCGGAACTGCAGAATGGATACACAAGATACACAGATAAACTTGCCCATTTCTACGATTCTGAATGCCTCGATAATCATGTAGTTGCTGAATTACCTATCGTAAATAGTGTATCATCCACGCATGACATGCCTTCCTTGTATAATGAAGTTCTTATCGTAAAAGTACTAAATTTCACACGGTTGTGCAATGAAGAAGAACACATCACGCGACTCGCAATGATATGGCGCTGTCACCGAGGCGAAATGGAGGAAAAGGTAACCTCGTTTGCCGTGGAAGCTTTTTCCAAGGGAAGCCCTGCATCTACTTCGTTGACAGGAGGTCTACCGACCGAAAACGCGGGCTGCAATGGCTTTGGAAGCGTGATCGTGTCCCCTCCCAGCATTTGAATCACGACAGACATGGTTGGTCGATCTGCAGGGTCTTCTTGGACGCATAACAGCCCGATGTGGATGCACTTAAGGGCTTGAGTCACGTGGCATGACTCCCTGATGGAACTGTCGATCAGGTCCCCTGCTCGTCCCTCATTCCAAAGCTTCCATGTCTGTCAAAGGGATTTTAGTCAAGTGCTTTTGGGGGGCATTCGATCGTGAAACGATATGAAAGGAGAAGGTAAGAGGCTGCAGCTTACGAAAGTGAGGAGGCTTTCTCCCTGCTCGATGATGTGGAAGCTACTGTTCTTTCTCCCGCTGACTATCTCAAGCAACAACACCCCGAAGCTGAATACATCGGATTTCACAGAGAAGATTCCTCCCATGGCATACTCTGGCGACATGTATCCACTGTTCAATGTGGATCAAATAAAACAGAACGTCAGAAGATGGACAATCGTACGGTGATGGTCCAACAAAAGTAGAACACTGAGATTTACTAAGTTCCGACAACTCGATTCGTGGCGGCCTCGTCTTGATTGACACCGAAGATCCTAGCCATTCCAAAATCGGAAATCTTTGGATTCATCTCGTGGTCCAGTAAGATATTACTAGCCTTAAGGTCCCGGTGGATAATTCTTAAGCGAGAATCCTCATGCAGGTAGAGGAGGCCACGAGAGATCCCACCAATGATGCTGAAACGCTTCTTCCAATCGAGTGACCCACTCTTGCTTTGATCTGTGAAACAACTCGTAAGATTGGTTTGCTCGTATATTCAGAAATGATCCGTACATTATGACACATACCAAAGAGGAAGAAATCGAGGCTCTTGTTGGGCATGTACTCGTACACCAACATCATCTCGTGTTGTTCCAAGCAGAATCCAAGCAGCCTCACGAGATTCCGATGCTGCAGACGAGCGATCAGATCAACCTCGTTCTTTAGCTCTATCAGTCCTTGGCCTGAAGCTCTGGAGAGCCTCTTCACTGCTATTTCTTTCCCGTCCAGCAATACTCCCTAACCAGAGCATGCGGCAGAAGCTGAACGTGCAGGCAGCGAATAACTCGAATCAATGAATCTCTGATGCTCACATTATTTATTACCTTGTAGACAGGACCAAACCCTCCTTGTCCGAGTTTATTTTCCTCTGAGAAGTCACCCGTAGCGGCACAGATCACGCTCAACCGCATCAGGAGCATGTCCTGGGAACTTAGGGGATTTTCACCTTGGAGATCATCATTGGAGGTGTGGCCTCCGATGCCATTCCCAAGGTCGAGTAATTGAACCTCGGAGCTATTGTCCCTGTCTGCAAGAGTGAAAGTTTGTAAGCAAGCGTGATCCGTTAGAATTTCGAGAACGGATTCACACTATTAGAATATCACAAATTTTACATTAATTTTATGTAATGAATTTTAAGTTTAAAAAAAAGTACTTAAATTGATAAAAATCTGAATTCATTTAAAAAAAAGTAATCAAATCCCAAACTTTATCTTTTTTTTTCCTTCTTGGGATTGACTTTGACTTCGTGGCATGCAAACGAAGATAATGCTGAATAATGACTAATCCTCAGCGTGCTGGCCCAGGCTAGTAATAGGTCTGACATTATCTCACGTGACAATTAAAAATTATAGAAACAAAAAGTTTATTGCTGCATTTCGATTATTGCAAATTAGGTTAGTTTTAACTTTTAAGATTTACAAACTCGATGTTTTTAACGTGGGGTTAGAAATATTATTTGGCAAATTTTAAAAAATAATATTATATTTTGTAAAATATTTTTCTGATAAACTCTATTTCATATCAAAGCTCGTGAAAATTATTTGATGGAGTTAGATTTTGGGGTTAGTTATTTAAAGAAAAAATGAATAAAAGTGTTGATGATCCTATGATATTACATTTTTTTACAAAGTTTGGCACGTTTTGAAGGCTTAACATTGAAGATGCAGTCGCGTCAGAGGCTTGGAAGAACGATTCGACGGTACTCAGGAAGATTGATAAAGTCGTGGATACTTTGTAAGCAAGCGTGATCCGTTAGAATTTCGAGAACATGATATATAACATGAAGGTTTCGACGGCTTGATCCGACTGATCTTCATGGAAGAATTGGGAGACCATCGGAGCTATAGATGTCGGCAAAAATCTATTCGAATAAATCGTCTTATCATACATGGAGATCTTTGGTCGGGGTTCAGAATTGAAGAATGGATTCACGAGATAGATAGATCCATCACCTGAGTCGCAAAGATATGAGGCGGTCACCGAGGGGAAATGGAGGAAACGGTAACCTCGTTGGCCGTGGAAGGTTTATCCATGGGATGCATAACCCTATTCTTTTACAAAAATAAAAAAATGAAAATTTTTCAAAAAACACTAAAAAATTGTAAATATTTCAAAAATCAATAAGAATCATCTTAATAATAAAAATATCATTAAAGATCAATAAAAATCCATAAAAATCTAGAACAATCATAAAAGGAATCGATAAAAAATAATAAATAGTTACTCAGATGGAGAGACTCAGGAAAAAAAAACAAAGGCTTCGTCGTCTAAGCAGGCCGAGCTCTCGTCATCCATCGACAAGACCTCAACTCGTCTCTCTTGGAAAGCAAACGCTCGACAACTCCCTCCACAATTTATGCCATGCGACAATTCGGTAATCTCTTTCATATGCTTCCGTTTAATTAGATGAATTTATCTAGTTTGGTTCTTTTTATTCTTTTGTTTTTTGCAACGATGGCGGCGTCCGCGACACTGAGCAAGACGGGCAACATTGGAATTTCTTGCTGACGCACAAGAAGCTCAAAGTCAAAGCGTGCTGAGGATGAAACGAATATTCAAATATTTAATGCATGCCCACGACACAGTCATCGTGGAAAAAGACGCAGCAGGACATCTAGAAAACTCACGGGATACGCAAGCCATACAAACCACACATTTGATGAATGCCTCCCCTGTTAGCAAAGTAGTGCACGAGTCGGTGCTCGTGGGGATGCGAGGAATTGTGACCACGGGATCAGATGCAGGGACTACCGTCATGGCACACCTAATGTCGAGGCCGAAGTGGCATTGGTCACAGACATAGCAACAGTAAATATCATCACCAGTCCACGAACTGCTGCAGAAGGATTTGCAGGCATAACAGTGATGGAGGACTCTGCCAATAAAGAGATAAAGCCGGTTTTGGCAATGGAGAGGGTGTTCGATCATCACAGATGACTCGTTTGTCTCCCTGGTCTCCTCTATGGGCAATTCGCCTTCATACTCAGTCCTTGGCCTCATCAATGCTAAGCACCTGCTGTGGAAGAATAGCTTGCACACACAGCAGTGGCAGCAGCAGCAACACTGCGACAGCAGCACCCACACTGCGACAGCAGCACCCCTCCAGCAGCAGCAGCAATACAGCACCAACCACGCTCTCACTCGGATGGTTGTTCTCAGGGGCAGATTGAAACGACCTACAAAATTTTTTCAATTTAATCAGATTAGTAATTCACAGTCCTTTGACGGTCAAACAGCGGAAACTACGAAACTATACCTCCACCGTGGCAAGGTCTACCGTTTGGTACTCCAATCCATGCCACGTGTTCCCCTTTTTCCATTTAACCCTGCATCACACTAAAAATAGTCCCCTATTAGGGTCAGCGATAATTCGCTGAGTACGCCTCACCCATGCACATGCGAAAAATGAGACTACTAATCCCGTAAACATGAATTTCTGAAAACCTTTTATGCATCATGCAGCTTAAACAGTAAACAACATAGTACTCGATAAATGGATAATATCAATCCAAGACGGCTCATATAAATCATTCAACAAGCATCACCATTAATAACTATACGGTAACTAAATATAAAAGCGACTCCCATGAATCAACGCCCTCATCACATATCAACCCTTCTCAAGGTGCCAGGACCACCGTAGTGCGTCCTCACCTACTCCTCCGGGAGCGCCCGGGTAACGGCAGCAGGCACAACCGCGTGTGGTTGTCGCCCCTCCGTACTCCTCCGACACACTGTCGGGTAACACCATCAATAACAGTGACTTTTCTTCTCAAATCAAGGCAAACTAGACCAGGAAATTCATTATTTAGCAGATGATTGAAGTATCACTCTTCATAGTTCATGTGTACAGCAACCGGGACATGGGGACGGCACGCCCGCGTGGCATCCAACTCGCCAACAACTGCGGCGTGGCTGATCCCAACCGAATGTCGGTCGGCTTCCATACGACACAAGGATACCGACAACCTACGGACCCCAACCACCGTTAACCAGAGCTAGACGTGGTTGATCCTGTCCGAAGGTTCGTAACCTTCTCTAGTCGATTCAGCCAAGACCATCGCCAATGGTCCCCGATCACCGCCTCCTGACTTCCAAACTAACGCGAGCCATCCCCATTTCCGTCTGTACAGAACCTCCAACAATTCGTTATTTCAATAATCCAATAATAGTAAGTACAACAATATCCTGGTCTGTCTCCTATCAACCACTCATCATGCGCCCACATTAAGGCACATTCAACACAATTATGGAAATCAATCTGTAAGCCTCGAATTCAACTGACCTGCATTTGAAATCAGATTGCTGGCCACACATCACGCATACAGCATGTACACAACGGCATCAGCACATTCCATTCCCACTAACATGGCATATAGGTAACGAGGCATCTTTCCATTAACAATTCAGAAGAGGTTTTTTGCTCAAGATGAAGTCAGCTCAGACTACAAGCACACGGCTAACACCGGACAACACATCCTCACCCCGACCTCAACGCATCCTCTTATAACATGGTTCAATCGCAGGGGTTTCTTACAGGACAACTCACGCGCGTTTTCTCATCCGAAATAAGTCAGCTCACATCTGTGGGAATATGGATCCAGCAAGAGGAAAATTCACCAACTACCCACCCCCAACTTCACTTACCCGATTATGTCCCTAGGAACTTTAATTGAATTCCTTCGCATGCGATCTGATTTACAAGGCATATCTAAGCGTCCACGGACAGGGGAAAGAGGGCAGCATGTACAGGACGGCGGCCCCGTCCTGAGACAGAACCAAGCATGTCGCTTTCCCGCATGGGACACTCTCCGACCACACCTGCCTCGTCAATCATCGGTCCTCTAACGGCAAACATCGACTAATCAGCATTCCATCCAATACCCACGCTGTGAGCTAAGCGAAACTATCCGTCCAGTGTAGCCTCGATCGGCAATCCACGGACCAACGACGACACCTAACCTGCCCGTACCTACCCCGCCTCCCCTTCGCCACTACCCACACGCATCAGCAGCCATCAAGCAGGAATAAAACATAAACGAGGGGAGGGGGTGAGACGTACAGACTCTGCTCCGAACTCTTCGAGTCGCGAGTTCTCCTCCCCCTGGTGTGCTCAGACTTGGCGCTGCGCCTCCTCCTATGGGTACCCTTCCCGCGACGACGACGGCTACCGGGGAAGCTCACAACCCCAAGGTGAAAAGGAAACTTCGGGAGGAAGTCATCTCCCTTCCTCTGGAACCCCTCCATTCCGTCTTATCCTTCTGTGGGTAAGAAATCTTTGGTTGGGGAAAATCGAAATCCCCCCGATTACCTCATAATTTGTTTTATAATTTTGTTTCTTTCCTTTTCTTTTATAAATCATATTTTTTACTTATGTTCACGTAAATTGGGTTACAATTCCCTCAAATAAAATGTATAAAAGTTCGTCGGTTAATTATAGTCTTATAATCCTCGACGTAGAACGCGAACAAGATCGCTACCCGAATCCGATTACGTTTGAGTCAGGGCGTCCCCTTTCTCGCGTAACGTAATCACACGTAACCGAACCCAACGTCGATAATGCCTCGCTAACAACGTCAATTGACCACAAGAATACTAGACTATCGTGTCCACGTCGGATTTTGACTAAGTCCATGTTTGACACATCTATATACTTATTTGAACTTACACAAAATCATCATATCTTATAAATCAAATTTACGGGTTTTTACACAGATTTTCCCTATTCCTTCTGGACGAAGCACTGAACCATCAGCAACTTGTCGAAGGGGGACGATCTGGCCATCACCCGGATTTTCTCGATCCTCTCGAGTCTTGCTTGGGGAGATAAGTTGCGGAATTCAGACCCTTCTATAACAGCACAGTCATTGGTTTCGTCGCCCGGTCTGAGTATCCCACACTCCGTCACGATTGCTTTTGCTGTGAAGACGTTGTCACCCTTGCTGTCGTAGAAGCTCGAGCACATAATGAGAATCATCTCGGCTGCGCCTTTCCAGTGCACGTGATGGTTGTTGTCCGCTTTCTTGATCAACGAGATTCCGCTTCTTTTCTTTGATGAATTGAAGGCCTCGACCTGGACTGTAAATACTGACAAATGTGTCTACTCTAGAAAATTGACTGATGGCTCATTTGTGTATTTGTTGCTATACGTTGATGATATGTTAATTGCAGCTCGCAGTAAAGCTGAAAGTAACAATTTAAAGGCTTTTTTGAGTAGTAAGTTTGAAATGAAAGATTTGGAAAATTTTGGGCATGGAAATCTCGAGAGACAGAAAAGCAGGATTATTGTACTTGTCACAAAAGAAGTACATTGAAAAATTATTGCAGGTCTTCCAGATGGTGAATCCAAGCCAGTTAGCACTCCTTTGGCGGCACACTTTAAATTTGATGCTAGTGCGTTACCGAATACAGATGAGGAGAAAGACTACATGAGTCGAGTTCCCTATTCAAATGTCGTAGGCAGCTTGATGTATGCAATGGTGTGCACTAGACCAGATTTAGCACATGTTGTTAGTGTGGTTAGCAGATTTATGAGTAATCCTGGAAAAACTCATTGGGAAGCGGTGAAATGGATTATGCGATACTTGAAAGGTACAAGTGGTTTATGTTTAGTTTATGGAGCTGGTGGAACAACTAATGGTCTTATGGGATATACTGATTCTGATTATGGTGGAGATCTCATGAGAAGAAGATCCTTGACATGTTATATTTTTACTCTCTTAGACGATTGTATCAGTTGGAAAGCAACTCTATAGTCTACTGTTGCTTTGTCTACAACAGAAGCAGAATATATGTCATTGACTGAAGGTGTTAAGGAGGGCATCTGGTTGCTTGGTCTTGTTGTAGTTTGGGTTTGGAGGTGCAGAAACCTGCTATTTACTGTGACAGTCAAAGTGCATTATGTTTAGCGAAGAACCCGGTTTATCATGAAAGATCGAAGTATATTAATGTTAGACTAAATTTCATCAGGGATGTTATTGAAGAAAACGTATTCTCCATAGAGAAGATTGCCACAGTAGATAATCCAGCAGATATGTTGACTTGGTGAATATTCGCATATCCCCAGGCCCATAGGGGCTTGAATGGCAGAGAGTTATTCTTGTGAGTTTCCAGATAATGAGGGGAAACTCAAGTCAAGGTGGAGATTTGTTAAATGACTTGAATTATTATTAGCCAACCTGAATTATGACCCTACCCAAAGTTTAGGGACCTAGATGGGAATTTTCTAGACCTAGGGTTACTTCCGGGTTTGTAAAGAGTTATTGGGGGACAAGGCAATTGGGACAATAGCTCTTGATTAGTAGAATACTCTCTGCCCGTAAATGTAGGCTACCTTGGCCGAACCACGTAAAATCCTGGTGTTTGTGTTTCTTTTGTTTTCTTTTCATCGTTGATCAGGCTGCAATCGATAACAAGCCCGATGTGGATGCACTTAAGGGCTTGAGTCATTTGGCATGACTCCCTCATGGAACTGTCGATCGGGTTCCCTGCTTGTCCGTCGTTCCACAGCTTCCATACCTGACAAAGGGATTTTTGTCACGTGTTTTGAGGGCGGTTCGCTCGTGAATCAATATGAATGGGGGAGGTAAGAGGCTGCAGCTTATGAAAGTGAGGAGGCTTTCACCGTGCTCGATGATGTGGAAGCTACTGTTCTTTCTCCCGCTGACTAACTCAAGCAACAACACCCCGAAGCTGAATACATCGGATTTCACAGAGAAGATTCCTCCCATTGCATACTCTGGCGACATGTATCCACTGTTCAATGTCGATCAAATAAAATAGAACGTCGGAAGATGGACAATCGTTCGGTGATGGTCGAACAAAAGTAGAAACACTGAGATTTACTAAGTTCCGACAACTCGATTCGTGGCAGCCTCGTCTTGATTGACACTGAAGATCCTAGCCATTCCAAAATCGGAAATCTTTGGATTCATCTCGTGGTCTAGTAAGATATTACTAGACTTAAGGTCCCGGTGGATAATTCTTAAGCGAGAATCCTCGTGCAGGTAGAGGAGGCCACGAGAGATCCCCCCGATGATGCTGAAACGCTTCTTCCAATCGAGTGACCCACTCTTGCTTTGATCTGTGAAACAACTCGTATGATTTGTTTGAAATGAGTTGATGTGTTCCATAATGGTTCGTTGATGAACATAGACACAATTCACGTCATTTAAATGATTAAATATAATTGATTATTAATGGTATTCTCTTGCATATAAATTTAAAAAGTATATTGGTTTGACTTTTTAATGGTGAGTCTTAAGTTTCCTTTGATTCAAATAATATTTTCAAGGAATATCTTGAAATTGATTAGGTAATTAATAATTAATTAATTATTTTAGGAAATATATTTTCATAATACTATTGTAGTGAGGCTTCTATATCAGTCAATTCAGCTTTTATAGATCATCGTAGCGATTCATCTTCAAAACCATATCAACAACTTAACGTTTTATATTTTCTTTGATTCGCGTAGCATAATTGATACATGCAACCAGGGATGAATCTTGGATGCTCATGCTCGAGACAGTCCGTTGGAGGAAGAACAATAACTTCCATCATCACGAACACGAAGAAAGCTTTCTCTTTCTTATGAGCATAAATTGGGATTAACAATTGTTCAAGTAATATCCTTAAAATATAAAACATAATGTTTCAACAATTGATCACAAATTTTTGCTGAGAAACACGTGATAACAAACACATGATCATCATTTTCTTCTTTTGTTATTTGTGCTTGTTGTTCTGGAGAGTCTTTTAGAAGATGCTTTCTCTACATGACTAAGTTATTGGCATGCATCGCCATTCAAATAATATTTTCGGGGAATATCTTGAAATTGATTAGGAAATTAAGTATATTTTCAAAATATTGCTGTGGGATATCAGTCAACTCAGCTTTTGTAGATCAACGTATTCACTCATCATCAAAACCATATCAACAATTCTATTTTTTCTTTGATATGCGTAGCACAGTTGATACATGTAACCAGGGAGGAATCTTGGATACTCATGCTCGAGACAGTCCGTGGGAGGAAGAACAGTACCTTCCACCTCCACGAACATGAAGAAAGCCTACTCACTTTCTTAAGCTGCAGCCTCGTTAACTACTTTGTTTTCGTCGCTTCGAGTTCAAAAGAGTCTCGCAAACAGGTTTCATGTAATGTCGGACACAGAAGCTTTGGAATGACGGCCGGACGCTGGACCTGATAAACGTCTCCAATCTTATCGGAGAAATCGCCTTTTAGTGTGTTTACACACATGGAGATCTTTGGTCGGGGTTCGGAACTGCAGAATGGATTCACAAGATACACAGATAAACTTGCCCATTTCTATGCTTCTGAACGCGTCGATAATCATGTAAACGCCGAATTATCTATCGTAAATAGTGTATCATCCACGCATGACATGTCTTCCTTGTATAATGAAATTCTTATCGCAAAAGTACTAAATTTCACACAGTTGTGCAATGAAGAAGAACACATCATGTGACTCGCAATGATATGGCGCTGTCACCGAGGCGAAATGGAGGAAAAGGTAACCTCGTTGGCCGTGGAAGGTTTTTCCATGGGAAGCCCTGCATCTACTTCGTTGACAGGAGGTCTACCGACCGAAAACGCGGGTTGCAACGGCTTTGGAAGCGTGATCGTGTCCCCTCCCAGCATTTGAATCACGACAGACATGGTTGGTCGATCGGCAGGGTCTTCTTGGACGCATAACAGCCCGATGTGGATACACTTAAGGGCTTGAGTCGCGTGGCATGGCTCCCTGATGGAACTGTCAATCAGGTCCCCTGCTCGTCCCTCATTCCAAAGCTTCCATGTCTGTCAAAGGGATTTTAGTCAAGTGTTTTTGGGGGCATTCGATCGTGAAACGATATGAATGGAGGAGGTAAGAGGCTGCAGCTTACGAAAGTGAGGAGGCTTTCTCCCTGCTCAATGATGTGGAAGCTACTGTTCTTTCTCCCGCTGACTATCTCAAGCAACAACACCCCGAAGCTGAATACATCGGATTTCACAGAGAAGATCCCTCCCATTGCATACTCTGGCGACATGTATCCACTGTTCAATGTCGATCAAATAAAACAGAACGTCAGAAGATGGACAATCGTATGGTGATGGTCCAACAAAAGTAGAAAAACTGGGATTTACTAAGTTCCGACAACTCGATTCGTGGCGGCCTCGTCTTGGTTGACACCGAAGATCCTAGCCATTCCGAAATCAGAAATCTTTGGATTCATCTCGTGGTCCAGTAAGATATTACTAGCCTTAAGGTCCCGGTGGATAATTCTTAAGCGAGAATCCTCGTGCAGGTAGAGGAGGCCACGAGAGATCCCGCCAATGATGCTGAAACGCTTCTTCCAATCGAGTGACCCACTCTTGCTTTGATCTGTGAAATAACTCGTAAGATTGGTTTGCCCCAATATTCAGAAATGATCCGTACATTATGACACATACCGAAGAGGAAGAAATCGAGGCTCTTGTTGGGCATGAACTCGTATACCAACATCATCTCGTGTTGTTCTAAGCAGAATCCAAGTAGCCTCACAAGATTCCGATGCTGCAGACGAGCGATCAGATCAACCTCGTTCTTTAGCTCTATCAGTCCTTGACATGAAGCTCTGGAGAGCCTCTTCACAGCTATTTCTTTCCCGTCCACCAATACTCCCTAACCAGAGCATGCGGCAGAAGTTGAACGTGCGGGCAGCGAATAACTCGAATCAGTGAATCTCTGATGCTCACATTATTACCTTGTAGACAGGACCAAACCCTCCTTGTCCGAGTTTATTTTCCTCTGAGAAGTCACCCGTAGCGGCACAGATCACACTCAACCGCATCTGGACCTGGGAACTTAGGGTATTTTCACCTTGGAGATCATCATTGGAGGTGTGACCTCCGATGCCATTCCCGAGGTCGAGTAATTGAACCTCCGAGTTATTGTCCCTGTCTGCAAGAGTGAGAACTCTTTCGTAAAACTCAGCATCGATTGGATATAAAATTCATGAATGAAGTTCCAAACTCATCGTCACCTTCGTTCCCTTTAAAGCTTTGTTTCCGATAAATGCATAACCCAACTGTGATTGCAACGAGGAACATCCCCACCCCCGTAATGGCGATTGCCATAATCCATCCTGAGGCGAAGCTTGCTTTGTTCCCTGCAGCAAAATTTCACATCGGGTAAAAACATGCCTTTACCTTGTCTGGACAGCGACGCAATTGAACCTTTCCAACATAATCCTTAAACTTGGGGAGTATGGTCCATTACTGACCAGTGCTACCTGTCATTACATTGGTTGAGTTCGTAGTTCCATTGGTTGAGTTCGTTGTTCCGTTGGTTGAGTTGTGTGTTGCTGTTGCTGGTGCTCTTGAATTCACAAAGTCGTAGGTTTCATAGCGCACATTACAACTGGGTAAGAGAACTCCTCCACCTGGGTTCACACTGCTAATTGTGTCAAGGGTCGTGACCGCCACATTCAGGCAAATCCTGCAGTCGCTTTTCGACAAATCCGGTGTGCACTGCACAAGTGTGAACAGCGTCATAAGCATCCAGCTACTGTTCAATGTCGCGTACAAATTGCTCGAAGAGATCGCGGCCTCCGTAACATTCCGAAACGCCGCTGTAACCGCAGCACCGAAACCATCGGGATTCGTGGTGTTCGTCGCGTTGGCCAACATCAAAGCCGGCGAAGACTCCATGACAGAGAAGAAGGACCGATTGGAGTAGCGCACGAGGCAGTCATCATACCAAATGATCGCCTCCATGTTACCAGGGCACAGCTGAAGGATCTCTGTAGTCGCATTGCTCATGCAGTTCTGGCAGGCATCGACCGAGACATCTCCACGGCAGAGGAAGAGGCCGTACACAATGTCAGGGGGGTCTCCCAGAGTGGTCTCATTGAACCCAGAGATTCCGCCGTCGAAGTAGAGGCGCTGGAGGAGGAGCCTGTTGAGGTTGTTCTGATAGTTCCCGAACGCGGTGTACTTGCCACTCTCGTTGCAGTAAACATCAAGGTACTGCTGCGAAACCACGGCACGGCAGAACACAGCGAAGACGAGGATGGCGAGCGGCCGCAGCGTCCTCATCCTTGCTACATTCATTGATTGTTTGGTAATGACATGTTCCGAGATCTTAGATCTGATTTATTCTTTTTACTTAGGACTAATTCTCTTGACTTATTCAATGGCAAGGGAGGATTGACTTTGACTTCATGACATTAGAACCAAGATAATATTGAATAATGACGAATCCTCCGCCACGGTAAGCAATAAGTTTTGACATGATCTAACGTTACATTATAAATTATTTGCTAGTCTCATAGTTGGTATTGACATAATCTTACCCGCACACCACAAAGTTTCTAGGAGCTATTAGTTGGGATTCATTTGAGTCGAGCTGTTTCAATCCCAGGATTCGAGTTCATATGTTTATCGATGCGAAGAGCAGGCCGGAATGTTAAGATCGAGATAGTCCCTTCAGCAATTCGAGTTCGACATCGTTCCAACAAGATGAATTCAAGAAGACATACTTCGAGTGAGGAGTCTACATAGAGATTGAGATTGAGATGGTCCCTTCAACAACTCGAGTTCGGCATGTCAATCTTATGCCTTTCTCCTCTTTCCAACATTTTTGTCTCCGGTGTATTTTGTGTTTTTGTTTCCAAGCAACGATGGCTGTAAGTATTTTCCAGTGAATGAAAGCTTGTTTGCCATTCGTTGTTTGTGCCGTTTTGCTTTCTACGGTGATCACATTGTTTATTGTGTTTAAGCTCCCGCACTCTAGTAAGTGCTCTGCGGCCCGCGTTTTTGTATGCAAACAGGCACTATGACGGCCGGAGTGTCAACAGCTTCAGGAAGTCGGAAAACCTGGGGAAGGTAAAGGGAGATGGTGAGAAAGAAGGGAAAAGGCAATGCGACCAACAACCAAAATTTGAACTTATGAATTCATCGGGTATGTTTTAGAGAGAAGGCAGACCCTTTTATATGTTGGCAGAAATCTTCGAATAATCAGGAACGTATGCATGAAGGCTACAACATATTTGTACATAAGCATGTGGTTCCTGTTTCGCAGGGATTGTATCAGATCGAGGCTAAGCGATCCTCCTTTCCGATGAAGACCGTATCTTAACTGGTCCGCATCGTGTGTATTTCTCCTCGAGTTCTTCCACAAGTCGTCAAACAATGCCCTGAACTCGTGTTTCAAACACAGAGTTCAACCCCTTCAGAGGGAACTCGGTGTTCATCTTTCACTTACAAACTCGGTATTAGAAACACTTGCTTTAAAGAATGAATTTATGTCCCTAACACTAAATTTTGGACATTATTTGATGAAATTTGAAAGTTACTATCTTATTTCATGAAATATTGTTTTTTTGATGAATAGTATTTTGTAACAAAACTCGGAAATGGGTGACTAATGGTATCCGTGTTAGATACAATTTGGACATCGTGTTAGATACGATTTGGACGCCACTTGGTGTGGCCAAACTCATAACTGATATAACGAATATTTTGTGTCCATATTATTTACATGGTGAAACGACATCTTGGGCAGCACTCATCGAGAAGAATGTCGATGGAAGCATAGCTGCTCGAAGAATGTCGATGGAAGAAGAATGTTGATTCTTCGATTATGGAAGAGTCCAGGATGAATGATAAACTAACAAAGGTTGATGCCACTCCAGTGGGAGGTGCAGAAGATGTTGTGTCGACGGTGGATGCTACAACTAGATATGACATCGATTAGTGTTTTAAGCATGTGTTCCTTGTGTTTACATAGTAATTAAGTTAGATTCATTTATAAATAAGTCTTAGGTGGTCAGATGACAACACAGATAATCATTCTTTGATTCCGAAGGGCTACTTAATTGTTAACTCGCTGTAAAGTTGTCCGTGCAAGTATTTCAGATGGTTTTGTAAGTGTATATTCCTTGTGTTGTTGAATTCATTTCATTGTTTTCAGTTTGTTTGTTGTCATTCACGACCACATCTCTTCAATCCAATCCCATATCGCGACGTGTTGTTACCCGCAAATACGTATAAATACCTGATTCGTTTATTAACATGTAGACACGACAAGTCCGATACAACAGTATCTTGGATTACTTTAAGTCGTGTAAAAAAAAATAGTTCATATACCAATGTTCGATGAAGATAATCGAATGCGCTCGTTGTTTGCTCATCTAGGCGTTTTTGTCCGCGACCTTAACAAGGAACCAAGTCTGGGTTGGGTCCTGTCGAGATACGATTACCGAGGGGAAACAGCAGAAAGGGTCAGTTTGTTGTCCGTCGAAGATTTATCCTCGGGAAGACCAGGGACACCTTCGCTGGCGGGAGGTCTACCGACTGAAAATGCCGGTTGCGACGGCTTGGGAAGGGAGATCGTGTCCCCGCCCAGCATGTGAATCAAGAGAGACATGGTCGGTCGATCCCCTGGATCTTCTTGGACGCATAACATGCCGATGTGGATGCACTTGAGGGCTTGATCCGCGTCACACAATTTCCTGATTGAACTGTCGACCAGGTCCATCGCTAGTCCATCATTCCAAAGCTTCCATGTCTGTCAATGAGATATTCACTGTGTGCTTCGGGGGCTTTTCGATCACAATGTGACGTCTACAGAAAGAGTTAAGAGGTAGCCACTTACAAAAGTGAGGAGGCTTTCGCCCTGTTCGTGGAGGTGGAAGCTACTGTTCATCCTCCCGCTGACTATCTCGAGCAAGAGCACACCAAAACTGAATACATCGGATTTCACGGAGAAGAATCCTCCCATCGCATACTCCGGTGCCATGTATCCGCTATGTGACATCGATCAAAGAAAACAGAATGTCAGAAGAAGGGCAACCGCTCAGTGATAGTAGGAACACGAGAAGTACTAAGTCCCGACGACTCGATTTGTGGAAGCCTCGTCTTGGTTGACGCCGAAGATCCTTGCCATCCCGAAATCGGAAATCTTCGGATTCATCTCATGGTCCAGCAAGATGTTGCTAGCCTTAAGGTCCCGGTGGATGATTCGTAATCGAGAATCCTCATGCAGGTAAAGGAGGCCACGTGCGATCCCGCTGATGATACTGAACCGCTTCTTCCAATCGAGCGACCCGCTCCTGCTTTGATCTGTGAAACAACTCATAAGAAAGGTTTCTCCCCATGGTTGAAACAAAAATGATTCTCACATTATCATACATACCGAAGAGGAAGAAGTCGAGGCTCTTGTTGGGCATGTACTCGTATACCAGCATCATCTCGTGTTGTTCCAGGCAGAATCCCAACAGCCTCACGAGATTCCGATGCTGCAGACGAGCAATCAGAACGACCTCATTCTTTAACTCTATCAATCCTTGACCAGAAGCTCTCGAGAGCCTCTTCACAGCTATTTCTTTCCCGTCCGCTAATACTCCCTAAGCAAAGGATGCGGCAAAAGTTCATCCTGGCAGGCATTGAATAACTCGAATTGTCAAATCTCGCTTTATTACCTTGTAGACTGGACCAAACCCTCCTTGACCGAGTTTATTTTCCTCTGAGAAGTCATCTGTTGCGGCGCAGATCACGCTCAACCGCATCATGAGTGTCTCCTGGGAACTCAGGGGATTTTCGCCTTGGAGATCATCATTCGAGGTGTGTCCTCCGAGTCCATTCCCAAGGTTGAGTAATTGTACCTCGGAGCTAGTTCGCCCATCTGCTAGAGAGAAATCCTTTTCGGTAAACGCTGAATCAATCAGATACGACATTCATGGTATAAGTTCATAACCCCTCCGCACCTCTGTTCCTTTTGTGTTGCCTCCTGTAAATGCATGACCCGACAGCGATCATCGTGAGGAACACCCCCGCAACAGCGACCATTACAATCCATCCCACAGCTAACCTTCCTTTGCTCGCGGCTGAAAATTTTCACATCGGATAAAAATGCAGCCTCGACGTCATCTAAACAGCAAAACAATCAAACCTATCCGAGATAATTGTTCAATATTGCAGACTAGATGAACACTTAATGCGTGGGGAGTGTGGTCCATGACTCACAAGTATTGCCTGTCGTTCCATTGGTTAAGCTGGGTGATGGTACTGCTGGTGCTCCGGAGTTGACGAAGCCATAGGTTTCATAGCGCACGTTACAACTGGGCAAGAGAACTCTCCCGCCTATCTTCACATCAGTAATCGTGCCAAGGATCATAACCGCCACATTCAGGCAACTCCTGCAGTCGCTTTTCGACAAATCTGGCGTGCACTGCACGAGCGTGAACAGCGTCGTAAGCATCCAACTACTGTTCAAGGTCGCGTATAAATTGCTCGAAGAGATCGCTGCCTCCGTAACATTCCGAAAAGCCTCCGCAATCGCAGCCCCGAAACCTCCGGGATTCGTGGCATTCACAACATTGTACAAAATAAAGCTCGGCGAAGACTCCATGACAGAGAAGAAGGACCGGTTAGAGTAGCGCACGAGGCACTCATCATACCAAATGATCGCCTCCATGTTACCAGGACACAGATTAAGGATCTCTGTAGTCGCATTGCTCATGCAGTTCTGGCAGGCATCGACCGAGACATCTCCGCGGCAGAGGAAGAGGCCGTACACCATGTCAGGGGGTTCTCCCAGAGTGGTCTCATTGAACCCAGAGATTCCGCCGTCGAAGTAGAGGCGCTGGAGGAGGAGCCTGTTGAGGTTGTTCTGATAGTTCCCAAACGCGGTGTAGTTGCCACTCTCGTTGCAGTAAACGGTGAGGTACGTCTGTGAAACCACGGCACGGCATACCGCGGCGAAGACGAGGACGGCGAGTAGCGGTGGAGTCCTCATCCTTGCTTCTTGGAAAGACAACTTTTGAAGAATCTTTCATACGAGATCTGAAGTCTGATCACAATTCTATTTTAATCAGTTCCTTAAGGCAACATAATTTGGACTAATTCAATGTTTGGGGGTTGACTTCAAACAATTCACATTTTCCCAGCAGCCTTTCTATTTTTATATTTTTAGAATATTATTTTTATGTTTGTAATTGATTTCAGTAGCAAAAGCTATTATTTATATAAATCAATTACAAAGTAAAATTATTTAAAGATTTATGTTTTCAAATTAGGTGTCATTCCCTTTTCATGCCTAATCAAATCCATGAACTCCTCGTCGCTGGCCTTGAGCAGCTTCCCGAGGCCGATCCTCATGCCGTGCCGCGTTGCCTCCTCGTGCCGCGGCCGTATCCTCTTCTCGAGGCTGAACGTGAAGTACTGCGGGAAGTCCCCGAGTTCCACCATCTCCCCCTTCATCTCCACCCTAAAGTACTCCAACTTTGGCCTAAGGTTGTTCTCGATGCTGAACGTGAATAGGCACGGGCACCTCCGTACCATCCCCACCGCCTCGTCCCTCGAGAATCCGATCCCCTCTAGGAACCGCAGTTTCGGTATCAGCGTCCGCTCGACGTTCGACACGAGGAGGACTGGGTCCTGGTAGGCCAATGCGTGCTTGTCCCTGAACCCTAGCCGGTGAAGGAAGAAGAGGGCCGGCTTCAGCTGATCCCTGACACTTGATGTCAGCAGCCTCGGGCACTTGACGATGGGCTTCCGGTAATTCTCCTCGGGGACGTTGAGCTCCCTCGAGAGGAACGAAAAGATGGGGTCGAGCTGGGTCGGGACGTCGGACGTGAGCACCTGCGGGCACATTCCGAGGATCCGGGGAAGGTCCTTGTGGTGGATCCCTTTCGATTGGAGGAAGGAGATGACGTCATTGATGGACGATAGGGGCGCGTCGCGGAGCGACGGGTTCAGCGATAGGGCTCGACCGGAGTCGACCCCCATTACCTCGAGGCAGAGTACCTTCTCCTTGAACTGGAGGGAGATGCGGGGGTGAGTCGGGGCGTAGAGCGGGTGGCTTGCGAGGGGGCTGGCGTTCACGGGCTTCATCGGGGGGAACGCAGAGACGAATGAGGGGTTCGGCGAGTTGGGGAGAAGCGATGAGTGTGTCGTCGGAGATGGAGATGACGCCTGCATTGCTGGGATGACGAACTGAACTGAGGGGCAGTGTGGATTTTGTCCGAACAAGACTTGTAAGAAAGAAAGATGAGATTTTTGTACAGACTTTGGAGGGGACGATCGAGAGTACGTTTGGCTGTGCCTTTGGATTCCGTCAAGACAGGAGTGGATAAAATTGTGTGGACGATGTTGTTTTTGGATTGGATTGTGCTGGGATTCTTTTCTGGGTAAGAGGAATAAAACATGGGTCCCGGAGGAATGAAAATTTTATGCAGTTCTAATGTATGACATAATGAATTAGTTCTCGAATTTCTGTCGCGATTCAGTCGTGTATGTACGAATACGAAAGCCTAGATGACTTCTCGTATAGCTGAACGAATTTGGGTCGTCCAGTGTGTCATATTGAAGGGCCATTGAGTAACGGATTCAAATCGAAGTTTCGTAAGAAGTTCGATCGCCGGCAAATTGCTAGTGATGTTGCAGAAGTATGTAGTCTGCATGAGCATCACCGTAATAGTCCTGTTGAATCAGACGTGTTCATGTCGGGACTAGTCGCTTGCTCGAGACGGCGCTGCAGATGGGGGAGGAAGGGGCGAAAGGCCTTGTAAATGCTGATGAGATCTAGTCCGTCATGGGGTTGGATCAAAGAGTTATGTGACACAGATCGATTGCCTCCAGTGGAGTGATTCTGTGTTGGATTACTCTGCATTCAGAAGATCCCGCAGGTCGACCTACCGTTGCTCGGAGGGGATGATGTCTCAGACTGGATGATTACCTGTTTGCGGAGGTTTGATTGTTTCCGTTTGTCATCTGATTCTCGATTTACCAAACGTTGGTTAGCACTTTGTCGCGGCTCTTCTTCGGAGCCGTAAGTGCTTCGGATGGCGTTATGTCTTTCTGGCCTAGAGATAAAAGCAACGGAACAAAAACTAGACTTCCGTTTAACTTCACAATATCCCAAAAGGCGATAGGCTAAAGGACAAACAGGGATGGAACTTGCGAGGTCGATCGCCGAAGATATGGTAGCTAACCCCTAAAGAATACCAACTATGCCCGTGCGGACATCACGATGGATATGAGGAATCGATTTGCGAGGTTGCGTGAGATAATAACGTCATTTCAGATAGCCAAAGGCGCAATGCGAACCGTTGGATTGTAATGTCCCTTCTCCGTCTCCTTCTCCTCCTCCTCTGCCTCCCTGGGACTTCACAGAAGTATGACGCTCTGGCGTGTGTGGGACACAGAGAGAATGCCACCGAGTGGAATTCCCAGATCAACCTCAGGCGGCTCCTTCTCCAGCGTCACTACATCGACAGAGGACTACCCTACTTCTACAATGGCACGCAGGGTGAACCCCCTGACACGGTCTACGGCCTCTTCCTTTGCCGCCCTGACATTGAGGTCAACGAGTGTCAGTCCTGCATTGGCTCTGCAACTACCGAGATCTCGCTTTCGTGTCCCACTCAGAAGCGGGTAATGATCTGGTACGATGAGTGCCAAGTCCTGTTCTCAAACCAATCCTTCTTTACAATCTTGCAAACCACACCGGCTATAAAGATTTTTGACAACACGACCGTCACATACTCTGATGTGCTCGTTGAGGTGCTCGTCACTTGGTTGCGGAATGTCACGGATTCTACTATCTCTTCAGATGAATCATACGCGACATCCCGTACCAATGTGCGCCCATCTCTCGAGGTGGAGGCACGAGCACAGTGTATGCCGGATTTGTCGAAGCCAGACTGCAAAGGTTGCTTTAGTGCAGTGACCGACGAACTCCGTATATTTACTGGAAAGCAATATGTGCAAATTATGCTTCCCAGCTGTTACGTTCGTTATGAAATTCATGCTTCTGTACCATCGAGACCGGTGACGAGCCCTACAAACAGGATGGTCGACAAGACGAGTGTGTATCAGGCACTATTATAATTGTTTGAATCGCGAAGTTTGGCCTTGAAAGCTTATCATACATGGCCATGACATTTAATATGTGGATTCTGCACATTTTTCAGAAGGAAAGAGGCCTGTGGAATGGCTTATCAGCGGCGTGTTAGCTGGAGCGTGCTTCATTTCGATTATTAGTAAGCTGCATGTAAGGTGAAAAGAGCTGCATGTAAGGACCAAACGACTCCGATAGTTAGTAAGCTTCAGCTCTTTCGATGAACAATTGCTCTTTTCGTAGATAGGAAGCACAGGAAAGACTTGCGGCTGCTTGATTTGGGCAACGGTTTTGGCGGCATCATCCCGGGCGCTGACTTTCTCGGCGATATGAACATGAACTCACGGGACATAGAGTTGATGCAGTTAGATTCGATCAGGGTGGCTACAGACAACTTCTCTGACGAAAGCGAACTGGGGAAAGGTGGGTTTGGCCCCGTTTATAAGGTGAGGGAGCGAGATGAGCTTTACTGTAATTTGTCGAATCAGAGTTCCGCAGAAGGCACAAAGAAGTTTATCAGTTCTGTGTGAGCAGGGCACGTTGGCGGATGGGAGAGATATTGCGGTAAAGAGGCTGTCCAGAGCTTCCTGTCAAGGACTGGTGGAGTTGAAGAACGAGGTCACGTTGATCGCCTGGTTGCAGCATCGGAATCTCGTGAAGCTGTTGGGATGCTGTCTCGAGGAACAGGAAAAGCTGCTGATATACGAGTACATGCCCTACAAGAGCCTTGATTTATTCCTCTTCGGTACAAGAGTTTAGCATTTTCTCTGTTCTTCGAGTCGAAAACATCCTCAAATCATTTGTGTTCTGATTTGTGAAAATGATAGATCAAGGCAGGAGCGGGTTGCTCGATTGGAACAGACGTTTTAAAATCATCAATGAGATCGCTCGGGGCCTCCAGTACCTGCACGAGGATTCCCGGTTACGAATTATTCACCCGGACCTTAAAGCTAGCAACATCCTACTGGACCACGAGATGAAGCCGAAGATATCTGACTTTGGAATGGCAAGGTTATTCAGCGTCAATCGTACAACCCGAGTCGTCGGAACTTAGTAAGTCCCCTGTAGCTTGTTTCTATATGATTCAATCAATTTTTTGCAAATCTAACCACATGGTTCGTACTTCGTAGTGGCTACATGGCCCCGGAGTATGCGATGGGAGGGCGGTTCTCAGTCAAGTCAGATGTGTTCAGCTTCGGAATCATCTTGCTCGAGATAGTAAGCGGGCAGAAAAACAACAGCTTCCACTGCAATAACGAACTGGGGGAAAGCCTTCCGACTTAAGTAAGTAGTCTCTTAACTCATCCTCTGTTAACTTCGAGATTTAAAGAGTATGACCAGAGAAGACGTAATAAACACGCTTTCCTCCAGCTCGAAAAATTTACAGGCGTGGAAAATGTGGATCAATAGACGAGCACAGGACCTGATTGACAGTCTCATCAAAGAATCATGCGATGTGGTTCAGGCACTCAAGTGTACACATGTCGGATTGTTGTGTGTCCAACAAGACCCAGCCGATAGACCAGCTATGTCGCTGGTGATTCGAATGCTCTGAGAGGACACGATTACGCTTCTGAGCCGTCGGAACCAGTATTCTCCGTCAGCAACTGAACAGTGGGCGTTACAGTAAATGGAGTAACCATTACTGATGTTTTTCCACGGTGACTATCCTCTTTAGATCAACGTACAGATTCTCAGACTGTATCACATTCTTTCTGAAAATGCAACTCAATCTTTCAATACCTTCCGATGAGGAGGCTTCTGTCGAAGTTTTCCTCCGCAATGCTCCACAGTTACAAACAAAACCGAAGAAGATATAAATGCAGAAAAACAGATTCCCACTGATTGACCAGGCCTGATCGATGGAGTCAGGCAATGCAAATTGCCGTGAATTCATAAACATTCGTCAATCATCCAAACAGGTCTATCGTGACTCCTGTGCTCGTGGGGGGCACCGCTTCGCTTCCACTTCCCCTTCGAGACCTAGATGCCAGGAGAACCAAACTCCGCAAACTGACCTTCAATACGGATAAAACTGCTTTCGGATAGTAATCCTCGGCGAAAATTCCTTACTGCAGTCGATATCACGCCGTTCGGAAATATTTCCCCCAAATGATAAAGAAAAGGGCTGCGCAAGAGCAATAAACGAAATCTTCCATTCACAGAATTGCAGCAGACAATAAACGAAGCAGCAAAGATAGCAGAAAGAAAGAAAAGTTGAAGTCCCAAATATTGTCCCTAAAGAGATTAATCAAATAAGGAAAACTGGAAAGGAAGACAAAGAAGGGAGTGTAGAGATGCAAGAGGAAAACGGAAGCTTCTTGCGAACGTCGACTACCAACTGGAAAAAGAGCAGGGAAAGCACAGAACCTAGAAGTCAACATGTTAGGAATCTGATCCGAACTTGAAATCTTGGAGAATCTGGTATATAATATCACATAAGATTTCATGTGATATTATGGGATATCGAAAAGATATCGTCCTAGATTTTATTGTCTATTATAAATAGACGGATTGTCCAGAGGTTAGAATAGAAGAGTCAGATATGTGAGATCCATGGGTTAGTATGATGTAGACTAGGGTATGGGAGGCGATGAGTTGTCGCGCTCCAGGGTCTCTGGTGAGTCGTTGTACTGGGAACGGGTAATACACGATGAGCGGTGAGAATGTTCGGAAAGTCGGGTAGAGGATTTTCTATGAGGACTCGGGGTGAAACTTTCTCGGGGCTTGTAATCGTGTAACTCGTTGGTTATAGTGGAATCTCAAGGAGGACCTCCCCGTGGACGTAGGCCGGTTTGGGCCGAACCACATAAATCTATGCGTCGGACATCGTCCCCCGTTATTCTTCCCGCTTTCGTCATCGGCGCCGACAGTTTCTACCCCAACAATTGGTATCAGAGCGAGGTCGTGAAGATCGGTGGATTTCCTCGACGGAAGTTCAGAGAGGGGCTAGTCTTGATAAGGCGAAGGATGACGATGCAGTGGGCGAGATGTCGACGAAAATGCATATTTGTAAAAAGAGTACTTGGAAGAAGCACGGATGCATAGAGATATGCAGGGGCTCATAGTCTTTGAGCCTAGAAAGGACGTCGATGGGATTTAGCGCACTGGGTTCGACGTAGATACTTGCGGGATCGACGGACGCGTTGAGAGCAAGGGGGAACGATTCTTTAGTTCTGGGTTGAGAAGTTTGAGTATTGAACTTCTTGCGGTGAGGTGGAGTTTACCAGTTAATGATCAGGTGTGCGTAGCGCGGATAGTGAAAACCACGTGGGTGCTAAGGCGTAAGTGCAGGTTCATGCGGAATTTGGGGTCGGAGTCAAAGGGGCTGGCAAGGCTCTTAAGGGCATGACAATTTGATCAGGTTACCTGAAGCGGTTTTCTAGTTTCAGATGGAGCGTTATCTAACAACGCAGGTACACGAGCTGTGTGTACGGGCTTGAGAGTGTCAAGCAGGTACGGCCGATGAGGTAGTTCGGCACTTATGCTCGTATTGACGGTGAAGTCAATAGTGAGGTGGAACGGATTAAAGTTCCAGATGGAGAAGTCTGGCAACAGTCGACAGGTAAGACTTCTCATGGTACCAAAAAGGTACTGAGTGCTGAGCGCAAGAGAGAGCTGGAGCCACAATGCATAGTGGTTGCTCGGGAGCGTAAGTGCTGCGATTGCGTGGAATGTAGAGTGATTGTCACATTGGTGACAACACGCTCAGGAAGATGCGACGGATGAAAGGGGAGCCTTTTGGAGCCTAGGAGATACAAAGGAGATCTCGAAGATTTCAGGGACTTCAGCTCAAAGTGGAGATTGTTAGGAATATAATCCGAAGTTGAAATCTTGGAGAATCTGGTATGTAATATAACATAAGATTTTGTGTAATATTATGGGACATCGAAAAGATATCGTCCTTGATTTTATTGTCTATTATAAATAGACGGATTGTCAAGAGGTTCGAATAGGAGAGTCGGATAGGTGTGATCCACGGGTTAATGCAATGTAGACTCTGTAACTAGGGTAAGGGAGGCGACGGGTTGTCGCGCTCCGGAGTCTCTAGTGAGTCGTTGTATTGGGAACGGATGATATACAGTGAGCGGTGAGAATGTTCGGAGACTCGGGTAGAGGGCTTTCTACGAGGACTCAGGATGAAGCTTTCTCAAGGCTTGTAATCGTATAACTCATTGGTTATAGTGGAATCTCAAGGAGGACCTCCTCGTGGACGTAGGTCGGTTTGGGCCGAACCACGTAAATCTGTGCATCGGACATCGTCCCCCGTTATGCTTTCCGCTTTCATCATCGGCGCCGGCGGTTCCCGGCTCATTTCGGTTTGTCATCGGATTCCGATATACCAAACGTTTGTTAGCATTTTGTTTCGGTTATTCCGAGCAGTATGAACTTTCGACAAAGCTGTTTCTTTCTGTCATGGAGATAATACTAAAGGAACAAAACTTAAGAGTTCCATTTAACCTCAGAATGTCCCAGAAGGAGCGATAGGCCAAAAAACAAATGGAGGTGGAACTTTCGAAGTCGAACATAGAAGATGACGACCGTAATGCCGTTTCCTGTGACAGAAACGTGCACATATCAAATTACGATACCACTTAGGCGAGTGCGGAGGACACGATGGGACTAGGAATCAATTTCCTGGGTGGCATGAGATAATAAGTCCAGAGAACTGCACAAGGCGGACATCCCGTCCCGTCGGAATAGCCCAAGGAGCAATGCAATCGGTCGGAGTGTAATGTCCCTTCTCCGTCTCCTTGTCCTCCTCCTCCTCTGCCTCCAGGTGACTCCGCAGACGTACGACGCTCTAGCCTGTCTGGGACACGGCGAGAATGTCATTGAGAGGAATTCCCAGAACAACCTCGACCGGCTCTTGCTCCACCACTCTGACAGGGTACGATCCTCCTTCTTCTACAATGGCACGCTGGGCGAACCCCCAAACACCATCTATGGCTTCTTCCTTTGCCGTCCTGACATCGGGGTTGACGAGTGTAAGTCCTGCGTCAGCTCTGCAACTGGCAAGATCTTGCTGGACTGTCCCACTCAGAAGGGGGCGATGATCTGGTACGATGAGTGCCAAGTCCGGTTCTCGAACCAATCCTTCTTCACTATCTTGGAAATGAAACCAGCTATAGAGATTCTCGACACGACGAACTTCACATACCCTGATATGCTTGGGGAGGTGCTCGTCACTTTGTTGCAGAACGTCACTGATTCTTCAATCTCTTCAAGTGAATTGTACGCAACATCCCAGACCAATGTAAATGCATCTCTCGAGGTGGAGGTACGAGCACAGTGCAGGCCAGATTTGTCGAAGCAAGACTGCAGGAGTTGCTTGACCGCAGTAACTGACAAACTCCGTCCATTTAGGGGAAAGCGATATGCACAAATTTTTCTTCCCAGTTGTTACGTTCAGTTCAAAATTATTGCCTGGCCATCGACAGTGCAGTTAAACCCTACAAGCCATACAATCTATGGTGCGAGGGTGGATGCCCTATTATAATCGTTAGAAGTCTTGGAAGCTTGTCATTCATGGCCATGACGATTAATGTGTTGACTTTGCAGGTGTTTCGGAAAGAAAGCTGGCCGTGAAATGGCATATCATCGCCGCGGTTGCGGTCGCATGCCTCATTTTGATTATGGTTGGTTTGAGAATTTGTATAAAATGGAAGATGAAAAAAGCTGCATGTAAGAACTAAGTGCTCTCCGACAGTGAGTAAATTTCGGTCTCCCTAGATGAAGAAATCACTCTTTTCGCAGATAAGAAGAGCACGAAAGACTTGCAGCTGCTTGATTTGGGAAACAGTTTTGTCGGCAACATACCGAACACTGATTTTCTCGGTGAGAAGCCCATGAACTCTCAGGACATAGTGTTGATGCGGGTAGATTCGATCCGGCTGGCCACGAACAACTTCTCCGACGAAAGCGAACTCGGGAAAGGTGGATTCGGTCCTGTTTATAAGGTGAGGGAATGAAATGAGCTTTATTATAATTTCCAAATCAGAGTCGCCCGCATAAAGCACAAAGAAGTTCATTAGTTGGAGTGTGTCTGTGCGAGCAGGGCACATTGACGGACGGGAGAGATATTGCGGTAAAGAGGCTCTATAGAACTTCCGGTCAAGGACTGGTAGAGTTGAAGAATGAGGTCACGTTGATCGCCCGGTTGCAGCATCGGAACCTCGTGAAGCTGTTGGGATGTTGTCTAGACAAACAGGAGAAGCTGCTTATATACGAGTACATGCCCAACAAGAGCCTTGATTTCTTCCTCTTCGGTATGAGATTTACTCTGTTCTTTGAGTCTAAAACATAAGCGAATCAGTTGTGTTCTGATTTGTGAAAATGATAGATCAAGGCAGGAGCTGGTTGCTCGATTGGAACCGGCGTTTTAACATCATCAACGGGATCGCTCGGGGACTCCAGTACCTGCACGAGGATTCCCGGTTACGAGTTATTCACCGGGACCTTAAAGCTAGCAACATCTTACTGGACCACGAGATGAACCCGAAGATATCTGACTTTGGAATGGCAAGGATATTCAGCGTCAATCAAGATGTTGAGAGTACAACCCGAGTCGTCGGAACATAGTAAGCCTCGAAACTCCGTCAATAGCACCTTGTGTCTGGATTATTTCAGTTGATTCTCTTCAAATCTAAGGATGTGGTTCGTAGTGGTTACATGGCCCCAGAGTATGTGATGGGAGGGCGCTTCTCAGTTAAGTCAGACGTGTTCAGCTTCGGAATCATCTTGCTCGAGATATTAAGCGGACGGAAAAACAGCAGCTTCCACTGCAACCACGAACTCGGCGAAAGCCTTCCCACTTTCGTAAGTAGTTCGGTGACCAGATCCTTTGAGAACTTCGAGATTTAAAGGAGTACGACTGCAGGAGATCAAACGAATCCACTTTCTTCCTGGTCGAAAAATTTTCAGGCATGGAATATGTGGATCAGCGGAAGAGCGTTTGACCTGATTGACGGTTTCATCAAAGAGTCGTGCGATGTGGTTCAGGCACTCAAGTGTATACACGTCGGATTGTTGTGCATCCAACAAGACCCGGCAGATCGACCGACGATGTCGCTCGTGATCCGAATGCTCGGAGAGGACATGATTACGCTTCCAGAACCGTTGCAACCAGTATTCTTCGTCAGCAAGCCTTCGACAGTCTCATCGGATACAAACCAAACAGTGGGCATCTCAGTAAATGAAGTAACTATTACGGACATTTTGCCACGGTGACTGCGTTTTGCAGCAGCCAAACTCGATGTTCTCTTTAGATTAAAGGTACATATTTCTCAGATTGCAGTACATCCTTTCAGAATAAGCAACTCAAGCTTCAATACCTTCTGATGAGGAGGCCTCAATCCAAGTATTCCTCGGCGGCAAAACGTATGCAGATTGTCGTGCATTCATGAACATTCTTCGATCACCCAAACAGGCCCTCACGACTCCCGTGCTCGTGGGGGTCCCTTCAAGACCTAGACACCAGGAAACCAAACCGCACGAACTGACCTTCAATTACCAGCGGACACAGAAAAGACCTTTCGGATATTAATCCTCTGCAACCATGCCTTGCTGCAGCCATTCTCGCACCATTTGGTTCGGAAATATTTTCCCGACGATAAACTAAAGGACATGCAAGCAATGAACAAAACCTTTCTTTCCCAAAAACTGAGAATTCCAATGCTGCTTGCAGCAGACATTAAGCCAAACAGCAAAAATAGCAGAACGAAGGAAACATTTTAAGTCCCAAATATTGTCCCTAAAGAGATTAATAAAATGAACAAAACCGGAAAGGAAAACAAAGGGAGTGAAAGATGGGAGAGGAAAACAGATGCTTCTTGCCAAATTCGAACGTGGACTACCAAAGGGAAAAAGAGCAGGGAGAGGACAAAACCTAGGATCAAGATATGCACAGGTACCGACCGACAGCACGCCTATAAGATGTTCGGGAGTTGGGAGTCTAATCTCATCTGCAACTCCCTCACCTTCCAGGAAAGTTCCAATTTTTGCTCCTTGTAGCTCTGAAGCAGGAAATCCTTACCTTCGATGACTTCCTTAAGCTCGCCGACTTCCTTCCTCAGCATCTCGACCCTATCCACTTCCCTTCCTTTCTCAAAAGGGTCCATCTCGTTTAAGCCGTTAAGGAACCCGTTTGCATGGCCATTTATGGCCTCTGGTGGCCATGTTGGGCTTGAGGCCATCTTCTCCTGACCAACATAATGGTCAGCAATGACTTTCCTCAGTTTCTGAACCTCTCTCTCGGAATCATACAGGTCCTGGTTCACGGCATCCAGTTGAGCCTGCAACTGAGAGGACTGTTCCAGCTGAGTGTTCAATGAGTTCTGCAGCTCGGCTATCTGATCCTGCATCTCAAGGATCATGTCGTCTCTCCTCTTCAGCTGCTGCCTCAACTTTTGGATGACTTCCCTTTTGCTGAAGATGTCGGAGCCTGATTCCGAGACACAAGGAGATTCTGAGCAGTTAGAAAGGTGGAAAGGTTTCGGGGGCAACTCTAGCCGATCAGGAGAAGATGTCCAAGCAGCAACATTCTCTCTGTTGTATCCAGGGCTCGGAACTGTCACCAAGGGAAGGGATGAGCCTGGGTCAATGACTATTGGACCATTGGAGTTGGACTGCAAGCGGACCACCCCGTCATTATCTGTTTCAAAACCAAAAGTATGTCAATGAAAAGGACAAGGATACATAATTGAAGACTTTATTAGAATGTAAAGAAATTTAAACATGTTCAAGAAAAGTCAAGGTTTGGGAAAGTCATTGCCACCTAAAATCGGATAACAGAGACTACTTCATTAGGTTAATAGATCAGTGACTCAAAGTGTCCGTTTTAAGTATTTTTCAGGAAATGATGAAATCTCACTTTACTTTGGTTAACTGTCATCTTATCATCAATCACAAAACCCAAAGAACCAAGTCACTCACAAAATCTTCACATGGTTTCATGAATCATCTTCTCTTTTAGAAACAACAAGAAAATAGTGACGAAAGCAAAAGCAATTCTAGCAGAAGTTTATACAATGGAAGGAAAACTTTACCATTTCCAAAAACAAAAAATAAAAACTGATATATAAAATTACAAAAGATAATGCTCCTACCCCCTCTAGGCGGGGCATGTGCTTTATTCTATTGATAACCTTGTCATATCCAAGTAAACACCGTAAATTTCCAGAATATTCAGATGTTGCGAACTGAATTTACTGGATTCAACAGGATGCTTTGGTTCTTTTTTGTCACGTAAACAGGATGACAGCGAAAAAGATCTCATTGGCATGATGCTAGCTTATGAACAAAAAATAACAGAATCGACACCTGCTTCACAAGTGAAATAGGTATTCCCATCCTGGCGAAACTGACAACAAGGACTAGCTGTCTTCCTCCTGGTACTCAATTTTCCGCTTCCTATATTCCACTAGTTATAATCAGTAGGAATCCAACTTAGAATGGAAGATCATTGTGCTACACAAAAGAAATGACCTCTTGATGAGTTGGCATCATCCCCTCGCTTAGAGTCCAAAATCTGCCTCAGCTTGAAACCAAGACGAACTGATAAGGTACTTATTAAGGCACCACCAGCAATAAGTACCCAATTGGGTCCTTCACGTTGGAAACTGCTCGACTTCTGACTTCTGATTGCCAAACTGTTTTGTTGTTTCATCTTATGAGCTCGAAAGGCTTTCAAATGGAAGAATCAAAATCTTCCAAATCCAAACATGGCCTGCATTATAAATCCACATAGGGAATCAATCAACTGGCCTAAACGCATGGCACGGAATGAAGATAATGACTACCAAACGAAAAGACATATATTGACAATGACATTAACATAAACCAAGCAATCCAGGAAGCCATTTCTCTCGTAAAAATAATGTGTGGACCTTCATATCAGAAGTAAAGCTTTCTCAACCTGCGTTTAAATCGCACATAACCAATCACATTGACATAAGAACAAACCTTCAACTGCAGAGTCGGCTACATCAATTTATGCAGTTCCCAAAAGGCAAAATCAAATTTAGTTGTATCTCAACAAAGATAGATTATAAAACATTATCACCCCAGGGAAAAACAATCAGCCAACCTAGATTCATCAATCACATAAACGCCTTCTGCACAATAATCACCCCCATAATAATAGTAACAAGAAGACGAACATGTGGTATCACTCGTCCCGATTGCTCAAACAGTCGTCAACAAAGAAATCACATATGGTCAATCAATCGGCCAATTTCATCAAGTAAACGAAAACATTCCACAGAAAAACAGTTTCCGGAAATCATCCATCCAAAACTAATCATCCATCGAAATGAACAATCCAGCAAAATGTATGGCGCTCAAAAATACGACCTCGCTCGCGGCTTCTGACTAAATCTTGACTCGGAGTCCTTCAGCTCCTAACATCTGTCCATGAATCTCCTCCGCCGCGGCAGTTGTATCCGCCCAGCAGCGACCGTCTGCTAACAAGGAGGGGATCGGCGGCCGGCAGTCAGAGGCGAGTTCGCGACAGTCGTGGAAGTCCAGATACTGACAGCGAGAGAGGGAGAGGCGGCGGTGATAGTGGAGGGAGCGGGCGGACGGGAGTGAATGGCGGCGCCGTCGTTGGAGGCGGGGAAGGGTGGGGGTGGGGGTGGGGGTGGGGGTGAGGAGGTGGTTACGGGGGCGGTGGCGGAAGTGGAAAAGGGAGGGAGGAGAGGAAGTGTGACGACGACATTTGCGAAGCTCCTGCGTTTGCCCTTTTCCTTTTCAATTTTTTCCCCCCTTCCCTTTCATTTCATTTTTCTATTTATATTTACGATATTATCTTAAATTTTTAGTGAAAAAAATATCAAAGAAACCACAAAATTACCCAATAACTAAATTGGCAAGTTTTTTTTTTTATTATATACATGTTTAAAAAAAAAATAAAACGGGCAATATTCGTAATATTTTTTAAATATTTTCATATTCTTTACTGGTAAATCTTTTAATGATTTAAGTCAGATTTGTTTATTTTTTTTTTTGTAATTGATCAGTTATTAACCAATATAAATTTTCTAAGAAAAGTAATCAATGATTTCCATTTATTTATCAACAATGATGAGTTTTAAAAAATAATCATTTCATTAAAAATAAAGTATGATTTTTAGATGTAGATTTCTAGCCAATGGACTTCTCTTAATCCTTATTTACATCATTTGCAAAACATAAAATTACTTACTATAATTACAAATAAATACGTGGATGAAGTTTAAAATTCACAACAATTGTATAAAAATAATATAGTTGTCTTATCACTTTTGAGCCCAAAAAATAAAAATAAAGTTGATAAGATGTTTCAGCTAAGCAAAAAAAAAAAAAAATCCACTGTAGTCAAAAAAGAGTTTTCTTTCTTTTTTTCGCTTTTTCTAACATTTTGGTTTTTTCTCGTTTGGTATGGTGTTAATGTCTTTTATATATTGAAACATCTTTCTTTATTCTTTCCTTATTTGGTTCGAATATAATTTAGGAAATCTACAAATTTACAATTTATCACGTACTTATCGACCAGCGGACATTCCCGTTGTTTTATAATCTGTGAAGTAGAAGTCTTTCTTTATTTCTATGCATCAGCTGTTGAGAAATTGCAGGAGGCAGTCAAGTCAGATAGCCAAAAAAGCGCGAAATACGTCACAAAGTCGCTTGAGCTTTCGAAACAGTTAACCTGGGTTATCCACCGGATTGGTAAGATAACCCTGAATTCTGTAAATCGTGTTTGTCTGATCTGTATCCGAGCTCAATGAGGGCACATTTTCGATTCGTTCAGTAGGATCCGACTCGTAACTTAAGGTACTGTGAATGTGAAATAGATTAAGCGTCAAGCATGTAGTTCACAGCCTGCCGGAGCAAGAGCCTCGATTGCTTGTCAAGGTCGACTGACCCGAGTCGAAGCAGCTCATTCAGCATTAGTTTCCATGGCGATTGAAGATTTGCTTCTTAATTTATCCAAGGCGAGAAGTGGCTGCTGCATTATTCCTGCCGGGAATATTTGACATCAACTTGAGAGAGCAAAACCAAAAGCACAGTCGACAGAAAAAGAAGTATCCTACACCCCGACGCAGCGGGAAAACGAGCCGCTAAGCTCGACTGGAAAAAAAAAACGGACCCCCGGAATTGCTCTCCCATTATCACCGCCCGAAAAAAGCACGTGCAACCGGTATAAACGTCCTAGTTGATGAAAACGGGGAATACAGAGGCGGTGGCGACCGTGGCATGAGAAGCAGCGGGGCTGATCGGGGAAGTGGGGGTCGAGACATGAACAGGGCTAAGAGGGAAGGAACCGTCCGGGAGGATGTCGTCTTCCCTGATGGTGTCCAACTCGATGGAGGATCTCCGCTTCTTTGTCGTCAAGGACAGCGGCGGGGCTGCCTCGGTGACGAACCTTGCAAGGTATAAGTTGGCCATGGGTGGAGTTCCGTTCTGTAGAGTAGTGTTTGTTGATCCAATTTTATGGTGTGGTGAATGGAGAGGCCACCGTTTGGCCTCTTTTTATAGCAAAAGGGATAAACAAACAATACATTGTGAATAGTAAAGTGGGTGGTCCACGAACCCTTAAAGTCACTTCATAAACCTCATCTCTAACATTTAATGGTATCGAACTTTTTGGTCGTTTTGACCATGTTCAAAATTCCAAACACTAAAAAAAACAATTATCTTTACACAAATCATATCAATTATTTCAAAAAGTTATACAGTGAAAATTCGGCTAGTTTGGAGGCTCATGGGTTCGCTTAGAAATTTTCTCTTATGTGGTGTTTGGTTTCCGAAATTGTGTTCAAATGCATTTGATTTCGTAAAAGTAGTCGTGAAAATATTTCATAAAAGTAAGACAGACAGCTTCAAAATTCTTCTAATAATGCTTTGAAATCGAAAGCAGTTTAAAAATGTTGAAGTAGTAGTTTTAAAACCTGATTTCATAGAAGCATACAAGTCATCATAAAATCGGGTTTTTTTTCTTATACAAGAATCACTATTCTGAACTTACAAACTCAAAGTCTTGGTATTGTGGAGAATTGAAGTGATTTCATTTTCCTTAGTGTGGTGGGGGTGGTAAGAACACCTCCCCCACTTGGGTTCCTTTGCCTTGTTGCATTGAATGCATATTTCTATTTCTCCAAATTGGTACGTCCGTAATGGTTGCATGTGATCGAGGTAACCCAGATCGATACTTTGCCTCTGAATTGGGGCAAAGGTGTTGTCCCCTTCTTGAATGGGTGAAGATTGGGTTTGATGTTGATTAGTTGGCCAATCAGATCTACTCAAAAGATGGTGATAAGATCCTTGGACAGATCCATCTAGGGTCACTACTTTTCTTAAACAAAATAAGATGTAATTTCTTATGTTAATATCTATATATGTCACCTTCAATGAATTTGATTAAAGCGAAAAAGAACAGGGGGAGACAAGAGACTAGTCATCCCAGATGTCCACATGGCCAAGTCATTCATTACATGTCAATTTCATTATCTAGTCACTCTAATGACCACTCAAATTGTTAAAATTTGGTCATGTGTATAAATTTAACGGCGTGTTTGGTTTTTGGAAAGGAATGTGGGGTTGAATGGAATAGGTAGCCGAATTAAATGGAATGTCCATTCCTTAGTCTTGAGAAGAAATATATGCAATAAAATTTGGATCGGAATAGAATATTTGTTCGGCTCATTTAAGGAATGAGTTGGAATTAAATCAAATTCATTCGTCAAACTCATTTAACGAATGAGTTGGATCGCAAAAAGAGGGTGTTTTCTAAGGCTTTTGGATAAGTATTGGGAAAGTGCAGTTTTGTTTGTATGCATGCCTTTTTTTTGCTTTCAACATCATCTAAAACTTCTGAGAAGGTGTGCTCACCCCATCGCATTCAAGGTTATTAGCCGATCGTGTTGGCTCACTCGATGCTTGCATACATTTAACAAGTTGGAGTGAGCTTGGATTCGAATCTTATCGGGTTGGAATCGCAAGACAACCTCGCTTTTGGTGTCATTAAACCGAGTGGCTTAAAATTGTTCGATGTACGGTGTTTCGATTCCGAGTTCTAATTTTTTGTTATGATTAGATTCGTGTAGAAAGTGCTTGATACTTTCATACTATTAGTTCGCATACACGTCAAAAATATTTGACAATAAACGTCATTGATAGAAGAAATTACTTGTTTTTATAAGATATCTTTAGGGGATTAGTCGATGCATGTTATCCAATCTAGCCAAATTGTTTGAGAAATTGGTGAGAAATCACCAATACTCCATCTCCCTTTAAGCTAATATGACATATTTTCTCTTATTTCACATTATGCGATTGACATTGTTTAATAACACAGAACACTTCTTAATTTGGTGATAGGCTTCAATGATAAGTACACATTGACCCATGCTTTATGTGTGTCAACATGCACTCTACCTGCTTACGCCATATTTGAAATCAATTCCATGAATTCGAATATACTCAATCTTTTGCCAAACAAGACCCTAATCCACATCGTCCATGTGAAAATCTAAATCTGCCCCTTAAGTAACCTGAAGGACCATCATGATATAACAATAATTCTTCGGGAGCTTTTCGTAATTTCCTCTTTCAATAAATACCTACCGAAATCGAAAACCCCCACAAAAAACCCTAAACCCTACGACCATCGTCGCCGCCGGCCCTCCGCCCCGCCGCCGTCGTCATGACCCTAATCGCCGGCTCCTACGAGAAGTTCATCTGGGGCTTCTCCCTGTCTTCATCTTCCCCTTCCGACGAATCCCTAACTCTAAACCTCAAGCGCCTCTTCACCTACCCGTCCCACCTCTCCCCGATCACCGCCGTCGCCGCTGCCTCCCCCCTCGCTGCCTCCTCCTCCTCCGGCGACTCCTCCGTTCACCTCTACCACCTACCCTCCTCCGCCTCCCTGGGCTCCATCCCCGTCCCCCACCCCTCCACCTGCCTCGCCTTCTACTCCTCTGGTCACCTCATCTCGGGTTCCTCCGATGGGAACGTTTCGATCTTCGACACCGACCCCTTCGTTCTCCTTAAGTCGATCCCCATGGGAAGGGGGAAGTCGGGCGGGTTGTGTGTGAACGACGTGGCTGTGCACGGCTCAGGTCGGCTGGCGCTGGTCGTTGGCAGGGGGAGGAAGAAGGGGGGCGGTTGGCTTGGGATGGTGAACTTGGTGAGGGGAAGGAAGAGTTACGTTGGTGGAGGGTTGGGTGGCGAAGGGAGGTTGGTTGGTTGGGCCGGGGAAGGGGGGTTTTACTCTGTTGTCGGAGATGGGAAGCTTGGGTGGCACGCCGCAGAAGATGCGAGGGGGATTTGGGAGGTCGAGTGCGATAAGCGGATTCTTTGCACTGAGGCTGCCACGCTGGTTCGGTTCTATCCACTCCTTATCCCCCCCCTCCCCTACTGCAGTAACATTTGATTGAGCAATAAGCGGGTTGATTTTGGCGATTGGTGCATATGAGATTGTTGAACTGGTACAATTGAATTCATCAAGCTTCTGTCTCGGAGCTGTTCCAATTATTACCTTTGCTAGATGTAACTATGTGGAGTAGACGTGATGTTACTCGGGTGGGGGATACAGACATCCTTAGATGCGCTGGTAACACCATGACATTAGCGGCCATTATTTTATGAGTCGAGCATTTGATTAGAAGAACATCGTAGTATTAAACTCATCAGAAAAAATGCTATCATGTGGAGGATGTTATCGTAATCTTGGTTTTAAGAAACTGAGTTGGGTTGAAATTTTGGTCATGACTATGCATGTTAAACGTTTTCCTTTCGTGGTTTGGCAGAGTGGAATCATATATACGGGCGGGGAGGACCGAAGTATTACAGCATGGGACATCAATTCTGGGAAAGCTGCATTTACCATTGATGGTGCCCATTCCTCCAGGGTAAAAGGAATTGTAATACTGAACGAGAATGCTGAAGCTAGTGGTGACAACGCCTTGCCATACCTCGTGTCGTCAGCATCATCCGATGGGGTGATACGCATCTGGGATGTGCGTGCTGCTATGAAGGAAAGGCCGAATCCACTCGCCGAGGTTAACACGAAATCACGGATAACTTGTCTGGCCGGGACATCATTCAAAAGTATGTTATTCTTCACTGATCTTATTCCTTGATCGCTGGAGTCATTGGCTCTATCTCAAGCATTCGTTCCTGTTCTGGTTTCTCGTCGCAGCTCTCAAAAGAAAGTGGGCAGGCGTGAAGAATCTCCAAGAGGACAACCTGTCTTTGCATGAAGAATCGTAGATCTCCCTGTGCGACTAAGCGACCACAGATTTTTGTAACTAAAGCTTCTCTTCTCATAGGACATTCATCTGCCTTCCTAATCATCTTCTTCCTCCCCTTCATTCGTTCAAGTGCTAAAAAGAAAACATTGTATCTTCATACAACCCTTACATTGAGTTGATCCTTGTTGCGGAATGCTGCGGTTTCTCACGGGTAGTAGACGCGTTGTGTCGGGATGGCGGAGGGCTAAATTGATGAGAAAAGAAGACTAAATTGAATAACATCCAAAAGGTGAGGACTAGAACGAAAATGGTATAAAGGGAAGATAAAGGGCTTTCGGATAGTTAGAACTTAAATTCTGTCCTCCCACTCGAAGCAAAGAAGCGGACATTCCACCTTCAGCTGAGTTGATGATCGGAAATCCTCCGGCATTCGCGATCCGGTGAGGTGTGGAATTGAATCGATTGGATTCCTGCTCGCATGAGTCGGTTGATTTAGCTGTCTTTTGTTTAGAAATGGCGTGGATTCTTGTTGTTCGGGAGCGATGCGTCGCTTTGGCGTGTTGTCGGCCAATTCGTAAGCGTTGTAAGACTGTAGCATGCGCATTTGGGAGTGATTTGTTGGTCGTGTCTTCCAGGCTTGGAAACATTGTGTCTGATTGTTATTGGAGGACAATAATGTGTATATATAGGTATATGTTCATGTCTATCATTGTAATGCTTGGGAGTTGGCTATGGATTTCAGAGTGGGGTGAAGTGATGATGAGCGGTGTTCGGGAGATGACGTCGGGTTCGCAGGCTGTTGCTTCTCAAATTCGTAGACGCAGGGGGTGTGAAAGAGGTGGCTTCCTTTTCGTTTTTTAAGCATACTTTACGAATTGTTTGAAGGAAAAAGGAAAAGGATGTAGCGCTGATTGGATTATTTTCAAAGCTAAAATTGTGCTGATACATGGATCCTCAAATGTGCGTGTGTCAATCCCTTTTGTGTGTAGTTCTGGCAAATATTGTGAGGAAGAGATGGAACGACTAAAACTGTACAACACATGCCAGTGCTGTTCCCAGAAGCAAAAATGAAGATAAAAAACTAGACTTATAAAGAAGCACACGTTATCTCTTTTTTTCATTTTTCTCATAGTTATTAAGTAAATAATTCATTAAAGCAATCATATTGACTTTGATTTTCCATTACATGTCCAAATTAACAAGTGGATTTTGTATTTGAGCTTCCAGCAGTAAGTTAACCCTGTTACCTTATCAGCTTTGAATCAGTTTACACAACAGAATCTTCCAGCATGTAAACCTGTTCTAACTCCAGCTTCAGTGAGTTGTTTGTTCTTGGTTTTTCAGTTTTGATTGTTTTAGGAAAGATCATTTTACAGATAATCCACCCATGTCAGGTCATCACTATATTTCTAATGCTCGGCATGACCTTCATTCCGATAGGAATTATTGCACTACGTGCTTCTCAGAAGGCAGGATTTTCCCGAGTCATTTACTTAATGCGATGTTTATTTGAAGGCATCTTCATTCACGTATCTTCCCATTTTAACTTATAGGTGAATGAAATTGTTGAACGGTATGATGCCGACTGTGTGCCTCCAGAGTATCGAAACAATAAGGTGGCATATATTCAAGACAGTTCAATACCCAAAAAATGTTCCAGAACAGTCAAGGTTTTTTGCTCCCCGATGTTGTTCTGTCAGTTCAGATTACTCATTCATTTCCCCAATACTTCACGTTTGAGTGGGAATCATATTTGAATTTTCGGTGTGCACATTAGCCAATTAGAACAGATACTTTTGAATTTTTGCGTGACATTTAGCGAGATTGTGCAATGAAATCACTTTTTCAAGGAAATAGTCTAGGTCCTAGGGTCTTAGGAACACTTACCATGAATCCACAAAAATAAAAGGTTGACATTGTTGTTTCCATGGGAGTTTTTGTCCCCTTTGTGTCTGGAGGTTATTAGCCATTTTGTTCAAGTAGGTTCTTCTTATATTTCGTTCTCACTGGATGGGTTTACCCTCGATAGTTTTAGTCACCCCTCTTGTGCAATTCCAGATGAGCACACATTGCAGGATCTTTCTTATTGGATGCATGCTAAATCTCTATTCTTCTACAACCCAAGAATGGCTGCAGTTATCCCAAGTAGTTTTGCTATGTCTAATAGTCTTCAGCTAATTACATAAACTCGTTACTTGTGTTTCTATGCCAACCAACGTAGTTTTTCTATGTCTAATAGTCTTTAGCTTATTATATAAACTCGTTACTGGCCAGCCAACATGTGTTGAGGTACTTCTTTGTCTGCTCTCTATTTTTTTCATTAACCATTGATCCGATTTTTATCTGAACGATGTCTAGGTTGAAAAACTCATGAAAGCACCGGTATTTATCTATTACCAGCTCGATAATTACTATCAGAACCATCGGAGGTGAGCTCTTTGATCTGTGCTTGTAAGAGTATTCCATATGTGAACTCCTCGGTTTTTCTCTACACTCTTTATGGACGATTTATTTCCTGCACCGATAGGTATGTTAAGAGTAGAAGCGATAACCAATTGCTACAAGGATTGAACTACAGCAAAACAAGCTCGTGTAAACCAGAAGAGTCGAGCAATGGTCTTCCAGTTGTCCCTTGTGGACTGATTGCCTGGAGCTTGTTTAATGATTCATACACATTCTCTCGTGGGATGGAATTGTTGCAAGTCAATAGGAAGGACATATCGTGGAAAAGTGACCGTGATCATAAGTTCGGAAAGGAAGTTTATCCTTTCAATTTCCAAAACGGATCATTCATCGGAGGCGGTACACTGGATCCCAACATCCCAGTAAGTGTCACTCATTTTTGAGTCATTTGACCTGGTCTGAAGGAGTCGGCAGTCATTGTATGCTTTGTGTTGGCCTTAATCGGCATACGACTCGGATTCTTAATCAGTCTGACATGCTTATTTTTCCCATCTCGATTCATCAGCATATGTTTTGATTCATTCATGGAAGTTTACCTTTTATGTTTTTCCTTTCCCTATCTCAGCTGAGCAATCAAGAGGATCTGCTTGTCTGGATGCGTACTGCTGCCCTACCGACCTTCCGGAAGTTGTACGGAAGAATTGAAGAAGACTTACACCCCGGTGACCTCATAGAGATAGATTTAGTGAACAACTACAACACGTACAGTTTTGGTGGGAAGAAGAAGCTCGTGCTCTCAACCACGAGCTGGTTGGGAGGTAAGAATGACTTCCTTGGGGCCGCCTACATATTCGTTGGGTGCTCGAGTATATTCATGGCTCTCGTCTTCTTACTGCTACATCTGAAAAATCCGAGGTAAGTACCCTCTGTTGAGGCGATGTGGCATCATTCTCATCATCAGACGAGGGATGCAACCTCGCCAAAGCATCCCAAGATATCAGGGTACATAACTCAAGCTATGTCAATATCATTGAACCCGTATTAAGATGTATATGCAATGAAACTACTGAAATCCGCTGTTTCGGAATATTGAGAAACCTCTCCTTTTGCAAGTCCAAGTATGTCTTCGAAGTTTTTGCAGAAATTCTAACGGATCATTTTAGCGAAGCAAAAGCTTGAAAGAACGACTTTCAACTGTTCTACCGGAACAAGTAGCACAAAGCTGCTAATAGAGAAAAAGAAAATCTTGACAACACCTTCATTTGCACTGTTCAGACATTATTCGTGGTCTCGCTGCCTCATGCGATATGCTGTGCCAGAGTCAGTATCTTGATATGTTTCCTCTTCCTTAGCTCATGAGGTACCGGACCGAACACCCTCGTACCAATGGGCTCGTGATTCTTCTTGTCCAGGAGGACACAAGCATTATCATCGAATTTGATCTCGCTGCCATCACACCGGCCACGCTGCATGGCAGCACGCACGACCACGGCGTGGTGGACGCTCCCTTTCTTCGCCTTCCCATTCGGCATGGCCTCCTTGACTGAAACAACAATTAGGTCTCCCAGCCTGGCTCCTTTCTTCCCATCGAGAGATTGAATGCACATAACCTTCTTGGCACCCGAATTATCTGCGACTTTGAGAACAGTCCTCATTTGTATGAAGGACCTCACCTGCTGTTTTGTGGTGGAATCAACCGGGTCAGTGCCGCACAAAAACCAAGTGAAACTAATGCACCACCAACTGATGATTACTTCCACTCAATAGACTAAGTTCAGCTTCAGACTATTGTGACAATCGTGCAACATGAAATCCTACATACCCGCCTAAACAACAATCACTGGGTGATTCGGATGCGCAACCCACCATTCTGACATCAAAAGTTCGACTGACCTGAAAGAAGCTGCTATGGAGCAAATTGGGCTGACCACTTTGCTGGCCAGAACTCCCCAACAGCAAACTCCCTGCAAGTCATTATCACAGTAAGAAGTAAACCACAAACATGATCCTCCGAAGTTTGAAAATTTTCACAGGCGGTTCATTCAATGTATACAAGAATCACCGCAATAACAGGTAAAAATTAGAAAACAAGCCATCCTTGCAAATGGGATAAGTTCAGAACAGTTCTTTCATCCATCTGACACTACCACAGCTCTAAGCTACAAACTTATCATAAACTGAAGTTAAAAGCCATGCCCCATTCGAATCGCAAAAACACTTCATAACCAGGCTAAAAAGGCGACGAGCACGAGCTCCTCCAGGTCCATCGATTACCTCGATCAGCGATCACCTGGGAACCCAGATTCCCATTCCCCCTGAAAATCAAAACCCACAAATCAAAAACCAAATTTGATCCAATCTAATCCCGCCCCAAGTCAACAACACTGGAACCGAACATACGCGACTACCAAATAAAACGGGGGGTGAGGGGGGGGCTTTTTGAACCTGGCAACCGTGAGGAACGTACGGGAGGAAGAACTGGCGGATCCAAAAGATCTCGTGGCAGAGAATCGACCAAACATCTTTTCGTTTCTTCTTCTTCTTCCGGGGTTGGGGAGAAGAATCGGAGGGTTTGGGAAGAGGGGGAGTGCTAAACAAGACGACCCCAAAACTTCTAGGGTTTAAGGTTTGGAGCGTTCGGGCATTAATTATAATATTTCATAAATTTTAGTCCTATTAAAAGAAAAAAAAATTAAGTAATTAATCAATTAATTAAGGCAAAATATATCTTTATATTTACAGTAACAACTTCATTTGTGGTGACAACTACTTTTTTTTTTCTTTATGCCCGAACTCTTTATTTTGTTTATGGCCTTATCATGATGACATCAATGGACGTGGCCTAAAGGAATGCCATTTTTCCTACATGCTTTGAGTAATGTGAATTTAAAAAGATTAAAATATATGTTTATGGTTCCAATTATAGAACAATTTTTGTTTGTGACAATTAACTTCATTTTTCTTCTTTTGTGGCTGAACGGGAGGTAATAATGTAAGTCAAGTTTAGAGGTGATTGAGTTAAGACCTTAGAATGTTGATATTAGGTCTACTTATATTTTGATTGTATGATGAGGAATGTTAGAATGCAATGTTAAGGTGATGCAGTAGAAGAGCAAGCTACAAAAGATCAAATTAGGAAGTCGGAGGGGAAAGTGGTGAAATACAAAAAGCTGATAGACGAAAAGAAAGAAATCGAGTTGCATTGTGATCCTGCCTTTTGAGATTGTAAAATATTTAAGTTAGCTAGTTATATAGTTAATGCATTTCGGAATAGTGACTAGTTAGATAAATGATGCCGCTCAGAAATGCATTGAGTGATGCTGATTATTTGATGGTCATTTATGGTGTTTTGACCAAATTGAATTATTTTGATGGTAATGTATGGTGTTTTGAAATGAAACACAATGAATTTTTTGTGCAAGTTGCATATTTTCTTCATAGCATCTAATATGGTATGTTTGGTTACAACAACAAAATATAAGTAGACCTTAAGTTACACTATCAGCTCATAACATCTTATATGGGTATCGCATAGTGACTTAATCACCTCCGACCTTAAATACACTTCACCTCTCGTTCGGGCCATAAAAGAAAAAAAAAATGAAATTGTTGTCACAAATGAAAATTGTCTTATAATTAAAGCCGTATCACTCAACCATGTAGAAAAAAAAAGGCATTATGTTAGGCCACATAGGACACATCTATTGACGCCGTCGTGGTAAGGCCAAAGACAAAACAATATCTAGAGTTCGAGCTACAAAAGAAAAAAAATTATGGCTACAAATAAAAGTCGGTTTATAACTAAGGCGATAAATATATGTCATTAATTAATTGAAAAAACTTACCCATGAGACACATGAAATTTTAAATATTAATTAATCATATTTTCCGGTCTCGCTTTCCTGGATGATGAGTTTTTGTCTAATCATAATCTCCAATCCTACCACTACCACAGCAGTTCTATCCTCATGTCTTAAAATTTAGCTTGTCACATCCATGAATCTTGACTATTACTCAGTGTCGTCCCCTTGCATCGAGATTCGGTCGGAAAGAATGCCGGGCAGACCGCGGCTAAATGGATCAGCTTGCGCAGAGTAAGGATATGGATACATAAAATTTCTCACTTACTCTGTGTCCTTCCGGCTAGATTTCATGTCGACAGAGTTAATCCGACAAGCTCAGACACCAGCTATGTGGCTCGAGTTGGGAAATTCGCTGTTATGTCGGAATGCCAATCCGGTGAAAGGACGGCCAGTCCTGTTTGGGGGGATTTGATGGCCTTAAAGTATCTCAGCAGATCGTGCTGTATCGAATCCTTGATAGCAAATCCAATGTCTCTGCTATCGATACAACAGCAAGGGGTCTTGTAATGATTTGGCAGTTCTGCCGATGCCCTCAAGCTCGTGTCGTGACTAATATGTCACTCGAATGCATTTAGAAAAACTATACAAGCATGATTGCTGCATGATCGTTGATATGGCTGCTGAATCTACTGGGAGCAGCGATTTTCCGAGCAACTCAGAGACGACGACTGGCTCCTTGTTCAGTATCTGTCCTTATAAGGCGTCCCATAAACAATGAGGTAAGGTACCGTCCGCATCGCCGTGTCGATTGGTACTGCAAAATTAACCCCCGAAGATATTCCAGTCCCTGAAACAATAGCATCGGGGTTACAGTCAGAGACTCGTCCAGTTCTCGGAAGTTTCATCAGGATTTTCATTACCTTTTCGTGTAAACGTTGCTGTGTTTACTCCGACAACGTGTCCGTATGAATCAATCAATGGGCCACCGGAATTTCCTGTGCAAAAGGGAACAGTTTTAGACTAGAGTCCACATATAATGGGTATGTAAAAAGGAGATTCGGTTTACCGGAGTTGATGGCAGCATCTGTTTGGATGGCACCTCGGATGGGCCTCCCGTCAGGCGATGGTATTTGCCTACCAAGACCGCTTATCACCTGCATCCATAATAGAATCAAATGGCGTTTTGTCTCGGCATCAAGGCCGACTCTGCTTAGGGAATTACCCCAGTGGTTAGAGTGTTTTCGAATCCGTAGGGGTTCCCGATAGCAAAACACTTCTGTCCAATGCGTAAATCGCGGGAAATTCCAACAGCAACCGGCTTAATCTGGTGCCCATTTGTATCGACCTTTAAAACTGCCAAATCACACGAAGGATCGAACCCGACTATCTTCCCCTCCTGGGCGAGTCTACTGCCGGCTATGTCTACCAGAGTTACCTACGAGAAAAGCAAGGACAGACCTTCGCCAACATTCTCAGGCTATCAAGATTTTAAAGTAAAAGCTTGGGTCAGCATCGTAAGAGAACCTTACAACTCTGTAACCCACTTTTGTCTGTCGCCAGTTTCGCAACCACATGGTAATTCGTTACCTGCGAAGCGTCCGCAGCAGTAAGAAATGGCGGTACCCGTCCAATCCAGAATGACAGAGATAACATTCGATTGAGCAGGACTAGAAGCAAATGTGAATGAGTTACCTACAATGTGTCCAAACTTATCCCAGATGAAACCCGAGCCAGTCCCTTCGACCTTAGAGGTCTTGTCCTCTGTAGCACCGGAAGGTCCACCGCTCGGGCTTTTAACCAATTCCAGGTCCTCGATGAACACGACAGAAGGCGAGGTCTCCTGCAGCCAACTGGACACAAATTACGAAACTATCGATCGAGGACCCCCAACGAGCTTGGACTAATCATAAACCCAGACCTGGAAGATCTTAACGATGCGATCCTCTTCTTCCTGGAGCTCATCTTCTTGTTGAAATGTTGATGCAGCAGCAACATCAGATGCATTCTCGCCGAGCTTGTTATGACAAAGAGAGAGCGAAGAGCACAACCCAATTGTGGGAAGCAACGCCAAGGCTCTTCTCCTACTCATAAGTTGTAGGCGACGATCGTACGAATTCGAGGAGGCCTTTGTAATGCTGCAGCACAGCCGCGGAGAACATCCGGATGTGAACATGTTTCTGGGATTATGTTTTTCTTAAGGATGCAAATAAAAATCGACTCCATCATTTCTTGGCCTTTAATGCCTGAACGAAGGTTGTAAAAGGATAAGATTCATATGGCTTGTCTTTGGTTGCATGGCGACTTGTGTTTCTGTTATCCTGATTTTATTACAACGTCGGTCCCTTCATTTTCCTTTCGCTTTTGATCGAGTACTACTTACCTTCAAATATGATTTTGATCTCCGGTTCAAGTTCCGTGGACGAAGAAAACGGAGAGGATGGTTCGACAGTGTAGTGATCGACTCGTGGATGGTTTGACGGTGCTAGAGCTGACGATGAAATACAGAGATGGATGAAACTATGGTCACTTTATCTGGCAGACAGTCCGGCAAAGTACCTCGGAGCAACAACTGCCGTCGGACTAAAATTGTTCGAACTAAATGGTTCGTGTACCCAATTAAGGTGACGCCAACATCACCATTGTCACCCAAGCCCATCCATCTCGAGTCAAAAACCTACCATGATTTAT